>CM060939.1:993957506-995200873 GCA_030765085.1 Allium cepa
ATTCCTCTTTAAGTTCACAAAACATTTTATTTAGTGCTATTATCATTTATAAACCATCACTTAGTTCCATTAATTTATTACAAATCAAAAATCAATTTCATTTTCATTTAACTTTGCTTACGTCAAATTTCATTTTAAAATTCATTTTCTTTAACTTAACCTTAAGCTAAATTTAATTTATAGTTCAATTATCAAATTTACTTTTCTCAACATTCAAATTCAGCAAATTTTAAAATTTGGTTTTAACTTAATAATTCTCAATATTTATAAGTTACAAAACTTATTTACTTATGTATTTAGCAAAACACCCAATATTTATTATTTTCAAATCATCTTAAAATCATATTATAAATAATTTCTTATATATAATTTCAATTTGGCTATATAAACACTTTACGACTTAAGTGTATATTTATTTCATTAATTTATCTAATTCATTTCACTAACCCAATTTATTAAATTTTACTTAGGCTAAACTTTTATTTCGTATTTCAATTTTATAAAAAATTTCTTATCTTGGGTTACATTTTAATAACAATAACTTTAATTAGAGCATAACAACAACAATAACAATTGATAATAATCAAATATCACCATCCATTAATAACCAACAAACCATATATGAAACGACCCGCAAATCCATACCCCTTGAATCAACACTATTCTACATCAATCAACTCAAGATGTACAGAAAGACGAACCATTTGGGTTAAAGCAGAAGAGGTGGAAGAAGAAAATAGAAAACAATATCAGAATCTAACCATCGCAGCGCAATAAAATATAATAGATAATAAATGATCTTTACACAAAACCAATAACATCTGTTTATACATTACATCATCAGAGTATATCATCAGATTTCAACAACATCAATAACATACAACTGGACAGTCATATAAACTTGTCCTTAAGACTGAATACACAGTGGAATAATAATCAAGTATGGAAGTACGTATCGCCATCCACCTCGTCTCCTGAGCTCCACAACATCATATCCTGTATTCTATAATACTCGGTCTGACCCGAGCATTATAGTTAAATAACACCTGAGTCAATCTGGAATACCAGCGTGAGAAAATCACACTCAAATTGATTATTAAAGTTTCAAAATCCTTTGAAAATCAAAAGCATCTCGTAAGGCCATGCCACAAATAAAATGTCGGGTTTTTACCTTACGATAGCTAAAACATTTTTATTAAAATCCCCTGATATTATAATAGTTTCTATAGAAAGTAAAATAGAATCTAGCTGAAATGCTTGCATCTCACGTTTCAGCAATAGTTGGGCACAATCAAAACCGTACAGGCGCGTAGGGAGAATGGATTTCCAACTAATAACTAGTCTTTGGGGTACCACCTCTCATAGTACGTGGCCTAGATCACCGTACGGAGGATTACTCCCAATACCCTGCAACACAAGACCGGGACTACCCCTTACTGGATAATCTCGAGTAAGATCACCCCACGGTTGGGATCAGCAACCGCACCACTAAGCCGAATAAAAGGGGAACCTAGACAGGGATGACCTCACCCTAATGGGCTCTACCCACCTACCCTTGCAGCATAATCCATGATTTTCAGTCATTCTCAGTTGATGAGGCTCGAGGCTGAGCGTTACCTTTTAGAATGTTTCACTTAGAATGCTCAACGTCCACCTGACGATGATCTGAAAGCATTCATCCATACAAGTCCGTCCCGGGTTCGAACGGAACCGAAGGCACTACTCCTACTACATCCATTTGGAATCATCCTCAGGATTAGTAGCGACTAGCCCTTGCACTTCACTTCTCGACCTTCGAATCAAAACTCGTCTTCTTCACGAAAACGTACAAACCGGGTCGAAGTTGTTTTCGAGAAATAAATCCCGGTCCCAGTCTCTTCGAAACGATCAGCGCATTGGCCAATTATTGATAGTCGGTTATTTAACTATCAATTAACATTCACAACAACCATCAAACATAAATAATTTCTCCTAAATTATTTATTAACCCCAAAAACTCTTCGCAAGATATATTTCCACTTTTCATCCCTTTGAAAACAGTTTTCAAACCACACTTTTCTCATGAAACACATTTTCAAATATTTATTTCCACCGAAAACACCAAGTATAAAGCTTTGGATTTTTAAAATAATTTAAAAACACTTTATTTTAAATATACTTAACATTTAAATTGGAAACTACTTCAATACTTTATTAAAAATATATTCTTTATAAAATATAAAACTAGATTTTCTCCTTTAAAACAAAATGCCAAGTCACCTTTAAATAATTACTACGATAATAGATTTGAAAAATACTTACTTTAGAATTTAAATATTTAGAAATAATAAGTTTTCTAGAACATGCTTTTTAAAACAACTTTAAAGCTTTTAACTTATATTTAAAATTTTGCTTGAAAACGTACTTGGCTATCCAGGGAAATACGCTTCTCTTTCACATCCTTTAAAAATAAATCACTATTTATTTTTAAACAAGCTTACCCATTCCTTTAATAAATTCCTACCGTGAATGTATTCTTCCAAATCCCCTGATATATCACTTCGTTTTATAAACCCAGTTTATAAATTTCTTAGTCCATCCTCCTTTATAATTCCAATTTCAAACACTTAAATCAATTTCCAAATTGATTTCCAAATTACTCCATTTTTAAATATTTCCTTTACTTACCCATTTACTCCAAAATCCATTAACTTCATATTTATATTTCTTACTTATGATTTAAAAATCTCATTTAATTGAAAATACAAGCTTCATATTTCCAAATTCCTTCTTTACCCTTATTTAAACCTTGAGTTTTTAAGTAAATTCTTTATTCCTTTAAATAATATCACTTAAGTTTTAAAATTCATTATTACGCTGTTTATTCAAAATCCCCTTTTCCATACTCGGAATTTATTAATTAAGATTTAAAATCACCTTCATTCTTTTCCAATTCATTCTTAAATTTATTTAGATGCTCTACAATTATTTTACGTAAAAATCCACTCCTATATTTTCTTTTCAAAAATCCATTTTTATAGATTTTGATAACTCAGTATACCCAAATGTATTCGATTAACCCGTAGCATCCATCATTTCCAATTATCAGTATAATTCATCCCATGACATCAAATAATCATAACAGAGAATATTAAATAACTAAATAAATGTTAAGGAATTCAGTTGAATCCCTCCAACTCATCCACAGATGTTAGCACAATATAAAATACCAATTCCACTTCGAGGTGGAATATCGCGGTATATGGGATTTATATAATATCATCCGCTATTATGCGGCGCATAGGGTCTCATCCGCTATATAATGCGGGAAATTAATCACTCCAATATATACTATATACTACTATATATAATATGGCACATCAAATCAATTCAATCATTCAACTAATTATTTAAATTTAAACATTTAACTTTAAATAAAAACCAGATGAGTGAGATTAACTCACCTTTGAATTTGCTTGCAATCCACTTCAAAATTGCCTTGGTTTCTCGATTTTCGACCTTGAATAAACAATTTATATGATTTATTAATATTTGAACAAATCGAACAATTAATTGCCATTTATTTAATTTAACAAATTCCCTTTTAAAATATTTTAGTAAAATAAATTATATAAGTAAATTAAACAATTTGATCACCAAATCCATTATTTAAAATAAACTAGTAAATTAGAATAGGCATATGTATATTTATTTTGTTTTGTTGAAACTATATATATATATATATATATATATAATAGATTCCAAATCTAGTTTTATATAAATTCTTCAACATTTAAAATTTCTATTTTCAAAATCTTATCCATATTCTTTTTTTCGTTTTACCTATATATATTTTAAATTAATTTAAGATTAAAAATTTTAAAAATTGCTTACAGATAATTTTTCTCTTTACTGCAAACTTTTTCTTTACTACATATATAAACAAAGACAAATTTTATTTACTGTTAAATTTTTTAAAAACTGCTTATCAGATAATTATTTTTAATGTTAAAAAATTCCTTCTTTAATATGTATATACAGCTTTGTAAAATAAAAATCTAATTTTTAAACTTTCTTCTTCTTGCCTTAGTATATATATATATACACACATATATATATACATTATTAAATTGAAATTGAACGAAAAATAAATAGAATACCTCACTGCCCTCAAGCCCTAACTTGGCCTCTTCGAGAAACTCCCCCTCTTCGATCACGAAGCCGAACCCTCACCTCAACCATTCGATCGTGAGCCACTACCGAGTTCGCCGCCCTCTTCACCAGATTCCACGCGTACGCACAGAAATCGCCATTATCTCCATCCCATCGCAAACCTGAACCCATGTGGCCCCATGCACCACTGCCCTCGCGTGGCCGCCACCTACTCATGACATCCCGCCTCCGTGCGAACAACTTGCCTCAATCGAACAGGCCATTGACGATCGAAGTTCGACTTCGAACAACAGAGAAGAGGGGTAGGGTAAAGATACGGCTTCGATAATTCCTTTTATCACGATTGAAATGGATTTGATTTTTTTATTCGTTCGATTTGTTTTTTTTTCTCAGCTACAAGAAGATAAGGATGGTTATGAATTTAAGTTGAGGGGAGTGGCATATATGAGAAGGTTTGACTATTGATTCGATTTTGCTTTTATATGTATATTTTTTATAAAATATCTCAAATTAAATATGTAAAAATTTGAACTCATATTTGGGCATGCCACTAGGCGTTTATAAGGTTTTACCCGTATTTTGAACACAATGGAACGTGTTTCGGAGCCTAATTCAATCATATGTGGAAGATAGCTTTTTGAATCGAGTTTAAATATTAGATTATCGATTTTAATTTCAACACGTTTCTCACTCGTACGGACCAAACGGTAACTCCAAACACTACGAAAATTGAAATCCGATAATAATAATACAATATTACGGATCCAATGTAACTGGTTTCGTCTAATTCCGAGACTGTGCCTCGGAAGGCTATTTTTAAATTCAATTTAAACAATAAAATTTCAAAACTTAACAAAGCACTTCCAAATTCAATTTTAACACTTCTACTATCTTAAATATTTTCAGTATAAATTTTACAAGCCTTCAAATTATTTTTAACAGACTTAAAACAAAAGATTCAATAATTTTCCCAATTTCCAATTTTATTAAATTCAATAATTTAATTGTCAAATAAACAGTAATATTTGAAATTCATATTAAAACTACCTATCAGATATTTAAAATCAATGAAATATTCTAATTTCAAATATTCAAAATTTATGGGTCGTCGCAATATATAACTATAATAATTCTTGAAAAAAAATATTCTTTTATATACCGAATATAATTTAGGTAAAATTATTTCATTTACACAATCTCAAAACAATACTATGTCAAAGTGCTATGTTCAAGTGTTTAGAGATCCCAATTGATAACGTTAACCAAACACGTCGACTAGAACCCATAAGCCACTCAACAGACCAACCGACACAATACAAAACATTTTTATATAACTAACAAATACGCGCTCATATTTTCAATACGCTCAATCTCATTCTAGGGTGCTACTAACCCTATCTATAATGAGTATCCATCAAAGCCTAAGAATTCACTAAACTTAAGCTCTGATACCACGTGTAAAGGCCTGAAAAAGAACCCAGTTCAAGCTGACAATAAACCGCATATGTCCAGTCCAAACTGGATGGAAAACCAGATCTTTATGGGAAAGAAAAAGGAAAGAAGAAGAGAAAACAAGAAGAAGAGAGAAAAGAAAAAGAAGAGGGAAAGAAACTAAAAACAAACACAGAATCTCACAATCGCAACGGAACAACATATAATATAATATCAATGAGCTTTACAAAAGAGAAACTTTCATCTTTAATATACATATATCAATTAGAGTACAACAACAAAATCAAAATTATCATCCTGGACAGTTATAATAACATGTCCTCACAAATTGCTGATAATTTAAATAAGAATGCAGCGGGAAATAAACATCTACGTGAATACGATCAAAAAGAACTCCAACACGCCTGTTGAAGCTCCAAAGCACCGATCTGAATCTGTAAATATACTCGGTCTAACTCGAGCATTGAAAGGGAAAAGCGTCTGGAACAATTTGGTAAACCGGCATGAGAAAACACATCTCAAATTTATTTCAAAGTTATGAAAACTTTTCTTTATCAAACAAAGGTAGCTAGTACGCCGCACGTATACACGAATGAGTATTTACCTTACAATAACTAAAACATTTCATATCAAATCATTTGTCATTATACTAGTGTCTAGTAAACAAATAATTTCATCATAGTCGAAATTGCTACATCGGTTAAGTTTGATGGTGTAATAAGTTTATAATCAAACTGGCAGGCACGTATTGGAAAATGAATTCTATACAAATGACAAAGTAAGGGACTACCTTCCAATAGTACACCTATAGAAAAATGCACCCAGGGTACAAGTACTGAAATTCTAAACCAACACAGAACCGGCCTACCTCTTTGTTGGATACTACCGAATATGACATCACCACGGCCATTCCCGACCTATCCGTGGATACTACCTCTTTGCTGGATACTACGTTATTCTTGTCATTTTTGAGTGATGAGGCATAAGGTAACGATTATCTTTCATATATCACATTCCACTTTGAATGCTACATTTGTCATTCCTTCAATCACTATTGACTTTTACGAACATACAACCTACGAGCTTTACATCTCAAAGAAGGGTGTTGAGCTAAGAAAAGTTGCCTCCTCCACTGCCAAACAGATGTACGTTTGTAAAAGTCAACGATGTAATCTCAGAAATGCAATGTTGGACATTCTTCCGTAAAAGTTATCCAGGAATAGGACAAACCGAAGGCACTCTCCTACCATATCATGTCGCGAATTAACCCTAGGATTAGTAGTGAGAAGTCCTTGCATATCGTAGATTTTCATAAGAAAGCACTACTGCCACCATAAGTATCTAGTAAATTTCTCCCGGCGGGACTAGTGGAAAATAGCTCTGCATCGTGAAGATTTCCATCTTTAAAATCATAATCATAAACCTACACTTTCAAATGCATACATTGGTTCGAACGAGCTCTCGATAAATCTGACACTAGTCTCTCCGAACCAACAACGCTAAAGAGGCAAAATTTGATAGTCGGTTATTTAACTATGAAAGAAAAAAACAATATTTAGCACATAAGTAGCCACCAGGCCATTTAATTAATCTTTTATTAATTAAATCATTTTCCAGACATTTACTTTAAATTATCTTTAAAAAGGCGTATCCTCAAAAACCATTTCAATCTTTGATTTTGGAAAAAATTTCAATATACTTATATCAGCAGTATAAGTAAATTCACAATCCATTTCACTTTCTACATTTAAAAAATATTTCCATATACTTAAATTCTTAATAAGTGTATTTATAATTCTAATGAAAGCTTCATATTTTCCAAAACACGCTTTATTTGGTCAAAACAAATGTTGCGTAAAACATTACTACGACAACCCAAAAACATTCGCATGGAGATTCGATTAATTGCATATATATATATATATATATATATATATATATATATATATATATGTATCCTATATACTATATAACATTCCTTTCGAAAATTATTTACTATAACAACTGTGTCATAGTCCATGCCTTCCATACTTTCCTGAAAATGCCTATTACAACAATAAGTGTTGAAATCTATGTTTCCGATACATATCACATTTTAAAACATTTTTCAAACTACTAAATTACATTTGGAATTATTACTTCCAAAACATCGCTTTTAAAGGTTATCACTTTAAAACCCTTGATTTCATCAAAAACATTATTTTCAAAACAATCCTTCGAAAGGTTGTTTTAGCTTTCGTAAAGCTTTACTTTAAAACGATAAATTACTTTTTAAAGCCATAAACTTTATCAAAAACATTACTTTCAAAAAAAATCCTTTGAAAGATTGTTAAACTCTTAGAAACTAAAATATTTTTCCTTTATATAAAAATCCATATGTAAATCTCAACATAAATCATTTCCACATTTATAAAACTATGTATATATATCTCTTTTCTATTTGATAAAACTTCTATTTTATAATATCACTTTACCTATAAAATTCAATTTATGAATCATTCTTTACAAAAATTAATTTACTATAAAAAACGATTTATAAATCCATATCTTTATAAAATCTAATTTATTTATTTTCAAAAAGTCTAATTTATTTATAAAATCTACTTATAAATCCATTTACCAAATCAATTCAATCCATTCACAAAGTATTTATAAATTCTGATTACAAATCTATTTTATTATTTATAAAATATCACTAAAAAAATCGTTATAAACTTATTTAAAATCTTTATATAAAAATATTACACCAAAACCATATTTTTATAATATAAAAATCATACTTTATATTTTTTTTAAAATTCATTCCTTTTAATAATTTAAAATATATTAAAAACATATACTTTCAAAATCACTTGAAAATCCTTTCAATTCAAAATCATTGTTTTCTAATATTTTAAAATACCAAAAAATAAGGCTCGGTGCAACCATAGCAACGAATAAGCCAATTATATCCATGTCACCAAATATGGCATACATCACATCATATATTAAAATATATATAAAAGGTAAATGAATAGTGGTGAGAAATCCTTTTTGATCCCTCCAACCTATCCCCCTACATCGCATACAACATATAATCAAATAAAATAAAATCGACCACTTCGAGGCGGGATTCGTATACAAATGGTCATCCGCTCATAAATGGGAATGTATAATGTGTCATCCAATCCAATAGGCGAGAATATATCCAAACCAACTAATAAATATAATATATCATCCAAACAAGCATCAAAAAGCATAAATAAAATTATTCCCAGTTATATAAAAAAATAAGCAGGCCATAGAGGTGAATTAACTCATAAAAATGTCAGAAATTGCCAAAGCACTTCGGTTTTGAATTAAAATTGAACAATCATTCAATTTAACCCAAAATTCTAACTAGCTCCGAATTCATCCAATCCAGCTCCATAGCGTAATGCTCGTTGATACGAAAGCAACGCAACTTGTTGCGCTTAATACGGACCTCATACGAGAAAATTATGAATTTATAATCGAATAATATAATTGAATCTAATTAACTTGAATTAAAAGAAACATTTAAAAACTTTACCCTAACTTCCCTTCTTTATTTTCCCTCCTATGCAACCATGCGTTTTCAAAAATTTTATTTTTTATTTTTCTTCTATCACGTGCGACAAGCCAGAACGCCGACCACCACCACAACCGCGAGCCGCCTGCCGTCGACCATCCTACCACCACATGCTCTCCACCCTTGCTTGCTCCACTCTCGCGCTTTGTTTTTCGTGAATGATCGTGACTCGCCCATCTTGCCGCCGTCTTCTTCATCGCGCTGCACCGTCGTACGCCATGCCCCGCCTCCCTCCATGTCGAGCCGCCACCTTCGCCTCGCATGTGCGTGTGCATGAGAAAAAAAATCTCGACAACCCATGTTTGTTGTTGCAAACACAGCCACATTGCCACTACCTCAAGCCACTTTGCCTTAATCCAACCTGTAGTTTGATTAATATCGTCATGCTCTATATTTCTTTAGTTGAAGTCGAAGGCCAATTTTTTAGAACCTCAATTATTGGATTTTAATGACAACAACTATACAATTATACCAAAGAATCTCTAAGCTAATTTGCAGGTACATGACCATCAAAAAGAGACGAACAAATTTGTTCAAAATGAAGACTCGTAGTACAAAAGAGGATGAAAGTATGTATATGGAGATACTAGAAGAGATATACACGATAGAGACAAGACGAAGGTGACAAACAAAGTATTATTAGTCATAGAGTGTCGTGTCTAGAGTTTTGAAATGTTAAAATCTTCTCAAATGATACACACGCATATACATTCATATTTTAAATGATTTTTTTTTAAATTATTGCATGGAGCAGGACTCGAACCCAGGTCACTACATCATAAGACAAGTGTTTTAACCATTTGAGCTATGGTAACTTTTGTTTATCAATAGCATTCAACCAGCTGAATGCTAAAACTTTTCATTAATCAATATAAAGTTTCAGCCAGCTGAATGACTTTATTCAGCCGGCTGAATAGGGCCCGAATTAGCCTATTTTCATGTTGTTTACTTTTTGACTTTATTCAGCCGGTTGCGCCTGTTTCTTTTCAATATTGTTTTTCATCTATGGTAGCAACCTTTTAAACTCTATAAATAAATGACGGAATTCAACAAACAATTCTCTGAAACTATTTTAATGTTCTTGAATTCTTATCTATTCTCTAGTTTTCAAACTGCACTCAAATTGCTTACATTCTCTAATCTTTGATCACTCTATCTTCCTAAATTCTCAAGCACGCTACACTTTATATCATAAAGGAGAAGATTATAGGAAGATTGTACTAAATTGAATTATCAGTGCTATTTTAAAGAGCATACTATAGTCAGATACTTTTGTTTTTTGTAATGAAGTCATGTTCGGTTTCTCAGGCGGTAGAAGTCATATTCTGTTGCTTACGCGGTAGAAGTCCTGCTCAGTTGCTCTGGCAGTGTTAACCTATTCCTCCGGGTTAAGTGAGGGTTGCTAGTTTAATTTCAGAAGGAGTTTGGGACTGGACGTAGAATGGCAGTTCGAACCAGTATAAAAATCTCTGGTGTCATTTTCTTTACTGCTTTATTTATTTACTTATTTCTTATTCCGCACAAGTAGTTTATCTGTATTACACGATCCTATAGCACAGACACTTTCATTTGGTATCGGAGCCTGGTATTCTAAAGATCGTAACAACATCCTATAATAAATGGCTATAAAGAGGTCTAGTCAAGGCAATAGGAAGAGGAAGAGCAATAAAGAAGAATCAAAGAAGAAAACCAACAAATGCTTCATGGTTAAACTCAGATCACAATCGATAAGCTTAGATTCTTTGTATAAAGATCTTCTGTTGGCACGTAAAACCTTGAATAAAGTTAATACAACTGCTTTAGCTAAGTTAAAAGATTGTGAGCAAGAAATTTTTAGTTTAAAAGAGGAAAATAATTTTTGATCAACAAAATAAATGTTTTGAAAATACCGTAGAAGAACTTGTTTCACAAAAAGATTTCCAACAAAAAGAAAATGAGCAGTTAAAAGATAAAAACAATGACCTTTTGGAGGAAATCAATGTTTTGCAAAATAAAAATACTATGTTTGAAAAAGAAAAGGAATCTTTTCAAAAGAAATTACGGATTTGAAAAGAAAAAATGATTTATTACATCTTTAGATAATTCAGAATCTAGAATTTTTTTCTCAAAAATGAGAACTGCATGATAAAAAGAAAGAATTATGAATTAAATATGGAAATTGATATTTTGAAACACAGTGATATTTCTTTTGAAAATAATAATTTTGACTTCAAAGCTAAATTCGATAAACTTAACACTGAAGTCACAAAACTTAATAAAGATCAAAACGATTTAAACATGATTTTATCTAGTTCTAGACCTTTATATGATAGAAGTGGTTTAGGATATAATAAAACTGATTGTAGAAATAGTACTAGTATGCTTTCATGTATAGTAAAAATGTTAGTGCTAGTATTAAATTTCGAGTAAAGTCTAAATCCAATTTTTATAGAAATTCAAATACTGTTATAACCAATAATGTTTATAATTTCTCTAGAAATACAAAATCATTGACCGGAAATATGGATAAAAATTATCTAAGTATTTGGGTTCCTGTTAATTAGAGAAATAGAGAAAAATACATTAATGATTATTTTGATATGGTAGTTAATAATGAAAATTATATTTATAAAGGTTCAACCACACCCAAATGGGTTTGGTCCCAATACCTAACCCCTCGGACCCTAATCTAGTTGGTGGGTACCAAAAATGATTATTATTTATTGTAGTACTTGGAGAAACAAAAGGAAAATGATAGATTTTAGAATTTTAAAGGATGTTCCATACGTTTAATAGAATTACGTGCTTACAATGAAATACAAACTTCAGCAAATATGGTAAAATCTATTTTATTTTTTTATTTCTCCATAATTCATATTGATTTAATCCCACTATTTACAAGATATTTTATAAAATTTGTCATATTCCCTCATTCTTTTTGATAATGACAAAGGGGGAGAAATTCATATGCATATTAATAGAAGGAGATATTATACTAGGGGGGCCTTTAAATTTATTAATATTGTTATATATAGAATGAATATTTTAAAAAAAATGGTATAGTTTTCATCACCAAAAAGGGGGGGAATGTTGGAACCTCAATTGTTGGATTTTAATGGCACAACTATACAATTATACCAAAGAATTTCTAATCTAAATTGCAGGTACATGACCATCAAAAAGAGACAAACAAATACGTTCAAAATGAAGACTAACAGTACAAAAGAGGATGAAAGTATGTACATGGAGATACAAGAAGAGATATACACGATAGAGACAAGATGAAGGTGACAAACAAAATATTATTAGTCATTGAGTGTCGTGTCTAGAGTTTACAAATATTAATATCTTCTCAAAATGAAATACACATATATACATTCGTATTTTGAATGAAAAATCAACTTTTCAAAATATTGCATGGAGCGGGACGCGAACCCGGGTCATTAGTTCATACGGCAAGTGCTCTAATCATTTGAGCTATGGTAACCTTTGTTTATCAATAGAATTTAGCCGGTTGAATAATACCATTCAGACGGCTAAATGCTGAAACTTTTCATAAATCAACATGAAGTTTTAACCGACTGAATGACTTTATTCAACCGGCTGAATGAGTTTATTCAGCCGGCTGAATAGGGGTTGAATTAGCTTATTTTCTTGCTAGTTGCGTTTTACCTCGATTCAGAAGGCTGAATTAACTTATTCAGCCCGCTTAATATTTCTCCACGGCTTTTATGAAAAGACACTTCTCTTCATCGAAGAGAAACATTTTCAAAATCAACGGTTGTTCCTGTTTCTTTTCAATATTGTTTTTCATTTATGGTAGCAACCTTTTAACCTCTATAAATAGAGCACGGAGTTCAACAAACATTTCAATGAAACTATTTTAATATTCTTGAATTCTTATCTATTCTCTAGTTTTCAAACTGCGCTCAAATTGCTTACATTCTCTAATCTTTGATCACTCTATCTTCCTCAATTTTCAAGCATGTTACACTTTATATCATAAAGGAGAAGATTATAGGAAGATTATGCTTGATTGACTTATCAGTGCTATTTTAAAAAGCATATTATAGTCAGATACTTTTTTTGGGTAAAGAAGTCATGTTCGATTTCTCAGGCGGTAGAAGTCCTATTCGGTTACTTAGGCGGTGGAAGTCCTGCTCGGTTGCTCAGGCGATGTTAACCTATTCCTTCGGGTTGAGTGAGGGTTGCTAGTTTAATTCCAGAAGGAGTCTGGGACTAAACGTAGAATGGGAGTTCGAACTGGTATAAAAATCTTTGGTGTCATTTTTTTTTACTGCTTTATTTATTTACGTAGATATTATTCCTCACAGGTAGTTTATTTGTATTACACGATCCTATAGGACAGGCACTTTCAAATTTGACCTTTAGAGGCTTTGATCGACCATGGTCGTTTGGTTGTTTAGTTTAATGGCAGATGGGAATATAGGGTTTGCAAATGAGGATAGTTGAAGGCTATTTATAGAAAATTTGCTAATGTACTATTCATCAGTGAAAACTCTGAACTTCAAATGGAGAGTGCTGCCTGACATTCTATATGTTGTACCCTTATTCCGAACATAATGGAATATATATAGAAAGCCAATTCAATCATATACAGAAATTAGCTTTTCGAATCAAATTATTTTAATTAAAATTCCATTAATTGATTTCTATGCGTTTCGAACTCGCACGACCAAAAGATACGTTTGATCATCACAAAGTTCAATAGCATAAATTAATTCATTATTACGGATCCGATGAATTAGTATCGTCAAAATCCAAGACAATGCCCCAAAAGGCTATTTTTACATGTTAAAACGAGTAATTTTCAAAATTAGTTTAAATCACTTTTAAGTAAAATTTGTAAGTTTATTATCTCTATTATTATTCAAATAGATTTTTAAATCAACTTTAGAAATCGTTCACTCAAATTAAATTCCAGATTCAAATATTTAAACAATTCCAATTATTCAAATCAAACAATTTAATTATCAAATAAATCACTATATTTGAAATATAAGTTACTTAACTTATAATATTAACTTTTCAATATTTAAAATCAATTAAATATTCCAAATTCAATGGACCGAAATTCTAGGTCATTATGATACTTATTATTGCCTAGGTTCAAGCTGTCAAGATTGTTTATGATGTGATTGGTTGCTCCAAAGTTTAGATACCAACTCTCATCTTGAATGTGTTCATGTTATGTGGTTTCGTTCAGGTGATGATTTCAGAATTATCTAATAGATTGCCTTATTTCTATTGCACTTGAGCTATACTTGCACTAAAGTTGTTGTTTCTCTGATTATTTGAGTTCGGATTTGGTGTGTAATTTGACTAAACATGAAGTAGCACTTTTTAACTGTATGGTCAATTTTCTCACATATCTGACATCTTGGTCTATTGTTGTTGTACCCACCTCTGCCTCTTGCTCAGTAGACTGTCTCCCTCTTTAATAGGATTGCCCATTTTTATTGTAATTTTGTTCTTGTTTTTAAGATTAACTGCATAATTAATTGATAGTTCGGAATCTTATGGCTTTCTTCGATCAATCCTTCCTTCATGTGCTAGTAAGGTTGAATGCACATACTGCATTGCTGGTAATGTTTCTTTGGAAGATATCAGTGACACTACTGCTTCATATTCTTCATTAAGACCACTCAAGTTTGTCAATACTTATTCTATTTCGGAACTTTGTTTCTACAGCCTCTACCAGTTCACATGCAGTCTTAACCTTTGACAGGTACTCTCTTATTGACATATCGTCTTTTCTAATATTCTACAATTGCCTTTTATAGTGCATTACTTTAGCTGCTGATTGAGAATCAAAAACTTAAACTTGTTCTATCATGGTCTAGATTTCATTGGATGACTTGCATCGCACCAATTGAAGCAAAAGATTGGTACTTATAGAAGATAATAACCATGAACTTATTAAACCATCTTATCTCCGGTGCTTCGTATACTCACTGTTGCTTACCACTTTGCCTTCTTGATCGGTAATGAACTTTGGTGTGACTGCAAGTGTACCAAGAATGAATCCTTCCAGACCATATCCTTTAATGGCGATTTCAATTTGAAACTTCCAAAGAATATAATCGTCTTCATCGAGATGAACAATGATGCATTGGTTTTAGGGACTGACCATGGTTTTGACCAAGTTCTTTTCTAATTGTTGTTGAGGGCTTCCTGCATTTTCTGATGTCACCGAGCCTTCATTGCCTTGAGCCATTATGATAAGATTTGATCAAACAACTTTGATTGTCCGAAAACTAATAGATTCCAAGAGAATGATTCTAATTGTAAAATGACAACTTTGATAAGAATAACTATGTTTGTTGCAGCAAAGAACTTAGATGATGATGTTGTATTGATGGGTTCTTCATATGGCACTAACTTTCTTGATCTTTTTCGAAGGTTTTCTTTCTTTTTGATTTCACTTTTCTAGATATCTGATATGAATTTACTTATTTTGTAATGGAGAACTTATTGTAGCTAGAATGTTGTTAATTCTTTGGCATTGCACTTATATTCTTTATGACTTTTCGAGTAAATTCTCAAAAAAACATAGGTGACGAATTTCGTTCTGATGAGTTCCTTAATATCAAATGTTGAGAATAACTTCGATGATACTTAGTTTTGTTGCTGCAAATCTTTAGGCTCTGATACCACGTTAGTGTACCAGATACTTGTGATATTTAATGTATGATACTTGAGATTTAAAGCATGAATAAATTGTATAAAGTGAGACAAATGGAAATGAAGCAGATTTCTTTTTATTGAAATGAATTAAATACATGTACATTGTGTGTCGGTTGCTATTTATAATGTAATCGATATATTAACTTTGGTCGAATATATAAGCCCATTACTACAAACTGTATTCACATTGTTATATCTGCTTAGGTACAACAACAATCGCTTATACTCTCATTCTCATTATAACTCATGCCATGAATGTCAAAAAACTAAGTGTGATGAGGGACCATGTACTGAATATGTATTTCTCTCTAAATCTCATCGTTAACTTTGAGGCATGCATGCATATGTATATTTATTCATAAATCAAGTTACCAAATCTAATGTACATTATGGTAAAAGCAACTTTCTATACATATCTCTTATCATAGGAAGTATATTACATTGATAAAATTGATGGGTATAGTTATATAAAAAATTGCATTCATTTACTGATGTTTGCATCATGCAAATACATATATTGATATTTGGTGGGAAAAAATAATAGTATCTATATTTATTTATTTCATTATTTGTTTACTGGGCAACTATAACGACCTATAATTTAATCACTTTAAATATGAATATTTATGTGTTTTTAAATAGTTAATTAATGGGTTTTATAACTTAAATAAACCTCTTTTAATTCATAACTAATGATAATGTGGTTGTTTTGAAATTTGTTTTATAAAAATAATTAGCTCGGAGTCAAAAATGTGACGAAAAATCATTTTCCGACTTTTCATCGTCAAAAATCGTTGAAAAATGTTGTGTACACTAGAATACACACACACATGTATAGATAACCTATATTTTAGTTAAGAAATGGTTAAAGTTAAATATGGTAAAATAAGTTACTTAAAGTAAAAGGGTAAAATTAACTTTTCTTTTCTTTTAATTTTTTAAGAAAAATAAAATAAAATATGCAAAAGGTAATATCACATCACAAAAGTGATGACGTGATGGAATGAATGGGAGGGGATACTTGCGTGTATTAGAGTTAAAGTAATGGTGATGTGGCACTAAAGTATGGAGAGTATAGGGTAAGGGGAAAAATATAATTTACTATATTTCAATTTATATGAAAACAACTCAAATTTTTTTTCCATTTCTTATTTTCATTTCATTTCTTTATTTTCAAACTCATCTCTTCTTTTATTCAAGCTCTTCTTACATTTCCATGGCTTCCTCAATTTTTTTAAGTCAAACAAAATCCTACCTTTTCTTTATAAATCCTTTAAAAATCATTTAAAAACCTTCCTTTCACTCCTCCTTCTTTTAGCTTCTAAGAACAAGCCAAAAACCACCTTCCTCAAGCTAGGCCGAGCCCTCCAAAATGAAAATAAAATATAATAAAATCAATGACTCCAAAATTTGCAATATGATTGATTGTGTAAGCTTGTTTATTAACATTTCGTATTACCATTTCCTCTCTATAACATGCAAATGATTTTGAAGCTGCCCAATGATTCATCGTGGGATGTTAATAAGGGAATTGCATTTTGATTAGAACATATAAGGAGATTACATTTTGATTATAACATGTTTCATGTATAAACAGATAAATGTAATCAATTTAGTAAAAAATTATTACATTAAATTCTTTTGTCTCAAACATTCAGCAAACAATTTCCCACACCTCACATGTCACACCCTTAGAAGGGTTTTGGCAACAATGATCTTCATTTTTTAATTTCTAGTTGTGTTTGTGAAGCCTACACCTAAAATCTTTAAATCGTTGCCCCAAATATCGGTTTACAGCCCGTTCAATATAAGGAGTACGAAGATTCATGTCAAACTTCTCCAACAAAAGATGATATTTAAGTTCAACAATAAAATTTAGAAGGAATTTAAGTGAAATTTAGCAAGAATTTACTTGTGGAACTCTCAACAAACAAGGTACGTCTTATGAGAAGATTGGTAAACCTAAAGTTTAAAGAATATGGATCAACGTGAGAGCATCTTAATAATTTTCAAGAAATTGTGAATCAACCTACGACCATGAATTACAAGGTTGATGATGAGAAACAATCCTTGATTTTGATAAGTTCGATACCAAAAAGTTAAGAAACACTTATTGTTGCAATTTTCAACTTGAGGTGGAGTCATAAGTGTATGGAGGGTAATAAGGAGGTTATATGTGAAAAACGAGAAGTGTTAATATATATATATATATATATATATAACACTGATTGCATTGGATAATAAAGGGAGCTCTCAAATAAGAATCAGAGAAGCAAATTTATTTCATCAAGGTGGTGCTAGCAACCAAAAACTACAAAGTCCACATAGAGGCTTTGTTGTATTACAAGCATTCACAATTCATTGATGATGAGTATGTTCAATTGGTTGGCATACATAATTAGATGGTTTAGGGGTTAGTTAAGTTTTTTTTGGATAGAGAAATTTTTTTTCCATGGTGATATTGAAGATTGTTAGATTATGAGGATATAGGTTGAGTTGGTAGACTTGTATAGAAATATAGTATCAAATAGAGATTTCTAAATTACGGTGATACAATGTTTCTAAATTGAAGTTGATTTTGGAGATATTTTGATTCAAGGTGGAATCATGACTCAAATATGTTTCCTCTTTTATAGATTTGGAGAGTAATTAACGAATATTAATTACCTTTTTCTATTGCATTAAAGAAAATGTAAACAAATAACTACATGTAAATGAATTAACTCGAGAGATAGAAGAAATCAATCAATTCCTTAATCAACCGGTTAAGAATGAATTTAATCAAGGCAATCATAAATAAGCTTTTATATGGCTCATTATGATTAGAGAGAAGGAGAGTCATTTTATTAAGATTTTGAGGATTGATATTTCTTATCAACTTTCAAGTGTTTTCTTTATAATCTTTCGGTAAATGAATAAAGTTTTATTTGGAGAAAATTGTTTATTTATTGTTTTTCTTCACTTCTTATCGTTTCTCAAATATAATTGTGTACGGATCCTTGGGATACCCCTAACACTTTTAACAAATGTTCTTGAAACATTCCAAGGCATGTTTGCAATGTTTTTGAAACTTTTCAGCAAATTTACATTTTGGCTAATAGGGATGGCGAATAAGGGTTATAGCACTTAAAATAAGGGTTTTAAAGCAAGAAAATGAGGATAGTGGATCAACGAGTGTACGTGGAAATAATAGGAGCTATGTAGAGATTAAAAGTCGATTAAGGGTGAACGATGGGCATTCCATATAAGCGGGAGTTGTATGCACGACTGAGAGAAGGACAAGGACATTGTATTGGTAAGTTAGAGTGTTATAAGTGATCAAATCTGGACAATGTTCCAAGGAACCTCTAATGCTAGAAGGCTTATGGTATAATGGAAGAGATTGATCATTATGATTTAATGCCCCTATGATTCACATTCTACGTTTGGTTGCATAGGGTTACACTACAAGAAAAATGGTCATTAACAGCTCTTAATCTCAGCGTTTGACTATAATCCGCTGTCTTTTCTGTATTTTACAACTTAATTAGTGTAAAACAATTTGTTAAACCGCTGTCTAAAACCTAGTTCCATTCCCTCCCTTCGTTTCGTTTCCCTCCCTTCATTTCGTTTCCCTCCCTTCATTTCGTTTCATAAAAACCTAATTCCTCTATTACAATAAAAACACTCAGCCAACCCATCCCATTAAATCGCCACAGTCCCAATTGTCGCTTCCGCACCATCCTCCTCCCACCCCATCAAATCATTGCCGCCTGGCTCCTTCTTTTTCATCTGACCCTGACGCCACCAACAACACCGAATGACAAGCCTTTCTAGTAATCTCTAACGTCGTTGCCGTGCTTTTTTTAAGGTATTTTTAATTTTAAATGTTCAATATTTTAAAGTTATTTTTATTGCTGTAACTAAGATTTGCTACACCAGATTTGCTTCACATTAAGCGAATTAGAAAAATATGATTAATATTAAGGCAGAGGTAATGCAGTTGAATGTGAAGTAGTAAACTTGTTGTATAATGGTTGGTTAGTAGTTGCAGTTGGGGATGGATGTGCAGGCTGGTGGTGACCAGCGAGGAGGCTGGAGGCAGTTAAGGCAGAGGAAGGATTGGTGAATTTTTTATGGGATGAGGCAGTGGTTTGGGATGTATGTGTGGGATGGAAAGAAATGGGTAGATGTTATAAGAGGTGGTTTGATGCAGAATGGTATGTAGCAAGTGAGGATGTCAAGGGGTTGTTGTTATAGTTACAGTATAGAAGTATGATGAATTATGATGGTTAACCGAGGGTGGAAGATTGCGATAATACTAAATAATTGTTCCTGTATTTGTAGTGTGTGCTAGCTGGTTTTAATATATTTTCTCTTCATTTAATAAAGGCTAAAGTACTCATGCTCCCAGTCAAAAAAACAAAAACAATAATGATTTCCTCCGATCGTCCATCACCGTTTCATTCCAATATGTGTCCATTCTTTGTTATTCAGACGATTTTATCAATAGATATTTGATCAGTGGTTATAGTGCTAACAGCATACATATCCTATCCCATCTGTGTCTTCATATGTTAATAGCTTTAGCTTCAACAAAAAACAGAATACTTCTAACACCAAACATTAAAGTGTAATGATTCTAAATAGGCTTAGTACAGTATATGTTTTTGGTTTTTGTTTACAGTCCTTCATATAATGTTGTCCAGGTTAAATAAATTTAACCATTTCTACTGTAGCTAGATTATGTCAAAGTTTGTTTACCTGACAGTTTATAATTTTTTTTAACATGATTTAGTACTTTGATTATAGGTCATAAGAAAGCTGGAGTTTGTTTTCCAATTAATGCCAATACAAATCGAGTGAAGGAATAATAAGAGGAGCAAAATTATACCCTCACATTCTTTGTGTGATTAAAAGAAGCTTTATGCTAACTAGATTACAATAATCTTTCATAGAAACTAAATATACCAATGAACCTCTGTTTATATTTTTTTCCTTGCTGCAAATATGTTACTCTTACAAATAATAAATTTATAAATTTGTGCATAGTAGAAACTAACTTGCATATAGGCGTCACAATCAGGGTAGATTTGATCAAAAAAGTGAAAACACTTGCTTTTTTCTTGAAATTTAATATAGCAAAGCAACCAAAAAACCATATGTTATATATGCTCATAAAAAGATTTATTTAAATAAAACAAAAAATAATGTTAAAAGTATTTATTTTCTGATTTCCAAATTTATAATAATTTATGCCAAAGGTGTTTTCTTAAATTGAATCATTACACTTTGAACTTTGGGTATTATTCACAAACATGTTTGCTTCAATATCAAACCACACAATCTTCCATAATATATAAATGAATCAATCACTAGATTCTTCTAATAGTTTATTTTTGTAATATATAGAATTTTTTGTGTCACAATCTTCCATAGTATCAGTATCTGTTTTAATTTATTTCTAAATCTTGGTCATTATGGTCATCTTGAAAATTCTTTTCAGTTTAATGAGCGTGACATTTATACATGTGTAATTTATACAGTTTGGGTTCAGCCAGAGCAGTCAACAGGATGATATAGATGTTGTCACTATCGTATAAGGTCTAAATGATATTGATGAGGCATAGTTGAATAGCATAAAAATTGGGAAGATTCCTAAATTTTATGCTATTTAGCTCTTGCCTTATCAATATCATAGGTAATCTGAAGATTCTGGACTTTGGTTAAGCTCCTTTACTGGGCTGGATGTGTTGCTTCACCCTATGTGTGGGACTCCGGTTCATGCTGTGATGGCACAAAGGTAACCTAAATTCTCATCACGCAAAGGTAACTAATAATATTATTTAGTTATTTTCAGCAAGTAATTTCCTTTATGTTATATACCTGATTATTTCTGAAGCATACTGTTCCTAATCTAATGGTGAGATCATTTGGTTAACAGTGAGTCTAACAAACCTCTCTTTTTTGATTTAATTTAAGCATACTTTGGCTTGCAAATACAGCAGTGGAAAAAGCAGCACATTGAATATTATCAATTTGTTGGTTAATAGTGAATATTATCAATTTAAACATCTCCCCAAACAATAAGTTTGCACTATCTTAAAGAACTGCTAACTGCCAACATCATGTTAAAGTTTGCACTATTTTCTATAAGTTGGCATTGTAAGTTTGTCTCCTGAAACAAACTCTAACAAACATAGAATTGATATCGAATCAGAACTCTATAAAGCTTCTATAAAATTCTAGTTGGAATTTTGGTCAAATTGGAACTCTACAGATTCAAATCTTTTTTTTTCAATTTATGTTGTAAAAAAACTTGAATTAAAAAAATAGTAAGTGATAATCAAATCTGATATCAGTAGAGTTAGAGTGGAGTTGATAGGAATGCAATCACAGTAAAGCACAGTGGATGGAATCGTAATAATATTTTGAGCATCTGTATGATCAAAATAATTAAGCCTTTTAAGTGATTTGATCATTCAAATTGTTCAAGTTGTTGAATTAACATCCTTTTGCATGTACAGTCATGCTAGATTCATATTCTTTTATTATATACACACGTGTGCGCACATTTTGTGTGTATTTATAAATTTATACAAGGACATAAAATGGAAGTACAACTCTTTCCGGTCTCACATATTTTTAGTTGCTCTAGCTGCAGTACCATTTCATTTAGTCTATGTATGATAAAATATGCGGATTATCAACTTATCAACTTGCTGTTTTTTCATGATATTCATTTAGTCTAAGTACAAAGGTGTCTATGCTGTTTGCATTCATGATAACTTTGTTGTTTAATTCAGCTATGCAGGTATGGTGGCTGCTCTAACAAACGAGAGTGCCACAAGCAAATCAGTGTACTTTGCGCATTGCACTTCAGAAATGATATTCATCACACACTTGTTGACAGAAGAGCCAGAGAAACTAGCAGGACCACTGCTAGCAGACACTTATGTTACCTTGCTTAAAGGGCGTAATGCATGGTACCTGGAACTTTCCTGTTTGTCTTTCCTTTTCTGCTTGAATGTTTTTTCTATTTGAGGTTATTTTGATTTATAAAAACAGACCTGATGTTTGACATATGGATTTGCATTTCTTATAGCTTGGACATGATATTGCTGCTTTCTTGATTGCAAGAATCAATTGAATTATTGTCCTCTTGCTGCATGTGCTTGGCAGAAAGTGGTCTTCCTATTGACCGTTTCATGACTTCAAAGGCACTAGGGTTTACTAAACCTTTGAGAAACAGGTAAATTATTATTATTTGGGTGAAATTTGAAACTAAACTAATGGATGTTAAGCTGATAACTGTAAAACTATTTACACCATCAATTTTGTTTAGCGAACCCTATGCATAGGAAACCTGTAAAATCATAAGGAAAAAAATGATAGGAAACCTGTAAACTTGATAACAGTTATTGGTTGTATTCTCTCTCTCTCTTTTCCCTTTAAAATATCCAACCAAAACAGGTGGTGGCATAAGTCGCCTGTTTGAAATATTTATTATACTATTTCCCGTTATTTCCCAGAAAGTAGTTCAACAATAATTAACTCTTGTATGTAGTAATTAGCATATACTTGATACTTGATAGTTGGTTAATTGATTTACTACTTGATAAATATGGGCCAGTCTTGTTACATATAGTACAGATCTAATGGTTAGTTGGTATTTCACTTTCCATTTGGTTACAACGCATGATTTGTAAGCACATATTGGCCATACTTCTTTTTACAGCTCAACTACTCTCTCCGTAGATTTTATTCTCACTTATTAGTACTCATCCAAATATGTTTTTACTGATAGAAATGGAAACTAAGTCAACAATTGGACTTTCTTGGGCTCCAAAATTACCTCCCATGCTAACTGATGCAGAAAAGAGCTCAGAGAAAGGGAAAGATAAGGTTGATTCTTTTGCATTTGCATCTTTTTGTTATGTGATGCAAATTATTTTGTACACAGGTTTGACATGCCTGCTCCGACTATGACTCCTGAGTTGAAGAAGGATCTTGAAGTTCTCCAGGTATATCATCTAAGTGTTTATATTTTATTTCAATGAAGTATGCAGGTGCAGTAAACAAAGAGATAGAGGATGAGTTTGTTGGTGGTGGGGGTATTGCAGTGTAACATAAGGTTGGGTGTTTGTGGTTTGGTGGTGGATGATGTAGTAATGGCAGCAGAAGGGAAGTGACGTGGAAGTTTGCAAAATGCAGAAGGCAGTTTGAATGTGAAGAAGTCTGGTAGATTGTTGAAGGGCAGCCTATGTGCAGTGGTAACAAAGGCTATGGTGGAATATGCAGAACAAGGCACTGTTCTGTGATTCAGTGAGGAGTGTTCGACAGTGCAATATGGTTGAAGGAGAATGAAGGAACTGTAGAGATTTAATAATGGTTGTAATTGTTTGGTGAGTAGGCTATTTGAATGGTTGTAATTGTTTGGTGAGTAGGCTATTTGAACTGTAGAGATTTGATAATGGTTGTAATTGCAAAATGCAGAAGGCTCATTTATGTAATTATTGTGACCAATAACCGATTTTGATTGAATGGACGTTTTTTTTCCAGATGTGGACTAATCTGATTCAAAAGGCAAAAGATGGTGGTTTGGATGTTATACAAAAAGTGGAAGACAATATTGGTATGCATCTTTATTTATGCACTATTCTTTATTGTTTAATTGGATTTGTTTCATTGGTATTTTCTTAATTTGGTTAAGAATAAGTGTGATGTATATAACTACATACATATTAATTTGTCATTCAATTCATCACAGGTTGAGAAGACTTTTTGGACAAAAGTTTAATTGGAAAGGTTGCTAAAATAAGCAGATCTTGACATCTAGTTGCTAGGGGAGAATATATATTTACAGGTTTCTTCCACTCTTCATGATGATTTAAAGAATTCAATTTATTTGAATTGCAAAATTTTAATTGATTATTGCTGGCAGGTCACTTTCTAGGAATCGTCTTTATGGAAGAATACCAGATGAAATAGGAAACATATCAACTCTACAATCTCTGTAATTCTCTTATACCAAAGTTTTATTCAGTCCATTACGCTGCTTGTACTTTTCCTTATTCCTTATTGAGAAATGAGGGTGACAACTATTCACACACTCTTATAATTGTATCCTTGTCTATATTCATTTCACTTCACTTCACTTCTTGCATTTCATTTAAAAAAATAGTCACGGTGCCTTTTCATTTTGTTAAACTTTCTTTAGTTTCTTTTTCTTAGTAATACCACTTGATTATGACAGTGTGATCAAAGAAAACCAATTAGAAGGTCCAATTCCCGTAACTCTGGGCAAACTTACCAAGTTAACTCGACTGTCAATATACCGTAAAGAAAATTTTATTCCAATAATGTGAAATATTATTGATTGTGGTTGCATTCAGGCTTTTATCATACTATTCATATAGGTATATTGCTTCTAATAATTTCTCTGGTGAGTTACCAGAGTCACTGGGGAATCTTAAGAAATTGTCCACCTTGTAAGTTAACAAGTATATTGTATTTTTGGTATTTTTATTTATTTATGGATTCACTATTTATACATTGCATCATTGATCCACTGGTTGGTATTGCTGATACGCATGTTAAAATGGTTGTCCAAGGCATAGTTTGGTGTTCAGTATTTTTAATATAGCTTAAAATATCCACGAGTGGGTGTGCTTAGGATTTAAATTCACAACTGGTGGAAACCTACTAATTTGTTTTCATCTCGTTTCAAGCCTTTCCAAATATATGCATATTGATATTATATATAAAACTTGTATGTAATGGAAAATGCTGTTATGTGCTTACACCTTTCTTATTAATGTAATAATGTTGTTGCTACATGTTAATAACTTTATTTAACTTTATTTATTTATAAATTAATCTGCAGTATTATGGATGGAAATCCAATCTCTGGAAAAATTCCTGATTTTATCGGTAATTGGACCCAACTCAAGCGATTGTGAGTGTAAATCGTTACTTCATGTAGACTTTCTCCATTATAATTAATTTCATTCTAGAAGACTATAATTCTCAACTTATACTTTAACTTTTGCAACCTATTTACAGAGATATGCAAGGAACATCCTTGGAAGGCCCATTTCCTCCTATTTTTGCTAACTTGAGCTCAGTCGATGAACTGTAAGACCGTTCGTTTGAAAATGACTTGAATTCTGTAGTTATAACAAACTGTCCTTTTTATACTACCTTTTCTTCTTCTTTTTATTTTTGTTTTATGTTTTTTTTGATGAAATATAGGAGAGTCAGTGATATGAGAGGGTTCACAAATTTTCCACCACTTCAGAAAATGAAAGAGATGCACCATTTGTAAGTTTCATCAGGTGTTAAACCAAAAATTGCAGGCACATGTCTTTATTCTGGGTTTCTATAATGCATGATATGATATAGGGTTTTGAGAAATTTGTTAATATCTGATCGGATCCATGAGTATATAGGTGGATTTTCTAATTGGTATTTTCTTAATTTGGTTAAGAATAAGTGTGATGTATATAACTACATACATATTAATTTGTCATTCAATTCATCACAGGTTGAGAAGACTTTGTGGACAAAAGTTTAATTGGAAAACTCCATCAAACTGGAAAGTGCAGTTTTGCTATATCAGTGGAGATCGCGGCAATGAGTTGGAGGATGACGTGGTTCGTGCTAGGAGGAGTTCGAGGTGGTTTCGAATTAAAGGTTTGATTTTTGCGGTAGGGAAATGAAGTCGATGAGGTCACGGGTGAATTGCAGTGAAGTACAACAGTGGATAGGGTGTGTACTAGATTGTAAGGCAAGTTTCTGGTGAATAGGAGAAGAACTGCTGTGGTTGTTTGATGAAGGGGTTGTGGGTATTGGATGCCGTAGAGCAGCAGTGAGAGAAGTTGGACTGTGTGAAGTAGACTGGTGGTTGGATTGGTTTTCAAGTGGTGCGGAGTGGATGTAGGAGTGGATGATGATGTTTGTTGCTGTGAATATGGGTTTGACAGTGGAGGTGTTGATATTGATGACAGTGGAGTTATGGAGTTCAGGTGGAATGAATGGGCAGAGATGTATATGGATATTTGCAGAGTAGATCAGTTGGATAAGGAAGAAGATGGTTTAGTGATATTGATGAACTGTGTTGTATGTATGGCTGGTGGTAGCAAGTTGGAGGAGGGGTGAGAATGAAGTTGAACTACAGTTGTGAGTGTGAAGTTGAACAAGGTTATGTGAGGATGGTGGCAGATGCGTTGGAAAAGTCAGTGGCAGGTGGGTGGTTGTTGTTCAGGCTGATGGCAGCGGTTTGTTGGGCAGTTGTATGGTGATGGAGATGCACACAGTTGTGTGGACAGTTGAAGGTGATATGTGTTGTCGGATATGTGTTGTCTGATATGCTTATATGCGAACAGTTGAAGGTGATATGTTTGAAGGGTTGTTATACTGAATGTATATATTTGTAATTGTAATATACTGAACGTATATATCATGTAAACGTTTATGTATCTGATTAATAGTTATTAGAACATGTTATATATGCTAGTTGCTTCAATATACTCAAAATATAATTCTGGAATATTCAAAAATAGAGTGGAATATTAAAGCTGTTATATAAATAGAAGACAGCGTTTGATTAATGTTGTCAATGAAGAAACAACAGCGTTTAATTTGTGTTGTAATTATCTTGAAATTGTCAATAACAGCGTTTTTACATGCTGTCGAAAATAGTTGATGATTTAATAACAGCGTTTAGAAAACATAATACAGCACGTTATAAACGCTGTTGAAAACATTATTGACAGCTCGTAATAAACGCTGTCACAGAGATATTTCAACAGCGTTTATAGAAACGCTGTTGTAAGTTATGTATATACGACAGCATGTCGTTATACAGCGTTTCTAATAACGCTGTTGTATCATATTACAACGTTTATCAAACGCTGTTAAAAGCCTTTTGTTGTGTAGTGTTAAGAGGCATAACGGTGGATTATGGAACCTTATCACGACGATAATGCAATGAAGGACTAGGAAATGGAAATCACTAAATATGAGGTCTTCAAGAGAAAGAGAAGTAGGTCATTGGATTTGGGTTTCTCTCATTGGTAATCGATGGGTGAGGGTACAAATCTCAGTCAACTAAATCGAGATCTCAATTTAAGAGATGGATGATTCGAATCATATATCATTTCATTTAAATCTTGGCCAAGATTCTCAAATATTAGAAAAGTTCAAGATAGGTCTAAAGGCAATATCATGGTATTTTTAATGTTTTTTCTTCATTTTGTTGTCGAATTTGTTGGGCCTATCAAATAAATCCAAGCTACTGCATTTTAAAGTACTACTTCCACTTTTTGTTATACGTATATTCAAATTTCAGAAATATTGAAATAGCCAAAACAATTTTGTCCAAAGGGCTCACTTTCATTTCTATAGTGCTCATGGAGCAAACCCTTCATATCAATTCATATAATTCTGTCTACAGCCCAACTCAAGCACATGCCATTCAATTGTATTCATTTAAGCCAATAAACCATGATTATACATCATATAATACAAAAAGTGATGATACACTCATTGTTTCATCCAATTATAATCAAACAATTTATAATTTCATATACCGTAATCGATTTATAGCAATATAAATTTGGTAGCCAACTCAACTTGCACCAAATCAATATGTATTTGTGTATGTGTATATATAATTACAGTAGATGGTTAACTCACCAAATCGATGTATTCCTTCTATTAGCATTTCTTGAACATCATTGATATCAGCCCCTCTTCATGTGCCAGCCCTTCATCACCACCATCATGCGTTATCAATCACTAACTCACTCAAACACGCATAGCCACGCATAGCCATTAACACCACCACTGACACATGCGAGCTCCGCTTCTTGCTACAAGTCGCGCCTCTGTCTCGGCACCATGCTCTAGCCTCGAGCCTCATCCCATGTCACACATCTTTTTCGAAATGCAACAAAAATTACCATGGACCGCCCATGATGCCACGTGCCCAATCACCGGCCACCTCCCCTCTTCCACGATCGCTTAGACCTGATGCGCAACTGTTAATATTCTCCCTCCTTCCCTTATCGATTTCGTTCGTGTGATGTTTTCTTCTTCTTTTTATATCATTGTCGACTATATTTCAAAGAAAGGGCTGGTTTTGAAATAAAATAATGAAGGAATTAGGCTAGCTTAGGAATCAAATAAGGGTATTTGTGCTTTGAAATTCATCTAAGCCCAATTACGAAATGAAAATAGGTATTCTCTTTATTAGAAGGCTACTAACATATTTTAATCCATTTAAATCCTTTTGTTATCCACAAAATTTATTCTAGACAAAAATAAAAATTTCTTAATTTTTATTTTTGCCCGAAATAATTTTTGATAGTAAATACGACTTTTAATCCTTAAAACAATATTAAAATAATTATTTACTCTTCAAAAAAATTTCAAAATTCACAAACATATTTTTCCACAAATATAAATTTAAATGACTTTTAAATTCATAAAATACAATTCAAATTTCGTATATGAATTTTAAATCAATGTTTCATATTTTTACTTTCCAAATAAAACTTAAAATCAACATTTTGAAAAAAATTCAATAAAAATTCCTAAAATAACCTTTTAAACTGATTTATCAATTATTTCCACATTTTATCCCTTTGAAATATTTTTCACAACCTAATTCTATTTCAAATCTCAATTCCTCGTTTTAATTCTGAAATTCATTTTACCATCTCAAAATCCTAATATAATCCACAATATATTTTACCACATCTTTCTTACTGCGTTTTTTGTCGAGATGTTACAGTTTTGCAGTAGGTGAAATGAGTAGATTCCGAAAAAAAATCCTATTTTTGGTCATAGTGGGTCAATGAAGTCTAATGAGTTTCATTGGGTCCAATCTAGTAATTAAATAAAATAATATTTCATTTAAATTTGACAAGCACCATCATCCCAATGGTTAAATGATTTGACTTTGGTGCAAGAGGTCACAAGTTCGAAACTTGCGTAGCGTGATTCGAACATATATTGACAAGTGATTTATGATATGTTTTCCCAGTGACATGTTGTATCTAAGTACCATTTCAAAAAAATTATTTATAATTAAATATTTATTTGGATGCATCGTATATACGTTCGATGATATAAAAGCATATCATAATAAAATATAAATATGTGTATTACCATATATATGCATATAAATATTGGGATTTACACCATTTTCTATACGTATATATTACACTTACATATGTATATGACAATTTCATACGAATATAAGAAATGTAAATGCCTAAGTGCGTACGTGTGTGTGAATATATTATCATATGCGTGTATTGTTTGTACATGGATATTTATAATACCATATATACATAATTTAGATATATATACACACACACACACACATATATAATATGTATATATATGTTGTTGTGCAGTTAAAGTGCTTAGCGGTTTTATAGCAGTGTAGGTGCAAAAAGTTATAGTGGGGATAAAGCAGGGCTTAACGGAGGTACAAAAAGCTTCATTACATATAAAACCAAGTATTTAAATTTAATTTCTTCTCATTCTCACATCATATTTGTAAAGAAAAATTGTTTAATCTTATATACCAAAATTGAAGAATATCATGATTTATGTAGACTAGATTTGGCGATTGCATTAGATTTCTAACTTATACTGAGCTCTTAGCCTCAAAATTTGTTCTTTACCCTAACTTTGTTGAATTGGTTTAAAAGATAACTGGTTAAATCAACTTTGTATATTATTATTGCTAAAGCGGATGCTAAGAAGTCTTGATTTAGCGGTTGTAGCAGAAAATAGCGGGGATTAAAGCGGACCTACTGTTTAATAGCACTAATTTGAAATAGCATAGCGGTTGAAGGGCATATGCGCTTTAGTGGAGATTTTGCGAGGTTTTAACGGGCTTAAGTTTATAGGTTTGTTGCTACTTATATGCATACATACACATATATAATCCCTATATGGTCAAATTATATATTTTTAAAATAAGAGAATACTTAGTGAGAAAGGAAAGATGGAAACAAAATTTCTCGTTAGATCAAGATCTAATCGAATTATGATTAAAAGGAAATTGAATTTGCATTTGATTTCCTCTTCAAACAGTAATCAATAATAAGTTCAATATCTATATGGAAAGAATTATATATTTAATCATAACAAAATATCTTGGCTTTTAAAATTGTAGATCTGGTAACATACATTCATGTGAAAACAAGATTAATATAACTATTGTGTCGGTTCATATTTTCCTTCAACAACATGATTAATATTTTCTTTAAACATTGCATATATACATATACATATATATAAAAATTATAATTTAAGATTTGAATTTTAAATACATATAATTGACCAATTAATAAGACATTGAATATATTCATTGAGAAACAAAATTAATTTAGGTAAAAAATTCAAGATATTGATTTACAATTTGGGATAACATGCAAAAATGCATAAAAATACACACACACACAATTTAATTAATTTAAAATTAAATCCATAATTATAAGTGAATTAAATTGTGAAAACAAGCACAAATTTTTAGCAAAACAAATATATATTAACTAATAATTTCATATCCGACAAACAATATCAATACACAAAATAAATCAAATGCAAAATTGATTTTAATTGGATAATTAATCAATTAAATTATGATGGTAGATGTAAATTTTTACAGTGAATCAATTATACATTAACCAATGATTTTAGATCCAACAACCAATATCAATATACATAACAATCAAACATGGATTGATTATAGAATTAAATAACAATACATAAGAGGTTTAAAAATAGATTAAATAAGTGGAAATTCAGCATACATGTATATGTGAATTTGGTTAGGGTTAGACACCATGAATGAATTTAAAAATAAAAAAAAGAATTGAACCTGAAAACCTTGCCCTTTGTAACATCTTGATTTTTTATTTCTTCTTAGATGTCAAGTAGATCCACGTTTAACTTTGCAAGAGAAGGCTAAATCACTTATTTTGATTTTGTTTGATATTATTTGGGGTGAAAATTCTTGCCATAGGAGAAAAGGAAGAAAAAGTGACAACAATGAAAAACGAAGACAAAGCAAGAAAGATTTAATGAATAAATTAAAGAGGAAGATTTGTTTTATGGAGAGAATGAAAACCTTTCTCATTCTCTCATTTTAAACCTCCCTCTTTAATTCTCGAATTAAATTTAAATCAGTATTTAGACCATTTATTTTTCTCTTATGGCTGGCCATGATTTTATCCCATGCGGACTAAAAATTCCCAAGGTTTATTTAGGTAATTAAACATATTTGAAGCTTGTTTATATATGTGCATGTATGTACGTACGTATATGTGTATCGATATTATATATCGATATATATAACTTTTATATACACATCCAAATAATTACTAAAAACAAACCCTAAACATTAAATTAATTAATAATTCTTAAATATCAAATAATTTAATTTATTTATTTGTAAACCAATTAAAAAAATGTGACTATTGGAGAATTCACAAATGCGGTTGTGAGACTCGTAGTTGTGAATTTAATCAATGATTAACATTGAAGAATTCAAATGTTAACGTTCGTACGTCACCTTAGCTATAACGACATAGTTTTTGGTCATCTGAATTTAGAGTATTTAATTGATTTTAAATATTTTAAAGTAAGTTTTATAAGTAAAATCGGTTAAATAATTGAATCTGGAATGTAATAAGAATGAAAATGATTTATAAAGTTAATTTAAAATCTATTTAAATTAGAATGGAGTTAGTGAACTTTTAAAAATTGATTTAAAAGTGAATAAATAGAAATTGGAAATTTATTTGATTTAATTAATGTATAAAAATAGTCATTTTTGACACTATTTCAGATTTCGACGAAACCAGTTTTATTGGATCCGTAATAGTGAGTTATTATAGGATTTCAAGTTTTGTGTCGATCGGACTTATCGTTTGACCACGCGAGCTTGAAATGCCTAGAAATTAATTAAAAGATATTAATTAAAACTACTCGATTTGAAAACCTATCTTCCAAATATGATGGAATTGGCCTCCGATATATATTCCATTGTGTTCAGAATAGGGGCAAAATATTATAAACGCCGAATGACATGCTTCGTTTGGATTTCAGAAATATTTTGCGTGAATAGCGTTGAAGTTGTCTATATAAGGACCTTTGTCATCATTTTCAACTCCTAAAGTCAACCCTAATTTCTAACAGCCGTTGTTATCAATGTCCAGAAACATCCCAACTTCCCTCCCTCTGATCTCTCCATCCAGCCAATAACAGCCAACGGCTTCTAAAGCAAAAACGTAAAGGGCATCGAGATTAATAAGTTCAACGGTGGAGATCATATATCGTCGACGATCAGAGGCGCAAACGTCTAGCATTCATCTCACATTTGTGGGGAAATTCACGGTGATGGCGGTGCTAGGGAGGTGCGGTCTTCGACCATGGGGGCACTAGAGCAGGAGCTTTAACGCGGGGTCATTGATCCATGTCTCGATGGTCGGAGGAGAGGAAAACACGGTCAACGGAGGAAAGACGTTGGGTTTCTCTGTTGGAATTGAACGATGGAGAAGAAGAGAGGGAAAAGAAAAGAATGAGCCAGATCTAATGGCTAGGAATTAATCAGAGAATAAAAAGTAAAATGAATTTGAAACTAATTTATATTTAAATTCGTGTAATCTTCTAAATGCGATATTTCATTCATACGTGGTCCAAATGGCACGAAACAAATTGCGTTGGATTCGTATTATCGAGCATTTCATTTTAGAGCTGCTTTGGATGGATTTGGAGCTTCTAGAAATTTTCGGTAAATTAAACTCTCATTTAATTTTATTCCAAATAAAACACCACAATGACTACTGCAAGCAAAGTGAGTAAAACTCACTCTCTCTGACCCGCTTATATTTTATATAAGTAGGAATATTTTTATTGTATTATATTGATAACTGTTGAATGTTATATATATATATACATGTATTTATGTATATATGTATGTTGGATGTTTGAATGTTGTCACACCCCACCTCTATACCCACTCTAGCCAAGGACACTACGGGGTAATGCCGTCAACTAACACGGAGAATAAGGCTATTAAGGAGCGACCATCCGTGTAATTGCTTTGTGCGAGCACCGATATGTCAAATAGTATAACATGCATTTCATTTCAAGAGGAAATTCTGACATACCGACACAAACTCAAAGCTACTACACAGAGGCTATAATATATTCGGAAACAAATATAGAAATAACATAACACAAATCAGTCACAGAAGTTCATATCACAAAGGCGAAAGGAGATATGAATATATAACTAACACATGAAAGTGTTCATCAGAGTAGTGGTCAAAAAGATCCACGATAATACAAAAGAATAGCAACACGTGCTATACAAAAGAATACAACTATGAGTCGATATCTCAAATAGTTAGCCAAAAGTCAGAGTAATGAATCCCTGGGGAGAAGTCAAGCAGAAGCACCTGTAACATCTCGGTCTGACCCGAGTATTGTTTAATAAGAAAATAATAAACGGATCAGTCTAGCTATAAATATCAGATGACATGATATAAAGTAAAAGATATGACATAAACATATGATAACCATAATGGCATACTATAATAAGTATGTAATTGAAAATCAACATGAGATTAATCAATATCACAAGAATCTTCTCAAAGATCCAAAGAGGGTATCATACCCAAAACTTGTACTCATAACAAGTCAATGACACACGAATTCACCAATGCACAAAAATTGATAAAGCTTATCAATAGAAATCACGAAAATAGGTGAAGCATGAAATTTCCAGAAATCAACACACGAAATCCAGAAATCATAAAAAGGGAAAAGAGGCCTATCACAAGAATGGGAGCATGAAAACTCCCAACACGTGTATTGCAAAACGAGACGAAGCTCCTCCAAACGAGCCGAAGCTCCTCCAAACGAGCCGAAGCTCCACCAAACGAGCCGAAGCTCCTCCAAACGAGCCGAAGCTCATCCAAACGAGTCGAAGCTCCACAAAACGAGCCGAAGCTCCTCCAAACGAGCCAAAGCTCCACAAAAATGAAGTATCGTCCTCGACGTGGACAAAGAGACATCGCACGTTGATAGTCTATGTCAAAAAATGATCATCATTGATCGATAAGTGTAAATTACACTAAGCTAGTAAATATATGAGCTTAGCTTCATGTCCCATTACCACTAGCTTAACTTAAATATTTACGAACAAATTGTAGATCTCCACTAGAAAATTGTCACAAGAGATTCAATCGAACAAGTCCAAGAATTAACCGACGAAGTAAACGCAAGCGTTTCATACCACTTGTTTTACTAAGTCGTTTAATTAGATTTCTCGTCCGAGTGAGGTAAAGGTTTGTATTTGCTAGTAGATAGGAAAACGGTTTGATAAAAAAGCTTGATATTGAAAATAGAGTTGAAATCGTTTTGATAAAAGGGTTTCGATATTTACTACTAGTATTGAAACCTTTATATTTTTAAAGTGACAAATCACAAAAATGATTGTAGAAACAATCAATCACTAAAATTCACGTTCGAAGACGTGAACAAAATCCAAAGAAATCGATACCGAATCCATCGAAATGGATATTCCAAGAATTCCCGAAGAAAATAAGTCATTAAAGTCAATAACAAATGATAACAACAAATAGGGAAATAACACGAATCGATTAAATTTGGAAGCCACGCAAAATAGGCGAAATAGGCAAAACAGCAACAGGTCGGTCGGCCGGCAACAGAGCTCGGTCGACCGGACCCTGTTCTAAAAAAATTCTCGGGAAGCAGGTCGGTCGGCTGAGCCCTGTAGCCAGTCGACCGAACCAGAGGCAGAAAAGTGCTTATGCACTTTGGTAGCAGGTCGGTCGACCGGCCCAGGGGTTCGGTCGGCCAAACCTGATGTTCTGCAAATTGAAACCTATTTCAAATGAGGTGCAAACTCCTTCAATTTGCAATCGGACAAGCACGGACGCTAGGGGATTACGCCCATCGGCTACCTGGTCCTATTGGCTCCTCGATGCATCACCAAAAACATGTTCCAACATCAAAGGTATGATTTTTAAAGATTTGAAATCTAAACACTAAAAATTGGAATATTCACCAAATCAATCCAAACCAAAGGCAAATGCACATGAATAATTGTTAGGAATTCATACCCAACGTTCAAAGATAGTTATAAACTAAGATGTGAGATAAAAATCTCACCTTTGAACCCAAATTAATGAAGGAGAAGCTTTTAAAACAAGCTAAGATCAATTCCTCTTTAATAACAACTCAAGAAGCTTCAATCTAAGCTTACAAGTAAAATATTTCCTATGTTAGGTTTAGGAATTTCTGAAATGGGATAGAGAAAAAGTTGGAGAAGGTGAAGATGATGCTTACCAATGGGTTCTCTTAGAATTTGGAGCTAGATCTTGGATTTTGCAAAGAAAACTAGGGCTTAGGAATTTCCATTTCCAATCTCTTCCACCATTTTTACTTTAGAACTGAAAAGAGGAGGAAGTGAGAGTGAATGGGAAGGGATGATTCAGTTTGGGTATTATTATGGCTAGTGGGCTGAACCCAAACCCAAACCCTAAGTGAAAAAGGTCAAATTTTTAGCTAGCTCCAAACATATCGATGTTTATACTCAAAAAGGTTGCAAACGGCATTTTGAACTCAATGGAAGGGGTCTCGAGTCCCAATTCGACTGTTTGCGAAAAGTAGCTTTTCGGAATAAAATCCGACGAACGATGAAATATTTAAATATACAATCGATAAATATGTGGGTTGTTACAGACTCCCCTCCTTAAAGAAATTGCGTCCTCGCAATACTTAAGAAGAAAATAAGAAGTAACAACCATAGAAGCATATCAACACAAAAGAAAATTTTAATCAAGAAGCCCACCAAAAAGAGCACTAAAGAGTAAGCCCGAACGGGTTCGCTCGATGAATTCTCAGGACTCCCAAGAGCAATCCTTAGGATCTGAGAACTATTGAACTTTCACAAGAAGAACATCTTTATTCCGAAGGCACTCAACCTCCGAAGCAATGATACGAATAGAATATAACTCCTAAATCAAATCTGGTAGAACTTCACCTCCTTTAATAATATCGGCCTCAAGAATAAAAATCAGAATCCCTGAGGCATTTCTGTAGATAAAAGACGTGGAAATCGTCATGAATAGCAGAAAATTGAGCCGGTGCAACGACGCAGTATAATAACAGTACGCCCGAGAAACTAGAAACTCGAATAATTTGGAACAACGGCATAGTAACATTGTAACAACCCAGAATTTTCGAACCCGAAAATTCCAGAGAGTTATGAAAAAAGAAGAAGAACGAGGTAGAAGAAGAAAAACAAAAAAAAAACATCAAAATCTCACATCGCAGAAGAATAAAATAAAATATATAGAATAGAGTTTTAAATACAAGAAATCTGTACTGTACACACATATATATATATATATATATATATATATATATATATATATATATATATATATATATATATATACATACCATCATCAGAGTACATCAATCAGTCATACATGTCCATACACAGCGGAAATAATAGACAAATACGGAAATACGCTCTGACATCTAGCTCGTCTCCTGAGCTCCAGAATATAACTTGAACCTGTTTAACTCGGTCTGACCCGAGCATCATATAAAACAACACCCGAGTCAGTCTGGAAAACCAACGTGAGAAAATCACACTCAATTAGATTATTAAAGTTTCAAAAATCCTTTGAAAACAAAAGCATCTCGTAAGACCACGCCACAAATAAACATGCCGGGTTTTTACCTTACGATAGCTAAAACATTTTTTATTAAAGTTCTCTGATATTATTATAGTGTCTATAGAAAGTAAAATAGAATCTAGCTGAAATGCTTGCATCTCACATTTCAGCAATAGTTGGGCACAATCAAAACCGTACAGGCGCTTATTGGAGATTGGATTCCATACAATGGCAGGGCTACTGGGGTACCGCCCGTCACAGTACCTGGTCTAGATCAGAGTACCGAGGAGCCACCCTAACTCCCCTGCAACACATGACCGAAACCATTCCTTACTGAACAGTCCCAAGCAAGATCACCCCGTGGTTGGCGCGACCAACCACCCACTAAGCCGAAATAAAGGGACATCTAAACAGGGGAAACCTCACTCTCCAGTGGGGGCTACCCACGAAGTCTTGCTGCACCTCCCCTGTTTTAGCCATTCCCGGTTGATGAGGCTTGAGGCTAAGCGTTACCTTTCAAGAACGAGTCCCACTTAGAATGCTCATCATCCTCCTGACGATGTTCTGAAAGCATTCAATCCATACAAGTTGCCTTGGGTCTGGACAAACCGAATCACCGTCTTCAACTCTTCACAGTCTTCATTCGCAATCGTTCAAACCGGATCGAAGTGGTTTTCGGATAATTAAATCCGATCTCGGACTCTTCGAAACGATCAGCGCATTGTCCAATATTGATAGTCGGTTATTTAACTATCAATTAATCATTCACACGCAACCATCAAATAATTTCCACAAATTATTTATCTCAAAAATCATTCAGATATTATTTCCATTCAACCCATTTGAAACAAATTTTCAAGGTCTTTTTATCTCCATGAAATCGTTTAACTGATTTCTTAAACTCACTTACATTTTGATTTACCCTTTTGAAAATATTCCTATTTTCTCATTTCTTTCTCAAAAACTCAATTTACACTTCCCTTATAATTTCTCAAACTTACTTTCTCCACTTAATAAGATTTCTCCTAAATCTTATCCCATTTAAATTAACTTGCTTACCAGCACAAGAGGGTTTTAATTGGATTTTAAAAACATTTTGAAAACATATAGATTCATAAAATAAGTAAAATTTATATCGAGTTATTTATAAATTTCAAAGTTGGTTTTAGAAAAATTAGAGTTTATTATAAATAATAGCTAAGCCTTCAAAAATAACTAATTCGAAATATTTATATTCAGAAATGATTTATAAAACCTATATAGTATAGTAATTTAAAAATATTCCCTTTTTAAAATAATTTTATAATTTTAGGAAATCCAATATCCATCTATAAATGCCACTTGTCCAAATTCACACTTTTTACTTTCGGAAATATTCTACTATTTCCGTTTCAAACCAATTTATAACTCAATATAAGTTCTCTTTGACTTACCTCTTCCATATTTACCGGTTTCTTTCCTTTCCATTTATAAACCTCGTTTATAATTCTATAACTTCCCTGAGTTGTCCTTTTATTTACAAAAACAATTTTATTTAAAATCTCACCTTTAAATTTATTCTTCAATAAGATTCATATTGTTTCTTAATAAAAATTTCTTTTTATTCCTTAATAAATTTTCTTTTCATTTCCTTAATATAACTTCAATTTACTTCAATTCCATTTATCGATCCACAATATTCCTTCGAGTTGTCAATATATAAGTTAACCTTAACTCTAACCAATTAAAATATAAATAACTATTATCTTTTCTTAAATTTTCAAGTATAAATAAATCCAAAATTTATAATTAAATATTTCTCTTTAAGTTCCATTTAACTTCCTATAATTAAATTAATTTATAGCATTTTATCTACATTTTAACTTCCAATGTAATTTAACAGTTAATAATTCAATTCATATATAAATCCATATAAATCCATCCAACCTGTCATATACCAACATATGTATAATCAATAAATAATTTGAGGAATCCTGTTGGATCCCTCCAACCTGTTTCCCTACATCCACAGATGTTAGCACAATATAGAATATCAATTCCACTTCAAAGTGGAATATTGCAGTATATGGGCATAATATTCTAACATCCGCTATTACACGGCGTATAGGGCCTATTTAATTACTCACTAATTCAACCATCATTCAAGCAATTCAACACATAAATTTAAATTCAACAATTTAAATTTTAAATTTAACTGAGTGAGATTAGCTCACCTCTTTCCCTTTCTATTTTGCCAATCCAATCCAAACTTGACTTGTCCTCATAATTCTTTTGACCTTGTATAACAATTATATGATTTTATTAGTATTCGAACAAATCGAATAATTATTACCGTTTAAATAAATTTATTCTTAACTCAATAATTTAGTTTTGACTGGTGGTGAAATTTTAAACAAATAAATTAAATTTTAAACTTATTCTCCTTTAAAAATCTTTTGGTAATTTAAACAATTTAATCACTAAATCCACTATTTAAAATAATATTTAAAACATGTAGATTTATTTTATCCTTGAAACAACATACATATATACTTATATTTATTTTAAAAACCTAATCTTATTATTATTATTATTATTATTATTATTATTTCCAAAGTCCTATATAAAATTTCTGTTTTACTATTTTAAAATTCCAATTTGTATATAGACTTTTCAGCATCCTAAAATCCTTACATTTCAAACCTGTCTATATATAAATTCTTCAACATTTAAATTTCCAATTTTCAAAACCTTATCTATTTTCTGTTTTACTGTTTATACATTTAAATTAAATTTAAAAAAAAAACAGATACCTCACAGTCTCGCGAACTCAGGCCCGCGACCACCCCACGCGACCACCATCTCCTCGCGAGCAAGCCTACCACTAATTCCAGTTGCAGTTCCCTTTCCTCGCAAGCCTCCTGCTTCTCCTCACGACGCACGCGTGCCAACATACGCCATCACGAATACCCTTGGCCGCGACCTAACCTCCCCCTCGAGCTTGCGAAACCCTCACGCCACCTATCTTTAATCGTGAACGCGAGCTATTGCCGCCGCCACCTCCTCAATTGAGCTGCCGTATCCTCGCGCGCGCAGCCTCCACTCGCGACGACGCTCTAGATCGCGTCGCGCCCCTCTATTCTCTTTTTTTTTATTTCGCATGCCGTTGAATACAGCTTGAGGAAGAAAAGGGGAAATGAAGAGGGTTTTGTTTCACGAATAAATTGAAGCGGCCATTATTTTTTTACTTTTTTTTCCCTCTGCGAATTTTGATTTTGAAAGAAGAAGCTCGGTTTCATTTTAACAATAAGGTTTGCGTACTTCAGAAGACAAAGGGGACAAGATCGATATCTAGGGTGGCTTATTTTTAGAGGAGGTCGGCTGATGGAAAAAGAATTGACAGCTGAAAAGATGTAGGATATTTAAATTGAAAACGATTGATTATTGTCTAGACGTTCCTACCTTGTACGCTCACACGAAGACCTCGAAATTTACGAAAATTGAAATCCGGCAATAATTCAATATTACGGATCCAACGGAACTGGTTTCGTCGAAATCCGAGACTGTGCCTCGGAAGGCTATTTTTAAACGTCAATTTAAACAATGTAAATTTAAAATTGAACAATCGGCAGTTAAATTCAATTTTAATCCATCTATTATTCTCAGTATTATTAATATAATTTTTATAAGCCACTAAAATATTTCAAAAAGCTTACTGTACCAGATTTTATATTTTACCCAATATCTAATTACCACTTTAATAATTAATTAATTCAATAGGTCGTTATATTTTAACTTTTGAATTCTTTTTATTAAATAAAACAGCTTTTCATATTCAAAATCAAATTATAATCCAAATTAAATATTTAAATTCATTTTAAATATCACAAATTAGCTGTTGAAAAAGTCGGGTCGTTACATTCCTCCCCCCTTAAAAGAATTTCGTCCCCGAAATTACTAGTTAGGAAGAATGGTCTAATACCCGTTACTATTTCTCCAAAATCAACAATTCAACATCTTTTTAATAAAAGACGCATTACCCTTCTTATTAACTTTCCAAACTTTTCCCTAGTTTCACACTATTACTTTAACCATTCAAGTTTCAATTTAAAACCAAACCTTGCATTGTCAAACTTTTCTTAAAAAATTTCTAACACCCTAAATTCCCGAAATTTTTTGCCAGCGTCTCCTTTGCGCGGCTAGCTCGGTACAACTACAAAATGGCTCTACGGCCCTCAAATCTCAAAAAGAAAACAAAAATCCAAGTGGCTATATCAAAAAACCCAATCAAATTTCATACAAAAATTTAAATACATACCTTTTAAGTTGGGCAATTAAATTTTCATCTTCTGAAATCAAAAATCCCAATTCATCCATTGCTTTTATACACCTGTATATCCCTTAGCAATAATATCCAATTACAACATTCAAAAACATATATTGGCTTCTTACAAAATTTCAATATTCATTATTTGTAAGCCCGTACGATGTACATATACCATTCGTACGCAATATCAAATTCGATCACTTGCTCGATCACACAATTTCACTTCCGAACTAGTATTGTCCACCCGACTTCCTAGTGCGGACTCAGATCTGGTTTCTTGATCAGAAACCGTCATTTTCCTTGCATAGTTATAACTATGATAGAGAATTTCCAAAATCAATCAAAATTCCATATCCAGGGTTCGCCGTCGAAAATCGAGTGAAAAATCCTAACTCGAATCGATAAAATTATCTCGAAATTCTGTGCTCGAATCTGGATCAAATAACTATGCGAATAAAATAATATACGTACATCCTACGTATTTGCCCCAATTGATTATCAACTATATCAATTTCCTTTTTATTCTTATTTATTTTGATTGTTATTCACTTATTCACAATTTTCCCGTTTTACAACTATCTGTTTTTAATCTCTTTTATATTCCAATTCCAAATAAATTCAATTTGCTTTAATTTGCAAATTTATTTCAAACCTCGATACTTTTATTCTCACCCTTTTATCCAAATTTCATTTTCAACTTTACTTGAGTTTAATTCACCTTCCAATTCAAAACACCGAGTTCAATTTATCTTATTTCAAATGATGTTCGATTAATCATTCTTTAAATTAATTTTACTTACTAATTTGTTTTTATATCTCAAATAAAAGTTTGTTTGCAAACTTTTTCTATCTTTAATTTCTTTGAACAATACCTTCCGTTCATCTTACTTTACATATACAATTTAAATTAGATTTCAACATTCAGTTATAATCCTATTTGCTTAACAAATTTAAACCATTTGTCGTTAGTGAAAATTTTCATAAGATTCAATAAAAATTCTAGCTCCCAAAATTTTTGAAATTTTTTGGCAGAGTCTGCTTTGTACGGAGGAGCTTTTGCAATTTGACAAAAGAGATATATATATACATCGACCTACACGGTCGGAAAAACCAAAAACAGTTCATATTTCCTATTTTGTATTGCGTAGGCGTACCTTATTTAGCATTTTAAGCAAGCGGCTTATTTTATTTTAGCATTTACGTGCCCAAAATCCCGCTACACAGTCTTTCGGTACCTGTACTTACTCAATTTACACATATAAGTGACATATTTATGAACTTGATAACATTTCATTCATTTAAGCAACTACAACACATCAATAACATATGGAATGCATTCAATACAACTTACATAAGCAAGTTACAGGGATTTCAATCTAATTCAATTGGCTTCTAAACCAATTCATATACCATTTGCATTCAACTTTAAGTGAGTTACAACTCATATACTTATCTCCAATTCATTTTCATGTCCAAACAAACCCATTTGCAATTTAATTGATTTCAAAATCAATTTCTGCTACTTCTATCAATTCAAATCCATAATCTATAAACAATTGATAAGGTTCCAATTGAATCCAATTGCTTTTACTCCAATTTATATCATCCAATCCGATTCGGAATGATTTCCAATATCATTCTTTTTATATTGAATTCATTTTTAATTCAATCTATTTTATATTCATGGCAATTGATGAAAAACAAGTTTATTTACTCCTATCATTCCATAGACCTTTATTTAATCTTGTTTACAACAACAATTATTTCCATACAAATTCAACAATATCCATTCAAACAACAGTTTCTTTAAAAACTATTTTAAAATTGATTCCCACTCAATTTATATTTAAATCTATTCCATTCCAATTTCTTTACCATCCATATATTTGCATTTACTTTAGTTTTACATTGAGTTTTATTTCAAACCCATTTATAAAGCTTGACAACTTCCATGCTTATGCTTAATAAGCATTTCCCAAATTTATACAAGTCATGTTTCATTCAATTCTATATTTAAGTCAATTCACTTTAAATCATTTAAATGCCATAACTTAAGTCATTTCATTTGCCCAAAAATTCTTTTTCAATTTAATTTGATTCTATTTAAATCAAATCTCTTTCATTTACTACTTAGCTCATTTAATTTATTTACTCAATTCATTTAAAAATTTCAATTTCCATGTTCGATTCATCCTCGAACTTATTTAATTAATTTCAAGACCATCTCCACTTTATTTATATCATCTGGAATTTATTCGCACTTCAAGCCAGTTCATTTATAATCCAATTTCATTTTACTTGCTAACCAATCCAAGTTGAATTTTATATTTATAACTCAAGGTCTATTCCTCTCATTTACTTTAATTCACAATCCAATTTTACCAACTTCTATTTGGCCAATTAAAATTTCATTTACATATACAATTTACTTATTAGTTTCAGATTAGTTTATTTCCATTTTCAATTCAATATTCGATTTTATCACAAAAATCATTTCATTATATTCCTTGAGTTCCAAACAATTATATTTTGGCTTATTTATTTCACCTTTAAATTTTATAAGCCGCATACCCATTTATTTTCCACGCTTCTATCCATATACACTCAATCACGTTCATTTTCACATATTAACTTAAATTTCAACTTAGTTCAATACAACTGAATTTTTATCTTCGGTTTATTTCAACCTACTTCTATTTACATAGCTTAAATGAATTTCAATCTATTTTAATTTCTATCACTCTTCCTAACCCAATTCATTCACAGTTTAAAATTTTATTTACTTCACCAATTCATTTATATTTATTTATTTTTACTTTATTTTTATTTTCCTCATTTCAATCACATACAAAATTTGCTATTTTATTTCTTCTATCATAATTAAATTTCAAAAAATTTAATCTTAATCCAAGTTAAATTTTCATTTTTAACTTCTCACTTTTGATTTTAATTCCAAAATTCAAATCTAATGATTTCCTTGGTTATATAAATTATTTCAGGCTTGAAAATCTCATTTGGCTAAAATATTAGCATCCAAACATCCAAGTTATAATAATAATTCAGAAAATATTCTTTTTATATAAAAATATATTTTGGATGAAATTATTTCATTCATCCCCTTTTAAAATCAATATTGTGTCGAATTGCTCTATTCAAGTGTTTAGAAACCCCTTCGGTACAGTTGTGCAGACTGCACTGACGCGGTTCATATACCACTCAATAAATCAATCAACACAATATAAAACCATTTTATATTCACTAACAAATACGCACTCATATCTATTAATACGCTCAAACTCATTCTAGAGTACTACTGACCCTATCTCTAATGAGTAATACCCACCAGAGCCAAGGTTCTCACTTAACCTTTCAGCTCTGATACCAAGTGTAACAACCCGGAATTTTCGAACCTGAAAATTCCAGAGAGTTATGAAAAAAGAAGAAGAACGAGGTAGAAGAAGAAAAACAAAAAAAACAACATCAGAATCTCACATCGCAGCGGAATAAAATATAATATATAGAATGCAGTTTTAAATACAAGAAATCTGTACTGTATACATATATATACATACCATCATCAGAGTACATCAATCAGTCATACATGTCCAAACACAGCGGAAATAATAGACAAATACGGAAATACGCTCTGACATCTAGCTCGTCTCCTGAGCTCCAGCATATAATCTGAACCTGTTTAACTCGGTCTGACCCGAGCATCATATAAAACAACGCCAGAGTCAGTCTGGAAAACCAGCGTGAGAAAATCACACTCAATTGGATTATTAAAGTTTCAAAAATCCTTTGAAAACAAAAGCATCTCGTAAGACCACGCCACAAATAAACATGCCGGGGTTTTACCTTACGATAGCTAAAACATTTTTTATTAAAGTTCTCTGATATTATTATAGTGTCTATAGAAAGTAAAATAGAATCTAGCTGAAATGTTTGCATCTCACGTTTCAGCAATAGTTGGGCACAATCAAAACCGTACAGGCGCTTATTGGAGATTGGATTCCATACAATGGCAGGGCTACTGGGGTACCGCCCGTCACAGTACCTGGTCCAGATCAGAGTACCGAGGAGCCACCCTAACTCCCCTGCAACACAAGACCGGAACCATTCCTTACTAAACAGTCCCAAGCAAGATCACCCCGTGGTTGGCGCGACCAACCACCCACTAAGCCGAAATAAAGGGACATCTAGACAGGGGAAACCTCACTCTCCAGTGGGGGCTACCCACGAAGTCTTGCTGCACCTCCCCTGTTTTAGCCATTCCCGGTTGATGAGGCTTGAGGCTAAGCATTACCTTTCAAGAACGAGTCCCACTTAGAATGCTCATCATCCTCCTGACGATGTTCTGAAAGCATTCAACCCATACAAGTTGCGCTGGGTCTGGACAAACCGAATCACCGTCTACAACTCTTCACGGTCTTCATTCGCAATCGTTCAAACCGGATCGAAGTGGTTTTCGGATAATTAAATCCGATTCCGGACTCTTCGAAACGATCTGTGCATTGTCCAATATTGATATTCGGTTATTTAACTATCAATTAATCATTCACAAGCAACCATCAAATAATTTCCACAAATTATTTATCTCAAAAATCATTCAGATATTATTTCCATTCAACCCATTTGAAACAAATTTTCAAGGTCTTTTTATCTCCATGAAATCATTTAACTTATTTCTTAAACTCACTTACATTTTGATTTACCCTTTTGAAAATATTCCTATTTTCTCATTTCTTTCTCAAAAATTCAATTTACACTTCCCTTATAATTTCTCAAACTTACTTTCTCCACTTAATAAGATTTCTCCTAAATCTTATCCCATTTAAATTAACTTGCTTACCATCACAAAAGGGTTTTAATTGGATTTTAAAAACATTTTGAAAACATAAAGATTCATAAAATAAGTAAAATTTATATCGAGTTATTTATAAGTTTCAAATTTGGTTTTAGAAAAATTAGAGTTTATTATAAATAATAGCTAAGCCTTCAAAAATAACTAATTTGAAATATTTATATTCAGAAATGATTTATAAAACCTATATAGTATAGTAATTTAAAAATATTCCCTTTTCAAAATAACTTTATAATTTTAGGAAATCCAATATCCATCTATAAATGCCACTTGTCCAAATTCACACTTCTTACTTTCGGAAATATTCTACTATTTCCGTTTCAAACCAATTTATAACTCAATATAAGTTCTCTTTGACTTATCTCTTCCATATTTACCGGTTTCTTTCCTTTCCATTTATAAACCTCGTTTATAATTCTATAACTTCCTTGAGTTGTCCTTTTATTTACAAAAATAATTTTATTTAAAATCTCATCTTTAAATTTATTCTTCAATAAAATTCATATTGTTTCTTAATAAAAATTTCTTTTTATTCCTTAATAAATTTTCTTTTCATTTCCTTAATATAACTTCATTTTACTTCAATTCCATTTATCGATCCACAATACTCCTTCGAGTTGTCAATATATAAGTTAACCTTAACTCTAACCAATTAAAATATAAATAACTATTATCTTTTCTTAAATTTTCAAGTATAAATAAATCCAAACTTTTTAATTAAATATTTCTCTTTAAGTTCCATTTAACTTCCTCTAATTAAATTAATTTATAGCATTTTATCCACATTTTAACTTCCAATGTAATTTAACAGTTAATAATTTAATTCATATATAAATCCATATAAATCCATCCAACCTATCATATACCAACATATGTATAATCAATAAATAATTTGAGGAATCCTGTTGGATCCCTCCAACCTGTTTCCCAGCATCCACAGATGTTAGCACAATATAGAATATCAATTCCACTTCAAAGTGGAATATTGCAGTATATGGGCATAATATTCTAACATCCGCTATTACACGGCGTATAGGGCCTATTTAATTACTCACTAATTCAATCATCATTCAAGCAATTCAACAAATAAATTTTAATTCAACAATTTAAATTTTAAATTTAACTGAGTGAGATTAACTCACCTCTTTCCCTTTCTATTTTGCCAATCCAATCCAAACTTGACTTGTCCTCATAATTCTTTTGACCTTGTATAACAATTATATGATTTTATTAATATTCGAACAAATCGAATAATTATTACCGTTTAAATAAATTTATTCTTAACTCAATAATTTAATTTTAACTGGTGTGAAATTTTAAACAAATAAATTAAATTTTAAACTTATTCTCCTTTAAAAATCTTTTGGTAATTTAAACAATTTAATCACTAAATCCACTATTTAAAATAATATTTAAAACATGTAGATTTATTTTATCCTTGAAACAACATACATATATACTTATATTTATTTTAAAAACCTAATCTTAATATTATTATTATTATTATTTCCAAAGTCCTATATAAAATTTCTGTTTTACTGGTTTTAAAATTCCAATTTGTATATAGACTTTTCAGCATCCTAAAATCCTTACATTTCAAACCTGTCTATATATAAATTCTTCAACATTTAAATTTCCAATTTTCAAAACCTTATCTATTTTCTATTTTACTGTTTATACATTTAAATTAAATTAAAAAAAAACAGATACCTCACAGTCTCGCGAACTCAGGCCCGCGACCACCCCACGCGACCACCATCTCCTCGCGAGCAAGCCTACCACTAATTCCAGTTGCAGTTCCCTTTCCTCGCAAGCCTCCTGCTTCTCCTCACGACGCACGCGTGCCAACATACGCCATCGCGAATACCCTTGGCCGCGACCTAACCTCCCCCTCGAGCTTGCGAAACCCTCACGCCACCTATCTTTAATCGCGAACGCGTGCTACTGCCGCCGCCACCTCCTCAATTGAGCTGCCGTATCCTCGCGCGCGCAGCCTCCACTCGCGACGACGCTCCATATCGCGTCGCGCCCCTCTACTCTCTCTTTTTTTTCGCATGCTATTGAATACAGCTTGAGGAAGAAAAGGGGAAACGAAGAGGGTTTTGTTTCGCGAATAAATTGAAGCGGCCATTATTATTATTATTATTATTATTTCCTCTGTGAATTTTGATTTTGAAAGAAGAAGCTCGGTTTCATTTTAACAATAAGGTTTGTGTACTTCAGAAGGCAAAGGGGACAAGATCGATATCTAGGGTGGCTTATTTTCGGAGGAGGTCGGCTGATGGAAAAAGAATTGATAGCTGAAAAGATGTAGGATATTTAAATTGAAAACGATTAATTATTGTCTAGACGTTCCTACCTCGTACGCTCACACGAAGACCCCGAAATTTACGAAAATTGAAATCCCGCAATAATTCAATATTACGGATCCAACGGAACTGGTTTCGTCGAAATCCGAGACTATGCTTCGGAAGGCTATTTTTAAACGTCAATTTAAACAATGTAAATTTAAAATTGAACAATCGGCAGTTAAATTCAATTTTAATTCATCTATTATTCTCAGTATTATTAATATAAATTTTATAAGACACTAAAATATTTCAACAAGCTTACTATACCAGATTTTATATTTTACCCAATATCTAATTACCACTTTAATAATTAATTAATTCAATAGGTCTTTATATTTTAACTTTTGAATTCTTTTTATTAAATAAAACAGCTTTTCATATTCAAAATCAAATTATAATCCAAACTAAATATTTAAATTCATTTTAAATATCACAAATTAGCTGTTGAAAAAGCCGGGTCGTTACAACAATGACGGTACGCCAGATGAACCAAAGCTCAAATACTTTGGAACATCGACGCAGTACAAAAACGGTGCGTTCAATGAATCTAACACCATAAAAGAACATCGGACGCAAGCCCATAAAAGAAATGAGACGAAGCTCAATAAAACAAGATACATCGAAACGTCCGATGAACTTGGTAAAAGATTATTCCATTCGGACATCATCAAAAAGACAACCACTTGTTGCTTACGACAAAGGGTATTGGCAACATGATTTCCCTTCCGGGAGTATACAAAGAATATTAAGATCATAAGATGCAAGAAACTCTAGCCAACATTAAGTTCCTTATGAGAAAATAAATATTCCAAAGGTTTATGATTGGGGTAGAGAACAAATTTCTCATCCAAAAATGATGATGCCAAATTCTAAAAGTGAAATCAATAGCCGCGAGCACTAGATCATGAATGGCATATCTAGTCTCGATAGGCTTTAATGTGTTAGAAACATAAATGATAGCAAGTTCTCTTTTGCAAGAGAACGACATTCAAACCAATACGATAAGCATCGGTACAAAAGATAAAGCCTTGATTCCCCTCGGAAAACACAAGAATAAGAGTATCGAAAAGAAAGAATTTCTTTTAAATAATCTTCTTTCCTGAAAAGTTAAAACTTTCAAAATTACATTTATCTTTATGTAATAATCTTTCTAGTAAAATTTACCTTTTTACAAGTCAATTTATTATGTCTGACTGTCTCATCAAAGCGTTTAGGAAATTCCTACCGATAACGTTGATCAAGCACATCGACCAGAATTCTTAAAGCACTCAACGGGCAATACAATCACAAAATCATCTTCTATATGATGAAAATATCTCTTAAAAGTTTTGAGAATATTCTTTGCTCGTTTAAGATCAAAATCCAAATGTACTTATAAATAAATCTTATGAAAAAGATTTGCAAAATTTTAAATTTCTACTTTCATCCAAAATTAATGAATATAAGAATGGAATTATCGACATATTCATAGAATACTCGATTTATAAAATGGATGAAACAAGATGGGCAAACTGAATGACAAAATAAGTCATTCATAAGAATCATAACGAGTGCGGAATGCGGTATGTGGAATGCTAACTTTCGCAACTCATAGCAAATGAAAACCGATGGTAATGTCGAACTGAAAAGACCTTAGCACCACACCAAAAAATTACTTAGGTGATAATCCTAAGACAAGCTCAAAAATACCGAAAAGTTTCACAAACTATTTAAATGAGAGAAATGACACTTTCCTCGTCATGTGAGCTTAAAGAATAAAATGATTCCACCAAAAATTTGAAATCAGAATCACAAAGAAAAATAGAAAGCTGCTTAACAGATAGAAAATGTCTAAGATGAATAGTCCACTCAAAAAATAGGATATGGGCTTCACAATGATTAAGCCAATCCTTTCCAAAAATCAATTCCGAAGCCTAAGAAAAAAATCGGTTCGGAAAGAAAAATCACATAAAATAATTTCGACATCAATATAAAGCAAATTGAGTGTTGCGGATCCACCAATCCGGATTCGCAATCCTCAAAGAAGTCATCAAGCCCAAAAATGTTTAAAGAAAAAGAATCACAGGTTCTTTTGATATAAAAATAATGAGATGAAACCCGTATCAACAAGAACTCGAATAAGATAATCACAAAGCAAATGTCATCAAGGATTGAATGGAAAATACCTTGACCGAGAGAAGTATTGTTTAGCTTCCTCTCTCTCTCTCTCTTGCTTTGAAGTTTGGGACATGAAGACATATAATGGTCTGCACCTTTGCAATAGCGGCAAGAGATAGGTCTAGGACACTTATTTATATAGTGGCCCTTAGAGCCACAATTGTAGCATTCTCCACGATTAGGGATTGGAGTCTTTGCTTCCGAAGCTTCTTGCCTCCCTCTCTTGTTGGGAATGGGGCCTTTGAATTTAATTGGCCTCTTCACGTTATGGTTGAAGTTCCGTTAGGCACCCACAACTTCAACATCACCTTCATTATCGGCCTCTTCAAGACGAAGAGCGATATCAATAAGCTGATCAAAAGAAACTTCTAGTTTCAAAAGTAATGGCTTCTTAAGATTCTTATTCAAGCCATAGGCAAACCTCTGATTTTTCTTCAATGTGGTATTAATATACTCGACCCCATACTTAGAGAGAGATTCGAAAGATGCGATGTAGTCCGTCACAAAAGATTCACCTTGAATAAGGTCAATAAAACGCCGGGCCAAAGTTACTTTTTCAGCTTCCGGCACAAACTTTAGTTCGAATCGTTCCCGGAATTGCTCCCAAGTAAGATCCGCTTCGATAATCTCCGAAGTCAAGAGCTCATACCAATCTAACGCTCTTTCTTGGAGCATGCTAGAAGCCACTTGGACTCGATGTAGATCAATAAGGTTCATGCGAGAAAAGATACGATCGCACGATTTGATCCAAGCTTGAATTTCTAGAACACTCTCGGATCCCTTGAATGGTCTTCCACCCAAATCGGTATAGTCTCTGCACAAGCGTGCAAAACCGGGTCTAGGATGAGTAGGCTCTGGAATGGGTCCGACAGCCTGAGCATTCTTTTCAAGATCAAGAAGCTGCTGGGAAGACATAAATACGCCATCCAGAGAAGGGCTACTGGATTGACCAGCGCTAGGACTGCTAGAACTAACCATTTCTCTTCCTTTAGAAAAGAAAGAAGGAGAAAAGTTATTCTCAAAATAAATATCAAGCAATCTAGATAGATAAAACAAGGAATCATAAATGAAAATAGGATAGGACTGTACGAAGACCCGAATAAAATCCTAAAGCACGACTCCTAAGATGGACTTAGGACGATGATCCTTGTTAAATTATTCTACATTGTTCCAAAGTTTGGCTACCTTTATACCCACGCTAGCCAAGGACACTACGAGGTAATGCCGTCAACTAGCACGGAGAAAAAGGCTGTTGAGGAGCGACTATCCGTATAATTGCTTTGTGCGAGCACCGATATGTCAGATAGTATAACATGCATTTCATTTCAAGAGGAAATTCCGACATACCGACACAAACTCAAAGCTACTACACAGAGGCTATAATATCTTCGGAAACAAATATAGAAATAATGTAACACAAATCAGTCACAGAAGTTCATATCACAAAGGCGGAAGGAGATATGAATATATAACTAACACATGAAAGTGTTCATCAGAGTAGTGGTCAAAAAGATCCACAATAATACAAAAGAATAGCAACACGTGCTATACAAAAGAATACAACTATGAGTCGATATCTCAAATAGTTAGCCAAAAGTCAGAGTAATGAATCCCTGGGGAGAAGTCAAGTAGAAGCACCTGTAACATCTCGGTCTGACCCGAGTATTGTTTAGTAAGAAAATAATAAACGGATCAGTCTAGCTATAAATATCAGATGACATGATATAAAGTAAAAGATATGGCATAAACATATGATAACCATAATGGCATACTATAATAAGTATGTAATTGAAAATCAACATGAGATTAATCAATATCACAAGAATCTTCTCAAAGAGGGTATCATACCCAAAACTTGTACCCATAACAAGTCAATGACACACGAATTCACCAATGCACAAAAATTGATAAAGCTTATCAATAGAAATCACGAAAATAGGTGAAGCATAAAATTTCCAGAAATCAACACACGAAATCCAGAAATCATAAAAAGAGAAAAGAGGCCTATCACAAGAATGGGAGCATGAAAACTCCCAACACGTGTATCGCAAAACGAGCCGAAGCTCCTCCAAACGAGCCGAAGCTCCTCCAAATGAGCCGAAGGTCCACCAAACGAGCCGAAGCTCCACCAAACGAGCCGAAGCTCCTCCAAACGAGCCGAAGCTCCTCCAAACTAGCCGAAGCTCCACAAAACGAGCCGAAGCTCCTCCAAACGAGCCGAAGCTCCACAAAAATGAAGTATCATCCTCGACGTGGACAAAGAGACATCGCCCATTCCTAGTCTATATCACAAAATGATCATCATTGATCGATAAGTGTAAATTACACTAAGCTAGTAAATATATGAGCTTAGCTTCATGTCCCATAACCACTAGCTTAACTTAAATATTTACGAACAAATTGTAGATCTCCACTAGAAAATTGTCACAAGAGATTCAATCGAACAAGTCCAAGAATTAACCGACGAAGTAAACACAAGCGTTTCATACCACTTGTTTTACTAAGTCGTTTAATTAGATTTCTCATCCGAGTGAGGTAAAGGTTTGTATTTGCTAGTAGATAGGAAAATGGTTTTATAAACAAGCTTGATATTAAAAAAGAGTTGAAATAGTTTTGATAAAAGGGTTTTGATATTTACTACTAGTATTGAAACCTTTATATTTTTAAAGTGACAAATCACAAAAATGATTGTAGAAACAATCAATCACTAAAATTCACGTTCGAAGACGCGAACAAAATCCAAAGAAATCGATACCGAATCCATCGAAATGAATATTCCAAGAATTCTCGAAGAAATAAGTCATTAAAGTCAATAACAAATGATAACAACAAATAGGGAAATAACACGAATCGATTAAATTTGGAAGCCACGCAAAATAGGCGAAATAGGCAAAACAGCAAAAGGTCGGTCGGCCGGCAACAGAGCTCGGTCGACCGGACCCTGTTCTTAAAAAAATTCTCGGGAAGCAGGTCGGTCGGCTGAGCCCTGTAGCCATTCGACCGGACCAGAGACAGAAATTGCTTATGCACTTTGGTAGTAGGTCGGTCGACTGGCCCAGGGGTTCGGTCGGCCGAACCTGATGTTCTGCAAATTGAAACCTATTTCAAATGAGGTGCAAACTTCTTCAATCTGCAATCGGACAAGCACAAACGCTAGGGGATTACGCCCATCGACTACCCAGGCCTATTGGCTCCTCGATGCATCGCCAAAAACATGTTCCAACATCAAAGGTATGATTTTTAAAGATTTGAAATCTAAACACTAAAAATTGGAATATTCACCAAATCAATCCAAACCAAAGGCAAATGCACATGAATAATTGTTAGGAATTCATACCCAACGTTCAAAGATAGTTATAAACTAAGATGTGAGATAAAAATCTCACCTTTGAACCCAAATTAATGAAGGAGAAGCTTTTAAAACAAGCTAAGATCAATTCATCTTCAATAACAACTCAAGAAGCTTCAATCTAAGCTTACAAGTAAAATATTTCCTATGTTAGGTTTAGGAATTTCTGAAATGGAATAGAGAAAAAGTTGGAGAAGGTGAAGAGGATGCTTACCAATGGGTTCTCTTAGAATTTGGAGCTAGATCTTGGATTTTGCAAAGAAAACTAGGGCTTAGGAATTTCCATTTCCAATCTCTTCCACCATTTTTAATTTAGAACTGAATAGAGGAGGAAGTGAGAGTGAATGGGGAGGGATGATTCAGTTGGGGGTATTATTATGGCTAGTGGGCTGAACCCAAACCCTAAGTGAAAAAGGTCAAATTTTTAGCTAGCTCCAAACATATCGATGTTTATACTCAAAAAGGTTGCAAACGGCATTTTGAACTCAATGGAAGGGGTCTCGAGTCCCAATTCGACTGTTTGCAAAAAGTAGCTTTTCGGAATAAAATCCGACGAACGATGAAATATTTAAATAAAATATTTAAATATACAATCGATAAATATGCGGGTTGTTACAAATATTATGCTATAGTAGTTAGTAGTTGGATATATTCATGCCGATTGGAGCAGATGAGATCTTATATGTTCATGTGTATGAGCGGATGACCCATTGTACACGCGTCTGCCTCGAAGCAAATATTGTATATATTTTCTCATATGTATATTTATTGCAGGTGATAAGTTGGAGGGATCCAACAGGATTCCTCATTATGGTTGATGTTTATTTACACATATTTGTTATTTAAGTTGTATTATGGATGTATAATGTGATGGATGCCGTGTTTGCTATTATCGATATGAATTCCCTGTTTAGTACTTTTGCAGCATTAGGCCATATTTTTGGAATTTAAAATATCGAAATGATGATTTTAATTTAAAAAGGATTTCAGAGTGATTTTGAAAATATATATGTTTTAAGAATTTTTGAATGATTAAAGAGATGGATTTATTTTAAATAAATAAAATTTTATAATTTATATGTTATAAAAATTATGGCTTTGTGAGATATACTTAAATATGATTTTTGAAATACGAAGTTAACATTTTGTAAAATGAGTTAAATTGAGAATTTTGAACTTATTATAAATGATTTATATATAATATTTATAAAATTGATATTTTATAAATAAAAACAATGGGATTATAAATGAGTTTTATAAGTGTTAGAATGAAAGTTTATAAAGGAATGCTATTAATAAAGAAATTTAATGAAATAAATTTCATGAACGGTTTATAAATATTAGAAATGGATTTATAATCAAATTTATAAATAAATATGCAATTGAAATTTAGAAATGAATTTATAATAGACTTTATAAATAATAAGATTATAAAAGAGTGAAATTGTAAATAAATAAAAATTATGAGTAAATAAGCTTATAATGGTATTTTTATATATAAATGAGATAAACGGAAATTGGTTAATAAAGGAATTTTATAAGTGGAAGTTTTTATAAAATAGAAATGTTAATTATAAACACTATTTATAAATGCGAAATCAATTTAATTTGATAAGCTAAATATGGATTTTTATAAAAGGATATATATCCACTTTTTTAAAGTGAAAAATCCTTAAAATGAATGTTTTGGGAAGTGATATTTCAAAATGGAGTTCAAATGGTTTGAAAATACAATAAGCTGTGAAATCACTTATTATTAAAATAAGTTTATGAAATGTTTTCCAAATATTGAAATGATTTTGAGAATATATCTTTTTTCAAGATAATTTAAAGTAATAAATTTGGAAAAGTGATTTAATAAATAAAAGATTAATAAATCAGGCCTAGTGAATATTTAAGCGCTAAATTATATTTTTGTTCATTTTAGTTTCTCGACTTGATGTGGAAACTATTTAGTCATACACTTAGTACGTAGCCATCTGTGTAGGCTTGATTATCGTTTGGTGCAAAGGATGTTGATTCGAGTAGTGCAGAGTGATTTCTCCTATCTACCGAGCTTCCTTCTTGGCCGAAGGATAGCAATTAAAAGTTGAAAATGTTACAAGTCTATGAGACTTGGTTTCTGTATGAGGTTGAGTAATGCTTTTGCATTGTTGGTGAAAAGAGACCGGGATCGGTTTATCAGAAAACCACTTCGGACCAACTTCTACGCGACGATTGTGCAGGTTTGTTGATGATGTTGATATTTAGGATTTTCATAATGAAGAACTGCTTGTTGATTGTTTGAGGTTGAAATCCCAATATACATATAGTAGCAGTAGTCTCTTCGTTATGAAATATCCAATGCAAGGACTATTGGCTACTAATCCTATAGGTGATTCCCGACAGGATGTGGTAGGAAAGTACCTTCGGTTTGTCCTGTTCCTGGACAATTTGTATGGATGGATGTTTTACATTGCATTTCTAAGATTACGTGCATTTCTTTTTACAACATACATCTGTGGTGGCAGAGAAGGCAACTTCTCTTAGCTTAACGCCCTTCTTGAGCCAACGAGCTCAAGGGTTGTATTTTTGTAGAAGGCAATTAGTAGTCAACGGAAATGGTAGTGTGGCATTCAAAGATGATGTGATATGTGATATGTGAAAGATATTCAGTACCTATTCTGGCCTCACACTCAGGAAATGACTAAAACAGGGTAGAAGCAGCAAGGCTAAGTAGGTCGCTCCCATTAGGAGATGTCATCATCCTTCTAGATTTAATCTACACATGTCTAAGTATCTGGTGAGTGTATGACTCGGGTACCCGTTAAAGGTCGGTAACGACCGAGGTGATGACATATTCGATACTCTCCAAGAAGGGGTAGTCTGGTCTTGTGTTGGTTTAGACGAGCACTATATGCTCCTTAGGTGCATCCCTCTAGAGGTGTACTGTTCGAAAGGTAGTCCCTTACCTAGTTGTTTGTATGTAATCAGATATCCAATACATGTGTGCCGTTTTGTTTGTAAACCTATTATGCTAGAATTTAATAATTTAACAATTTCAACTATGATTAATTATTATTTGAATAATTGACATTATTATAATAAATATATATAAGAGAATTTGATATGAAATGTTTTGGTTATCATAAGGGAAAAACCTATCTATGTTTATGTGTGGGAGTGTCTTACGAGATACCTTTGTTTTGATAAAAGAACGTTTTTATAAACTTTAAAATAAATTCAGCTGAGATGTATTTACTCCCGCTAGTTTACCAGGTTGGTCCGGGCGTTCTTTCCTTTTAATGCTCGGGTCAGACCGAGTATATTTACAGGTTCAGATTTGGTGCTTCAGCAGACGAGTTGGAGATCTTCATGTCGTATACACGTATATATTTATTTTTCTTTACTTTGTTATTTAAATTATCAGCAATTGTGAGGATATGTTATTATAACTGTCCAGGCTGATGATTGGTGATTGATTGTTGTATTTTGTTTGATTGATGTATGTTAATTACAGTTTCTCTTTGTAAAAATTATTCATCTATATTATATGTTATTTCACTACGATGTGAGACTCTATATTGTTTTGGTTCTATTTCTCTCTTCTTCTCTTCTCTTCTTCTCTTTTTTCCTTTCTTCTCATCCTCTCTCTTCTTTCTCGTGACTTTCCGTCATTCTGTGCTTTTTGGGTCGGACATGTGTGGTTTATTGTCGATTCAAAGGGTACATATTTGTTGGTCATCACATTAGCAAGTGGTACAATGGTTCGGCTAAATTCATTGCTTACGGATTTTTTCAAGAAAATCCAGTTTCACGATTCCTTAAGTGGTACCTTTTAACAACGATTATTTACACAAATTATCTTCGTCAATGCCGTATCACTTTAGGATTTTAGGAATTTGTTTTTTTTAGAAATTTCAATATCATCCATATTCAGTTCAGTTGGTCCATAAATAAAGTCATTAGTTTAATAATAATATTCATTGTTAACTGTACTACTATAGCGAGAGTTTGACTTTGAATTAACCACAGTTGACCGTGATACTAACCTCATACAACTGGAAAAACAAATTCTCTATTGAATAGTGTTTCACTTCCAACGTTTCAACTCAGTTAACTATAGTCGTCGATGGATCTCCATGCTATAATTTTGGTATAATCAAAGTGGAGTATTCACATTGAAGTTCCATAGTATTCTCAAGTTGAGGGAATGGCATAATATCGTCACTCCGATATATTTTTTGTTTGACCTAGTTGTTATGTAACTAATTTAAAACTCTCAAGTGAGTTATTCCATAGCTATCCAATAACTATCAGTACGTAACCCTTTGGTGCATCCAATAGCCAAATGTAATACACCATCCAACATTTTAGAGACCATTATATATACTGATTTCAACTGATGTATCAATCTCCTATAGGGATGGCAATGGGGCGGGTCTATGGTCCAAACTCGGTCGATCCGCCCATGTTTTGGCCCATCCAGACCCACCCCATTGGGTCATTGGGGTGGGTAGACCCATGACCCGTTCTTGAGTGCTCCAGGTCTAGGGTCGGGTCGGGGCTCGGTTGACCCGCCCCTCCCCGACCCGCACTACTAACATCTCATGAAACTGCTTTATTACTATAATGAATTATTAATCTTCTTTGATATAAGTGATTCTAGCATGGATATTAAAATGTTCCAATAAATAATCTATATAAAAAATTAGAGTATTAAGTTGCGTCATTGATAATTATACAAAAACATATGTATATATTTTTTGAATTGTTATTGCACACATCATTTTTACTAACTTTCGTTAGACACGTTGTTATTTGTATTTCATGTATTATTTGGTGATAACGAGTATAAGAAAATAAATATATGTAAGTTGGTACACAATTTTGAATCAATACATGAGACTCATCGGGTCTTGGGGCGGGTCGGGTCGGGTCTACCCTGACCCGTACGGGTCCTGGGTACCGGGCAAAATTCCTGACCCATACCGGGTCTACGGGGCGGGTCTGGGGCGAGGTCTAAAAAATCTGAGATGGGTATGGGGCACTAAAAACCCGCCCCAACCCGCCCCATTGCCATTCATAATCTCCTATCTTGAAGCATCTCGACTCAGAATATTTAAAATCATATGTTAGGTTATATTATGATATTTTCTCATGATTACAACTCTTTATAATTATTATCTCATAACATATGATTTAAGGATCTTCTATTTTAATATACTAAAACTAATTATTTAACTAATATAGCACAATATAATAAGCATATAATAGAAAATTAAACATATTTATTACGAACAAGATTAGTTGTAGAGTTATACCTATATAATAAATTACATAATTGCCCCTAGGTCATACCCTCAACTCTCTCAACCATAACGTATGAACAGTAAGAACTAGAATTCTTATTAATATTGAAACTCATTGAGAAGAAAATGGAGTTATAAATGGAATCAAATATGTAGTATGCATAAAAAAGGTAATCGATTTGGAATTTTGAAACTTAATTTAATATTTCTTAAATTAAATTCGCTTTCAATCTGAAATCAATTATTTAGTTAGAAATAAAATTTCAACTGAGAAATTCGACATATTTTTCTTAAGCCTTAAATGTGTCTTATGTACCTTTATAAAAAATTAGATTTTTATAACTTAATATAATATTTTTATAATTAATTTGTTTTTGGCCTCCAATCAATAATTTAATTAAAAATATAGTTTCAATTGAGAAAATTCCGGAAATTTTTTCTAAGTCTAAAATGTGGCTCAAGTACCTTCAAAATTGTTTTTACAATTTTTCAACTTGATTTCTTATTTTTAAGAATCAATTTGGTTTCGGGCTGTTATCAATTATTTAATGATGAATATTATTTTAATTGAGAAAATTTCACAATTTATTTTTACGCCCAAAAAGTGTTTCCATATTTTCTAAAATTATAAACCATATAATTTTTTATATAATTATTCTACATTAATTTCATATAAATTTAAAGGTGAAATGAGCCCAAAGGTTGTCCCTAATAGAAAAGGCTCAATTTGAATTGTGCCTTAGGCCAATTTTCAAAATAGTTTTGAAAACTAAGATTAGAATTTAATTTTAAAAGTTAAATTTAAAATTAAAACATGTTTATTATAAAAGGTTGTAATATAACATAAAATTATAAGATGTTTGAAACTATTTGAATATTAATTTCTAAATTTAAAATTTATTAATGTGATTAATAAAATTAATTAATTAAATGAGTTAATTAATTGATACTTATATGCATGTATTATATTTTTAATATGTGTTATGTTATTTTAAAGCGTTTAAGATAACATAAGTATACATACATACATACATACATACATACATATATATAAGATAAAATTTAAATTAATTAAAATTTATTAAATAAATAAATTAATTAAATGTTAATTAATAAATAAAAATACACACATATAAGATATATATATTATATTTAGAGGTTATAAAAGATATGTCCAATATAAAAGCTGTACCAGAATACTAATTTAAAATTGATTAAAGAGTTAATTAATTTAAATTAGTAAAGAGTTAGTTAATTTAAATTAATTAAATAAGGTTCAATTAAATAAAATATTATATATAAGACTTCCATATTAGTAATATGAAATATAAAAATTATATAACAACAAAACTTATATGATATGAATGTATAAATTAAAGGTGGAACATTAAAGAAACTCAAATAAACCTAAGGAATAAATACATATGTAAATGTACGTATACCATGATTTCTGATATGTTTGACACTTGCATCACGATGGTATTTCATAAGAAATACATCATTGCTTAAGTCGATATGACTCAATATAATATATTAAAGATTATGAATCATTAATATAATGTTAAACTCTACCATATATATATATATATATATATATATATATATAAAATTAGTTGCATAATCCTTAGTTGTTGAGCAAATTCAAGCTGAGGATGTTACATGTAATATTATTGATATATTGAGTAGATGAGAAATGAACGGTTATCTCCCTGTGACGACCCGAAATTTTTGAGCATTTGAAATTGGAATATTTAATTGATTTTAAATATTTGAAAGGCTAATTTTAACTTGAATTCCAAATATCACTATTTATTTGATAGTTAAATTTTTGAATTTAATGATTTGAAATTGGATAAATTATTGAATCTTCAGTTTAAGACGGTTAAAAATAATTTGAAGGCTTGTAAAATTTATATTGATTGTACTGAAGATAATAGAAGTGTTAAAATTGAATTTTAAAGTGCTTTGTTAAGTTTTGAAAATTTATCGTTTAAATTGAATTTAAAAATCGCCTTCTGAGGCACAGTCTTGGATTTCGACGAAACCAGTTCCGTTGGATCCGTAATATAGTATTGTTATCGGATTTCAATTTTCGTAGAGATTCGAGTAGTTGTGTGAGCGTACGGTAAATAAATGCGTTGAAATTAAATTGAAAATTCAATTTTATAACTGTGTCCAAAATGCTATCTTCTCCATGCGATCGAATTAAGACTCGAAACATTTTCCATTGCGTTCGAAATAAGGATATAACATTATGAACGCCTAGGGCACGTCTCGATACGATGTCAAGATTTTAAGCTACAAATTCCTGACATTTTAAAACTTTAATAATATATTTTCTCTTTTCCATTCACATCAGTTGTTTTCTTTTCAAATCAATTCTGCTTTCTTCTCTAACACGCAACCCAACTTTCCTTTCTCCTTTCCAATCCCATTCCATCGATTTAACATCAGCCGAAAGAAGAATTTGAAAAATAAATTCCTTACTCTCTTCAGTAACGAGGCCCCCATTCTTTTATTCCTCTAGAGGAACGAATTCGTTCGGCTAGTAAATCTACTTCGAGAAATAATAAGGCATTCGCGTGTCTTCAAAACTGCGATCGACCTCGCGATAGTGGAAGCGTTTTGGGGGGAGGCGATTTAATTTGAGGTCGTGTTCGATTCAAAATCATGGAAAGGGCTTAGGGTAGTGCTTCGGCATTGAAGACGAGGCACAAGCGAGCGCTTGGAGGAGCAAGGCCAGATGGAGAAACTCGCGTGCGGCGATCGTTGGTGGAGCTTGCCGAATCGAGCAGTTGGAGGGGTCTTCGAACTTGAGCTCGACTCGAGCGAAATGGCGAAGGCCGTGAGGGTTTCTGGTAATCCTTTAACCAAGTTATTATTACCAAATTGAATTTTAGCTCTGAAAGGAAAAATGCAAAAATAGAAGTAACATAAATTTTACAAACAATTTATTCTCTTCAATTTATAGATTTACATGTATGTATATTTGTACAGTAAAACAAATTACTATGTTATTTACAGAAATAGAAAAGGTTTACAATTAGCATATTGCAGTTTGTTATTAGCATAAGAAAAATGTTTACACACATACTTATGTAATTTAAATATGCACAGATATACGGTAAATATATAAAACTTTGGAAATATAGGAATTTATATTAAAACTAGAGTTTTAAACTTAGATAGATTATTTTTATATGCTGTTTGGAGATGAAGAGAAGTAAAATACAATTTACTAGGTTATGAAATTTTTTATTTAGGTGATTAATATATTTAATAAGCTTAATTAAATTATTTAGTTACTAAAGGATATTTTAAATGGAAAATTGGTTTAAACTAAATTATTAGTTGATTAATTTATTAAAAAGGGAAATTGATCGTTCGATTTGGTCGAGTATTAATAAATTTATATAATATTTATACAAGGTCCGAATCCTGATGGAAACAAGCTAGTTTATTGTGGATTGCAAATTTAAAAGCAAAGGTGAGTTAATCTCACTTATCTGGGTCATTTAAATTTAAATGGTTAAATTTAAATAATAGGTTGAATGATGGAATTGATTGGTCGTGCTATATTATATATAGTAGTATATATAGTATATATTTGAGTGATTTATTTTTCGCATTATATAGCGGATGAGACGTTATGCGCCGCATAATAGCGGATGATATTATATTAATACCATATACCGCGATATTCCACCTCGAAGTGGAATTGGTATTGTGCTAACATCTGTGGATGTAGGGAAACAGGTTGGAGGGATTCAACTGGATTCCTCAAAAATTTGTTTAGATTATTTAATATTCTCTGTTATGAATATTTGATATTCTGTGATGAATTATATTGGAATATTGAAAGCCATGATTTGCTTGAATATATTCCGATACACTGAGTTATCAAAATATATAAAATTGGATTTTTGGAAAGAAAATAAAAGAGTAATTTTTCTTTGTAAAATAATCATAGAGATTTAAATAAATTAAAAATGAATTGGAAAGGAATAAAAAGTGATTTATGAATTCTAATAAATATATTTCCAAGTGCGGGAAATAAGATTTGGATAAATGGGAATGAGTGAGTTTATTTTTAAACTCAAGTGATATTATTTCCAGAAATAAAGAATTTATTTTGAAATTGAAGGTTTGGATTTATTTGAAAGGATAAAGAAGAAATTTAGGAAATATGAGATTGGCATTTCGGTTAAAAAGATTTTAAATCATAATGAAGAAATAAAACCTGAAGTTAATGGGTTTTGGAATAAATGGAGTAAGTAAGGAATTTATTTAAAAGTGAAGAAAATTGGAAATCAATTTGGAGATTGATTTAAGTGTGTAAAACCGGGATTTTTAAAAGAGAAGTGAGACTTTGGAATTTATAAACTAGATTTATAAAGGTAAAGTAATATATCAGTGGATATTTGGAAGAATAAATTCACGATGAGAATTTATTAAAGGAATGGGAAAAATTGTTTAAGAATAAATAGTGATTTATTTTTTAAAGATAGAAAGAGAAGAGTATTTCCCTGGATAGCCAAGTACGTTTTCAACGTAAATTTTTAAATATAAGTTATGTTGTTTTAAAAAGCATGTTTTAGAAAATTTATTATTTCTAAATGTTTAAATTCTAAAGTAAATATTTTTCAAATCTATTATCGTAGTAATTATTTAAAGGTGACTTGGTATTTTGTTTTAAAAAGAGAAAATGTAGTCTTATATTTATAAAGTAGCCTCATTTTCAAATATTCCTATAGTATATATTTTTAATAAAGTATTGAAGTAGTTTTATTTTAAATATTCTTAAAGTATATATTTTGAATAAGTATTAAAGTAATTTTTTATTTAAATGTTTTAAAGTATATTTTATAATAAAGTGTTTAAATTATTTTAAATATCTAAAGTATTGTACTTGGTGTTTTCAGTGGAAATAAATATTTGGAAATTTACTCCATGAGAAGAGTGTGATTGGAAACTGTTTTCAAAAAGGGTTGAAAATAGAAATATATCTTGTGAAGATATTTTGAGGTTAATAAATAATTTTGTGAAATTATTTATTATTTGATGGTTTTTTGTGAATGTTAATTGATAGTTAAATAACCGACTATTAATATTGGCCAATGCGTTGATCATTTCAAAGAGACCGGGATCAGGATTAAATTCTCGAAAACCACTTCGATCCGGTTTGTATGTTTTCGTGTGGAAATCAAGAGTTCGGAGTCGAAGATGGAGCAGTGAAGTGCAAGGGCTAGTCGCTACTAGTCCTGAGAATGATTCCAAATTGGATGTAGTAGGAGTAGTGCCTTCGGTTCCGTACGAACCCGGGACGGACTTGTATGGATGAATGCTTTCAGAACATCGTCAGGTGGACGTTGAGCATTCTAAGTGAAATGTTCTAAAAAGGTAACGCTTAGCCTCAAGCCTCATCAACTGGGCATGACTGAAAATCAGGGGTTATGCAGCAAGGCTAGGTGGGTAGCGCCCATTAAGGTGAGGTCATCCATGTCTAGATGTCCCTTTATTCGGCTTAATGGTGCTGTTGTTGATCCCAACCGTGGGGTGATCTTACTCGGGATTATCTAGTAAGGGGTGGTCCTGGTCTTGTGTTGTAGGGGGTCGGGAGTGATCCTCGGTATGCTGATCTAGACCGGGTACCGTGACAGGTGGTACTCCAGTGCCTAGTCATTAGTTGGAAATCCATTTTCTCTACGCGCCTCTATGGTTTTGATTGTGCCCAACTATTGCTGAAACGTGAGATGCAAGCATTTCAGCTAGATTCTATTTTACTTTCTATAGACACTATTATAATATCAGATGGATTTGATAAAAAATGTTTTGGCTATCGTAAGGTAAAAACCCGACATGTTTATTTATGGCGTGGTCTTACGAGATGCTTTTGTTTTCAAAAGAATTTTGAAACTTTAATAATCAATTTGAGTGTGGTTTCCTCACGCTGGTATTCCAGACTGACTCGGGTGTTATTCCACTGTAATGCTCGGGTCAGACCGAGTATTATAGGATATAGGAAAGGATGTTGTGGAGCTCAGGAGACGAGCTGGATGGTGATATGTACTTCCATACTTGTTTTAAATATTCTGCAGTGTTGATTAGCTGTGTATTCAGATTGTGAGGACAGGTTATGATTACTGTCCAGTTGTGTGTTATGTATACTCTGATGATGTAATGTATAAACAGATTTGTTTTTGTGTAAAGATCTATTATTATCTATTATATTTTATTCTGCTGCGATGGTTAGATTCTGATGTTGTTTTCTACTTTCTTCTTCTACCTCTTCTTCTTTAACCCAAAAGTTATTATTTCTGTTCATCTTGAGTTGATTGATGTAGAATAGTGTTGGCTCAAGGAGTACGGATTTGCGGGCTGCTATAGTGGTATCAAGGCGTAAGTTGGTGATAACCTTGGCTCTGGTGCGGATTACTGATTAAATAGAGTTCATAGTACTCTAAAATGAGTTTGAGTGTATTAATTAATAGGAGCGCATATTTATTAGTGAATATAAAAGTTGTTTTTATATTATGTTGACTTATCGGTTGAGTGTTTATGGATTCTGGTCGATGTGTGGGACGACATATCATCGATAGGGATTTCAAAACTCTTGAACAAGATAAACTGACACGGTATTGTTTTAAAATAGGGTAAATGAAATAATTTTACTCAAATTATTTTTTTGTATATAAGAGAAATAATTTTCCGTAAATTATATAGTTATATATGGTTGCTTGGTTGTTAGGAGATGATAATATTAAAATATTATCATTGTTAAGGGAAAGTTGAATAAAGGATTAAAATTTTAACCAAAGGTTAAGAAATAAATTTATATACGAATGGAGATTATAAATGTTATTTATAAAATGAAGTAAAATTCTAGAGTAATAGTTGAATATGTATTGGAAGAATTTGAAATTTGAAATTTTTGGGAAAGGGTTTAAAATTCCTTTGGATTTGAAAATGGCTTTCAAAGGTTTTGGAGAAATAATAATGGTATTATTTGAGAAATATTTTAGAATTGGATTTGAAGTCTAGTAAAATTTGGGATTTAAAAATATTTGAAGGTTTAACGAAATAAGCATTGAACTCCTTTCGGTCGTTGGAAAATAATTCCGATGATGATCGCGACATCATCGGTGTTCATTTTCGAGTTTCCAAGAGGGGATTGCTACCTGGATGTTTTGGATTAATGTTTGTTTGCGAAATTGGGTTTGATTTTGAAAATGAAAAGGAATGGTTTGATTTATATATATATATATATATATATATATATTCTCAAAATTGGATTTTGAACATTTTAGTAACGATTTAAACTCTGGAGTTGGTTTGAAATGTTTGGAATCGAAACTGAACGTTGAACTTAAGTTTGAGTGGAAAATTAGTCAAGTTAGACTGAATCAAATAAAGTTTTGAAATTGAAATTAGTAAGTAACTGATTGATTTATATGGCATGCAAATGAAATGAAATTTGAATATTGGATAATGTTTGATTTGAAACTATGTAAAATGAAGTGTAGACTTAGTTCAAATGGACTAAAAATAATTAATGATTGGAAATAAAATTTATTGGTTGAAAATAAATTTGTGAATGAACAAATGAATTTATAAATGTATTTGGTATTATGGAAAGTGAAATAGAAATCTAAACTCGAATCATAAATTAGATTGAACTCAAGTAAAGTAATAAAGTGATTTTTGAAAATAAAAATTAAAGATTGAATTGTAAATTGGAAGTGAGCCAATTGGATAATTAATTATTTAATATGGAAATGGAACAGTAGTTGAATAAATAAAAGTTGAAATTTGAGTTAATGGTGAGTTTGTAAATGGAACCCGAGTTGTAAATAGAGATTCAACTTGGAATTGTAAGTGAATTAAACATGAATTAAAGTTGTTATGGAGTTGGATTAAAATAAGAATGATTTGAGTTGCAATAAGTCCAACTCGAGTAAGGATGAATTAAATATGGCCTTGGATATTATTTTAACGAATTAGAATGGAATAAATTGAAGCAAATTAACTTAAGTCAAAAATAATTAGAAGCTCAACTTCAAGTAAGAATAAAAGTTCATTAAATAAAAGTTTGGGTTAAATTAATTTGGGAAGTGGTTATTAATATAAGAATCGAATGTCGTCAAGCTCAATGAAATGATTTTAAAATATATGGTTGGTGAATAAACTAGAAATAGGATGGAATTAAATGTAAAATGAGTCGTGAATGAATTGAATTTGGAAATTAAAATTTGTAATGAATGAAACAAAAGAACTAGTCAAATAAATTTGTAGATTGAAATGAGATTTGATTGAAATAGAATCAAGTTAAAGTGAAAAAGAAAATTTATTCGCAAATGAAGTGAGCTTACGTTTTGAAGTTGGAATCAATTGGATGCGGATAAAAACTAATACGGACATTCTATTAAGTGAATATTGTCAAATTTCATGGAATAAATTAGTCATTCGACTTAAATGGAAGTAAATAAAAATTCTATGAATTGTAGAGGTAAATAAAATTTATTTTTGGGATCAGTTGAAATAAATGTGAGTCGTTGGGTTAAAAATGAATCAAATGTAAGAAATTGAGTTGTAAACCATTAAACTTGAATGAAATGGCATATGAATTGATTGAAAGCAATTGAAATAAGCGTTGAAACCTTACATATGTGCTTATGGAAGTATATAACAGCATTGTTATAGAATCCATGTTTTAGCTATTTAAATATAAGTGAAATGCTATAAACTTCTTATATATAGTGCTTACATATTTGAATTGAGTAAGTAGAGGTACCAGGAAGCCGTTTGGCTGGATTTGGATGTGCTAATTGCTAAAACAATAAGCCGCTTGCTCAAAAATGCTAAATAAAGGTACGCCTATGCAATAAAAATAGGAAATATGAACTGTTTTTGTTTTTCCGACCGTGTGAGTCGATGTATATATATTTATATCTCTTGTCAAATTGCAAAAGCTCCTCCGTATAATGATATGAATCAGTTATAAATGGAAGATAAAATTCAATATTCAGAGTTGAAGATAAATTGAATTCATATGGAAATGGGAAAACAAATTTGAATAGAAGTAGATATGAATACTTCTGTAAGGAAATGTATAAAATGATTTTAAAAGCTATGATTGGATATTATTGCTAAGTAGGATTTGCAGGTATTATAAAGGGAAAGGAAAATTGGTTTTGATTTCAGAAGAGAAATTTGAATTGCTCGACAAAAAGGTATGTGTTTAAATTTCTGTATAAAATTTGATTGGGTTTTTAGATCTAGCCACTTGGCTTTTGTTTTCTTTTGGAGTTTGGGAGCTCGTAGAGGCATTTTGTAGTTATACCGAGCTAGCCGCGCAAAGGAGACACTAGCGAAATTTTTCGGAAATTTAGGGAGTTAGAAAAATTTTGGTAAATCAAAATTTGATTTTAAATGGAACTTTGAATGATTGAGAAAATAATATTATTTGAAAACTATGGGAGAGTTTAGGAAGTTAGTAAGAATGATAATGGGTCTTCCATAAAAAGATAGTTGGTAGGATGTTGAATTGTTGGTTTTGGGAAAAGTAAACGGGTATTAGACCATTCTTCTTAACTAGCAATTTCGGGGACGAAATTCTTTTAAGGGGGAGGAATGTGACGACCCCGAATTTTTGAGCATTTGAAATTGGAACATTTAATTGATTTTAAATATTTGAAAGGTTAACTTTAACTTGAATTCCAAATATCACTATTTATTTGATAATTAAATTTTTGAATTTAATAATTTAAAATTGGATAAATTATTAAATCTTCAGTTTTAAGCCTGTTAAAAATAATTTGAAGGCTTGTAAAATTTATATTGATAATACGGAAGATAGTAGAAGTGTTAAAATTGAATTTGAAAGTGCTTTGTTAAGTTTTGAAATTTTATCATTTAAATTGAATTTAAAAATAGCCTTCCGAGGCACAGTCACGGATTTCGACGAAACAAGTTCCGTTGGATCCGTAATATTGTATTATTAGCGGATTTCAATTTTCGTAGTGATTAGAGTAGTTGTGTGAGCGTACGGTAAATAAACGCGTTGAAATTAAATCGAAAATTCAATTTTATAATGGAGTACAAAAAGCTATCTTCTCCATACGATCGAATTAGGACTCGAAACCTTTTCCATTGCGTTCGGAATAGGGGTATAACATTATGAATGCCTAGCGGCACGTCTCGACACGATGTCAAGATTTTAAGCTACGAATTCTTGACATTTTAAAACTTTAATAATATATTTTCTCTTTTCCATTCACATCAAATATTTTGTTTTCAAATCAATTCTCCTCTAACACGCAACCCACCTTTCCTTTCTCCTTTCCAATCCCATTCCATCGATTTAACATCAGCCGAAAGAAGAATTTGAAAAATAAATTCCTTACTCTCTTCAGTAACGAGGCCCCCATTCTTTTTCTCCTCTAGAGGAACGAATTCATTCGGCTAGTAAATCTAATTCGAGAAATAATAAGGCATTCGCATGTCTTCAAAACCACGATCGACGTCGCGATAGTGGAAGCGTATTTTGGGCGAGGCGATTCGATCTAAGGTCGTGTTCGATTGAAAATCATGGAAAGGGCTTAGGGTAGTGCTTTGGCATCGAAGACGAGGCGCAAGCGAGCCTTGGAGGAGCAAGGCCAGAGGTGGAACTCGCCTGTGGCGATCGTTGGTGGAGCTTTCCAAATCAAGCAGTTGGAGGGATCTTCGAACTTGAGCTCGACTCGAACGAAATGGTGAAGGCCATGAGGGTTTTTGGTAATCCTTTAACCAAGTTATTTTTACCAAAACGAATTTTAGCTTTGAAAGGAAAAATGCAAAAATAGAAGTTACAGAAATTTTACAAACAATTTATTCTCTTCAATTTATAGATTTACATGTATGTTTATTTGTACAGTAAAACAAATTACTATGTTATTTACAAAAATAGAAAAGGTTTACAATTAGCATATTAAAGTTTGTTATTTGCAGAAGAAAAATGTTTCCACACATACTTATGTAATTTGAATATGCACAGATGTACGGTAAATATATAAAACTTTGGAAATATAGGAATTTATATTAAGACTTGAGTTTTAAACTTAGATAGATTATTTTTATATGCTGTTTGGAGATGAAGAGAAGTAAAATAGAATTTACTAGGTTATGAATTTTTTTATTTAGGTGATTAATTTATTTAATAAGCTTGATTAAATTACTTAGTTACTAAAGGATATTTTAAATGGAAAATTGGTTTAAACTAAATTATTAGTTGATTAATTTATTAAAAAGGGAAATTGATTGTTCGGTTTGTTCGAGTATTAATAAATTTATATAATATTTATACAAGGTCGAATCCTGATGGAAACAAGCTGGTTTGTTGTGGATTGCAAATTTAAAAGCAATGGTGAGTTAATCTCACTCATCTGGGTTATTTAAATTTAAATGGTTAAATTTAAATAATTGGTTGAATGGTTGAATTGATTGGCTGTGCTATATTATATATAGTAGTATATATAGTATATATTGGAGCGAGTGATTTCCCGCATTATATAGCGGATGAGACCCTATGCGCCGCATAATAGCGGATGATATTATATTAATCCCATATACCGTGATATTCCATCCCGAAGTGGAATTGGTATTGTGCTAACATCTGTGGATGTAGAGAAATAGGTTGGAGGGTTCCAACTGGATTCCTCAAAAATTTATTTAGATTATTTAATATTCTCTGTTATGAATATCTGATATTCTGTGATGAATTATATTGATAATTGGAATATTGAATGCTATGATTTGTTTAAATATATTTCGGTACACTGAGTTATCAATATATATAAAATTGGGTTTTTGGAAAGAAAATAAAAGAGTAATTTTTCTTTGTAAAATAATCATAGAGATTTAAATACATTAAAAATGACTTGGAAAATAATAAAAAGTGATTTTTGAATTCTAATAAATATAATTTCAAGTGCGGGAAATAAGATTTGAATAAATGGGAATGAGTGTTTTAAAATCAAGTGATATTATTTCTAGAAATAAAGAATTTAATTTGAAATTCAAGGTTTGGATTTATTTGAAAGGATAAATAAGAAATTTAGGAAATATGAAATTGGTATTTCAGTTAATTTTAAATCATAACAAAGAAATAAAACCCGAAGTTAGTGGATTTTGGAATAAATGGAGTAAGTAAGGAATTTATTTAAAAGTGAAAAAATTGGAAATCAATTTGGAGATTGATTTAAGTGTGTAAAACTGGGATTTTTAAAAGAGAAGTGAGACTTTGGAATTTATAAACTGGGTTTATAAAGGTGAAGTAATATATCAGTGGATATTTGGAAGAATAAATTCACGATGGGAATTTATCAAAGGAATGAGAATTTTTTTTTTAAAATAAATAGTGATTTATTTTTAAAAGATAGAAAGAGAACAGTATTTCCCTTGATAGCCAAGTACGTTTTCAGCGTAAATTTTTAAATATAAGTTATGTTGTTTTAAAAAGCATGTTTAGAAAATTTATTATTTCTAAATGTTTAAATTCTAAAGTAAATATTTTTCAAATCGTAGTAGTTATTTAAAGGTGACTTGGTATTTTTTTTAAAAAGGAGAAAATGTAGTTTTATATTTATAAAGTAACCTCATTTTCAAATATTCCTAAAGTATATATTTTTAATAAAGTATTGAAGTAGTTTTATTTTAAATATTCTTAAAGTATATATTTTGAATAAGTATTAAAGTAACTTTTAATTTAAATGTTTTAAAGTATATTTTATAATAAAGTGTTTTAAATTATTTTAAAAATCTAAAGTATTGTACTTGGTGTTTTCAGTGGAAATAAATATTTGGAAATTTACTCCATGAGAAGAGTGTGGTTGGAAACTGTTTTCAAAAGGGTTGAAAATAGAAATATATCTTGTGAAGATATTTTGAGGCTAATAAATAATTTGGTGAAATTATTTATTGTTTGATGGTTTTTTGTGAATGTTAATTGATAGTTAAATAACCGACTATCAAATTGGCCAATACGCTGATCATTTCGAAGAGACCGGGATCGGGATTAAATTCTCGAAAACCACTTCGATCCAGTTTGTACGTTTTCATGTGGAAAACAAGAGTTCGGAGTCGAAGATGGAGCAATGAAGTAAAATGGCTAGTCGCTACTAATCCTGAGGATGATTCTAAATTGGATGTAGTAGGAGTAGTGCCTTCGGTTCCGTTCGAACCCGGGACGGACTTGTATGGATGAATGCTTTCAGAACATCGTCAGGTAGACGATGAGCATTCTAAGTGAAACATTCTAAAAAGATAACGCTTAGCCTCAAGCCTCATCAACCGGCTGAAAATCAGGGGTTATGCAGCAAGGCTTGGTGGGTAGCCCCCATTAGGGTGAGGTCATCCCTTTCTAGATGTCCCTTTATTCGGCTTAGTGGTGCGGTTGTTGATCCCAACCGTGGGGTGATCTTACTCGAGATTTTCCAGTAAGGGGCAGTCCCGGTCTTGTGTTGCAGGGGGTTGGGAGTGATCCTCGGTATGCTGATCTAGACCAACTACCGTGACAGGTGGTACCCCAATGCTTAGTCATTAGTTGGAAATCCATTTTCCCTACGCGCCTGTACGGTTTTGATTGTGCCCAACTATTGATGAAACGTGAGATGCAAGCATTTCAGCTAGATTCTATTTTACTTTCTATAGACACTATTATAATATCAGACGGATTTGATAAAAAGTATTTTGGCTATCGTAAGGTAAGAACCCGACATGTTTATTTGTGGTGTGGTCTTACGAGATGATTTTGTTTTCAAAAGAATTTTGAAACTTTAATAATCAATTTGAGTGTGGTTTCCTCACGCTGGTATTCCAGACTGACTCGGGTGTTATTCCACTATAATGCTCGGGTCAGACCGAGTATTATAGGATACAAGAAAGGATGCTGTAGAGCTCAGGAGACGAGGTGGATGTCGATACGTACTTCCGTACTTGTTTTAAATATTCCGCCGTGTTGATTAGCTGTGTATTCAGATTGCGAGGACAGGTTATGATTACTGTCCGGTTGTGTGTTATGTATACTCTGATGATGTAATGTATAAACAGATTTGCCAACAGGGTTGGCGCAGTTGGTTGATGGTCCGGACTGCGTGATCGAAGGTCACAGTTCGACCCCGAAACTGACAACCCTGTAACAAGTACCCGAAGTATGTGTTTGGCAGGCACATACTTCCCTATAGTTTACAAGCGAAGCTTGGTTCTCTAGGTAATTCAAAAAAAAAATGTATAAATAGATTTGTTTTTGTGTAAAGATCTGTTATTATCTATTATATTTTATTCCGCTGCGATGGTTAGATTCTGATGTTGTTTTCTACTTTCTTCTTCCACCTCTTCTTCTTTAACCCAAATGGTTTGTATTTCTGTTCATCTTGAGTTGATTGATGTAGAATAGTGTTGGCTCAAGGAGTACGGATTTGCGGGCTGTTACACTCTCCATTTTATGTAATTAATGCTCTCAATTAATTACTTATTTTAGGAAAAGAAATGAAAGATTTCCTTCCCTATATACATTAAATCTTATTAATGCTCTTAATCAATTTCTCATTGTTTTGGGAAAAAAAATGAAAGGCTTCCTTCCCTATATATATTAACTCTCATCAACAAATGTTAGGTATATTTGGTACACAAAACACTTTAAATTAAATTTATTTAAACTTCCCTTTAACTAATTTAAATAAAATACAAGATTTTATTCAAACCAAATTTAGAAATGTTCTAATTAAATTAGACTTCATAGGCTAAATTGATCCAATAATGAAATTTAAAAAAAAAATTCACTTATTTCTTCCACCGCGGGCTGGTCTAGTTCCTTTACTAACAACCTTATCGCATACCTAATCATGGAATAACAAGACATCAACACATATGTCTATCAAAATTTTAAACAGACATCGGGTGAATGGTCAGTACATTACAGAATAGGCCATCAAAATTATTAATCATCAAAGACATATTAGCCATTGAATCGCAACATTGATCATCGAAACTAGGCCATCGCATATCCAAAGATCCATCAGAAAAAGACCATTACATCTTTGCAATACCAATAGGGTTGATACATAAATCATAGGTAATCAAGGCAGTTTTTTGCACAACATGGTGTTTTTATCTAACTTGCATTTATTAATTTTACATTGTCTTAAGATTTCCATTTTTGGATTCTTTATGGAGACTTTAGATATTTAATTAATTACCTTTTCAAAATTAATTAAATTGTTAACTAACCTACCATTAAATCAAATAGATCTCATTTCTATTGATTTAGAAATTGAAATAAATCAGGAAAAATATTATAAATTTTTAGATGCATTCTTAAATATATTAAATCATTCTTATGTCCACATATTTTGTTTTAAATGTCCAAAAATTCATTAAGTGGAAGTCTAAATCTTGGCCTAGATTTAAGCCCAATAGCCTTTTAGGAGAAATTTATCAAACCCTCCTATGCCAAATTTTCACGGATACATCTTTTAACTCACCGCGTGTTCTCTAAAAATTTCTTGCTTAAAAATCCCGATTCCTCCTCAAAATTCCAACTCGTCTTCTCCTCGATAATCTCGACGTTCTCTCAATCATCTTAAGCCTTGCTTTATTTAATTCAACTTTTCTTCCCAAAATCAGCTTCAAATCCCTAAATCTCCTACCCGACTTTCCTCATCACGCAGTAATCTACCACCATATAAACTACTGCCGCCGGATACTACCACCATCGTATACTACCGCCTCTATCACGACCGCCGCATGCAGATTCGTTCGATTTGGCCAATTTAACAAACCAAAACCATATATTTCTATTATAGTGTTTCTTTTAAAAATATATCAAAAGAAAATTTGTTTTTGGGATTTTTTTAAATTTTTTTTTGAGATTTTAAATCAAAAATAAACCATGAAAAAAAATGATGATGAGTCTCCCCCCACACTTGATTTTTGACTGTGTCCCCACCGTCAACCTAAGTGGAAGGAGAAAAATAAAAATAAAACATGACCTTTATTTAAATGAAAATTAATGGTATTTACACAAGATCAGAAAGTATATCGTCAAAAAGTAAATGAAACGGTCTTCCAAAAACCGATTCATTTTTCTCGTCAAATATACGAGACACAGCTTAAGCTTGAAAAACCAAAACATAAAAGATTTTGAAGTTAAATGTGGATTTGAAAAAACGAATGTTGTTTTATTAAAAATTGTACGAGTTTTTTTATTTTCAATGATTATCGGGGTTGATAAATCGGTTGATTGAAGTTCAAGTTTATTTTCACCAAATTGAAATTGAAATTTATCTTTGAAAACTTCTTCAAAATTGTTGATTTCAGAATTAAAATGGTGATTTAATCTTCCCCTTGACAATTTAACAACTCATTTTTGAAAAGTCCAAAGAAATTGTGTTCATTAAATTCATCTTCCTTTGTTGGTTTATGTAACGACCCGTTATTTTGGACCATTCAAATCGACAATAATCCACACATGTCCAACTTGAGTACTTCAAAATAATGGATTGTTAAGAAATTTGGAGCAAATAAAATCAAACACAGAATCATAGACACAGAATATCAGAATAACTCGCAGCGGAAATAAAATATCATAGTAGTTCATGAAGCTACTATATACATACTCTCAAAACATATACAAAATCTCATAGTAAAATAGATATAATAGAAGTCAGGATACATAAACAACAATACAGAGACAGATACCGAATAGGATCTAACTGGAAGAAGTAGACGAATAGATAGACAGATAAGCTCCGGCAAAACTCTAGCTCCAAAAGGTGAATCCAAAGATGTGATTCTCAGGCTGACTCGAGCGTAAAGTAAAACACAAACACTCGAGTCAGGACATACATACTTATACAATGTAAACCAACTCAAGTGAACTGTAATAGCAATGCACAATTACTTAAAGGATGCTTGGGATTGCCCATCCTTTAGGGATCAGTCAAACCATCAATTAAGTAGTAATAAACACTATCCTAGAAATATCCATATTAAAGTAAATAATGTAAATAACAGGGTTATTGTGACAGGGTAGGGTAGAGCTGCAGTAACCGCTCACCTCTAGCCACACTCTTAAAATCCAAGGTGTGCATCAAACAATCACAAGGAAATCACGTGACACACAAAACATCGTACCCATGGTTATAAATTTCAAAATGATTTATAATTCCGAATTAAAATCATTCATTTAAACCATTAAAAAGTGAATTCATTATTCCTTCAAATCAAATATTCAATTCCAAAAAATTTAGCCTTTTCTGAGTTCATTTATTCAGTTAAACACTTCAAATATTGAAATTTCAGCCACAAATAAACTTTGATTTTAACCCTTTAAACATTATAAAAATCATATTTTAACACTCAAAATGTTCGTTAAAATACCTTTAACTTATGATTTTTATAAAATAAATTTCCTATAAATAAAATCAAATTGTCAATAATTCACTTAATAAATTGAAGTGTACAATTTCCTATTCTTCACATTTTAACAAATTTCTTAACACTTAAATTTTATTACCATTTTCCAAATATAACTTAATTTCCATTTTATTTATATAACTTGTTGGGCGTATTTCCATGCACTACCGGTCCAACTCCATGACCATGCACTACCGGTCCAACTCCATGTCCATGCACTACCGGTCCAACTCCATGCCAAGCCGAACCACTCACCACCGAATCACTCACCACCGAACCAAGGCCTTGCCGAACCAACACTGCCAGGCCAGATTGCATCAGCCCAGGCCCACCTGCAGCTATATCCATCCAAGACCCCTGCCCCAGCCTCACTCTATAAATAGAGGGGCAGGGGTACAACAACGGCAGATAAGTTTGAGAGCTCAAGCACGGATAGAACTTTCAAACAACTTTCAGATACTTGTAATAAAAGCTTTGTACTTGTAATCTGAACAGAAAAGGAGAATAACATATAAAGTGGACGTAGGCACATTCTGGCCAAACCACTATAAATCTGTGTGTCTTTTACAGTTTAGTCCATCTATTTTATATATTTGCATAGATCACCCAAATCATTAAGAACAACCTATAATCAACAAAATCATACGACTTGGAGGTGTTTGCCCATTTTTTGTGCAAACATTTTGGTGCTTTCACTGAGAACTCGAGCTAGAAGCTTCAGCTTCTCCCACTCAACCTTCTTCTAACAGCATCGTTCATTGCTTGGAAAACATGCCTCCCAGGCAAAGGAAAGATGTTAGCAAAGGAAAGAACATCGCAACTAGCAGTATCCCAGATCCAGTAATCACAGATCAAGGGAATCGTTCCGTTCCAACAGCAAATGGAAATCAGGCAAATCCGACAGCCCTTGCCACGGAGCAACCAATTACTAGGGCAGATCTGGACAAGGTTGTGGCTGAAGTAAATAACCGCTTCACATCTCAACAAGAAGCCTTGGTGGACCAACTCATGTCACGCTTAAGAGATGCTGAAGAATCCAACCGCAACACCGAATCATGGGGTGAATCCCAGTCTGGAGGATCTGGGAGGCGACAAAGACCTTTCTTCTTCGAAGAGGCTAACAACAGAAACAGCAATGGTAGGAGCCGAGTCCAGACTCAGCCCGAATTCCGACCCGAGGAAACACTTGGAACTGAACCCAACAGGGGAGGTACCAGGCAGGGGTCGAATATGGCTGAGCCTATCACGCTACCTAACCATGGGAACACCAATGGACGGGGCCGAGATGGAGACCAGCCCGAAGTTGAGCCCGAGGGAATGCTTAGAACAAAGCCCAGCAGGGGAAGGTCGAGACAAGGTCCAACTGTGGCTGACCCCAGCATGCTCCTAGAAGACCGAAGACAGCCACCGAAAAATGTTAAGAGTGATAGACGATACCATCCCTACAGGTCATCCGGACTGAATCAATCCCATAGAGAAGAACCAAACTCATTTCTATCCACCCCAAATTCTGATGAAAGGATGGCGCGATTGTTCAGAGAGTGCGTCCAACGGGATCAAAGGGATCGGGGGATAGGCGCTAGGGTAACCAGCCCCTTCACCCGCAATATCAAAACTGCCATCACCCCCCGAGAATGGAAAATGCCAACAATGGAATCTTAAAAGGGAACCTCTGACCCCGTTGTACGCTTGCAGAGATACACACAGCATATGCTCATGAGCGGAGCAACAGAAAGATTGTTGTGCAAGTGCTTCCCACTATTCTTGGCAAATCTAGCTACCTCCTGGTTCTGCCATCTACCCCAAGGATCCATCAGCTCATGGGAAATGTTGAAAGAAAAGTTCATTAGCCAATTCCGCATTCATGTGGAGCAACCCAAGGACGCTTATTCCTTATCCAATATCAAACAGAAGCCCAGAGAGACAGTGCAACAATATCTAACCCGATTCAATGCCGCAGCGGCCGCAGTCCAAGATGCTGACGAGAAACTTATCCTAATGGCTCTTTGTAGTGGCGTACATCCGGATACCAAGTTTTCTAGAAGATTAACGAAAGAAAAGCTGACTACCTTGCCCGATTTCTTCCATGAAGCTGGAAAACATATGAGACTTGAAGACGCTGCCATTGAAAGGCAGACAGGGCAACAAACCAAGGCAGCTCACAGCAACACACCCACAGTAGCAAAGGACGTTCGAAGAAATGACTTCAGAGACAATGCCGGGGGAAAGAAGGGAGAAAAGCGCTTATATAGGCCAGGACCAAGATTTGACTCTGATACTCCTTTTAATGAAACAATCGAAAACATCTTCTTGGCCACCCAAGACGAAGTTAGATACAAGCGCCCCCGCACAAGAAGGAATCAGATAATGCAATTAAGTCTGGAAAGTTCTGCCGCTTCCATGAATCTCATGGGCATGACACCAATGGATGCCATCATCTCCGGGACTTGATTGAAGAACACATCAGAAGGAAGAGACTGGAGTGCTATGTGATAGGTCAGAATAAGACTTCAACTCCTGCCAATGAGAACCCAGGACTACCCCTCCCAGAAGTAGGCGGAGGAAATCGCAACACCAGTGGCTCTAGTCAAGAGAAGATAGTGGTCCATACCATATCAGGAGGACCACACATCGCCGACGGAAGCTGGGTAGAGATGGAAAGATACGGTAAGTCACTTAGAAACGATGAAGGCTACGTTAATTCTGTTATGGAAGAACACCACCCGAAACGAAAAGAGAATGATGACATCACATTCAGTAGGCGTGATCTAGAGGGAAGACAGTACCCTCACATGGATCCTATGGTCATCTCTGCCTGATTCGGTCCAGCCAAAGTTTTCCGAATTCTAGTAGACACTGGCAGCTCAGTAAATATCCTATTTAAGAATGCTTTCGACAAAATGAAGCTGTCAATGAAAGATGTGTCTCCCTGCAACAAACCACTACACGGTTTCACGGGGGATGCGAAGATGCCTCTCGGGCAACTGGACCTGTTTGTCGAAATAAGATATCATCCCCGCTCCGTTGTGCGGAAACAAACATTTGTGCTGATAAAAAACGACTCGGCCTACAACGCCTTTTTAGGAAGACCAGACTTGTCTGACTTCCAAAATTGTCTTTGCCCCATGGTGCCTGAAGATGAAATTTCCAACAGACAATGGAATAGGGGAGGTAGAGGGAGATCAATACGCTGCTCGAGACTGCTATGTAACTGAGCTTCGCAATAGCCGCAGAAAGGATAGAGGGAAGAATGCAGAGACTACTCCCTGCACAAAAAACCTGGAAGCATAGCAACTAAAGAAAGCCCCTCCTCTTCGGTATACCAGTGATCCTTTCAACGAATTAGACCCCAGGAATGGGGAGGAGGAGGCTACCGCCGAGCCTGCAGAGGCTATGGAGTTTGTATCTGTAGACAAACACGACTCGAGTAGACTACTGAAAATCGGGTCTCAGCTAAAGGCAAAACTGAAGAATCAACTCATTGATTTTCTCCACCACAACTTGGATGTATTTGCATGGACGCACGCTGAAATGACTGGAATCTCCCCAGATGTGGCATGCCACGTACTGAACATCGATCCTACCAAGGTGCCGGTAAAACAGAAAAAGAGAAGCATGGGGGCAGAACGATCAGCAGCCCTCGAGGAAGAAGTAAAGAACTTACTTGCCGATAACTTCATACGAGAAGCCATCTACCCAGAATGGATCGCCAACCCGGTACTGGTAAAGAAGGCCAATGGGAAGTGGTGAACATGCATCAACTTCTCCAACTTAAATGACGCTTGCCCGAAGGATTGCTTCCCACTCCCCCGAATCGATCAAATCATGGACAGCATGGCCGGACACGAACTCTTATCCTTTATGGACGCATACTCGGGATATAACCAAATTCCTATGCACGCCCCCGATCAAGACCACACTAGTTTCATCACTGACCGGAGATTGTACTGCTACAGAGTAATGCCTTTTGGACTTAAAAACACCGGAGCTACTTATCAACGCCTCGTCAACAAGATGTTTGCGGAACTAATAGGACGAACTATGGAAGTTTATGTGGATGACATGCTGGTAAAGTCGAGGAAAGCCAACGATCATGTAAGCCACCTGGACGAGATGTTTCAAGTACTTCGCCGATATGGAATGAAGCTGAATCCTCTGAAGTGCTCATTCAGAGTGTCGTCGAGAAAGTTCTTGGGATTCATCGTCCATGCCAGGGGGGTTGAAGCAAACCCCGAACAAGTCTGAGCCCTGAAGGATATCAGGATACCTTCCACTCGAAAAGAAATGCAAAGCCTGAATGGGAAGGTGGCCGCCCTAAGCAGATTCATCGCTAAAGCAACCGACAAATGCATCCCTTTCTTCAAAGCCCTAAAGAAAGACAATGGAAAGTTCGAATGGACTAACGAATGCTCAAAAGCCTTCCATAACCTAATCAAACACCTCCAGAGACCACCAGTACTCTCAACTCCAAATGATGGCGAAGAACTATACCTATACCTTGTTGTATCGTCCCATGCTCTAAGCGCCGCTTTGGTGAGAGAAGACAACCGCGCGCAGCGGCCCGTATACTTTGTAAGCAAGAGATTTACAGGGGCAGAAGCCAGATACCCTAAACTTGAGAAGCTAGCATACCATTTGTTAATCACGTCACGGAAACTGCGACACTATTTCCAATCTCATTCCATCAGAGTTTTAACCAATCAACCGCTAAGGCAGGTACTCCATCGCCCCGACACTTCTGGGCGACTACTTAAATGGTGCATTGAACTGAGTTAATATGATATCACATACCATCCTCGCACCGCCATCAAGGGACAAGCCATGGCCGATTTCATTGCCGAATTCACTACCAACGAAGGTAAGGAGCAATCTGAAATAACAGGAGATATCAAGTGGAATCTCTTTGTAGATGGAGCATCAAACGAACAGGGCTCGGGGCAGGTATTGTGATAATCACCCCCAGGGGAAGGAAGCTGCACTATGCCCTAAGGTTGAAGTTCGCCGCCACCAACAACGATGCAGAATATGAAGCAGTAATAGCAGGATTAGAACTTGCCTTAGAAATTGGAGTCAGTTCTTTATGTCTTCATAGTGATTCTCAACTTATCGTAAACCAAGTACTAGGAGAGTTTCAGACTCGAGGAGAACGACTCACATCATATCTAAAGAAGACCAAGCTGCTGCTCGATCAATTGGATCACTATTTAGTCAAACACATTCCTCGAGAAGAGAATCGAGTGGCCGACGAACTGGCAAAGCAAGCTAGCATGAAGAACATCACCATTTCCGGAACAATAACCATCTCGAAACAACTATCCCCAAGTTTCAAACAAGAAGATCTGATAGCTGCAATCGAAGAGGAAATGACGCAGCGGATTAATCAAACAAAACTTCAATCGATGAAATGTAGCAATCGGTGAGTTGAAGATACCAAAATGCCCAAGTTCGTTGATCCAAAGATACCGAACTCTAGCTATCTCAAACACGTTGATAGCGCACTATACCGTGTTTAAAGATCTACGATTCTTCGCACGTTGATCTAGCGCACTAGATTCCGTGAATCGGCTTCTACGATCGTTGAATCGAGCGCACTCGATTAACCGAAAGAGGAGATAGGAGATTACACTCAACTACCAATTGGTATGAAAGCACAAAGCTAACAAAGAGAAATTTTATTCAAAATCAACAACCCAAAAATGTACAACACACGCGCTATTTATAGCTTTCACAACTCGACACACACCAATCCTTACCTGACTCCTAGGTCGGCACCGACTCACGACCCAACTTAGGTCGTGACCGACTTAACTCACGCGACTCAACGCCTTTACAATAGAACAAAATTCAACCGACTCAAGCTCTACAACACAGCACAATGAGACGACTCAAACCCTGGCCGACTTAACCAAGTACGACCTACTTACAACATACGACTCAACGTAATTATATACAGGACCGACTTAACACAGTAACACACCTTCGACCGACTCATCTTCATGTCGACCTACGACTCAAAGGCATATGGCTTAACTCCTTACCGACTCATCTTAAGTCGCAGCGCGTTAGCTCGGCGCTACTGTCCCGCTGGTCTCCCTTAGCTCGGTCCCGACTCAGCCCCTCTTCCCTAGCTCGTAGCTCTTTCTCCTTAGGTCGGACTCGACTTAAAAAACAGTTAGGTCGGAAACGACTCAATCTTCCTCTACCAACTCGCCTGTCTTCCTTTTGTAACCCCTTAGGTCGGAGACGACCCAATATGCTTCTGATAGGTCGTGCCCTTGCTTTGTTAAGTCGGCCTACCTTCCCCCTTGGCTTGTTAACTTATGACCCTTCTTCCTTAGCTCGGCAACGGCTCAAATCTTCATTGAGTCGTGGACGAGTCATCACACTACACCACAAACTCGTGTTTTCAGGAATCAAAGCTTGCATAACTTCTACTCTGGCCTTAGCTGCATCATCCTTCCCTGGTTGAGAAAAATTCGACCTCGAATTTGTAAATTCTTCCTCAACAATCTCACCCCCATGATATGGAATTAAATGTTTGACGTTAAAAACATCAGAAGTATATACATCATCTGGTAACTTTAATCGATAAGCATTCTCATTGATTCTCTTCAACACTTCAACTGGACCAATTTTTCGCGCCTTCAACTTGTTATAAGCACCTACTGGAAAACGATCCTTTGTCAATATAGCATAAACCAAATCTCCTTCTTTAAATTCAACATTTCGACGTTTCAAATCTGCAGACTTCTTATACTTCTCATTCGATTTCTCCAATCGTTCCCGAACGATTTTATGACATTCAGTCAGCTCATCAACAAAATCAGCAGCTCGTTTAACTGTTCTCTTTGACTGTGGTACAACTGCTAAATCCAACGGTCCCCTGGGTAAATTTGAATAAACAATCTGAAACGGACTGAATCCTGTGCTTCGATTTACTGCATGATTATGAGCAAATTCTGCCTGGCATAGCTTCATGTCCCAACTTCTCAAATTATCTTGTACAAGACAACGCAACAAATTTCCCAATGACCTGTTAACAACTTCTGTCTGCCCATCAGTTTGTGGATGATAAGCACTGCTAAATTTCAGTTTTGTTCCCACCATCTTCCACAAACTCAACCAAAAGTGACTCAGAAAACGAGTATCTCGATCAGAAACAATAGATTCTGGTAAACCATGAAGTCGATAAATCTCCTTGAAAAATAACTGTGCCACTCGAACTGCATCAGCTGTCCTTTTGCAAGCAACAAAATGTGCCATCTTTGAAAACCTGTCCACCACAACAAATATCGAATCATTTCCCCTTTGAGTTCGCGGCAAACCCAAAACGAAATCCATGCTAATATCAACCCATGGCTTAGTCGGTACAGGTAATGGCATATACAACCCTGCATTTGTTGCTGTCCCCTTTGAAACTTGGCAAATATGGCATCGCTCCACAAATCTTTCCACCTCTTTTCTCATTGACGGCCAAAAGTAAGATTGTGAAATCAACTGCAAAGTACGATCACGGCCCACATGCCCTTCCTCGTGCAACTCCTTTACAATCTTCATCCTCAAACTACAATCCGGAATACATAAACGATTTCCTTTAAACAGAAAACCATCAACTAACATGAATTCATCGGTACTCCCATCCTTCACTTTCTCAACATATTTCACAAAGTAAGGATCTCCTTCAATCATCTCAGGCAACATTTCAAACCCCGTTACTTCAACCTTCATTGTCGTTAGTAAATGACTCCTCCTACTCAAAGCATCTGCTACTCGATTTGTCACCCCTGATTTGTGCTTAACGACAAAAGTAAACTGCTGTAAGTAAGAAATCCATGATGCATGTCTCGCTGAAATTTTATCCTGTCCCTGTAAATGTTTCAAAGCTTCGTGATCAGTGTACAGAACAAATTCCTTCTGAAATAAGTAATGTCTCCAATGCTTAACAGCCTGTACAACAGCATAAAACTCAACATCGTATGTACTGTATCTCATCTTCGCCCCAGACAGTTTCTCACTAAAATAAGCAACTGGCTTCCCATTCTGACTCAGTACTCCTCCAATACCAACCTTCGAAGCATCAGTGTGTAATTCAAACAATAACTGGAAATTTGGTAGAACAAGAATTGGTGCAGACGTCAACAATTCCTTGATCTTCTCAAATGCAACCCCCGCTTCCTCTGACCATATAAACTGTTTTCCTTTCATGCAATCAGTCACTGGAGCCATCACGCTACTGAAGTGTGGAATAAATCTTCGGTAGAATGACGCTAGCCCATGAAAACTTCTCACTTCTGTAATTGTCTTTGGCTGTGGCCAATTCCTGACTGCTTCAACTTTGCTCTGGTCAACTTGAATACCTTTCCCTGAAACAACATAACCCAGGAATAAAACACTAGGTGTCATAAACACACATTTCTTTGTAGCAGCATAAAATTGTTCCTCACGAAGAATAAGCAACACTTCCCTCAAATGTAGAACATGCTCCTCCGTACTCCTGCTATAAATCAAAATATCATCGAAATAAACCACGACGAACTTTCCAATGAATGGTCTAAAAATTTGATTCATCACCCGCATGAATGTACTAGGTGCATTAGACAAACCAAATGGCATAACCAACCATTCGTACAACCCCTCTCTAGTTTTGAAAGCTGTCTTCCATTCGTCTCCAGGTCTGATACGAATTTGATGATAACCACTCTTCAAATCAATTTTCGAGAATATAGTTGCCCCACTCAACTGATCCAACAAATCATCCAACCTCGGCATAGGAAATCTGTAACGAACAGTGATCTTATTCAAAGCTCTACTATCAGTGCACATTCTCCAAGTTCCGTCCTTCTTTGGTACTAACAATGCAGGTACAGCACACGGACTCAAACTTTCCTGAATACGACCCTGTTCAAGTAATTCTTCCACCTGCCTTCGTAACTCCTCATGTTCCTTCGGACTCATTCTGTAATGTGGTCGGTGTGGTAACACTGCTCCGGGAACAAGATCAATCTGATGTTGAATGTCTCTAAGTGGTGGTAACTCCTTTGGCAACTCCTCTGGAAAGACATCTTCAAACTCTTCCAAAACTGGCTTTGCTTCTTCGGGAATCTCAACTTCTTCACTACTCTCTCTCCCAATCAACAAAAACACTTCCGGTTCTTCCTCCACTTCTTTAACAAACTCCTTCAAAGTCAACAGAGTTTTCAATTCTTCAATCTCTTCTAGCTTGCTCTCTTTCTGCTGCTGTTTCTTAGGAACCAAAGTGATTTTAGTACCCTCGAACATGAAACTGTAACTATTGGCACGACCGTCATGTTGAACTGCTCTATCAAACTGCCATGGCCTGCCCAATAACAAGTGACAAACATCCATATCTACGACATCACACCAAATTTCATCCTTGTACTTCTTTCCAATTGAAAAATTCACACAAGCTCTCCGACACACTTTCACTTCACCTCCCTTCCTTAACCATGCTAGCTTGTATGGTTTAGGATGCTTCTCGGTCTTCAAGTTCAACTTTCTCACTGCTTCTGTAGAAATAATATTATCACAACTTCCTGCATCAATAACGAACTTGCAAACTTTCCCCAGAATAGTACATGTCGATTGAAAAATATTGCTTCTCAGCCAACTACAATCCTCCTCTTGCTTTGGTGTCAAACAACTTCTCCTCATCATAAGATTACATCCTTCATCACCCGACACTTCTTCTTCCTCCTCAACATAAGGTACATTTGAATATTCTGCCTCCTCACCAACATCTGCTTCAACCTCTGCAACCATGGTTCTCTTCTTCGGCTTCGGACATTCGTTGCTTTTGTGACCCAACTCCTGACAATTATAACATTTGAAAACACTACTAGCCTTCGCCTTCTCAACCTCCTTCACCACTGGCTTTGTAATAGGTTTAGGAACACTAGAACTTCCACCGGCACCCTTCACTGGATTATTAGAATTAGTAAACACACCACCTCCACGCCTTCCTTGTTTCTCCCAAGCTAACGCTTTCTGATGTGCCTCTGCAACGGATCTAGGATCGAACATATTAACCATATCCTGGATCTGCATTCTCAAACCCCCAATGAATCTAGCAGTTAGCTGTTCTTCTGTCTCCATGATATCATTCCTGGCAATGAGTTGGTAAAATTCATCAGCATAATCACTAACAGATTTTGTCCCTTGCCTCGGATTCTGCAACCTCTGGTACATAAGTGACTGATAGTTGTAAGGTAATAAAGTAGATCTCATCAACTTCTTCATCTTATCCCATGATTCTATCTTTGACTTCCCCATTCGTTCTCGAGTAAGTTTAGTTTGCTGCCACCACGCCAAAGCTCTCCCCCTCAACCTAGTAGCAACCAACTTCACCCTTCGATTCTCCGGCACCTCCTTGAAATCAAAGATTTCCTCCACATTAGACAACCAATCTAAAAACTCCTCAGCAACCATCCCGCCTTTAAACTCCGGAATCTCCATCTTCATACCCGATTCCCATCGACGATCTTCTTCAACATCTCGATAAGAATTCCGAATTTGGTCTCGATCTCGATAATGAATACTTGCTCTATCACCCTCTTCAACAAAATCAAAAGTACGCCTACATCGATCTCGACCATTATCATTCCTTCGTTCATGCATGCTTCTTTGACTATGTCTCTCCTCATCTCTATATGCTTCATGGTCAAATTCAAGTTGACTTCTTCTCTCTTCATGTGCATAGTCATGATGATCTCTTCGTGATGAAATTGATGTTTCTCTTCTATCTCTACAAGAATGTGGCGATACCCTCCTCGCTTCCGTAACCGATGGCGAAACTCGGTTTCCTCCATGGTTCGAGTTTGGTGATCTCCTCCTTTGATTCAAATCATTCATCAATCTCTCCAATTTACCAATGCCCTCATCAAACTTTTCATTAATACGTTGTTCCATAAGCTCGGCTTCTTCTCTACGATACAAAGCTTCAACGTTTTGATGACGATTAGCTCTCCTTGGTGGCATAATTGAAAAACTTCACAAAACTTCACAATTCAATCTCAAGACTTCAAAATTCCAACACTCACACTTGTCTCGGCTCAAGTTAACTCGACTACACCTTAGATCGGCTCAACAATTCTCAAGGCACACACTATCTCGGTTCACCACTAAGTCGGCAAAGACTTAGCTCGGCAAGGTTCTACACTTCAACCCTTGGCGCGCAAAACTTCAACAAGTCTCAATTCAAACACCTTTGCTCCTTTTGATCCAAAATGGAATAGATCAAACACTCCAAACTTGATGCAACTTCAATACGAACACAATGAACAACTTCAAACTTCAAAACTTGGCTCCAAGAATCAACTTAGCTATGATTGGCTAAGTATGGCTCTGATACCAATAATGACACAGCGGATTAATCAAACAAAACTTCAATCGATGAAATGTAGCAATCGGTGAGTTGAAGATACCAAAATGCCCAAGTTCGTTGATCCAAAGATACCGAACTCTAGCTATCTCAAACACGTTGATAGCGCACTATACCGTGTTTAAAGATCTACGATTCTTCGCACGTTGATCTAGCGCACTAGATTCCGTGAATCGGCTTCTACGATCGTTGAATCGAGCGCACTCGATTAACCGAAAGAGGAGATAGGAGATTACACTCAACTACCAATTGGTATGAAAGCACAAAGCTAACAAAGAGAAATTTTATTCAAAATCAACAACCCAAAAATGTACAACACACGCGCTATTTATAGCTTTCACAACTCGACACACACCAATCCTTACCTGACTCCTAGGTCGGCACCGACTCACGACCCAACTTAGGTCGTGACCGACTTAACTCACGCGACTCAACGCCTTTACAATAGAACAAAATTCAACCGACTCAAGCTCTACAACACAGCACAATGAGACGACTCAAACCCTGGCCGACTTAACCAAGTACGACCTACTTACAACATACGACTCAACGTAATTATATACAGGACCGACTTAACACAGTAACACACCTTCGACCGACTCATCTTCATGTCGACCTACAACTCAAAGGCATATGGCTTAACTCCTTGCCGACTCATCTTAAGTCGCAGCGCGTTAGCTCGGCGCTACTGTCCCGCTGGTCTCCCTTAGCTCGGTCCCGACTCAGCCCCTCTTCCCTAGCTCGTAGCTCTTTCTCCTTAGGTCGGACTCGACTTAAAAAACAGTTAGGTCGGAAACGACTCAATCTTCCTCTACCAACTCGCCTGTCTTCCTTTTGTAACCCCTTAGGTCGGAGACGACCCAATATGCTTCTGATAGGTCGTGCCCTTGCTTTGTTAAGTCGGCCTACCTTCCCCCTTGGCTTGTTAACTTGTGACCCTTCTTCCTTAGCTCGGCAACGGCTCAAATCTTCATTGAGTCGTGGACGAGTCATCACACTACACCACAAACTCGTGTTTTCAGGAATCAAAGCTTGCATAACTTCTACTCTGGCCTTAGCTGCATCAGGAAACTTGGATGACTCCTATTCGGAAATACTTACAAGATGGCACACTGCCCCACGGGCGTAACGAAGTTAAGAAAATCTGAAGGAAAGCTTTCCGCTACACAATAAAAGAAGGCATCCTCTATCGGCGCGGCTTCTCTAACCCCTTATTGAGGTGTGTCACTGGAAGGGAAGCCAAGGAAATCTTATCCAACATCCATCAAGGAAGCTGCGGAGATCACACTAGTGGGCAGACTCTGGCAAAGAAGACACTCCGATATGGATACTACTGGCCCACTTTAAACAAAGACGCCTTAGACTTCGTCAAAAGATGCGACAGATGTCATAAATTTTCTAAGATTCCTCGACTACCAACAAATGAGATTACTCAGATGACCAGCCCTTGGCCCTTTGCAGTATGGGGAATTGACTTGATTGGCGAATTGCCGATGGGCCAAGGAGGAGCCAAATATGCTATAGTGGCAGTCGACTATTTCACCAAATGGGTGGAAGCGGAACATCTAAATAAAGTATCTTTGGCAAAAGTTATTAACTTCTTGATCAAAAATGTTCTATGTAGGTATAGGGTTCCACAAAAAATCATATCGGACAATGGACTTCAGTTTGACAGCGAGGAGTTCGCCAACTGGTGCCAAGAGCACGGAATTCACAAAAGCTTCTCATCTGTGGCTTATCACCAGGAAAATGGACAAGTCGAAGCTGTCAACAAAATTCATAAAACTCTAATCAAGAAGAAGCTTGAAAAGTCAAAAGGCGCTTGGGTGGATGAACTTCCTACGGCACTTTGGGCCTACCGCACGTCTTTCAGAACATCAACAGGGCATACTCCTTTCTCTTTGGCATACGGATCGGAGGCCATGCTCCCTGTCGAAATTGTAGTGCCATCCCACCATAGGATCCACTACAACTCGGTATTCAGAGCCCCCAAGTTCATTCGGTGAATCAAAGACTTCAAGTTCATTCGGTGAATCAAAGACATCAAGTTCATTCGGTGAATCAAAGACATCAAGTTCATTCGGTGAATCAAAGACTTCAAGTTCATTTGGTGAATCAAAGACATCAAGTTCATTCGGCAAATCAAAGACTTCAAGTTCATTCGGTAAATCAAAGACTTCAAGTTCATTCGGTAAATCAAAGACTTTAAGTTCATTCGGTAAATCAAAAACTTTGAGTCCATTCGGTAGTTCAATCATAAAAAATCGTTCGGCAGAAGAAAACTCACCTGGTCCAGCAGTCGAGTTGATTCGGTAGTTGATTGGTTCGGCTATTTCAAGCAGTCAAGTTTGGTTCAGTGCTCAATTGATTCGGCTGTCTCAAACGGTGAAGGGTGAACAGAGACGAAGAACCTATACTTATAGGCAAACATGAACGACCAAACCTACTACTTCGACACTCGGGACCGAATGAGGATGTCCAAGCCGGATGTCCTAAAACAAAGCACGCCATATGCAAGCATATGCCCCACTTTGGGGGGGGGGGCAAATTTTGGGCGTATTTCCATGCACTACTGGTCCAACTCCATGACCATGCACTACCGGTCCAACTCCATGTCCATGCACTGCCGGTCCAACTCCATGTCCATGCACTACCGGTCCAACTCCATGCCAAGCCGAACCACTCACCACCGAACCACTCACCACCGAACCACCCACCACCGGACCAAGCTACGCTCACACCACCGGACCAACACACATACCACTCACTACCGAACCACCTGCTGCCGAACCCCCTGCTACCGAACCAACCTACTTCCAATACCCAGCCGAACCAACCTCAACCCTCTACAACCGGACCAAGTCCACACCAACTCTCCACCGAACCAAGGCCTTGCCGAACCAACACTGCCAGGCCAGATTGCATCAGCCCAGGCCCACTAGCAGCTATATCCATCCAAGACCCCTGCCCCAGCCTCACTCTATAAATAGAGGGGCAGGGGTACAACAATGGCAGACAAGTTTGAGAGCTCAAGCACGGATTGAACTTTCAAACAACTTTCAGATACTTGTAATAAAAGCTTGGTACTTGTAATCTGAACAGAAAAGGAGAATAACATATAAAGTGGACGTAGGCACATTCTGGCTGAATCACTATAAATCTGTGTGCCTTTTACAGTTTAGTCCATCTATTCTATATATTTACATAGATCACCCAAATCATTAAGAACAACCTATAATCAACAAAATCATACGACTTGGAGGTGTTTGCCCATTTTTTGTGCAAACATAACTTAAATTCCATTTTTAATTACTTAACCTAACCTTCAATTTCAAACCAAATTTCATATTTCCAAGTTTAGTTAAATTCCAAAATTTCCATTTAACTATCCATTGATTTAACATTTTAATCTAATTACCTAAATCAAAATACATTGTAAGTTGCTTAACTTTATTTTACAAATAACTTGATATTTTCTTTTACTTTACATTTATCCAATTCATACATCAATTATATTAATTACCAAGCTCATCTTATAATTCCATTTTTGCTTAAATTCCCATTATTAAGTTAAATCAAACTTTCACACTACAATTCAATCCATCTATTAACTTATACCATTTATCCTGTTAGAAAATCACTGCTTAACAATTTTAAATCCAATATAAGTCAAATTTCATATTTTTATTTTTCTCTTTCATTTACAATACATGAAATTTATAAGAAATCATATTTTGAAATCAACCACGGGTTCGGATAACATTTTACACCTAAATCAAGCGATACAGAAATTATCAATTATATCCGAAATCAGAAAATTTTCGGGTTTTGATTATTTCAAACCCGCAATCCCAATACAAATACAAATAAATAAAAATCACTCAGGCCTATCCTTTCAGACCATAATGGTTTTTCCCTATTCTAAAGTTCGTTCGGGTATGTATCATTTCAACACATAGTGATTTCTATACTAATAGGGAACTTGCAGTCATGATCAAAATAAACTGAATAGTAACAACATATAGCAGTATCAGATGATATGACAGATAAATAAATAGGATTAACATTACATAATTTATAACACACGTAGGTATAACATGATAATAAAATCTACAGATTCACATGGTGTCAATTTACTAATTATATAAGTACAGATGTCATGTGTGAATTACTCACCTTTTATGCGGGAGTTAGAAAAAAAAACAACATGAATGAATTCCAGAAGGCATGATGAGATGACAAAAGATTCAAGTGGAAGAGAACTAAGCTAATGATCTTCTCACAACCCATAAACAAAACCAAATATAAATATAAATTCAATACACATTGAATTTGAAACAACTATGAAATTAAAGCAAATTGAAAGCAATAGTTTTTTTCCATGCTTTCAACATCTACTTGCTCGGCCTAGGGGGTGAATATGGTTGGGTTTGGTGTGGTTTTGGATCAGGTTTGAGTCTATGGAGGCACGACTACATGTGCTAGAAGTGGCAAAGGAGTCACAACACATGTATGTAAGGAGATAAGGCAACATAGTAGAGTTTTGGTCATCTTTTGGGCACGGCTACATGGTCCTAGGGCTCAGCCATGACATGTTTCAGATCTGGACAAAGGTAAGGCTGAGGGTAAATGGTCATATCATGGTGCTGCTGGAGCATGGGGATGTCATATCCCCGAAATTTGGCAATATAAATTTAATAATCTGTGTTAAAAATTAAATGGATTTGATAATTTTTAATAATAAAATTTTGAATTGATCTAATAATCATCTTTTATAAATATTTAAATTGGAAGATTTTATCTTTTTAAAGAAAATAAATTGTTTTCTATTTATAATATATATATAATTGTATATATTGTGTATACATAGGTTTTGATTTGGAATTTAGTAAATGAATTAATTTTCTAACTCTAATTTATTTTTGGTAAATTGAAATTTGATTTAAATTTAACGTCTAACTTTTCAAAGTAATTTAATAAATAATTTTATGGTTTATACTTATGATAAATCTTATTTGTTTAAATTTTTTATTTAATTAGCTTAATATGAATTTAAATTAGATTAACATAAAAGCTTTGTTTTATTCACCTTTTAAAATATTGCTTGAAATTTATATATAAAAATTTAAATTATAATTTATAAATGATCTTAATATATTGAGTAATAGAAGTGATTTATAATCTCTTTTATAAATTATTTAAATTTTTTTGAATTTGTTATTTTCAAATAGTAATGATAATACTTAGTTCTTATGAACATAAATAAATATTTTTTGAAATAGGATTTGTTGTTTTTTTAAATTTAATAAGAGTTATATATGTATATATAACTTGATTTTTAAATTGGTTTTTAAATTAATTTAAATGTGAATTTAATTTTTGAATTTAAAAGAATAAATACTTAAAAATATATTAGAATAAGCTTATATTTATATTTGTTTCTTTCATTTCTCTTTAATTAAAAAAGGGAGAATTTATTTATGTCTACATAAAAAGGAATAAATTAAGATTAAAAAGTTTTTATAAACAATTTAAATTAAGATTAAAATACTCTTAATACATGTGTAAGTTTCTTAACACACCTAGTAGACATGTGTTAAGCATAGAATAAACATCTTGACAAATGTTAAACTAACAAACAAGTGTCCTATTAATTTTCCTTTTTTCTTTTAATTTAATGAAATCAAAAATTTTCTTTTATAAACACATATTTTTCTCACCTCATTTTCTTTTCTATTCTTCTTCAAATCAAACTTAAGATCTTCAGCTAAAAAAATTGAAAATCTGCAAACTTCTTCAAAAACAGAAACTTTTGATCAAAACAAACTTGTAAATTTCCCTCAAAACCAAATCTAAAACAGAATTCTGTTCAAACATAATTCCTGTAAAAAAAATCCCCTCAGAAACGAATCTGCACAAATGTTTCTTCTCACCAAATCAACATTCAAACCAATCTTCTTCAAAACTGTTTGAATCTTCTCTACATAACAGAATCACAACCAGTTGCCTCTTCAATTTCCTCAACCTGAAAATCATTCTGAAAATTCCAAAACCTGCATGCATCTGAAGATAACAGCTTTTCTGTTTTGAAACTTCATCAAGCATGCAATTGTAATCAGGCAAAGCATCTAGAAAAAAAACAAAAAGCAACTTGAAGTTTTTAAAGCATACTTGCAATTGCTAAATCTGGGAAACACAAAGTACTGCTGCAACTTGAAGCTTTCAAATTTAAGCACCTTCCAGTTTCATACTTTTCAAAAGTGCTCTGCTCATAAAATTCTGGTGAGTAACTTCATTTTGTTTAAAAAAATTAAGTATAAATTTAGTTGCTTTCTGGAAATAATTGTGGTTGTATGTTAATTAAAAATTATCACCGGTATATATATGATTGTATGAAAATATGCATGCTGCTGTAACTCATTTTTCTGTACTTAAGTTCCAGATTTTGAGAATTGTTTAAAAAAAAATCCACTTTATCTGATTTAATATGCGTTAAGATTTAACATTCAGTCAAAATATGGCTGTGAATATAATTTAAAGTTTGAAGTTTTATTTAATATAAAATACTGTATTGTCTCTGGAAACATAACATAACCGAACAAATTATATGAAAGTAGAATTTAAATTTTCCAGATTCATTGATTTAAGATTTTAAACCAATTACATAAACTAAAACTTGAATTCTAAAACTAAAATCAGAAAATTTAGTTTAAAATTGGAAGAGCATTTCTGGTTTGTCTGGAAATGGTATTTTGGTGTGTAACTGTCAATCCAAGTGGCTGGGATGGCCAGCGGCTTCTCTGGTGATAGAGTGATGATCGTAGATTAAAGGAAAAATAGTTGGAGGTGGATCTGAGCATTGAGGCAGTAATTATTTAGGATTGAAATTTTAAACCCTAGTTTTTTGTTCATCTGAAAATTGATCACTACGGCCTACATAATTGACCGAGCTGTTCCAGATTTAGGGGGATGATTGATGGAGTATGGATGAAGCCGTGGCCGGAGGTAAAGTTTTTCTGGTGGTCGGAGTATGGGGATTTGGGTGGTTTCGAGTGTTCGACATTTTTTTCCAGTTTGAGCTTGACATCTCGTTTTAGATTTCTGGGTTCTGTTGATGGTTTGATGGTCGGAAATTTGTTGGAAGGTGGTTGACGACTTGCGCAAGTGGTCGCGAGAGGTCGGAGGTGACGACAGCGGTGGTGCAGGTGCACGGGGGAACTTGGCGTATCAACTGTTTTTGGGGAAGGGGTACTCGTGTTTGGATCGGGTTGTTTCATGTTTCTGCTCGAAGTAGGGGTGTGTTGGACTCGAAGTAGCAGTGATGTGGGCTCGGGTATTTTGTTGATGCAGGTTTTTGTTAAACATGATAGCACCTTGAAGTTTTAAATAATTGCAAGATGAAAATGTTACTCGAGTTGATTTGAGTTTTGTTCGGGCTAGGTTAGGATTAGACTCGAGTAATGAATGTACAGCTCGAGTTAGTTTTGTTCAGGTTTATAATCCTGTTATGTTTTCAAAATTTAAAACTCAATTTTTAAAGTGTAAATCAAAGATTTAAATTAAGTTTTAAATCTAAATTTAAATTATGGATTCAAGTTTAATTTGAATCTTAAGCTGGAAATGAATGAAGTTCGTAAATTCAAATTTGTTTAAAATACTTTAAAGGGGTTTATTGTTTAAAAATGTTTTTAAAGAAATTTGAATTTAAACTGGAAGTTGAAATGTAAGAAATGTTTTAAACAAGTTTAAATCTGATTCAAATCTGAATTTGAATCTTTGTTTTATAAATTTAAGTGTTTAACAATTTTGAATGATAAAGTAAAATTTAAATGTTTTGAATTTACAAATTTTTTTGGTTTTAAACTCTTCTAAATATTACTTTTATAAGAAAAGTATTATTTATCATGTAAATTTAAAGGTTTTAAATTGATTTTAAAACTTGTTAAAGTTAAATTAGAATTTGATGATTTGTTATTCATTTAATTATTAGGGTAATTAAATGGATAATTAATTCATTTAATAAATTAATGAAATGGATAATTTCTTAAAGTAATTAAGGGTTTAATCTTAAAAGTTTAAGATTAGTTATTCTTAGAACAATTAACTTGTAATTTAAGAATCATTTATTAATATGATTGAATTTTAATTAATGATTAGTAATTAATTAATCAAGTAATACAAGGTTAATGAAGTTACATTTAACACTTAATTAATTAAATAATTAGGGTTTAATTAATGGATAATTAATGATTAATTAATTTGTAATCAATAATGATTAAAATAAGTTAATTATTTTAGAAAAATAATTAATGAATTGTTAATAGTTAATGAAGGTTATTAACTAAGGATTATTTAATATTAATTAATGTGATTAATTTTTAATAATTAATTAGATTAATTAATTTAAAGACAAAAATTTGTGTAAATTGTTAAGTATAATTGCTTATGGAAGTAATTAAGGAATTAATTACTTATTTTAATCAGTTGAGTTTAATTTGATTAGATTAAGTTAATTAATTCAGTTTAATTAATTTAGAATAATCATTTGATGATTTGTGAAGTATAATTACTTAATGTAATTACATGAAGAGAAATTACTTAAGAAAAATAATTAATGGGTAACTCCTGGATGTAATTAATTGGAGATGATTTGTTGATGAATGTAATTTGAGTATAATTACTTTGTAAATTAATCAAGGGATTAATTAGAGATAATTAATTATGAAGCAATTAATTTATTCGATAAAGTAATTAAGGGTAGTTAATTACTGAATGGAGTTAATCAAGGGTGATTAACAATTATGGATTAAATAAAGATTAATTACTTAATGTAATTTATTTAAATAGAAAATGTAATTAGAAATCATTAATTATTATAATTAATGATGTAACTAAGAATAGATTTATTTAGAAATAATTAATAAATGAAGGGATTAATTGATGTAATTAATTAAGAAGTAATGTAATTAATTATAGTTAATTAATAAAGAAAGTAATTAAAGATTAATTACTATATTTGGTTAAGTATAATTAATTTGAAAAATTAATTAGTGTATAATTACTTAAATATAATTAAAGGTTAATTAATCAAGGATGATTAATTAAAATGAATAATTGGTTGATGACTAATTAATTGATTGATAATTAATTAATGCTAATGTAAGCAAGATTTATATTAATGAAGTAATTAATTTAATTCACTTTAAATTAATTAGAAATCATGTAATTAATTTTAAATTAATTATATTTGGTGTGATTATTAATCATTGCTAATATATGAATGGATGATATGGATTGCCTTAAATGGTTTGAATCTCACTATGAGATAAGTAATGTTGAGTGATACGGATGCATTGTGATGATGATTTGGATTATCTTTTGATAATGATAATAGGGATTATCTGTTGTGATGATAATGTCGATTATCTATTGTGAATATTTGTATTATCTATTTGTGTGTATATAGATAATTGAATTGTTTTAAACCTTTAAAACAACTTGGCCTTAAAAGATACGCTTTGGATTTCGATGAGACCGGGATCGGGTTTCCATATTTAGATATCCGAAAACCACATCGATCCAAATTTACGATAGGCCGTGAATCTCATGTGAAGAGTGAAGACTCGAGGTGTAAGAACTATTCGTCAGTATAACTCTGAGGGTGATTCCGAGATGAGTTTGACGGAATAGTACTTTCAGATTCGAGATGAAGATTCAGAGTGCAAAGGTTATCGTCGCTAACTCTGAGGGTGATTCTAAAATGAGTGTAATGAGATAATGCCTTCGGTTTCGTTCGAACCCGGAACGAACTTGTATGGATTGAATGCTTTCAGAACATCGTTAGGTGGACGATGAGCATTCTAAGACATGTGTTCTCTAAAGGTAATCGTAGCCTCAAGCCTCATCAATCGGGAATGGCTAAAACAGGGGAGGTGCAGCAAGGCTAAATGGGTCATGCCCAAGTAGGACGAGATTTTCCCCTGTCTAGAGGTCCCTTTTTATTTCGGTTGTGTGGGCGGTTGGAACGTAAGCCAACTGCGGGGTTGTCTTGTTCGGGACTGTCCAGTAAGGGATGGTTCCGGTCTTCTATTGTAGGGGATTGGGAGTGATCCTCGGTACGTTGATCTAGGCCACGTACTATGACGGGCGGTACCCCGGTAGCCCTGCCATTGATGGAATCCAAAATCCAAAATGTGCCAACGGTTTTGATTGTATTACTCACTTTTGTGGCTAGTAGATGGAATTTAATAATGTAACAATTTCGGCTATTTCATATTTACTTGAAAACCCTAGACCTATTATAAAATCACTGGATTTCCTATCAAATGTTTTGGTTAGCGTAAGGTAAAAACTTTTCCATGTTTATGTGTGGGAAGTCTTACGTGATACTTTTCTTTTCAAAGGTTTTTCAAAGTTAAGCAACTTTAACCTGTTACTCACACCAGACCCATGTCTGACCCGGAGTTTATCTTCTGTTTCTTAAACTCTTGGGTACACAAATTTTTACGAGTAGCCAAGGGATTCAGGTTAGCTTTGACGAATTATGGAGGAGCAATGGAGCAGGAGGCTTCTGCGTGTAGATATGTTTAGTTTTCCGCCGTGTTTCGTATCTCTGTGTTGTCTATGAGTTGTATCGAGTTGTATAACTAGACAGGTGTTCATAACTGTCTAGTACGTGATGTATATTCCGTGTAACTCTGATTATTGTCGTATACTATGTAATATTTATGTTATTAATATAATTTATTCGTTCCGCTGTTGAGATTCTGTTGTTGTTTCTTCTTTCTTCTCTTTTTTCTCTTTTCTATCCCTTTCTTTCTTCAAGACGATGCGATTTTCTGTGGTAAGAAAGTCGGGTCGCCACATTTGATATCAGAGCGCTAGGTTGAGTGAATACCTAGGCTTTAAAGTGATTTCTTTCTTGAGAGAGCGTATTTGTAATTTTATATATATATATATTATATACATATTTACTTCTACCTATTTGTTGGGTTACCTGTTTAGGTTTTTCCAATATAAGTTATAAGTAGATATGGTAGTGGGGTGTGTAACACGACTACTACCATTGGTTGGAATTTGAATGTTGAGGCTGGAAGTGTATCTGTCGAGACTGTAGACCTAATACCATCTCGAGTGAGTTGTGTAGAGTATAGAGATTTCATCGATCTCTGAAGGAAACCTGTAAAGGTTCGGAGTTCATCTTTGAGTTGTACGAGTAGAGTTTGGATCTATCGGTTAGGAAGAAGTAAATAATGGTATCTTGATACCTCAGGAATTAGTAACTGTGTGATGAGACGCAGTGACTATGGATGTCTCCGAAGATTTTTCTTTGGAACAAGTTTAGGAAGTATGTCTGCTTCGATGTTGAGGCTGGGTTCAGCAGGATGTTTCTGTCTGGTTTGACGTCCGAGTTTTCTCGAAAAGCTTTGGATTAGGATGTCTTTGGCGTCGGTGTCAGCAGTGCAGCTTGGAGTACTCTGTGCTAGCAAGAAGGTCTTCTGGTTAGCAGTTTTTTCTGAAGATGGAGTTCAGAAGCAGTAGAGTGGATCCATTTCTTCGATGGATTGGCTAGATAAGCGTAAGCTGTTCTGAGCGGTAAAGAGAGAACAGTTTTCTTTGGATATTGGAAGTGACTTGTGATAGTTTGAGTGTTCTCTTGAGATCCAGAGGTTTGGTGAAGCAGCTAAGGATCAAGGGATTAATTAAAGATAATTAATTTTGAAGTAATTAATTTATTTGGTGAAGTAATTAAGGGTAGTTAATTACTGAATGGAGTTAATCAAGGGTGATTAACAATTATGGATTAAATAAAGATTAATTACTTAATGTAATTAATTTAAATAGAAAATGTAATTATAAATCATTAATTATTATATTTAATAATGTAATTAATAATAGATTTATTTAGAAATAATTAATAAATGAAGGGATTAATTAATGTAATTAATTAAGATGTAATGTAATTAATTATAGTTAATTAATAAAGAAAGTAATTAAAGGTTAATTACTGTATTTGGTTAAGTATAATTAATTTGAGAAATTAATTTGTGGATAATTACTTAAATATAATTAAAGGTTAATTAATCAGGGATGATTAATTAAAATGAATAATTGGTTGATGATTAATTGATTGATTGATAATTAATTAATGCTAATGTAAGCAAGATTTATATTGATGAAGTAACTAATTTAATTCACTTTAAATTAATTAGAAATGATGTAATTAATTTAATTAATTTAAAATTAATTATATTTGGTGTGATTATTAATCATTGCTTATATATGAATGGATGATATGGATTGCCTTGAATGGTTTGAATCTCAGCTATGAGATAAGTAATGTTGAGTGATATGGATGCATTGGTTGCATTGTGATGATGATTTGGATTACCTTTTAATAATGATAATAGGGATTATCTGTTGTGATGATAATGTTGATTATCTATTGTGAATCTGTGTATTATCTATCTATGTGCATATAGATAATTGAATTGTTTTAAACCTTTAAAACAACTTGGCCTCAAAAAAAACGCTTTGGATTTCGATGAGACCGGGATTGGGTTTCCATATTTGGATATCCGAAAACCACATCGATCCAAATTTAAGATAGGTCGTGAATCTCATGTGAAGAGTGAAGACTCGAGGTGTAAGAACTATTCGTCAGTATAACTCTGAAGGTGATTCCGAGATGAGTTTGACGGAATAGTACTTTTAGATTCGAGATGAAGATTCAGAGTGCAAGGTTTATCGTCGTTAACTCTGAGGGTGATTCCAAAATGAGTGTAACGAGATAATGCCTTCGGTTTCGTTCGAACCCGGAACGAACTTGTATGGATTGAATGCTTTCAGAACATCGTCAGGTGGACGATGAGCATTCTAAGAGATGTGCTCTCTAAAGGTAATCGTAGCCTCAAGCCTCATCAATCGGGAATGGCTAAAACATGGGAGGTGCAGCAAGGCCAAGTGGGTCATGCCCAAGTAGGACGAGATTTTTCCCTGTCTAGAGGTCTCTTTTTATTTCGGCTGTGTGGGCAGTTGGAATGTAAGCCAACTGCGGGGTTGTCTTGTTCGGGACTGTCCAGTAAGGGATGGTTCTGGTCTTGTGTTGCAGGGGATTGGGAGTGATCCTCGGTACGTTGATCTAGGCCACATATTGTGACGGGCGGTACCCCGGTAGCCCTGCCATTGATGGAATCCAAAATCCAATAAATGCCAACGGTTTTGATTGTATTACCCACTTTTATGGCTAGTAGCTGGAATTTAACAATGTAACAATTTCGGCTATTTCATATTTACTTGAAAACCCTAGACCTATTATAAAATCACTGGATTTCCTATCAAATGTTTTGGTTAGCGTAAGGTAAAAACTTTTCCATGTTTATGTGTGGGAAGTCTTACGTGATACTTTTCTTTTCAAAGGTTTTTCAAAGTTAAGCAACTTTAACCTGTTACTCACACCAGACCCATGTCTGACCCGGAGTTTATCTTCTGTTTCTTAAACTCTTGGGTACTTAAATTTTTACGAGTAGCCAAGGGATTCATGTTAGCTTTGATGAATTATGGAGGAGCAATGGAGTAGGAGGCTTCTGCGTGTAGATATGTTTAGTTTTCTGCTGTGTTTGGTATCTCTGTGTTGTCTCTGAGTTGTATCGAGTTGTATAACTAGACAGGTGTTTATAACCGTCTAGTATGTGATGTATATTCTATGTAACTCTGGTTAGTGTTGTATACTATGTAATATTTATGTTATTAGTATAATTTATTCGTTCCGCTGTTGAGATTCTATTGTTGTTTCTTCTTTATTCTCTTTCTTTTATCTTTTCTATCCCTTTATTTCTTCAAGATGATGCGATTTTCTATGGTAAGAAAGTCGGGTCATCACAGGGGAGGTGTCCAAGGCAATCCAAGGTGATGGTAATGAAGACTAAGCTCGGTTAGGCATGTTTTAAGGAGTTTGCAACATTTTCATGGAGTTTTTGATTATGGGGAAGGTATGGCCAGATCTGTCAGAGGAAGAGGATGTGATAGGTGGTTGATGATGAGGAGGAAGTGGTGGAGGTGATGCCAAGGCACTAGAGTGGAGAGCATGAAAATACGTGAAGAAATCATGGCCAAAACGAAGCAAAAGGAAGAAGAAAAAAAGAAAATGAAACACACACACACACACAGCCATTACTTACAGAGGAGCAAGCTTCACACGAGAAGATGATCAAATGAGATGCGACAAATAAATTTGTACGTGAGTTTGTATTTAACAGAGAAGTTTCATGTTGATTTAGAGGGTAGAACGGTAGGAAATAAATAATTGAAACGTTAGAGAAATTTAAGGATTTTATTCCTATTAAATCAAGATAAGCAAATGGAAAAGTGGAACGAGATGAAATGTTATACGTGAATTGCAAGGCAAACAGGATGCTGTTGACTTGAATGGCTAAAGTACGGAATCAAAGGGGTGTGCATTATAAAGGCAATAAATAAATTGAAACGTATGCCCAAAATAAATAACAAAGTAATGTATCTTATATTTATCTGTTTCCTATTTATTCAATAAAATATATGCTAAAGAATAATTCAGTAAATAACGTATCGTATAAATAAACATCAGGGAAATAAACAAGAAACATATATAAAACGTATAATTTAGTTGCTATTTATAACTTTGTTTATTACTCAACTTAAAATAAGTTTGATTTGTTACATATCCATTTGAATTGTTTATTACTTAACAAAGAAAACAGATGTAGAACATATACAATAAAACGTATAGATTAGTTGCTTTTTACAACATTGTTTATTACTTAATTCACAAAGTATATATCCAAATTAAATGGAAAAACGAAACAAATGTTGTAATTATATACAATTTAAATAAAGATTGGAAGCTAGAATTTAAATTTTAAAATTTCAATTAGAGTCAACATTTAACCCAAATATAAAATTCCAAAAATTGTGGGCAAATAATTTATAACCGATTCAGGAAAATTCTAAAATTCAAACTTTTAAAGAATTAAACACCAAAGTATTTTTAAAATAAAATGAATAAAAATATTAATTAAAATTTTGGGCTGTTACATAAAATATATGCATAACATATCATGTTACACAAATTAGAACAGGATTTTACAAACAAAGATATTATTTATATAAATTTAAAATAAACAAATTTGTTAAAAAAACAATTTACACACAATATTGTAAAAAGCATAACTTTCACAATATTAGTCCGATTTCAATGGAACGAAAAGCGGTATTCTTGAAATTAAATCTATTTTCATTTACAAATTTATTTGATTAGTTCTTTTGTTTCGTTCATTACAAATTTTAATTTCCAAATTCAATTTCATTCACGAATCATTTAATTAATTGCAAGATCATTTTCAATTTATTTCTACTTTCTTGAACTTTTTTGCAACTCCCACCATTCCTGTTTCAACCTGACTTTCTTTTATTCGATAATATTTCAATTGTATTCAATTTACTAACAATTCAAATAAAATTTAATTTATAACTCATGTTTTCATTTCAATTCTTTTAACTTACTTCCAACTTTTATATCAATATTCGATTTTATTACAAAAATCACTTTATTAAATTTTCCTGAGTTCAATTTTTTTTTCCTTCATAATTCCAGTTTGGATTTCTTTCATTTTCCAAAATTCCAACATTTTTATGTAAATTTTTTTAGAAATACTTTTAAATTCACATAATACTATTAAAATAGCTTTTTGTAAAAATACTTCTTATAACTCGATGTCTCAACCAGTCCATCCTTGTTCTCACAAAAATTCAGTCATTCGTTGATCAGGCATAGGACTGAAAATCTATAAGTACTTGGTAAACCCATTTCAACACCCAGTGAAAATACTTGGGAAAATAATTTTATTGAAAATATAGAAAACAGTTTCTAAAAATAGAGGAAATATCATTGGCGAGAATGCTCTGGAAATCATCACCCCCATCCATAGCCGCAGTTACATCTTGGGTTACGTTGCCATCGCAGCAAAAATCCATGTAACTGTAGGCACTCCACGCCACTCGATTACGCCATGGAACCCACAACATATCGTAGTTACATTCAAGGGTTACGTTGCATCGTAGCAAAAGTCCATGTAACTGTAGGCATCAACGCCCTCGATTTTTGCTGTCAAAAATGAAACTTCTCCACTCCCGCATAAGTCGCAATCTACCGATGTAAAATCAAACGCAGACTGTTGGCTCTCAGCGGCGCACACGACTTTTGCTATGTTACCATAGGCCGCAGTCTACCGATATAAAATCAAACGTAGACTGTTGACTCTCAGCTGCACACACGACTTTCGCTATGGTCTGTAGCAGATCGCAGTGACATAGAGTTACACTATCGTCACAGCATAACCCAAATGCCTCTGTAGGCATCAGCGCCCTCGACTTTCGCTACACACTACTCATAATCCTCAGAAACTAGTTTTTTTCGGACTCCTCACAGGATCAACTTTAGAAGCCCCCTTAGGTTCAAGGCGGTGCCACCCTATGGCACTCCTGAGAAGTTCATTTCAAGGGAGCGCCTTTTTCCCCAGAGCCATTATCAAAACACTTTATACTATACACATATAGTATCTTCCAAATCATACACCTAGTATGAATCCCATATAAATCTCTTTTTCTCAAAATCGATTATCCCAAAATCGATAATTATCAAACTAGGCTTTCCAAATTCCAATATTGATTTTACCCAAAAATCAAAAGCCTTTCCAAAAATAAAGGTTCACAAAACCTTTTTACAAAATCCTCATAAGATCCTTTATATATATATATATATATATATATATATATATATATATATATATAGATTTATATAATTTTTTTAAGTACTTTGGATCACTACAAACTTGTATAAAACTCCTTTTATACTTCAAACACCTTCAAAATCCTTTTTTTCCGGCAATAGATTCAACAAGGGGAGATTTATCTTATATAACAAAGATATATAACTTTGTTTATTCAAAATCAAGTATTTAAATTTGATTACACTTTTTTATAAAATTGTTTCCATCTTACTTATCATCATAAAAATATCCAACTTTCACTTTTATCCATTGTATATTTCACAACATATACTTTCATTTCAAAAGAAATCATTCCACATTTCTTATTCACGAATTTCCCATTTCATTCAAATCCGTACGATGTACACTTATCATCCATACACTATACCAATCTAATTGCACACTCGATCACACAATTTTACTTCCAAACTAGTATCGTCCACCCGACTTCCTAGTGTGGACTCAGATCTGGTTTCTGATCAGAAACCATCATTTTCCTTGCATGGCCTAACTATGATAGAGAATATCCAGAACTAATCAACAATCTACATCCAGGTTCGCCATCAAAAATTGAGCGAAAAATCTCAACTCGGATCGATAAACTATCTCGAAATTCTGTGCTCGAATCTGGGTCAAATCACTATGCGAATAGAATAATATACGAACATTCTACGCATTTATTTTCGTTGATTATTAACTAAATCAATTTCTCTTTCTATTCACATTTCCTTTAATTTCTATCCACATAATCACAATTGTTTCAATTCCATTGGATTATCACTTTAATCCTTATCCCAAATGGATATTCGATCATAAACAGTTTGAACACTGTCCAGCGTAAATTCAAAAAATAGCTTGAAAAGTTTAAAATAGATAAATCGTTGAAAAATAATTATTATTTTGTAAAATAGCTGTAAAATAGTTAAATAATTGTAAAATAGTTGAAAAATAGTCAAATAGTTATAGAAATTTTAAATAATTGCAAAATAGTAATTAATTTGTAAAATAATTGAAATAGTTGAAAAAATAGTAATTAGTTTATTAAATAATTGTAAAATAGTTAAATAGTTCCGAAAGTAGTTGTTAAGTAAATATAAAATAGTTTTGTAATTTAAAAAAGAAATGTTGTGTAGTAAGTAGTTAGGAAAATAGGTTTATACAAAAATAATTTATTTTGAAAATAGTCCGGAGCTAAACTGTTCAATTCTCCATCAATTCAATTTAAATTTCCAATTCCATTTAAATTGACCCAATTCCAATTTGAATAACTTCCATTTCCATTGAAATTGATTTAACCCTAATTCAAGTTGAATCAATCTTGATTTCTTTCCTAATCCAAATCAAATTCCATTTGATTTTAAACCTATTCAACTTTAATTACATTTCCAAATTATTCCAATCAATTTGGACTAATATCAATTGGACCAACTTTAATTTCAAATCATTTCAATATAATCCAATTCAAATTTTCCATTTAAATTTTTAAACCTATACATCTTCAATCACAATTCTAATTAATTCAAATCAGATTCAATTTGAACGAATTCAATTCAAATTTCAAATTTAAACCATCCCGAATTATATAAATTCGAGTTAAATTTTTAAATGTTGATTTAATCCTTTAAATCAAATCAACTTATCACTTTAAACCATTTAATTCTAAATCCATTTCAAACTTATCTTCATTTAATTTTAATTTGGTTTTATTTCTGTTACCACTTAATTTCATACCAATTCAAGATTTCAATTTGGTTGTATTATATTACTTCTAATTTAATTCCAATAATTTAACAACCAATCACCTAAATATTTATTAGAAGGAAATATTGCTTTATATATCAAAATATATTCTTATATAAAACCATTTAAAATCTTTATATAAGAAAATAACAAGTACGCTCTCATATATATATATATATATATATATATATATATATATATATATATATATATATATATAGACATACACACACACACACACACACACTCAACTCATTCTATGGTACCATCGACCCTATCCTTAATGAGTAATCCCAACAGTGCCAAGGTTCTCGCTTAACCTTCGGCTCTGATACCAACTGTAACGACCCAGAATGTTCGATTCCGAAAAATTCCAGATAGTTATGAAAAAGAAGAAAAAGATAGAAGAACAGAAACACCAACATCTCACATTCGCAGTGGATAAAATAAAATATCAAATAATAAAAGTTTACAAAAGAATTCTGTATCTGTCAAAATACATCAGAGTTACACATACATACAAACACTGGATATACACAATCATCATGTCACAGATATACAACAATATAATACAGCGGAAACACTCCATATGTTCTCGCCATCCAGCTCGCCTCCTGAGCTCCAGAACGTCCTTACCTGAAAACCTGTAATACTCGGTCTGACCTAAGCATTACATCAAAGTAACACCCGGTTCAGGTTGGAAACCAACGTGCGTAATCCCATTTAACATGGAATACGAAGCATACAACTTAAATAAAACCCGGGGTAACTCGTATTAATTTACAAATTCACAATTTGTTATAGACTTCTCTAATTTCACACGTGAATATCTAAGTACCAAAAACTTAGATTGAATAGTCCAATTCACTTAAATCATTTCATTCCAGCCTATTGATGTCACATATCAATCTATAAAAATTCGAAGTGGTTCGGGTATTTTCTAATACCCGACCCGGTCTTTTCGAGTCTCTTGTCATCCTATCCCAAGTTATCCAAATGAAATACACTTCAAACTTTAAATACAGGATGTCCCTTTTCACAACAATTCATCATTGATGGATAACCACAATATCCTGTCCGCCCAAACATATGATACTACAAAACACTTCATACCAGAGATATCAACTCATTCAAGGCATCCAATACCATTCAATCATCCATAAGCAAACTTGATCACTTCCAAAATAAATTTAATCACTTGTTTGCATTCATAACCGACGCTATATTATATTGCAAACTGACACAGACACACTATATTGCAAATTGACACACACTGACACACACAATTCAAAATTTTACTTTATATTCCACTAAATTTGAATATTAATTATATAATAGACGAGAAGGAAGAACTGAGAAAAGGAAAACAAAAACTCTTGTTTCTTAAATTCGAAGTAGCTTGCCGATACAACAGTTAGCAATGTTTTTGGGTAAATTTCAGTTTACCCAAATGTTTCCATAATAAGGTAGCAAATAAATGCGTATGAATAGCCATAAACCACCTCAGACGAAGTCTGTATTTTATCTCGTTTATTTTAGGAGCAGAATCAACGGTATGATGCTAATTTATAAGCAGTGAGTTCAGAGAAAAAAACAACTATTTCTTAACTACTCCAAACCATAAGAAAATTATACAAGATTAGGCTGTACTTTAAGCTTTCGTTCATCTATTGGAGAACTGAAACGTGCAAGTTCTAAAAGTTCATAGTGTAATTCCTTCATGTTGAAGATAGCCTAACTTCTAAACAAAGACCAAATATTCATTTTTGGATTTTTCATTCTTTATTTGACGTCTACTATCAGTTAAAATAAGTTATTAAGATAACATAAAAGCAAAATCAGCTAGGTTGAAAACCGTGCAAACAATATATTTTTTATTTGTCTTATGATGTTTTCTCAATTTTGTAACATAGTATTACTATGATCTGGAAATGTATTACAACTTATATGCAATATCGCATGTTTGCATATTGGGATTTCAGTTCCTAACATGCTATTATGAACTGAAACTATGTATGTACTATTATTATATGCATAGCAGATATATAATAAAGGCATATAATTTCGATCATATTTTCAGTTCATAACCCAGATACAACAAAAACTAAATACACATAATAGGATATGAATTAATAATATATATATATATATATATTCAATGCATATTAAGATTTCAGTTCATACACCAATGTTACCATAATAACAGTCAATAACAACTAAATAAAATAAATAAAAATAAAATATACACATAATTAATACAACTCACCTGAACTACCTGCCGAGGCTTCGGCAGCCCTTCGTATCGCGATACCGCCATCTCCAACTGCTGCGAAACTCGACCATGCACTCACGTACGTCCAAATCGATGCTGACGATTCCTCCCCCCATCCCGAGAGCCCAGTCTCAAATCATCGCCTTACAACCCTAGCTCCCTCACCATCGTGACGTACCTTTGCACGTGCCTCCACTCGACCTCAAATTTGAGCTATTCGCCACTACGAGCTAGCATCGACCCACCATGATGCCATCGCGTTTGCCACCTTTTATTTTATTTTGAGATTGCAATCCAGATTCGATGGGCAAATAAGGGATTTGGGAAGGGAGAGGGGAGCCGTGACTTTCGATCGAGGGTTTTGAGGGAAGGCATCGATTAAATTTCGAAGAATTTTCTCCGCCATTTTTTTTTGAATTTCGTTTCTGTTCGATTTTCTTCCTCCTCTAAATGAAGATAGATTTAAGTTGAGGGGAGTGGTGTATATGAGAAGATTTGACTATTTATTCGATTTTTCTTTTATAGGTATATTTTTTTATAAAGTATCTCAAATTATATAATGCAAAAAAATTTGAACTCATATTTAGGCGTGCTGCTAGGCGTTTATAATGTTAAACCCCTATTCCGAACGCAATGGAAAAGGTTTCGAGTCCTAATTTGATCGTATGGAGAAGATAGCTTTTTGGACTCAGTAATTATATTAAATTTTCGATATAGATTCAGCGCGTTTATATGTCGTACGCTCACACAACAACCCCAAACACTACGAAAATTGAAATCCGATAATAATATAATATTACGGATCCAATGGAACTGGTTTCGTCGAATTCCGAGACTATGCCTCGGAAGGCTATATAAATATCAAATCTAAATAATATACTTCCAAAACTTAACACAACATTTCCAAATTCAACTTTAACACTTTTACTATCTTCAGTATTATCAGTATAAATTTTACAAGTCTTCAAAATATTTTTAATAGGCTTAAAACTGAAGATTCAATATTTTACCCAAATTGAAATTATTAAATTCAACTGCCAAATTCAAACTGATATTTGAAATCCAAATAGAACTATCTTGCAAATATTTAAAATTAATTAAATTTTCCAATTTCAAATGCCTAAAAATTTCGGTTCGTCACTGATTCCATGACATGACTAGAGATCGTACTGTAAAGAAGAAAAGCTTAGAGCTGAAGACGATTAAAAAATGCATTAGAGTTGTATCATTAATTCAATTTTTGGTATTAGTTGGTTTTCTTATTATAAATCGAATAATCCAGATAAATAAACAAATATAATACAAATTCCATAATTATGTATTTTAATGACTTAAAAAAATTGCTGCATCTACAAGATAAGTAAGTAGGATATTCCAATTGAGACCTACATGGAAAACATTTAAAAAAATTCGTGTGTTTGCATGAAATTTACATATTTTTGGGTTGTTTACTTTTAAAATACCAATTACCAAATGGATATTAGCATGTCTACCTCGGTACCTTTTTATCATGAGAGGATTACATCCATATGCACTTGCCTAGCCATGTGTAACATGCAAAGAAACTCATCCTAACTCTTCGAGTATTTGGAGAAATAATTTATTTTTTGAGTGATGTAGAGATTTAATCGATTATATGATAACTGGAACTATGACCAACCCCACCAAATTTTAATACTATATTATACCACCGTAAAGATTATATATATCTTGAATTCATCCTTGTCCAAGGGGTTCCAGCAAAATTATTGATTCGTGATAGCACGACATTATATGGGCACGAGTCTATGTCCATCTGCATGTTCTTAACATTGGAAAATATATTTACCTTTTCCATCCTAGAATCAGGAAGTAGAAATTAGGTTTCAATGGTAATTCACACATTAAGGTTAGTTTCCAGGATAGGGATCCTAATAATTATGTTTTCAGGTCATGGACACGTAATTTTTTCTACTTTAAGTACTTCATTCAACATTTTCATTAGTTTCAAGGACAAACCCAATCATTCATATCTACCTAATTACCCTTCTCTATCATTCTTCTGGCTTGAGTTAGGAACTATTTTTCAGTTCTCAATTTCATCTCGAATTTGGGAAGAAAGAGAAACCTAATTACCAAGTCTAATTTCATATCCAATTCAAATTTCATCGTCATTTTTTATCGTCGTTTAGCTTGTTATTTTTGGCTCATCGGCTTCGGCTCATCGTCTGAAGCCGATCATTGATTTGATTCAAATCATTGTAAGTAGAAATATCTTATTTTGCTTCCAGTGTAAGTTTTCTCGATTCAAAGAGTCCATTTGCAGTTCATACAATGTTGATTTTTATTTTTTTTGGTTCTCAATTTCTTTTCTTTAATCATACCTAAACGTGGATTGAGATGAATGTTATTGATTTGATTCTTATAATTTGTTCTTCCCACTATAATTTTAGTTCTTAGGCAAACTATTAATTCTCTTTTCGATAATCTATGATTTTCCAACTACTATTACACACATTGATTTTGAGCATTTGTAGGACCTAGCTACCTTAGTTCACAGTGTCAAGAAGAAAATGAAAAAGAATGTATGAAGGCTTTCAAGAATTAAAAGGTCATGACCATTATCAGATTAATCAGACATTTTTCATCCTGATTAAAGCTTCCATGACTATAAATATACTTGATTATTAGGGTTGAAGAGCCTTTATGTTTGAAATATCTACAATCTGAAAAATGTTGTTAGAGTTCATGCCATTAGTCGTTGATGAATTTTGATTATGTATTCTAGTATAAATCGCACATACGTGCATCTAATAGTTATAGATATTTACCTTTTATTTGACAAAAAATTAATAGATGGATGTGTATTATAAGTGCAAAAACTTTGGTGGTCACAATATTTATTTTAAACGGTCTTGTTGGTGGTATCAGTTACAAATTTAGACTGAAATCTCGTTGATGGATGGTCGGAAAGGGAAGGAGGTTGCAAATGCATGGTAAGATTATATCGATGAATGTGGGATATTTTTGGAATTTCAAAAAAACACAGTTGAAATTCATTCATTGAATTATCATTTTTAAAGTAGAGATGACAAAAAATTAATGGATGGACGTGTGTTGTAAGTGTGAAAACTTTGATGGTCATAGCATTTGTTTCAAATGGTTTTCTTGGTGGTGTCAGTTGCAAATTTAGAGTAAAATTTTGTTGATGGGTGGTTGAAAGTGGATGGTGGAGGTTGCAAAACTATGGTAAGCAACGTGGGATATTTTTGGAATTTCAAAAAGACACGGTTGAAATCCTATTCATCAAATTATCATTATTAATGGTGGAGATGGGTTGATCTTCAATAAATTTTGAAAATTTTTCAATATTTTCCCAACACATACATATGCATACATACAAATTACAGTTGGATCACAAGCATAACGTGACCCATATATGGGCAACAGATGACATACACGTTATTTTTGGCCTTCCATATATTTTTCATAGTCATATCTTTATAACTTATAGTGATAGTGATAAATCAAAATATTCTTTATTTATGTTTATCAGTAGTAGCTAATCAAGCTATTCTATTGGATGTCTTTTACACATAGTGTTGGATTTATGCATTTTCTCCATTGAGCCATGTTTGAACGTTTGGGTATTTGGTAAAAAAAGATACCCAAAAAAATTATAATTTTAATGAGAAAGAATTCAACTTAATTATGAAAAACATTTTGGCCATCTTAGAATATAAACATACATCAATATTTCTATGGATGTATAATATGATTTAAGCACCCACTAATTCTCAATAGATGAATGTGATATCACTAAAATTTGTTGTATAATACTTAGGTTGAGTATCCATATTATGCAGTTCTTTCTAAATTATTGAATGTACTGATATTTAATTTTATGCTCCTAAATAATTTTTTATATATAGATTAATTTTTCTAAATTGGATGCTTTATAACCATCGTTATATTAGTAAAGATGGGAAATATATGCTGAAATTTAAATTACTAAATCAAATTTAAGCAACGAGGAAACCCATCTTGATACTTGGATGGGTAACTATCCAAATAATGTTATCAAAATGAAAAAAAAACCACGTTGAGTAGATATTGTTTTGGTTTCTTAGGGTTGTTTAGATGAAATTTTGAAATCATTTGAGATTTATTGTATGCCTGTCTTGCATCCATTAGTATATGGATGGATGAATAGTTTATTATGTTTAACTTTTATGATCACAAAACGGGAATGAATTCCTACACAAGATTCTTTCTAACTCTTTTGAATGCTTTATTATTTATCTCTTAAATATATTTATGTATGAACAAAATTTTAATTACGATACTTTGTTACTGTAGTTGTATTAATAGAGATGTAGTACTACATGGATTATTTTGTTAATGTTATTTTTCATTGATGGATGTTGTCGTCAAAAATTAGTTGAATATGCTTAAATAAATAATTAAAAGTTGCAATCTTATATTATTTAACCCATCTTAAAAATAGTTTCCAGTTTCCTCACTGGATAGAAGTATAAATCCTAGAGTCCATGTGGAGAATTTGTGAAAGAACTAGGTTATAAATATAACAAATATTTACCGATTTATATTGGTATGACTTTCAATATTTACTTTCCTTCTTATTTTTTTCTCCTTTTAATGCAGGTAGAGTAATAAAAGAACCAATCTTCTTTAAAACATGTCTCGTTCCAGGTAACCAAGGATTTTGTCTTGGCAATTTCCCTTGGTCTGCAGATCTGACTTATTTGATTTTAGATGGTTAAAATACGACAATATCATATTATATTAGCAAGAATGTTTCAAATTTATTTTCTAATACCTATTATAGTTAAACTTGTTTTACACAGTTAAATATTGTGGTCATTTGTTTATAGAAATCGTGATTTAAAATCAATCTACTTTTGGCATCTTATGCATGTCACCTTTTGCATAATTAGCCATTACAAACTTGTTTTTGGAAGAGAATTATAGTTTTGTCAATATAGTAATGATTACTCCTTTATATTACTATTATCACTGGTGTAAAACTTCTAATTGAGGAATTTTGACCGCATAAAAAATTATAACAGTATGGACAATGCTAATATGCATTGGGAGGCATGGTTTTGTAGTTCAGTAGAGCAAGAGGTTTTACAATTAAGGGGACTAGAAACTCAAACTACACTATGATAAAATGTTTCTCTTTTAATTTATAGTTTATTTTATGTTTGGAAAGATAGAGTTATAATTTTACACGTATTTTGAAATAAAAAAATGAAAATTTACATGTAGATAATTTTATCTTTTCTCCAAACTTAACCTTTCTATAATATGTGCATCTACAATCACTTTGCCTTCCTTTAGTTTTAAGGTAAAAGGATTAAAAAAGCTTTTAACAAAAGAAAAATAAATTTAAAGTTTAAACAATTGTTAAACATACTTCACTTTTTCTCTAAAAAAGTATATTTGCGCATTCACTTATTATAAAAACGTTTGCATTTGGTATGTTAATGTGATATAAGTTTGTAACAGTATATTGTATGTGTAATGAAATTTGTACAATATTACAAAGATTTATTTTTCAGCTGCTTCATACTATCTGTATTTTAAAATGACATACGTATTTATCTTTTTAAAAGATGAAACATTTCTGTATTTTTTGAAATGAAAACACTTTTATCTTTTCACTAATATGGCAAAGATAAATTAAGAGGAAAGTGGTTAAAAAAAAATTGAAACAACTATAGGATAATAGTGTAATATATTACTAAGAACCATTTGTTGATGATAGAAAGATAATTGAGGGTGTAGATATGGTATGCTTATGTAAATGCTATAGTGATTACCAATGATTTTATGTCTATCATTAATGAGAAAATGCTTATGTATTTTAACTTTAGTTTTAAATAAGAATCTTGGCACAGGCAGCATATAACTCTGTGAAATAGTATATGTATTTATCTTTTGCGAATAAAAAAGGTATTTACCTTTTGTGAAAATGATAAACACAAATCTTTTTGATAAAAAGATAAATTTGTTTATTTTTTGAGACAAAGATAAATGTAGCAATTATGTTGGTGCCAAAATAAATTTAGTAATCCTTTTTCAAAAAATATAGTTATGTCTATTTTTTTCAAATACTATATTTATGTGTTATAGACATCTCAAATGTTGGTATGTTACAACAAATTTCTTAAATTAACATTAAGTTGATCTTTTCTATTATAGTTTTATGTCATAATAACGAGGCCACAACTTTAAAAATTAGTTAGTCCCATATTGCTGTGGTCTTCCAATTGCCTGAGGTCTATGTTGACGAAATAATTTTTCGATTGGTTTCTAGAGTTTTACTATTACAAACATGCGATTTTTATTCAGTAGAGCCATCTGCTTTATATCGGTCTTCTACTTATGAATTTCTTTTATGTTGTGTGTTATGCAGGTATGAAGTCCTATACCTCATTTCAGTTGGCAACACTCCCCTTTCAACTTAAAACAATCATTCACCATGGTCCGTGGCACTTGAGAAAATTATCGAATCCAATGAGATCGATTATAGAATAGTGCTTAATATTTTAGTTGGAGGAGAAAGTGGCGATAAATTTATCTGTAAATTCAAAGATTTCTCTCCTAACATCTAATGCGTGAGTAGATTAAAATTTTCTTCTTTATGCTTCAGCTGTGAGATTTGAGTGATTGAAACTGAGATATTATATGTTTTGAAGAACATGATTCGAGTAGTGGGATCATATATTGATTTTGTTGTATTGTTTAAGCTTGTTTATACCATCATATATGTGAAGGAAAAGCGCAGTCTCAATTGTTTTACTATGATAGTACCATTGAATGTTTGTTTTTATGGTAAATTTTAAAGCTTAAAACATTATTATATGTTATGTGATGTTGAGTGCAAACATATAGCTAAATCTTTATTTTTTTTGTCCTCACTGTTCCATTTTGATTCCATTGTTGACTTGTTGGTTTTGCATTAGTTTTAATATGTATCATTCTTAACAAAATGTCATCACATGCTTATTCTATGACATAATCTGTGCGTTCGATAATAGATAATTTTAAGGGATCATCTGTTTACTGACTTTTGCTTTCATATGTGAAATATATTCACCTAATAAATCAATGAAAATACATACCACCTGCTAAAACAATATTAGTTGCACAATATTAATCATATTTCAAATAGTAAAGGTGAAATAAGAAAACCTTACAAAATGGTATGTAACACGCATTAGATTCTCAGTTAGTGTCAATCATACGTAAAAAAAATAATATATAACATGAAACTAGGTTTGTAAGCGTACGGATACGAATCAGATATTGCCTTATCCATATCCGCGGATGTTGATGGATATCGTATATTTATCAGATAATATTTGATCAATTCACAATCAATATATCTAAAAAATAAATACGAAATTTTGATTTATTATATTATATCCATTTCAATATTAAACATTACAAAAATAACTAATATACTAAAAATATTTTTTTTTTACTAATTTCAATATATAGATTAACTTTTTTTACCTAGATAAAATAGTAAAGACAATCATTTTATGTACTAAAATATACAAAATATAACTAAAATCTTTGTAAAAACTAGATGGATAATTATCGGATATAGATATGGCCATATCCGTATTCGTATCCATTTCTTGAATATCAGATAATTTTTTGTATTTAAGTTACAGATACAAACAGATTTTGAATTTTTGAAACACTCATTGACAGCTTTACATGAAACCAAACATTTATTTGAACCAAGTAAATATTATATATGAAAAATATAATAATAGTTGCAAACTTCATTATTTAGGTTTATTGCAACCTTTAGTGCGTTGGGTTGTTTCATCTTCGCCGAATGAGCTATCATGCTACAAGAGCTTGGTGCCCTTCTCATATGTGCTAGAGGCACTAGTTTATTTGCGGTATTTGATTAATGTGTTAGATTCTTCCTTTTTACAAGCAATTCCTATTTTCCTTGTTGTATTTATGCCCTTGATTTCCTTCAATAATGAAATGGTTGGTTTTGTTCTACAAAAAAGACTAGATAATCAATAAACAAAACTGTTTTCTAGCAAGAAGGGTAATTCATAAGAAATTTTACAAAATAAAGCTAGGTTATAAAAAAGGTAGGTTTGACAGTAAGTCTATGACTATAAGCTAATGTACATTTATTATTGTATATGGACATGTCAATAGATACTTTCAGATACAAATAGTGCCATATCCACATCCGCATCCAAAATAATTTTCGGATATTAGATATCCGCATCTGCAGATACAGACAGATATCAGATAACTGTCCTATCCGTTAACGATAGATAAAGAAACATAAAAAGAAAATTTTGGTTTATTGTAATTTTTTTTCAATCCCATATATTATAGGAGTTTTAAAAATAAATAAATATGATGATAGTAAATAGTTCTAGACAGTTGATATTCATTAAATGCATATGACATTAACTACTAATTTAATAAAGAAATAAAATAATATTTTTCATTGTGCTAAAATACACATAATTTAAATTATAATCTTGATAAAACCGAATGATTAATTTTCGGAGGAGGATATCTTCGTATCCGCATCCTTTTTTTCGGATATCAGATATTTATCTGCTTTTCGAATACGGATGCAAACAGATTTTGGATTTTGTTACGGCCAAAATTTGGAAAGCAGTCTCAATACATTCAGAAAATCAGAAAAACTTATTTTAGGCCAGTGTTCATCGGAGTTGGAGGCCAGAGTTGTGGGTGGAGATAGCCATGTTGATGACAAGGTGGGTGGTGTGGATGTGTCAGAAGTTTAAAGCCTGAGATTGAAGAAATCATAAGATATCAACTGTGCACATTTTGTGCATGTACACGTGCACAAGCATGTTAAAGCAATTGGACATGCTCTTTGTTACAGACCAGTTAATTAACCAATAAGGGTTTATTATGGTTAGTTTATAGTCATTGCCATCTTTGTTTATATATAGTATAGGGTGCGGCTGTAAGAATGAATGCGTGATAAAAGTTTGAATGAAACCTTAATTTTCTCTTTCTCTTCTGTGTGCATTTCTTATTCTGCTTATCTTCTTCTCAATATTTCCTTTCACCTGAATACTATTTCTTTCTAGACCTTTGCCAAAAATCTCTCTTGTTACTTTCGTTTTTATCCGCTCATCGCAAACTCACTTTTTTGCACCCGAGTATTTCCAATTGAACCCCAATATCATTGCTTTATCACATCATAACATCACCACTGCAGACATGACTATCACCCGAAATCAATCCGAAGTACATGGGTCTACCAAATTAGTATCCCGCAGGACCTGAACTAAGAATCTCGTGCCAATCCAAACCATAAAAATCCCATTTCCAGTAACTAAGTTGACAACATCCACCTCACTATTCTAACTCTTGATGATAAAGAGGACCTATGGGGTCGACAAGAACACATCAACGAAAAGACAAGCCCCACCTTAGAGACGAAGCACAACAGAAGCTTCATCAATCATTTCAAGAAAATTCACAAGAAGTTATGGAAACATTGATCTTCTATCGGCTACCCATAAATCTATTATGCAAGAAATGATAAGTCATAAGAATTCACCTACAACTTACCATCAAGAACCTCATCAGTCATCAATAAGCAACCCATATGTTCCTCCATTCTAGATAAACAACAACAGATGTGTAACAACCCATATATTAATGAGTCCAAATTTCGACAAAAATAGAAATCCAAGTCCATTAAAGCACGGATCGTTGGATTTGGTACCCGCAAATAAGCATAAGCATTATCAGAAATTGATAGAAATCTAAACTCATAGTGGAAACAAAGAATAGGATAAATACTGACTATGGCTACTACTTTGGAATGAAGGAATTCCTTGAATATCGTATTGCCACATCAACATCGAGCATGAGAGGAATGAATACTTCTCCAACAACTAAACACATGCAGCTCCAGTGACTTGTTCCTCTAAAATCCATACTGTGCGTTACAGTAAGGAGAGGGTTAGAACAATGTTCTAATGACTGGAAAATCTATAAACTGTCCATAACATAAATTTATACAGATTGGTTTCCATTTAATTGTTATGCCTATTAAGGTTAGCAACTCTAATCTAACCTTGCATTGTATACACGATTACTTACCTACCCATTCCCAAGGTACAAAATACTGATGAACCCTTAACAACCACCTATGTAACGACCGACATTTTTAAACATTTAAAAGTATTAAATTAAATAAGATTTTTAAATAAAATTGTTAGGAATAAAAAAATTAAGATTTTATTGATACAAATTAGATTATATTACAAATTGTGAGCTTAATTAAAATTTCTATTAATGACATATGTTTGCAATAATATAAGGATGATAACAAATGTTAGTGTATATTTTAATAATATTGGTTTGAATGATATTAACAATTGTCTAAATGTAAATTTCCAATTGATTGGAATAATAAATGTTAATAAGAAATAATAAATGTTTCTTTATTAAAAAAGAATCATATGTTTATTTATTTAAAATATTTGGTAGCTAAAAGATTGATTTCAGAGATGATAAACTATTATTTGATAAGAAATATATAATATCTGCTTGTATCCATAGTGCATAAATATGTTTAAATCACTGTTTCATAGGAAATAAATTTTCTATTTCTCATTACATTTATTTAGTCCATTTTGATATTCACCTTTGTAATCGATTGAGATTAATGTAATTTAATAATTTCAATTAATAAGAGAGAGAACATTAAATTTTTAAGTTTATAAGTGTAATTAAATGTAGCTTATGTTTTGTGAAAATATAGGAAAAGTTTGATTTAATGAAAAGAAGAACATCTATATCAAATAAAATGAATGTTTCATTTATGAATGTAGATTTAATTTCATTAGAGTAAAGAGTAGAACGATTTGTTAAAAAAAGAAATATATATTTATTTGAACACTGTTTTAAAATACAGATTGATTACGAGAATAGGAATATAATTTAAGTAAGTGATTTATTGCTGTGGAGTAAAACAATAAATTTATAAACATGTTTAAATGACTTAAGGAAACAATTGTCCTATTTTTCATCCATTTTGGTTTATCTATTTTGAAATTTAACTTTGTTATTAATTGCAATTAATGTAATGGAAATATTTCGATTAAAAGGAAAGAAAATGTTGATTGCAATTAATAGATTTAATAAAAGAAACACACGTTTTTGTTAAATAGAAATGGCTCTTTATTGGAAATAAAAGAATTGAACTTTTTTATTTTCAAGGTATGTATAATTTTATTAATTGTGCTTAGATAAAATTTATAGGTGTACAAATTGAGTATAATTTGAGTGAATGAAATTAATTTGGTTATGTTTCGAAAAAAATTGAATTTCAAAATATGTATGTGGTCCCTTCATTTTTTATTTATTTATTGCATGTACATTTTAAAATAGTTACCTCATTATTAAAACTTGGTCCGTTCATCTCTCCTTCGGTTTAATACCTAAGATTAAGCTTTTTGGCTATTTTTAATTCTTTTCATCTCATTTTTGGTTATAATTTCTTTTATTTTCCTTTGATTTGCACATTTTCTCATTCCTACATACATTTCCTTATGCATTATCAATGCCTAAAGCATTTAAAACTAAACGTGCATTTTGTCCCTCCACCTTTATTTCCTTATTATTAAATTATCTATAATTTTATTTCCTCATTTGCATTTTTATTCTCCTAACACCTCATATTCATTTAGTTCACATCTTCCAATGCCACGTTTTAGGGCTGTTCATATTTTACTCTATTTCAATTCCTAGTTTGTTTATATATACCTTATTAGCTTTTCATTTGTTTCCATCTTCATTCCTTTAGTCATATTTCATTTTCTAATCTCATCTTCTGTAGCTTCATTTTCCAAATAAAATTTCCATCTCATTTTTTCCCTCTTCACCTTCCTTCCTCCTTTTTCATTTTTTACTTCTTTAAATATCCTTCTTCTCTTTTTTTGCTTCATTTTTAATCTTTTTTGTTTCTTCTTCAAATCTTCTTCTTCTTCTTTTGAAATCTACCTTTTCTTTTTCAATTCTTCATCTTCTTTAAATTTTCTTCTTCTTTTCCAAGCATTTTTCTTTATTCCAAATCTTTTTCTTCAAATCCAGATCTATAACAACTTCTCTAGCTCTTCCAAAACATTTTAAAAAAAGATTAAGATAAAAGGAAACAAATAAAAAGGGGGAAGTAGTAGAGGATCCAAATCCGACTAGAAAAGGGAAATGCAGAAGGTGAGTGTTTAAACTCACTCATGAAATACAAAAATTTTATTCAAGTTAAACCAGGTCATATAGTGATAAATTTTTGATTGTTGGTTTGGAATTTTTATTGATATATAATTTGAATAGCTAAATTCCAATATGTGATGACTAATAATTACTACGACATGTTATTTAATTGGTTGATTTGTTGAATTGATTGATTTGAATGTTGACTGTATATTGTGATGGATGCTATTGTGATTGAATGTGTATTTGTTCATTTATTTGATATATCCTTGTTATCACCCTATAGTTTATTGTAATTATATAAATTTTCATATTGATTTTTTGCACACCGAGTAAACATATAAAACCAATGAATTTCAAGTATATACGTAAGAGGAAAATAGTATGTTTAAATTTACTATTTGAACCATAAAAATGATTTCGAGAAGTAAACCGTCGTTACCTTATTCGAAAGTTTTCAAAATTAAATTTTGAAGCATTGGGAACTTTCCATAAATTTGAATATTGAAACTTTGGAACATTTTTATAAATCAAATCTCTTGAACTATGAAACTTAACTGGGAATTGTTCTGTAAATTTGTAATTTACTAGAATGGATCTATTGTGAAATCCATTTTATATTGAATATGGAAACAATAACATTTCCAGAAATTTGAACATTCAAAAATGTAGTTATCTACATTCCTTATTACATCTACTTTTGATTTAATTTGCATAAGAATTTTAGTTCTGACTCGAGTGTATTATTTTCCTTTACGCTCGAGTCAGCCTGAGTTTTTCAGCATTGAAGACTATTTTCTGGTAGACAAAGACGAAGATTCGGTATATTATTGCTATTTATTATTCCACTACATTCTGTATTCTGCTGCATTATTTGTTTATTTATGATATATGTATAACTTTGATTTGAATTTGTGAAAGTGTAATCAAATGTTATTTGTAAAACAGCTTCATGAACCGTTTATTTGATTATTATATGTTGTCGTTCCGCTGCGAGATTCTCTATTTTGTTTTTCTTTCCTTTTTCCTTTTTTTTCTTATTTACCCTATTAACAATCCTTCCTTTTGAATGGTTTGATTCTGACATGTGTGGTTTATTGTCGATTTGAACCATCCAAAAAGGTGGGTCATTACAACCTAGTACTTCCAAATCCATTTGCCACTTAATACGTCTAAATATAAAGTGGAATTCTACTATTACCACATAATACTTTTAAAAGTGAAATAAGAAAAATTTACCATTTGCGACCTCAATCGAGATAGACTCCATCATTTTAGACCTATTCCTAAGGCGGACTTCCAGCGTCGTCATTATTGTTCTATTGGTACTAACTATAGAGACCTTTGACCACTATATACGACCTTATAATTTATAACAACCATACTACTAGCGCATTTATCACTATTAAAGGCTTAGCAATGTGAGAGATTGTACCCAAGCCATGTAATACCTCTTAACAAGGACTAGGCATACCTCTAACCATTTAACACCTATTACAAGTAGGCCTTTGCAGTTTAATACCTAACCTTAGGACGAACTCCTTACTGGTATTATCTAGTCGACATTGCTTGAAAATCTCATTGGGCTACTTAATACTTCTTTCATCGGAAAGAAGCAGACACTACTGCCACTTAATACTCAAACCTAAGGTGAACCCATTCCCGAGATATCTATCATCGCTTTTAATTATAAATATGGAATCTCATTAGGTTACTCCTTTCGGTTGGGAGGCATGCCATACAATAGCTACCTAATACCTTAACACTGAAGCAAACCTTTTTAGTGATATCCTTATTTATTTGTAACCTCACTAGGTTACTTAATACTTCTTTTTAGGAGAGAGGTGGAACCTACAACTGCTTAATACCTCAAACTTGAAGCGAAGCCCTATGGAGATATCCCTCACCGCTCCGGATTCCAAATTTGGACTATTTAATACGTTTCAGTTAAGAAAGTGTGCACAATCTCTCATGCCATCACAGAACCTTGGATTAGTGATATCTCACATCTGTTATAGTTTTGTGTCATCATAACAAGGCCAAAACTTTGATAATTAGTTAGTCCCTATATTGCTATGGTCGTCCAATTACATGAGGTCTATGGTGATGAAATAATTTTTCAGACTGATTTCTATAGCTTTACTATTACAAACATACAATTTTTTTCACTAGAGTCATCTGCTTTTATATCAGTCTTCTACTTACGAATTTCTTTTGTGTCGTGTGTTGTACATGTATGAAGTCCATACTTTATTTCAGTTCGCAACACTCCCCTTTCAAATTAAAACAATCATTCACCATGGCATGGAGGGAAGTTATCGAATCCAATGGGACCGATTGGGTGTAGAATAGTGCTTAATATTTACATTGGAGGAGAAAGTGGTGATAGACGGATTTTTGTAAATTCGATGATTTCTCTCCTAACATCTAATGCATAAGTAGATTAAAATTTTCTTCTTTATGCTTCAACCGTGAGATTTGAGAGATTGAAACTGAGATATTATATGTTTTGAAGAACATGATTCGATTAGTGGGATCATATATTGAAACATTATTATTTGTTGTATAGTTTAAGCTTGTTATATCATCATATATGTGAAAGAAAAGTGTCATCTCAATTGTTTTACTATATTAATTGTTTTTATGGAAAATTTTGAAGCTTAAAACATTAGTGTTTATTTTGCGATATTGTGTGAAAAATTTTTGCCAAATCTTTTTTTATTTGTCCACACAGTTCCATTTTAATTCCCATTGTTGCTTTGTTAGTTTTGCATTAGTTTCATTATGTGTTATTCCTAACATAACATCACTACATGCTCATTGTATGCTTTAATCTGTGCATTCAACAATAGTGATAGATAGGGTCTCACCCTATTTATGTTAATAGGTTCGTTTTTTTATTTTATTCTTGACTTTTATATTTTACCAATGTGGATAATATGTTTGTGGGTTTTATGCATTGGTATTGTTGTGTACTTATAAACATTTAACATTCCAAGGATGTTATAACTCTCTCGAGCATTATTAATAAGAGTACCCTTTAATTTACAGACAAACTTTTTTATACTTTTAGGACATCACAATCATTTAAGATTCTTGAAATCATAATACGTTGATTTAAATCTATCATTAGAATTTAAAAAAATTATTTATTTCGACAAAAGTTTAACAAATTAAGCCTTCAATAAATGGTAGGTAAAGTTAGCTTTTAAATTAAATGATAAATATATTTATCCTTTTGTAGAAGCTATTTAGTTGCATTACACCGCACTATGTATGTTTGAACTTTTTGATAGAATTTAGCATTTAGAGGAAAACATAAATGTATTAATTTTTGGATAAAATATTTAAAGCTGCTTTAAAAAATGAATAAATAAATTTAACTTTAGAGAAATATATTATTAATTTTTTGGTCAAAAATTAGTAGATTCTACAGATTAGTTAAGTTGTGTTTTTCTATTGGTATCCCTAATATAAAAATTATATGCAGCTTATAAGCTTAATATTTTTAGTGACTAATCTTGCAACAAGGGAGCATATATAGTCCAGGCAGCATCTGCACGTCCTACGTCACGCCTCCAACAAAAGTTTCTGGTATCGAATAAAGTATATCTCAATATGTTATGGCATTGCAATTTCATGATATTTTCGTATCATGCTATTGATGACAATGACACCAACAAATATAATAACATGTACAATGAGAAGCATCCTAGTTGTTATGTAACGGTGGTCGGATCAAATTTTTCATCTCCAACATGTGGCGTAGGCGTATGGATTGACACCCACTTTATTATAACAAAAAAAATCACAAATGTTCCATGTTTACCAACTCATATTTACACACCACTACTCCAAGTTATTTAGCGACGTGAGACTGTTCCAATTTCAAACCCTCGCTCCTTCTTGTAACATGCGAGACAACCCTGACAACATCATCATCACAAGCTCCTCATCAATTCCAAGCCCGTCGATGACATAATTTCAAACAGTAAATTAAACAAAAAATTTATAAATTTAAACAATGTGACGACCTAGAATTTTGAACATTTGAAATTGAAATATTTGATTGATTTTAAATATTTAGAAATTGGTTTAGCTTGAATTCCAAAAATAACTATGGATTTAGCAATTAAATTTTTGAATTTAATTTATTGAAGTTGGGTAAAAATTTGAATCCTCGGTTTCAAGCCGATTAGAAATATATTTTCAAGGCTTAAAAATTTATATTTACAATACTGAAGATAATGGAAGCTTCAGAGTTGAATTTGAAAATGTTTTGTTCAGTTTTGAAATTATATATAGTTTAAATTGATAGTTAAAAATAGCCTTCCGAGTCACAATCTCGAAATTTGACGAAACTAGTTCCATTAGATCCGTAATATTGTATTATCAACGGATTTCAATTTTCGTAATGTTTGGAGTGACCGTTTGGCAGTACAGTCCATAAACGCGTTGAAAACTAATTCGAAAATTCGATATTTTAACTGGTCCAAAAAGCTATCTGCTCCATATGATTGAATTTGGACCCGAAACCTTTTTCATTGTGTTCGAAATAGGGGGTTAACTTTATAAACGCCTAGCGGCACGCCTCGATTGGAGATCGAGATTTTGAATCATGGAGATCGGAACGATTTGAATTTGTATTTAATTTAAATATATACATATATGTATTTAATAATATTTTCATAAGGCAATTCTACACGTACCCTTTTGAACAACACATGCTTTGTTTTCTCCGATAATTTCACACGCGTTCGTTGGAAATATGATGAATATCTCACTCGAGAGAAAGACAAACGAAACATTTTCTTTCGAAAAAATGGCCGCACTTCCTCTTTCATTTAAAATCAAAAGTCACAGCCGAGAAAAATAAAATCGAATTCATTTACAAAACGAAACCTTTCCTCGTTTAAATCTAAATCGCGAGTATTATTGTATTCCATCTTCCTCAAATCTTCAGTTCGACATAAAGGGGAAAATATGAGGGCCGATCGAGAACCTCTTTGAAATAAAAAATGATAGAAAGAAGATGGATCGTGGATCAGCAGTACGTATTGACCGATCTGCCGCAACAGAGGTGGAGGCGGCGATCGTTGCCCGCGCGTGTGATGAAGAAGCGGTGGCTGTAGTTGAGCCGCAACGTAATTTCAGAAGACGACGTCGTGTTTGGTTGGAGAGGGTGATGTAGCAAGCTAGGGTTTGTCAGCTCGCGAAGTCATTTCTGGGAATGGTGGTGAGTCGCCGGTGAAGGGAGTGCTGGTGTTGTGACGGTGATGGCGGGTTGGTTTGGGTACCTGGGTTCGCATTTTGCAGTAAGGTACGAGATAATTTATCTTTAGTTAACATTAATGTGTATATATATTAGGTGATGTATATATCACTAAGGTTCTATTTTACAATTAATTTAATTTAAGTTTTTTGAACCTGGGTTGTTGAAAAGCATAAGATATATACTCATACCTATTTTTAAAATCAAGTACATACATAGATAAATAGAAAACTTGTTTATATATTTATAAAGTTTTTGGGAAATATAGGAATGTATATAAAATTTGATTTTTAAACCTATGTAGATTATTTTATGTATAGTTGAAAGTAGAAATAAAATAAATATACATAAATATTTTTAATTCACTAGATTATTTGATGTAATGTATTTTAGTGATCAACTTATTTTGATAAACTTATTTAATTAATTTAGTCACTAAAAATATTTTATCAAAAGAAAACTAATTAATTTTTTTAAATAATTAGTTAATTAAAGTTGAATAAATGGTAATTAATTTGTTCGACTAATTCGAATATTAATAAAACCTTATAATGTTTGTTACAAGGTTTAAAAATCGTGAAATCAAGCTGGAATGAAAATGGGTTGCATGCATAGTTAAAAGTGAGATCTTCTCACTCAAATTATAATGATTGAAAATTTCAGTTATTGATTGATTATTGAATTGTGATAGTTAAATTTAAAATTGATTGATTGTGTGCTTAGATGATTTATTTATTATCAGTTATATTAGTTTAGACCTTATGCGCCGCATAATAGTGGGTGATATTATATATTAAACCCATACACCGCGATATTCTACCTCGAAGTGGAATTGGTATTATATATGTATTTGGAGTGATTTATTTCCCGCATTATATAGCGGATGAGACCTTATGCGCCGCATAATAGCGGATGATATTATATAAATCCCATATACCGCGATATTCTACCTCGAAGTGGAATTGGTATTTAATTGTTGTGCTAACGTCTGTGGATGCAGGGAAACTGGTTGGAGGGATCCAACTAGATTCCTCAAATAATTAAATTTGTTTCAATGATTGTGTGTTGATTATTTAAAATCTGTATGTGATCATATTTGTGATTGAAATCGTTGAAGGCTATAATTTTGCCGAATATATTTTTGGTATCGTGGGATACCAAAAATTAATAAAATTGGATTTTTTAAATTTAAGCAGAAAATTTACAGCAAATTAATTTTAGAAAACTAAATAAATTTAAGAGAAGGAATTTGTTTCATAAGATAATAAATTTGGTGTTTGAAATAAATTTGAGAATCAATTTGAAATTTGATTTGGTGTTTTGAAAATAAATTGGAAAATCAATTTGTTATTGATTTAGTAAAAAATAATAAATATTTGGGAAATCGATCTAAAATTGATTTGGTGTTTAAATATAAATTTTGGGAAATCAATTTTGAAAATCGATTTGATATTTTAAAGTAAATGTTTGGAAAAATCAATTTGGGATTTGAAAAAATTTTGGAAATCAATTTGAAAATTGATTTGGTGTTCAAAGTAAATATTTGGAAAACGATTTGAAAATCGTATATCTGTGGATATTTGAATATTAAAACCCACAATGGTAATTTTATAAAAGAAAGGAAAATTTGTTTTAAAATTAAATATTGTTTAATTTTAAAAAGTGTGGAAAGGAATTTACGGATTTGGAACGTAAATTTGAAATAAATCCAGAGAGATTTATTAATTGATTTGAATGAACCATTTTAAAATGGAGGGTGTATTTTCCCTGAAAAGCTGAGTATATATTTAAAATAGCTCTTGAAATAAAATTAAAAGTTATAGATTTGGTTTTAAAAGAATATTGTTGCAGAAATTATTTTTGGGAATTGTTTTAAATCTTTAAAGTAAAGATTTATTTTGTTAATTATTGATAGGGATTATTTTAAAGATTGACGTATTATTTGATTTAGAAAATAGTTATTTAAATATTTATACTCATCTACTAATTTTATTTTAAAATTAGTTTGCCTTGAAGTCTTATATTTGTAATAATTAGTATAATATTTTCATAACTAATATTTAAGTGAAAGTAGTTTTATTTAAATGTCTCCCAGAATATTTTGGATAAGTGATTTAAATTATTTTAAAGTATTTAAACTCGGCAGATTTTCAGTGGAAATGAATAAATATTTGAAAATATGTTCCGCGTAAGGAAAATGATTTGAAATTTGTTTTCAAAGGACTGAAACGTAGAAATTGATTTGAAATTTGTTTCCAAATGGTTGAAGTGTTAAATTATATCTTATAAAGATATTTTGAAAATAAATAATTTGGGAAAATTATTTAAATCTGGGTGATTGTCATGAATATTGTTTGATAGTATTGTTGTGTACATTGATTAATAGTTAAATAACCGACTATCAATATTGGCCTTTAAATGGCATTTGAATTTCGATGCGATCGGGGGTCGGATTCCAAACGGTTATCTGAAACCACATCGAACCTTTGTGATTATGATGGATATTTTGTTGAAAAGATCAAAGTGAAAATTTGTTGTGATTTGTTTGAATCTGAATGTAACACTTATTTTTTTTAAAATAAGCGCTCGTTATTCGGATTTGCCGGGAGAGGGGCTTGTGTCATAAAATCCATTTCGAATAATGATACGACGAAATGGGATTGCATTCGAAGATGGTGTTGAAAAATGGGTATTTTCGAAAGTGAAAGGATTACCTGTCGAATGTCTCTGAACTGGGTTGCTCTGGTATAAAGATTTTATCACCCTTTGTGATGGGGGTTCCGGATGTGATTTGTAGATATCCAGATTTGCAAGGGCTTCTTTGATGTGCCTTCGGTTCCGTTCGATCCCGGAACGGACTTTTATGGATGTGTGTCTAACGTTACACTTTGAGATGTAAAGCTGGTTTCTATCAAATACATTTCTGTTGGTGGTGGAGAATTTATTCCCTTAGCTTAAACCCTTCTATGAGACGTACGAGCTCAGAGGTTATGTTGTTGATGGTTACTAGCGATATATTCTCAGATTGGTAATGTGGCATACGTAGTGCTGCTAATCATTTGTTGATCAAAGCATGACTTTGTGAAAAGTGTAGCTTTGTGGACGAGACTTCATCGGACCTCACACCCCGGAAATGGTTGAAGCAGAAAGGATGGGGCAAGGTTAGTTGGAGGTAGTGCCCCCTGAGGGTATGTCATTTCCTTCTGGAAAAGGGTAGTATCATGGTATGGAGCCCAGATATTTTACCTCTGTTGTTGCTGCAAATTTATTATACTTTGTGGTTATTGCTTTGTGGTTGAGGATCCTCGGATAAAGGTCGCAAATAACCGGGGGATCTCGTGTAGTAGTTACCTAGTTATAGAGGTAACCCAGCCTTATGTTGGCACAGATCCGGTTAGGTTCTCGGGGCGTCGCTCCAGAGGCGTACCCATGTGGCAGTAAGAAGTTCCTTAGCCTGACCATTTGTTGGAAATCTAATCATCATTACGCGCCTTGTACGGTTTTAGTTGTAGAACCTTCCATTTAATAGGGTAGCTATAGTAGACATACTATAATGGTACGTATGGTGGATAAGATTAATATTATACTTGCAAATGTTTTCCACTATGCACTAATGATAATATTAAAAGAATTTTGCATATCAAGCATATTTGACTATCATAAGGAGAAATCTCCCCCAAGTTTGCGATTGCATTATGTTTGCGCCAGGAGGCCTTATGGTAGTTTCATTTTCCAAAAGCATAGCGGATTTCTTTTTATTTTCTCTGTGAAAATAACTATTTTTTTTAAGATCTCACACCAGTCTCATGACTGACCTGGAGTTTATTGTTCCCTTTCTAAACTCTGGGTGCCCACCAATTTCCACACGGGCAGCCTAGAGTCAGCTTATCAGTTATTCTGGAGGGAAGTCAGAAAAGAGATGCTGTGGAGATCAGGAGCAAGCTGGATGGCAAGGCGTATCACTAGTATATGTAATATTTCCTTTCCGCTGTTGTGTTATTGTACACTCTGATAATGTATGTATAAACTGATATAGTGTTTTTTGCTTTAAAAATATTCATTTATCTATTGTATATTGTTCCGTTGCGAAATGCGAGATTCTGTTTATTGTTTCTGTTCTTCTTCTATCTTCTTCTTCTTAAATCCTAACGGTTCGATTTTCCAGCATTCGAATGTGAGGTGTTGGATACCGTGGATGTATCGATGTCCACTTTCGGGCGTCGACAAACTAGGTCGTTATAAATATGGTATCAGGGCATTTTGTTAAGCGACAACCTTGGCTCTGGTGGGGATTACTCATTAGAGATAGAGTCAGTAGTACTCTAGAATGAGTTGAGTGTATTAATAGATATGAGTGCATATTTGTTAGTGAATATAAAATTATTTTATATTGTGTTGACTTATTGGTTGATTGTTTATATATTCTGGTCGGTGCAGTTTGGCCAACTGTATCGGTAGGGGTTTCTAATCTCTTTAACTAGATAAACCGACACAATATTGTTTTAAAATCGGGTAAATGAAATAATTTTACCCAAATTATTTTTGTATATAAAAGGAAATGATTTCCATAAATTATTATAGTATATATATGGTTGCTTGGTTGTTAGGAAGTGATAATATTAAATTATTTTCATTGATTATTGAATAAGAAGTTGAAATCATAACTTAAAGCTGAGAAATAAAATCCATATATAAATGGGATTTAAAAAAAAAATTTGTAAATGTGATTTATTAATTTGAAATAGAATTCCAGAGAAATATTTGAAAATATTTTGGAAAGGATTAGAAATTTGGAAATTTTGGAAACTAAATTCCATTGAGTTTGAAAATAAATTTTCAAAGGTTCTGGAAAAATATTTTTAAGGGATAAAAGCACTAAACTCTTTTCGGTTGCTGGAAAATAACTTCGGTGATAACTACACCATCATCGATGTTCATTTTCGAGTTTCCAAGAGAGGAATTGCTGCCAACTTATTTTAAAAGGAAGTTGTTTGGAAAAATGGGTTTGGTTTTCGAAATTCAAAAGATAATTTGAATTGATTTCAAAAATGATTTTGAAATGATGGAAAGGCTTTGGAATCCTATTTAAAATATTTATGGAATATAAATGAGTTGATAACTTATACAATTTGAATTTTGACGGAATAGATTTAACTTAAGGGTTGGAGTTAATATAAAGTAAGTATAAGTGAATTAATTAAATAATGTGAATTTAAAGAAAAGTTTAAGGAGACTGGGTGAGATGATTACTTAAACAAAATTTATTTAATTGAAAACAAATTTGGGGTAGAGACAAATGAATTGGAATTGAGTTTGAATTATGGAAATAAATTGTGAATTAATAAATAAATTTACAATTGCAAGTAAATGAAAGTGAAATTGAATTTTGAAATTCATTTCGAATTTGTAAGCAAATAGAACTGGAATTGGAATTGAATTTTATTTGTGATAAACAAAGCGAAGTATTAAAATAAAATTAGTAAGTGAAACTAATTAAAGGAATGACAAATTTAATATGGTTTGAAATGAATTGAATTCAATATTTATAAATAAAAGGTAAATTAAATTCATATGGAATTTGAAATCCATTTTAAATATAAGTGGTTGTAAACCAAAATGGTGAATTGAAAATAAATTTGGGAACGAACAAAAGAATAAAACTGGAATTAAGACTGAATATTGAAAACTAATTTGAATTGTGTGAAATTGTAAAATTAGTTCGAAGTGAACTAAAGATAATAAAGGTAGAGATGGAAAAAATGCTTTGAGATAAAATGAATTGGAATTTGTAATAAATTAGTAAATGAAACTAATTTAAAATAGTGAGATGAGCCAGTTGTGAATGAAAGATAGTTGAGAATATTCAATATTCAAAAGGTAAACTGAATCCAAATAGATTTGAAATTGTGAATTGAATTCAAATGAAATTGAAAACGTAAGGTTGAAAGAAAGTGGATATATAACTTCAATAGTAAAGTAAAAATTGTACAAGAAGTAAGTATTCAAACTTTTGTAATGGAATGTGCAAAATGATTTTTGAATGTAGAAACTGGATATGGTTGTTAAATAGCATACATGTGATATAAAGGAAAAGGAATTGGGATTTTGATTTCAAAGATAAATTTGAATTTCTCAATAAAGGTATGTATTTAAATTTCAGTATGAAATTTGATGGCTTTATTGTCGAGCCACTTGGCTTTTCGTTTCTTTTTGAATCTGGGGGCCCGTTGGGGCATTTTGTAGTCATACCGAGCTAGCCGCGCAAAGGAGACGCTGGCGAAATTTTTTGAAAATTTAGGGAGTTAGAAATTTTTTTGAGAAAATTTTGAAATTTTAATTGTGAAGTAAACAATGTTGTTTGGAAACTATGGAAAACTTTGGAAAGTTATTTGAAGTGAATGAGTCTTTAATAAAAAGATTTGTTTTGGTAAGTTGATAAAACTGTTTGGTTTTGGGAAAATAGTAAACGGGTTGAGGATCATTCTTCTTAACTAGTATTTTCGGGACGAAATTCTTTTAAGGGGGAAGAATGCGACGACCCAGAATTTTGAACATTTGAAATTGAAATATTTGATTGATTTTATATATCTAGAAATTGGTTTAGTTTGAATTTCAAAAATAACAATGGATTTGGCAATTAAATTTTTGAATTTAATTTATTGAGGTTGGGTAAAAGTTTGAATCCTCAGTTTTTAGCTGATTAAAAATATTTTCAAGGCTTAGAAAATTTGTATTTACAATACTGAAGATAATGGAAGCTTCAGAGTTGAATTTGAAACGGTTTTGTTCAATTTTGAAATTATATAGTTTAAATTGATATTTAAAAATTGCCTACCGAGTCACAGTCTCGGAATTCGACGAAACCACCACTGGATCCGTAGTATTGTATTATCACTAAATTTCAATTTTCGTAATGTTTGGAGTGATCGTTGGCCGTACGGTCAATAAACGTGCTGAAATCTAATTCGAAAATTCGATATTTTAACTGGTCCAAAAAGCTATCCTCTCCATATGATCGAAATTGGACCCGAAACCTTTTTCATTGCGTTCGAAATAGGGGATTAACATTATAAACGCCTAGGGGCATGCCTCGATTGAAGATCGAGCTTTTGAATCACGGAAATCGAAATGATTTGAATTTGTATTTAAATTAAATATATACATATATGTATTTAATAATATTTTCATAAGGCAATTCTACACGTATCCTTTTGAAAAACACGTGCTTTGTTTTCTCTGATAATTTCGCAAGCGTTTGTTGAAAATATGATGAATATCTTGCTCGAAAGAAAAACAAACGCAACATTTTCTTTCGTTTAAATTAAAAAAATGGTCGCACTTCCTCTTTCATTTCAAAATCCAAAGTCACAGCTGAGAAAAATAAAATCGAATTCGTTTACAAAACGAAACCTTTTCTCGTTTAAATCAAAATTGCGAGTATTATTATCTTCCATCTTCCTCAAATCTTCAGTTCGACATAAAGGGGAAAATATGAGGGCCGATTGAGATCCTCTCTGAAATAAAAAAAAGGGCAAAAAGAAAATGGATCGTGGATCGGCAGCACGTATTGATCGATCTGCCGCAACAAAGGTAGAGGCGGCGATCGTTGCTCACTCACGTGATGAAGAAGCGGTGGCTATAGTTGAGCCGCGACGTGATTTCAAAAACAATGTCGTCTTGGTTGCAGAGGGTGATGTAGTGAGCTAGGGTTTAGCAGCTCGCGAAGTTGTTTCTAGGAATGGTGGTGAGTCGCTGGCAATGGGAGTGATGGTGTTGCGACGGCGATGGCGAGTTGTTTTGGGTACCTGGGTTCGCATTTTGCAGTAAGGTACGAGATAATTTATCTTTAATTAACATTAGTGTGTGTGTGTGTATATATATTAGGTGATGTATATATCAGTAAGGTTCTATTTTGCAATTAATTTTATTTTATTTTTTTTGAATCTGGGTTGTTAAAAAGTATAAGATATATACTCATACCTATTTATAAAATCAAGTACATACATAGAAAAAGAAATTTTATTTATGTATATGTATAAAGTTTTGGGGAAATATAGGAATGTATAGAAAATTTGATTTTTAAACATGTGTAGATTATTTTATATACAATTGAAAGTGGAAATAAAATAAATATACATACAAATTTTTAATTCACTAGATTATTTTAAATAATGTATTTTAATGATCAACTTATTTTGATAAACTTATTTAATTAATTTAGTCACTAAATGTAACGTTTCAGATTTTTTGTTGCCGAAAAACCGAAATGTTAGGGTTCTAAGAAAAAGAAAGAGGTAGAAAGAAGAGAGAAAGAGATAAAAGAAGAGAGAAAAGAAAATAGAAAATAGAACGGGACAGAGAGAAAACAGCAGAAACAACATCAGAATCTCACAATTCGCAGCGGAACAACATATAATAGATAAATGAATAATCTTTAAACAAAGAACTATATCAGTTATTACATTACATTACATCATATCATCAGAGTGTACAACATCATACAACAACAAACAGCGGGAAAAGAAAATACTATACTAGTAATACGCCATGCCATCCAGCTTGCCTCCTGCAACTCCTGAATATCCAGAATATCCTGATAAACCTTAACTCCTAACTGCTCGTGTGGAAATTGGTGGGCACCCAGAGTTTAGGAAGGAAAACAATAAACTCCGAGCCAATCATGAGACTGGTGTGAGAACTCAAAACAGTTTATTTACTTTAAAATCAAAATAGAGGAATATTTTTAAAGTCAATTCGCAATGCTTTTAAAAAAAATGAGACTACCATAAGGCCTCCCGCACACACACATGCAAACGCAGACTTGGAGGAGATTTCTCCTTATGATAGTCAAAGATGCTTGATACGCATTAAAATGAAACATTTGATATTATTACTAGTGCATAGTGTAGAAATTATTTCGAAAATAAAGATATAAATCTTAGCCAACATACGACCATTATCGTATGCCTACTATAGCTACCATCTAAACAGTGGTGACCACCATAAGTAATGGCAGGTTCTACAACTAAAATCGTACAGGGTTTCGTATTGGGAATTGGATTTCCAACAAATGGTCAGGCCAAGGAACTTCCCATTGCCACATGAGAACGCCTCTGGATGGACGTCCCCGAGAACCAAACCGGATCTCTGCCAACACAAGGCCGGGTTACCCCTAATGAGTAACAACTGACCGAGTATGCCATCCCCCGGTCCTTTGGGACCTTTAACCGAGCGCTCGTAATCGATTCACACAATCATAAAGTGTTTTCAACATGAGTAAGTATCTGGGGTCCATACCATGATACCACCCTTTTCCAGAAGGAAATGCACATACCCTAAAGGGCGCTACCCCTCATAACCTTGCCGCATCTTTCCTGTTTTTACGATTTCCGGGGTGTGAGGCTCGACGAAGTCTCGTCCACAAAAACACATTTTATACAAAAGCCGTGCTTTGGGTCAACAAATGATCATAGAAATGATCACAAAGATAAACGATCAAACAAATGATCCTATCACAAATGATCAACACAATGATCATTTCACAGCAACACTAAGCATGTCACATTACCAAATTGGGAATATATCGCTGATAACCTTCAACTACATAACCTCTGAGCTCGTACGTCTCAGAGAAGGGTGTTAAGCTAAGGGAATAAATTCTCCGCCACCAACAGAAATATATTTGAAAGAAATCGGCTTTATATCTCAATTTATAATGTCAGACATACAATCCATACAAGTCTGTTCCGGGCTCGAACAGAACCGAAGGCACTCACAAAGAAGTCCTTGCAATCTGGATATTCACTAATCACGTCAGGACTTCCCATCACATATGGAGTCTCTATACCGGGGACCATCACATATGCTAGTCATAATATCCAATTCCAACATTCAAACCAATTTGCACATTTCATTACAAAATTTTCAATATATGCTTCTTATACATTTTTACTTCACTATTGAAGTTACATATCCATTTTCATTCAATTTTACTTGAATTCAATTCTCAATTCTTAATATTGAATTTTATCGATTAACTTTCATTTACTAATTCAAATTACTACTTGAAATTAGTTTCATTCACTGATTCATTTCAATTGGTACATTCACTTATTCATTTTAAATTCCAATTTCCATATTCAATTCATCTCGAATTTACTTAATTACTAACAAAGGGAATTTCAATTTATTTCTTTTACTTACTTGAATTTATATACAAATTTAAATTTATCTTCAAATTTAGCTCACGACTAAACTTTAATTTAACCAATTCAAATTCCAATTCGTTAGTCCATGAATTAATAATTTATCAAGTTAGTTTACTTGAATTCAATCCATTTTATTTTAATTCCATATACTAATGATAATAATTCAATATTATCACTTCCTAACAATCACGCAACCATATACTATATATAGAAAATCATTTCTTTTCTATACAAAAATAGTTTTGGGCAAAATTATCTTATTTACCTGATTCAAAAACAATTTTATATTCACTAACAAATACGCGCTCATATCTATTATTACACTCAAACTCATTCTAGAGTACTACTGACTCTATCTCTATCTCTAATGAGTAATACCCAACAGAGCCATGGTTGTCGCTTAACCATATGCTCTGATACCACATGTAACGTTTCAGATTTTTCGTCGCCGAAAAACCGAAATGTTAGGGTTTTAAGAAAAAGAAAGAGGTAGAAAGAAGAGAGAAAGAGATAGAAGAAGAGAGAAAAGAAAATAGAAAATAGAACGGGACAGAGAGAAAACAACAGAAACAACATCAGAATCTCACAATTCGCAGCGGAACAACATATAATAGATAAATGAATAATCTTTAAACAAAGAACTATATCAGTTATTACATTACATTACATCATATCATCAGAGTGTACAACATCATACAACAACAAACAGCGGGAAAAGAAAATACTATACTAGTAATACGCCATGCCATCCAGCTTGCCTCCTGCAACTCCTGAATATCCAGAATATCCTGATAAACCTTAACTCTTAACTGCCCGTGTGGAAATTGGTGGGCACCCAGAGTTTAGGAAGGAAAACAATAAACTCCGAGTCAGTCATGAGACTGGTGTGAGAACTCAAAACAATTTATTTACTTTAAAATCAAAATAGAGGAATATTTTTAAAGTCAATTCGCAATGCTTTTAAAAAAAATGAGACTACCATAAGGCCTCCCGCACACACACACATGCAAATGCAGACTCGGAGGAGATTTCTCCTTATGATAGTCAAAGATGCTTGATACGCATTAAAAAGAAACATTTGATATTATTACTAGTGCATAGTGTAGAAATTATTTCGAAAATAAAGATATAAATATTAGCCAACATACGACCATTATCGTATGCCTACTATAGCTACCATCTAAACAGTGGTGACCACCATAAGTAAATGGCAAGTTCTACAACTAAAACCGTACAGGGTTTCGTATTGGGAATTGGATTTCCAACAAATGGTCAGGCCAAGGAACTTCCCATTGCCACATGAGAACGCCTCTGGATGGACGTCCCCGAGAACCAAACCGGATCTCTGCCAACACAAGGCCGGGTTACCCCTAACTGAGTAACAACTGACCGAATATGCCATCCCCCGGTCCTTTGGGACCTTTAACCGAGCGCTCGTAATCAATTCACACAATCATAAAGTGTTTTCAACATGAGTAAGTATCTGGGCTCCATACCATGATACCACCCTTTTCCAGAAGGAAATGCACATACCCTAAAGGGCGCTACCCCTCATAACCTTGTCGCATCTTTCCTGTTTTGACCATTTCCGGGGTGTGAGGCTCGACGAAGTCTCGTCCACAAAAACACACTTTATGCAAAAGCCGTGCTTTGGGTCAACAAATGATCATAGAAATGATAACAAAGATAAACGATCAAACAAATGATCCTATCACAAATGATCAACACAATGATCATTTCACAGCAACACTCAGCATGTCACATTACCAAATTGGGAATATATCGCTGATAACCTTCAACTACATAACCTCTGAGCTCGTACGTCTCAGAGAAGGGTGTTAAGCTAAGAGAATAAATTCTCCGCCACCAACAGAAATATATTTGAAAGAAATCGGCTTTATATCTCAATTTGTAATGTCAGACATACAATCCATACAAGTCTGTTCCGGGCTCGAACAGAACCGAAGGCACTCACAAAGAAGTCCTTGCAATCCAGATATTCACTAATCACGTCAGGACTTCCCATCACATATGGAGTCTCTATACCGGGGACCATTCGATGCAAAGACATTCGACGAGTTGTCCTTTCGCTTTCAAAAATATCCGGTCTTCAACACCGGTCATCAATGCTATCCATTACGTCGTATCACTATTCGGAATAGGTAATCCGAATAACGAGCGCAATAATTTTAAAAATAAGTGTGCATTCAAATTCAAGCAATCCCAACAAATACCCATTCAAAGGTAAATATTTATACTCGGTTATTGAATTATCAATGGATATGCACAACATCACCAGATTCCAAATAATTTTTCAAATTATTTATTCCCCAAAAATATCTTTACTAGATATATAGTTTTCACACTTCAAAAATAAATCAACATTTATTTTCAAACAAATTCCCCTTTTCATTTATAAATTCCTTAATGAATTTATATTCCCAAAATATTTATGAATATTCGATTTCAATTATTCATTTCAATTTATCTTCAAAAAGGATAAATTCTCAAAACGTTTTATTTCACATTGGGAAAACATTTCCTTACTTGTTTATTCATAAGTAATTCACAAATTTTATTTATTTTCTACACTTGGAAAATATTCAATATACTTAAATCAAAATTAAGTATATATTTCATTCTTTTAAGGAAATCATTCTCTTAACATATTTATTTGGGCCAAAACGAATGTTGCGTAAAACATCGTTACGACAACCCAAAATCACTAGTATAGGGATCCGAAATTAAAATAGATATATAAATCCCAATACTATACAAACATTTCCTTTCGGATATCATTTACTATAACAACAGTGTTATAGTCCACCATTTCCTTCTATTTCTCGAAAACGTCTATTTCAACAATGAATGTTGAAATCTATGGTTTCGAATCTCAACACATTTAAAAACATCGTTAGATCGTTTTAATTCTATTCAAAACGTCAATCCAAAACATTGTCTTTTACATATTATTCACTATTCAAAAACGTGAATATACTACGTTAACCAATTTCATCACTTCTATACATCTTATTTTAAAGGATTATTCACTATCTAAAACGTGAATATAACTCCTTTAATATGCTATAGCAATTTACTTATCAAAATAAGTCGTTGCGAATTTATAAAACAATGTTTATAAATTCCATTTCTATTTATTTTATAACTATTTCCTCTTAAAAATTTCCTTTATTAATCTATTCGATTTATAACTCAATTATATACCGAAAGTCCATATTATAAGTTAAAGGCTTATAATTTATTTATTTACAAAATTGTTCTTTTAACTTCATAATTATAAATCTTATAACTTATAAGATTCATTTATTTATCCAAAATCTATTCTTTTAATAACTTTACAAATTTTATAAACCTATTGTTTATAAAATTCCATTTATAACTTCACCGTTATAATTCTATAAATTTCATTCATTTATGAAATTCATTCACAATTCATTCTAACACTTATAAAAGCTCGTTTTATAATTCCAATATTTTTAATTTATAAATATCAATTTATAAATCTTTTATATAAAACAATTTATATTATTCTTTTAAAACATCTTTCAACTCCTTTATAATTTCATCATTTCTCTTAGATTTACAAAATAATCAAATTTCATAAATCCTATATAAACTTTTTATAATAAATTCAGAAATCCCAATTTTAACTATTTTATAAAATCATTAATCCCATATTTTCAAAAATCAACTTTTAACTATGTTTCTCAAAAATCATAATTTTTATAACATTAAAATTATAACGTTTATTTATTTAAGATGAATCAATTCCAAAATATTTTATAAACGTATACTCTTCAAAAATTACTTTAGAAATTCCTTAAAATCAAAATCGTTATTTTTAAACTTCAAAAATTGGATCCGATGGTGCAACACATCAAATAGTCAATCACGACTTTCAAACATCATATATCAATATGATATCAATCAAATATCACAATATCTAAAATCAAATAAATATTGGTGAGGAATCCAGTTGGATCCCTCCAACCTGTTTCCCTGCATCCACAGACATTAGCACAATACCAATTCCGTTTCAAGACGGAATATCGCGGTATATGGGATTTTATAAAATATTATCCGCTTAATAGCGGCGCAATAGGGTCTCATCCGCTATACAATGCGGGAAATCAATCAACTGCAATATATACATATGCCAATATATATATATATATATATATATATATATATATATATATATATATATATATATATATTGCTACATACTAATATAATACCAATTCCACTTCAAGGTGGAATATCGCGGTATATGTGTGTAATAAATAACCTTCGCTTACTAACGGCGTATAGGGTCTATTCACATCCACTATATATATATATATATATATATATATATATATATATATATATAACAATCATCATTCAAGCATTCAATCAACACAACTAACAATTTTAAATCTAACTATTTAAAAATTTAAATAAATCCTTTAGAGTGAGAAGTTCTCACCTTTGCTTTTATTAGCAATCCATTTCCCTTCTTGACTTGATTTTTCTCGATTTATACCTTGTATAAATATTTACACAATTTATTAATATTTGAAACGGTCGAATAATAAATTTTTGATTTGATAATTTTGATTCATCGACGATTTCTTTTTAATAGTTAAATTAACTGATAGTTTTATTTAAAACAATTTCTCCTTTTCATAAATTTATTTTAACTAAAAATTTAATTTAATTAACCAAACTCTCTTTTAATAATTTAATCAATTATAAATTCAATTTTAACTAAAAATTTTCTTTTTAGTAACTATAATAGATAGAACAAATTTATTATCATAAACTATTTATTTTATAACAGCTTAACTAATCATTTTACTTTAAATTAATATCCATATATCAATTTCTTTTAATAAATTTGTTTAACTAAAAATTTAAATTTTAAACTAAATTCTCTTTAAATAAAAATTATTTTTAACCACTAAAAATTAAATAAGTTAATTTAAACCAATTTGTAAATCCTCACTGAATTATTTAAATTTACTTCTCAAATCTGTAAACTTATTTCTCACTTTAAAAATAAATCCGTGTTCATTTTTTATTTATTTCATTATCTGTAATAATAATTTTTTTTCTGTAAATTTATAAAAATCTGTAGTATTAAATTTAAATCAATATTTACTTGTTTCTGAACATATCTGCATATTTTATTTTTACAAACTTCTGAATTTTAAAATTCTATCTAACATCTGAATCTAAATAAGCGATAAACATTACCTCACTGGTAATCGAAACTCCCATCGACCATCGCCTACCATCTCCTGTTTTTCCCAGCTTCGCCTTTCATGACATGCCGAGCTTCACTCCATGAGACGTCGCCTTCTCCTCTCGCGACCTTGGTATCGTGACTTCGAACATCGGCCTCACCAAATCGTGCCTGCAACCCAATATCGCCGCGAAGCCCTAATTGCTCGAGAACCCATCTTCGCGTCGCCTTGGCCTCGTGAATTCGCGGCCATGAATCCCTAGCCTCGCCGCCATCAACTCGAACGCGCCACTGCCGCCTGCGCCTCCCCCACGCGCAAGCACGCACGCGTGCGCTCGTTTCGCCCCCCCTACTGACTCGCGATTTCTATTTAGGGCTTCGGCCAATGTTTATTTTTTTTTACTTTTTTTTTCGATTTAAAACTGGAGCCGAAAGAGGAGGGAGGTTTGTGAATTTAATAGAAGGGACGGGGAGCAAATGTGAAGGACTGTGATGATTTATCGAATTGAATTCGACTCCGCCATTTTTCTGTTAAAATTTTGAACGAGATGAGGAGTAGAAGTATCGGTCACTATAAAATAAAGAACGACGTGTTTTTGCAGAGGAAGAGTTGTGTTTGCACGATCTTCTCCCGTGATCTTCTGTGTGTTTTTAGGCAAAAATTTAGGAAAGATAACGTGTGTACTTTGACTAATTATAATTTAAATTTAATTTGAATTCAATTTGATCTTGGCGCGTTTATATGTCGTATGCTCACATATAAACTCCGAAAAATACGAAATTTGAAATCCGACAAAAATTCAATATTACGGACCCAATGGAACTGGTTTCGTCGAATTCCGAGACTGTGCCTCGGACGACTATTTTTAAATATCGATTCAAACGATATATTTTCAAAATTGAACAATTCACTTTCAAATTAAATTCTGAAGCTTCTATTATCTTCAGTATTATCAATATGAATTTTACAAGCCTTTGAAATATTTTTAATCGGCTTAAAATTGAAGATTCAAAATTTTATTCAACTTTCAATAGATTAAATTCTATAATTTAATCGTCAAATTCATTCTGAAATTTGAAATTCAAGTCAAACCATCATTCAAATATTTAAAATTAATTAAATATTTTCAAATTAAATTGTTTAAAATTCTGGGTCGTTACAATCTTCCCCCCTTAAAAGAATTTTGTCCCGAAATTACAAGTTAAGAAGAATGCCCTTATCCCGTCTTTCATTTTTCACAATTCAAATAATCTTATCAACTTTCTAAAACAAATCTTTTTATTAGAGATTCATTATCATTTCAACTAACTTTCCAACTTCAATTATAAGTTTCAAACAACATTGTTTTCCTAACAATTCAAATTTAAATTCAAATTCAAATTTCAAACTTTCAAATTTTTTTAAATTTTTTTTCTAACACCCTAAATTTTCGAAAAATTTCGCTAGCGTTTCCTTTGCGCGGCTCGATCGGTACGACTACAAAATGGCACCACGGCCCCTCAGAATCAAAAAGAAAAGAGAAAGCCAAGTGGCTGGAGAAGAAAATCATCAAATTCCATACTGAAATTCAAATACGTACCTTTTTGTCGAGCAATTCAATTTTTATCTTTGAAATCAAAATCCCAATTCCTTTATACACCTGTATATCCTGCTAGTCATAATATCCAATTCCAACATTCAAACCAATTTGCACATTTCATTACAAAACTTTCAATATATGCTTCTTATACATTTTTACTTCACTATTGAAGTTACATATCCATTTTCATTCAATTTTACTTGAATTCAATTCTCAATTCTTAATATTGAATTTTATCGATTAACTTTCATTTACTAATTCAAATTACTACTTGAAATTAGTTTCATTCACTGATTCATTTCAATTGGTACATTCACTTATTCATTTTAAATTCCAATTTCCATATTCAATTCATCTCGAATTTACTTAATTACTAACAAAGGGAATTTCAATTTATTTCTTTTACTTACTTGAATTTATATACAAATTTAAATTTATCTTCAAATTTAGCTCACGACTAAACTTTAATTTAACCAATTCAAATTCCAATTCGTTAGTCCATGAATTAATAATTTATCAAGTTAGTTTACTTGAATTCAATCCATTTTATTTTAATTCCATATACTAATGATAATAATTCAATATTATCACTTCCTAACAATCACGCAACCATATACTATATATAGAAAATCATTTCTTTTCTATACAAAAATAGTTTTGGGCAAAATTATCTTATTTACCTGATTCAAAAACAATTTTATATTCACTAACAAATACGCGCTCATATCTATTATTACACTCAAACTCATTCTAGAGTACTACTGACTCTATCTCTATCTCTAATGAGTAATACCCAACAGAGCCATGGTTGTCGCTTAACCATATGCTCTGATACCACATGTAACGTTTCAGATTTTTCGTCGCCGAAAAACCGAAATGTTAGGGTTTTAAGAAAAAGAAAGAGGTAGAAAGAAGAGAGAAAGAGATAGAAGAAGAGAGAAAAGAAAATAGAAAATAGAACGGGACAGAGAGAAAACAACAGAAACAACATCAGAATCTCACAATTCGCAGCGGAACAACATATATTAGATAAATGAATAATCTTTAAACAAAGAACTATATCAGTTATTACATTACATTACATCATATCATCAGAGTGTACAACATCATACAACAACAAACAGCGGGAAAAGAAAATACTATACTAGTAATACGCCATGCCATCCAGCTTGCCTCCTGCAACTCCTGAATATCCAGAATATCCTGATAAACCTTAACTCTTAACTGCCCGTGTGGAAATTGGTGGGCACCCAGAGTTTAGGAAGGAAAACAATAAACTCCGAGTCAGTCATGAGACTGGTGTGAGAACTCAAAACAGTTTATTTACTTTAAAATCAAAATAGAGGAATATTTTTAAAGTCAATTCGCAATGCTTTTAAAAAAAATGAGACTACCATAAGGCCTCCCGCACACACACACATGCAAATGCAGACTCGGAGGAGATTTCTCCTTATGATAGTCAAAGATGCTTGATACGCATTAAAAAGAAACATTTGATATTATTACTAGTGCATAGTGTAGAAATTATTTCGAAAATAAAGATATAAATATTAGCCAACATACGACCATTATCGTATGCCTACTATAGCTACCATCTAAACAGTGGTGACCAACATAAGTAAATGGCAAGTTCTACAACTAAAACCGTACAGGGTTTCGTATTGGGAATTGGATTTCCAACAAATGGTCAGGCCAAGGAACTTCCCATTGCCACATGAGAACGCCTCTGGATGGACGTCCCCGAGAACCAAACCGGATCTCTGCCAACACAAGGCCGGGTTACCCCTAACTGAGTAACAACTGACCGAATATGCCATCCCCCGGTCCTTTGGGACCTTTAACCGAGCGCTCGTAATCAATTCACACAATCATAAAGTGTTTTCAACATGAGTAAGTATCTGGGCTCCATACCATGATACCACCCTTTTCCAGAAGGAAATGCACATACCCTAAAGGGCGCTACCCCTCATAACCTTGTCGCATATTTCCTGTTTTGACCATTTCCGGGGTGTGAGGCTCGACGAAGTCTCGTCCACAAAAACACACTTTATACAAAAGCCGTGCTTTGGGTCAACAAATGATCATAGAAATGATAACAAAGATATACGATCAAACAAATGATCCTATCACAAATGATCAACACAATGATCATTTCACAGCAACACTCAGCATGTCACATTACCAAATTGGGAATATATCGCTGATAACCTTCAACTACATAACCTCTGAGCTCGTACGTCTCAGAGAAGGGTGTTAAGCTAAGAGAATAAATTCTCCGCCACCAACAGAAATATATTTGAAAGAAATCGGCTTTATATCTCAATTTGTAATGTCAGACATACAATCCATACAAGTCTGTTCTGGGCTCGAACAGAACCGAAGGCACTCACAAAGAAGTCCTTGCAATTCGGATATTCACTAATCACGTCAGGACTTCCCATCACATATGGAGTCTCTATACCGGGGACCATTCGATGCAAAGACATTCGATGAGTTGTCCTTTCGCTTTCAAAAATATCCGGTCTTCAACACCGGTCATCAATGCTATCCATTACGTCGTATCACTATTCGGAATAGGTAATCCGAATAACGAGCGCAATAATTTTAAAAATAAGTGTGCATTCAAATTCAAGCAATCCCAACAAATACCCATTCAAAGGTAAATATTTATACTCGGTTATTGAATTATTAATGGATATGCACAACATCACCAGATTCCAAATAATTTTTCAAATTATTTATTCCCCAAAAATATCTTTACTAGATATATAGTTTTCACACTTCAAAAATAAATCAACATTTATTTTCAAACAAATTCCCCTTTTCATTTATAAATTCCTTAATGAATTTATATTCCCAAAATATTTATGAATATTCGATTTCAATTATTCATTTCAATTTATCTTCAAAAAGGATAAATTCTCAAAACGTTTTATTTCACATTGGGAAAACATTTCCTTACTTGTTTATTCATAAGTAATTCACAAATTTTATTTATTTTCTACACTTGGAAAATATTCAATATACTTAAATCAAAATTAAGTATATATTTCATTCTTTTAAGGAAATCATTCTCTTAACATATTTATTTGGGCCAAAACGAATGTTGCGTAAAACATCGTTACGACAACCCAAAATCACTAGTATAGGGATCCGAAATTAAAATAGATATATAAATCCCAATACTATACAAACATTTCCTTTCGGATATCATTTACTATAACAACAGTGTTATAGTCCACCATTTCCTTCTATTTCTCGAAAACGTCTATTTCAACAATGAATGTTGAAATCTATGGTTTCGAATCTCAACACATTTAAAAACATCGTTAGATCGTTTTAATTCTATTCAAAACGTCAATCCAAAACATTGTCTTTTACATATTATTCACTATTCAAAAACGTGAATATACTACGTTAACCAATTTCATCACTTCTATACATCTTATTTTAAAGGATTATTCACTATCTAAAATGTGAATATAACTCCTTTAATATGCTATAGCAATTTACTTATCAAAATAAGTCGTTGCGAATTTATAAAACAATGTTTATAAATTCCATTTCTATTTATTTTATAACTATTTCCTCTTAAAAATTTCCTTTATTAATCTATTCGATTTATAACTCAATTATATACCGAAAGTCCATATTATAAGTTAAAGGCTTATAATTTATTTATTTACAAAATTGTTCTTTTAACTTCATAATTATAAATCTTATAACTTATAAGATTCATTTATTTATCCAAAATCTATTCTTTTAATAACTTTACAAATTTTATAAACCTACTGTTTATAAAATTCCATTTATAACTTCACCGTTATAATTCTATAAATTTCATTCATTTATGAAATTCATTCACAATTCATTCTAACACTTATAAAAGCTCGTTTTATAATTCCAATATTTTTAATTTATAAATATCAATTGATAAATCTTTTATATAAAACAATTTATATTATTCTTTTAAAACATCTTTCAACTCCTTTATAATTTCATCATTTCTCTTAGATTTACAAAATAATCAAATTTCATAAATCCTATATTTAAACTTTTTATAATAAATTCAGAAATCCCAATTTTAACTATTTTATAAAATCATTAATCCCATATTTTCAAAAATCAACTTTTAACTATGTTTCTCAAAAATCATAATTTTTATAACATTAAAATTATAACGTTTATTTATTTAAGATGAATCAATTCCAAAAATATTTTATAAACGTATACTCTTCAAAAATTACTTTAGAAATTCCTTAAAATCAAAATCGTTATTTTTAAACTTCAAAAATTGGATCCGATGGTGCAACACATCAAATAGTCAATCACGACTTTCAAACATCATATATCAATATGATATCAATCAAATATCACAATATCTAAAATCAAATAAATATTGGTGAGGAATCCAGTTGGATCCCTCCAACCTGTTTCCCTGCATCCACAGACATTAGCACAATACCAATTCCGTTTCAAGACGGAATATCGCGGTATATGGGATTTTATAAAATATTATCCGCTTAATAGCGGCGCAATAGGGTCTCATCCGCTATACAATGCGGGAAATCAATCAACTGCAATATATACATATGCCAATATATATATATATATATATTGCTACATACTAATATAATACCAATTCCACTTCAAGGTGGAATATCGCGGTATATGTGTGTAATAAATAACCTACGCTTACTAACGGCGTATAGGGTCTATTCACATCCTATATATATATATATATATATATATATATATATAACAATCATCATTCAAGCATTCAATCAACACAACTAACAATTTTAAATCTAACTATTTAAAAATTTAAATAAATCCTTTAGAGTGAGAAGTTCTCACCTTTGCTTTTATTAGCAATCCATTTCCCTTCTTGACTTGATTTTTCTCGATTTATACCTTGTATAAATATTTACACAATTTATTAATATTTGAAACGGTCGAATAATAAATTTTTGATTTGATAATTTTGATTCATCGACGATTTCTTTTTAATAGTTAAATTAACTGATAGTTTTATTTAAAACAATTTCTCCTTTTCATAAATTTATTTTAGCTAAAAATTTAATTTAATTAACCAAACTCTCTTTTAATAATTTAATCAATTATAAATTCAATTTTAACTAAAAATTTTCTTTTTAGTAACTATAATAGATAGAACAAATTTATTATCATAAACTATTTATTTTATAACAGCTTAACTAATCATTTTACTTTAAATTAATATCCTTATATCAATTTCTTTTAATAAATCTGTTTAACTAAAAATTTAAATTTTAAACTAAATTCTCTTTAAATAAAAATTATTTTTAACCACTAAAAATTAAATAAGTTAATTTAAATAAGCTATAAACATTACCTCACTGGTAATCGAAACTCCTATCGACCATCGCCTACCATCTCCTGTTTTTCCCAGCTTCGCCTTTCACGACATGCCGAGCTTCACTCCATGAGACGTCGCCTTCTCCTCTCGCGACCTTGGTATCGCGACTTTGAACAGCGGCCTCACCAAATCGTGCCTGCAACCCAATATCGCCGCGAAGCCCTAATTGCTCGAGAACCCATCTTCGCGTCGCCTTGGCCTCGTGAATTCGCGGCCATGAATCCCTAGCCTCGCCGCCATCAACTCGAACACGCCACTGCCGCCTACGCCTCCCCCACGCGCAAGCATGCGCGCGTGCGCTCGTTCCCCCCCCCCCCCCACTGACTCGCGATTTCTATTTAGGGCTTCGGCCAATGTTTATTTTTTTTATTTTTTTTTCGATTTAAAACTGGAGCCGAAGAAGAGGAGGGAGGTTTGTGAATTTAATAGAAGGGACGGGGAGCAAATGTGAAGGACTGTGATGATTTATCGAATTGATTCGACTCCGCCATTTTTCTGTTAAAATTTTGAATGAGATGAGGAGTAGAAGTATCGGCCACTATAAAATAAAGAACGACGTGTTTTTGCAGAGGAAGAGTTGTGTTTGCACGATCTTCTCCCGTGATCTTCTGCGTGCTTTTAGGCAAAAATTTAGGAAAGATAACGTGTGTACTTTGACTAATTATAATTTAAATTTAATTTGAATTCAATTTGATCTTGGCCCATTTATATGTCGTACGCTCACATATAAACTCCGAAAAATACGAAATTTGAAATCCGACAAAATTTCAATATTACGGACCCAATGGAACTGGTTTCGTCGAATTTCGAGACTGTGCCTCGGACGGCTATTTTTAAATATCGATTCAAACGATATATTTTCAAAACTGAACAATTCACTTTCAAATTAAATTCTGAAGCTTCTATTATCTTCAGTATTATTAATATGAATTCTACAAACCTTTGAAATATTTTTAATCGGCTTAAAATTGAAGATTCAAAATTTTATTCAACTTTCAATAGATTAAATTCTATAATTTAATCGTCAAATTCATTCTGAAATTTGAAATTCAAGTTAAACCATCATTCAAATATTTAAAATTAATTAAATATTTCCAAATTAAATTGTTTAAAATTCTGGGTCGTTACACTAAAAGTATTTTATCAAAAGAAAAATAATTAATTTTTTTAAATAATTAGTTAACTAAAGTTGAATAAATGGTAATTAATTTGTTCGACTAATTCGAATATTAATAAAACCTTATAATGTTTGTTATAAGGTTCAAAAATCGTGAAATCAAGCTGGAATGAAAATGGGTTGCATGCATAGTTAAAGGTCAGATCTTCTCACTCAAATAATAATAATTGAAAATTTCAGTTATTGATTGATTGTTAATTATGATAGTTAAATTTTGTGGCGACCCGACTTTCTGACCACAGAAATCCGTGTCATCTTGAAGAAAGAAAGGGGTGAGAAAATAGAAAAGATAGAGAAGAAATAACAACAACATCAGAATCTTATAGCGGTACGAATAAATTATATTAATCACATAAGTACTTATATAATATACAACATCAATCAGAGTTACACAGATAATACATCACATACTAGACAGTTATAGACACCTATCTAGTTATACAACTCAAACGAATAACTCAAAGATACCAACACAGCGGAACTATATATATATATATCTACAACGCTGAAGCTTCCTGCTCCATTTCTCCTCCAGAATTCGTCAAAGCCAACCTGAATCCCTTGGCTACTTGTAAAAATTTGAGTATCCGAGAGTTTAGGAAAAACAGAAATAAACTTCGGGTCAGACATGGGTCTGATGTGAGTAACAGGTTAACGTTGCTTAATTTTTGAAAACCTTTGAAACAAAAGGTATCATGTAAGACTTTCCACACATAAACATGGGTAAGTTTTTACCTTACGCTAACCAAAACATTTGATAAGAAATTCAGTGATATTATAATAGGTCTAGGGTTTTCAAGTAAACAGAAAATAGCCGAAATTGTTACATTCATTAAATTCCAGCTACTAGCCACAAAAGTGGGTAATACAATCAAATCCGATGGAACATATTGGATTTTGGATTCCATACAATGGCAGGGCTACTGGGGTACCGCCCGTCACAGTACGTGGCCTAGCATAACGTACGGAGGATCACTCCCGACCCCCTACAACACAAGGCCGGAACCTTTCCTTACTGAACAGTCCCGAACAAGATAACCCCGGCGGTTGTTGCAATCAACCGCCCACACAGCCAAAAAATAAAGGGACATCTAGACAGCGGAATATCTCGTCCTGCTTGGGCATGACCCACCTAACCTTGCTTCACCTCCTCTGTTTTTGCTATTCTCGGTTGATGAGGCTCGATGCTACGATTACCTTTAGAGAATACATCTCTTAGAATGCTCATCGTCTGCCTGACGACATTCTTAAAGCATTCAATCCATACAAGTTCGTTCAGGGTTCGAACGAAACCGAAGGCATTATCTCATTACACTCATTTTGGAATCACCCTCAGAGTTAACGACAATAACCCTTGCACTCTGAATCTTCATTTTCACTTCAGATTCACAACCTATCGTTAATTTGGATCGATGTGGTTTTCGGATGTCCAAATATGGAAACCCGATCCCGGTCTCATCGAAATCCAAAACGTATCTTTTAAGGCCAAGTTGTTTAAAGTTAAAACAATTCAATTCAATATTATCAATATACACACAGATAGATAATTCACATCTCATAATAGATAATCACATTATCATCATAAACAGATAATCAATATTATCATCCAAACAGATACTTACTATTATCATACTTAAATCATACATCCATATCACATAGATATTACTCATCTCATATCTGAGATCACAATCAATCAATGAAATATCAATATCATTCATCCATAAGCAATGATTTATAATCATACCATTTATAATTAATTTAAAATGAACTAAATTAACCACTTCTATCTCTAATTAATTTAAAGTAAATTAAATTAATTACTTCATCTATAAATCCTGCTGATACAATCATTAATAAATTATAAATCAAATTAATTAATGATCCATTAAGTATTCATCTTAATTAAACATCTTTGATTAATCATTTTCTAATTACAATAAGTAATTAGTCTTTATTTAATTCCACAAATTAATTATCCTAAATCATTTATAGTAATTAACATTTAGTTACTTCATTTATTAATTAACTAAAAATTAGTTACATTTATCCTTAGTTAATTACATTAATTAATCACTTCATTATTAATTATTTCTTAATCAACCCATTATAAATTACATCATTAAACACATTAATTAATGATTTCTAATTATATTTAAATTAATTACTTTATTTAAATTAATTACATTAAATAATTAACACAATTGTTAATCACCCTTGATTAATAACATTCCAGTAATTAACTATCCTTAATTACTTATATTGATAAATTAATTATTCCATAATTAATTATCTCCATTAATAAATCCCTTGATTAATTACATAAGTAATTACCTAAATTACTCCATTAACACATCATCTTTCACTAATTACATTCAGTAATTAACATTAATTACTTCCCTAAGTAATTATGCTCTATTAAATACACTAAGTAATTACACTTATCAATTTATCAAATGATTTCCTTAAATTAATTAAACTAAATTAATTAACTTAATTTAATCATATCATCTAAATTTATTACAATAAGTAATTTATCTCTTAATTACTTTTATCAAGTAATTACATTCAACAATTTACAATAGATTATCTAATTAATCTAATTAATTATCAAAATTAATCACATTAATTAATTAACTAAAAATCCTTAGTTAATTATCTTCATTAACTAATAACATTCCTTAATTTACTTCTTAATTAATTTCTAGTCATAAATTAATCTAAACTACTAATTTATAAATTAAATACATAAGTCATTCCTTAATTAACTTATCCATTAAATCATTTTAATATCTAAATTATTTCTAAGATAATTTATTTCTTTATTAATGATTTCATTTTCATTTAAGAGTAATACATTACTCTTTTGAATTAAAATTTAAATTTCATTTTGAATTTAAGATTAAAAAATGATTATTCTTTTAAACATTAATCCAATGTAAAGTTCAGTTTAAAATCCTTAAAAATAAATGAACTAACATTTTCTACTTATATAAGAGAAAGCTTTTAAGCCAATCTACTTAATTTTCATTTAAAATTTAGCTTTCAAAATACATTAATATTTTAACTTGCAAATTCAAGTTAAAAAAAAATTATTTAACCATTATTAAAGAATCCCTTTAAAAAGAACTATGTCAAAATCAATTCAAATATTTGTTTGAAACAAATTACCTAAAAAAAACTATTTGATTTAAACTTGTTTTATATATTTAGATTTAAAAACTGATTTAAATTTCAGACTCACATTCAAAGAAGAACTTGAGTCCATTGGTTTAACTTTGATTTTAAAACTTTGGCTTTAACTTGCTTTTAAAAACTTGGTTTTTAATTCTTGATTTAAAATCCAAATTAATTTTTAAAAACTTAGATTCAAAAGTTCATTTGAATCTGTACTTTAAACTTTTAATTTAAAACACAGTTTTAAAATCCTGTTTTTAAATTTTGAACAAAATTTAAAACTGAAACAATCAGGTTTGCCAAAACCTAAAACAACTCACTGACTCGAGCCAAACCAAAATCGCCTCGAGTCCTCACCTTCCCTGCTTCGAGTTCGACATGAAGTTTCCCCGAGTCAAACCCTTAAAGACTCGAGTAACTCGCGAATTAACTCGAGTGAAAAACTCGAGTACCCTTTGCTTCAACAAACTCCTCCAGGCACAACACAGTGCATCGTGCATATGCACGGTGGCAATGGTCATCGCTGATCATCATCGATGATCTTCCAACATCATCCGTCACCCAAACACCCCCTCGCAAGCATCAACACAACATCTTCAACTCGAAATCAAATTTGAGGGTTCGAGCCACAAACCTGGAAACACAGACAAACCAACTTCCAAAAATCTGGAAGTTCACCATCCTCGCCACCTCGTCCACCAGAGACGCTGAATTTCTGGCCATCACCACGTCTACGTACCCTCTACCTCCCCTCAAGAGCACGTAACGCTCGATCGCACAGAGAGGGAGAATGAATTGAAGACTCAGCCTTACAAAAATTTAGGTCTACGAAAAAGAAATCGTCACCCATGCCACCACGTCCACCTGAAGAATCTTCCACTATTTTTCCTAGACCCTACGCTCACTCCTCTACCACCCCAGAGAGCCACGACCTCCCCCTTCACCGAGATCACCGAAAAATGGTCGAAAAGCCATTTCCGTTCAACCCAAGATTGCTTTCGCCTCCCACTTCGAAAAAACGTGATTCTTGCCTTAAAATTCAAGTTAAAGCATGAGAATTCAGTTTGCATACCTAGATTCATGATTTGAGATATTCAAAATTTTGATAAAAATCAAATGTTGCTCAGTTCTTGATCTTTCAATGATATATATACATTGTTTCTACTGAAATTTGTTTTTAGAACTTAGTTTAGGATCAAACAACCATTATTTGTTTTAATCTTAAGTCCTAATATTTTGTAGAATTTTCAGAAATGATTTTTAATCAGAACCTGTTCATTAAAAAAAATTCAAACAGAGAGTTTATAAAATAAACAGTCTGCACTTCAATGTCACCATTCACAGCACATCCATGTACAAAGATATAACACACATATTCACATACATATGCATCAGTATTATATGTTAAAAACTGTTATTAAGTGATGTTACTCACATATGATCAGAGGAGAGGGACAGAGCATAGCTAGCTGGAAAGTAGTTTGAACTTTTAACGAAGCTGAGAAATAGTTTTCTTGATCTTCCTTTAACTTCTTGTTTGTTGATGTATGATGCTTCAGTTTATAAAAATGAAAAAGTTTGCTACTTGTATATTTCAGGTTTGTTATGTTTTGAACGAACTAAAAATAAGGGGATGATATATAGAAAGAAAAGTTAGTATGGGGAAGGTGTTTACTGGGTTAGCAAATGCAGGTACAATTATTTGTTTTTGTTTGTATCATGCAAGATTATATTTTGGGGGCTGAAATGATTCTAGTGCCAAATTCGTATGGACTTGTTTGCTGCTAGAGATGAAAGCATTTATTGTTTAAGTACTATATGTCTTACTTAGCTTATTTTACTTTTCATTTTAGATATTTTAATTTTACTTTACTTTTATTCTTGCCTGAATCTTTATTTACAAGCTATCTGCATTTTTATTTTTACTTTACTTTGTTTTATACTACCCTTTGCATTTCAAAACTTTACAGGCAACAAATTTTCTCTTTTTTTTATTCTTGCATTCAAAACCTTTACAGGTTACATACAAACACATTTTTACTTACCTGCAGCTTATACTTTATGTACATATTATTCTTTTGTTTTAGTTATGTTATAAATTTTTAGATTAAGTATTTATCATAGTTTCTTGTGTTTATATATTTATACTTATGTTTATAACCATATAATGGATTTATGATTATGTTTAAATATTTATAAGATTTATTTTATCTTAAACATACTTGAAAGATTTTATTTTATATTTACAAATCATAGCTTCCTTTTAAAATACATATATATAAATAAATAAGTTTGAAACGACAATTTCTATAAAAATCCATTTGTAAAGACATTACATTATTATTATTGTTTAAAAATAACTCATTATTAAATTAGAATAGTTTATAAAAGAAATTATCACTTAATTACTTATTTCCATCAAGCTATATTTAGAAAAGAACAAACAAACCTTTTGTTAAATTTAAATTTTAGCTAAAATCATCTAAACAAATTTTAACTTTATCTTGAGTATATTTAAACCATATTTTTATCAATCTATAATAAAAAGAAAATAAAACAATCTTTTTGTTAATAAATTTTAAATTTAAACTTAAGCTAGAATAAGTTCTAACTATTAAATATTTATCTTAGGTATTTAAAACCATATAGTTATTTATTTAATAGCTTAATACTAAATTAAATCAAATTTCCAAGTTATCAGAAATATTAAAATTAGAAAACATAACTTTATTTATTAAAATTAAAACAAAGATTAACTACTTACAATATATACAAATATATAGATATATATTTGTAAATAGAAAACAATTAAATTAGCTTTTTAAAAGATGAATTATCAGTTAGATGTTTATATTAAAAGAAGATTATTAAATCAATTTAAATCTTATTAACAATTATTATCAAATTAATTTAATTTTTAACATAGATTATTAAATTAATATTGCCAAAATTTCTGGGATATCACATTCCTTTCCCCTTAAAAGAATTTCGTCCCCGAAATTTAAAGCAAAGGTAATTTAATAATTCAATTAAAGATTTAATTTTAAAACACAAGCATATATCAACCAGATGCTAACAATCATAGCAACCAATTTATCCAATCAAACAAATCTAACTATCCAGACAAAATTCCGGATAGAATTTTCTTGAATTTTCCAAATATAAATACTGGGATACTCGCTCTACAGAATCCAAACAATCAATACTACTATGCTACAGAACCCACTCATCTAGATTTACAAACAAGACAGGATATCAGACTACAGACAAATCTGAATTAACAACCAAAACTCCCTGAACTGCTGGTTCTACAACCAGAGATAGATCTTACACGTACTCCCTCAGAGATACGTGAAACACAACGAATATCAGTTCTCCAAACTGGCAATTCAATTCTGAAGACCAAACACCTATCCAAAATCAAATCTCCGACTTGGGAATCCGAATTCCTCCGTCTCTTATCCACCAAACTCTTTAGACGATCCTTTGCTGCCTACATCTTTCTTGATCGGCTCAACCCTTGCTGATGTCCTTAGAAACAAACTGAACCAAAGAAAATCCAACAAAATGATCTTTCCAAGATCGACCAAAACTCAAAACACAAACTCTATTCCAAATCAGAAAACATAACTCACTTCTCACATCCGGAATAGATAAAACAGGTGCACACCAATCTGGCCTCAGTTCCTGAAAAATTTCCTATAGAACTCTCCAATCCAAACATTGCAACATCCAATTGCTTCCAAACTAAAACAACTGCCACCATGCTTCCACTGCGCAACTCTGACTGAGCAGATGAAAATGCAGATGATGAACATAAGCACAAACTGGACAACACATCCCAGAACTATGGTTCAACAAATCCATAAAACTCAGAAGTTCCTCCAAAACCTGAGCCGTTTCACCAAACCCTCTCATCCAAAAACAATCTTTACTACTAAGCTGAACCATCGGTACCACTCCTGGAATCCAGTCGATGCCACACTCAATCTTCTAATGCTGACAAAACTCTGATTTCCTGAAGACATCCAGAATATCTCTGAAAATCCAAGAGAATACTCAAACTATCGCAAGTCACTTTTGCGATCAACCCAGCCTACTTTCAAAGAAAAACTATTCTCGCTTTACCAATTAGAACAGCTTTCACTTAACTAGCCAATCCATCGAAGAAATGGAATCACTCTGCAGCTTCTAAACTCCACTGCTGACTCAGAAGCCAAAGACTACCTAATCCAAAGCCCTTCGAGAAACTCGGACCATAAATCAAATAGAACCACCTTGCTGAACACAGCCACAATACCGAAGCAGACACTCTTCCTTAACTTGTTCCAATGAAACATCTTCGAAGACATCCATAGTTATTGTGTCTCACACAGTTACTACACCTTGATGTATCAAGATATCATGTCTGGCTTCTGTCCAACCGACAGATCCAAACTCTAGCTCATCCAAACTTACACTTCAAAAATGAACTCTGAACCTTAACAGGTTTCCTTCAGAGATTGATGAAATCCTTACATCACCCAAAGCTCACTCGGGACGGTATTAGGTCTACAGTCTCGACAAATACACTTCCACCTCAATCATTCTAACTCCAACCGTTGGTAGTCGTGTTACACACACCACTACCCTATCTACCTTTATAGCTCATTCGAAAACCGGAACTGTATAATCCAACAAATAGGTAGAAATATATATATATATATATATATATATATATATATCAATTACAAATACGCTCTCTCAGGAAAGAAGTCACTCAAGAGCCTAGGTATTCACTCAACCTAGCGCTCTGATACCAACTGTGACGACTCGACTTTCTGACCACAGAAATCCGTGTCATCTTGAAGAAAGAAAAGGGTGAGAAAATAGAAAAGATAGTGAAGAAAGAACAACAACATCAGAATCTCACAGCGGAACGAATAAATTATATTAATCACATAAGTACTTACATAATATACAACATCAATCAGAGTTACAAAGATAATACATCACATACTAGATAGTTATTGACACATGTCTAGTTATACAGCTCAATACAACTCAAACAAATAACTCAAAGATACCAACACAGCGGAACTATATATATACAACGCTGAAGCCTCCTGCTCAATTTCTCCTCCAGAATTCGTCAAAGCCAACCCGAGTCCCTTGGCTACTCATAAAAATTTGAGTACCCGGGAGTTTAGGAAAAACAGAAATAAACTCCGGGTCAGACATAGGTCTGGTGTGAGTAACAGGTTAAAGTTGCTTAATTTTTGAAAACCTTTGAAACAAAAGGTATCACGTTAGACTTCCCACACATAAACATGGGTAAGGTTTTACCTTACGCTAACCAAAACATTTGATAGGAAATTCAGTGATATTATAATAGGTCTAGGGTTTTCAAGTAAATAGAGAATAGCCGAAATTGTTACATTCATTAAATTCCAGCTACTAGCCATAAGAGTGGGTAATACAATCAAATCCAATGGCACTTATTGGATTTTGGATTCCATACAATGGCAGGGCTACTAGGGTATCGTCCGTCACAGTACGTGGCCTAGATCAACGTACCGAGGATTACTCCTGACCCCCTACAACACAAGGCCGGAACCATTCCTTACAGAACAGTTCCGAACAAGATAACCTCGGCAGTTGTTGCAATCAACCGCCCACATAGCCGAAAAATAAAGGGACATCTAGACAGGGGAATATCTCATCCTGCTTGGGCATGACCCACCTAACCTTGCTGCACCTCCTCCATTTTAGCCATTCCCGGTTAATGAGGCTTGAGGCTGCGATTACCTTTAGAGAATACATCTCTTAGAATGCTCATCGTCTTCCTGACGATGTTCTGAAAGCATTCAATCCATACAAGTTCGTTCCGGGTTCGAACGAAACCGAAGGCATTATCTCGTTACACTCATTTTGTAATCACCCTCAGAGTTAACGACAATAACCATTGCACTCTGAATCTTCATCTTCACTTCAGATTCACGACCTATCGTTAATTTGGATCGATGTGGTTTTCGGATGTCCAAATATGGAAACCCGATCCCAGTCTCATCGAAATCCAAAACGTATCTTTTAAGACCAAGTTGTTTAAAGTTAAAACAATTCAATTCAATATTATCAATACACACAAGTAGATAATTCACATCTCATAATAGATAATCACATTATCATCATAAATAGATAATCAATATTATCATCCAAACAGATACTTACCATTATCATACTTAAACCATACATCCATATCACATAGATATTACCCATCTCATATCTGAGATCACAATCAATCAATGAAATATCAATATCATTCATCCATAAGCAATGATTTATAATCATACCATTTATAATTAATTTAAAATGAATTAAATTAACTACTTTTATCTCTAATTAATTTAAAGTAAATTAAATTAATTACTTTATCTATAAATCCTGCTTATACAATCATTAATTAATTATAAATCAAATTAATTAATGATCCATTAAGTATTCATCTTAATTAAGCATCTTTGATTAATCATTTTCTAATTACAATAAGTAATTGGTCTTTATTTAATTCCATAAATTAATTATCCTAAATCATTTATAGTAATTAACATTTAGTTACTTCATTTATTAATTAACTAAAAATTAGTTACATTTATCCTTAATTAATTACATTAATTAATCACTTCATTATTAATTATTTCTTAATTAATCAATTATAAATTACATCATTAATCACATTAATTAATGATTTCTAATTGTATTTAAATTAATTACTTTATTTAAATTAATTACATTAAATAATTAACACAGTTATTAATCACCCTTGATTAATAACATTCCAGTAATTAACTATCCTTAACTACTTATATTAATAAATTAATTATTCTATAATTAATTATCTCCACTAATTAATCCCTTGATTAATTACAAAAGTAATTACCCAAATTACTCCATTAATACATCATCTTTCACTAATTACATTCAGTAATTAACATTAATACTTCCCTAAGTAATTATGCTCCATTAAATACACTAAGTAATTACATTTATCAATTTATCAAATGATTTTCTTAAATTAAAACTAAATTAATTAACTTAATTTAATCATATCATCTAAATTTATTATAATAAGTAATTTATCTCTTAATTACTTTTATCAAGTAATTACATTTAACTATTTACAATAGATTATCAAATTAATCTAATTAATTATCAAAATTAATCACATTAATTAATTAATTAAAAATCCTTAGTTAATTATCTTCATTAACTAATAACATTTCTTAATTTACTTCTTAATTAATCTCTAGTTATAAATTAATCTAAATTACTAATTTATAAATTAAATATATAAGTCATTCCTTAATTAACTTATCCATTAAATCGTTTTAATATCTAAATTATTTCTAAGATAATTTATTTCTTTATTAATGATTTCATTATCATTTAAGAGTAAAACATTACTCTTTTGAATTAAAATTTAAATTTCATTTTGAATTTAATATTCAAAATGAGTATTCTTTTAAACATTAATCCAATGTAAAGTTTAATTTAAAATCCTTAAAAATAAATGAAATTAGCATTTTCTACTTATATAAGAGAAAGCTTTTAAAGTAATCTACTTAATTTTTATTTAAAATTTAGCTTTCAAAATACATTAATATTTTAACTTGCAAATTCAAGTTAAAAAGAATTTATTTAACCATTATTCAAAAATCCATTTAAAAAGAACCATGTCAAAATCAATTCAAATATTTATTTGAAACAAATTACCTAAAAAAACTATTTGATTTAAACTTGTTTTATATATTTAGATTTAAAAACGGATTTAAATTTCAGGCTTAAATTCAAAGAAGAACTTGAATCCATTGGTTTAACTTTGATTTTAAAACTTTGGCTTTAACTTGCTTTTAAAAACTTGGTTTTTAATTCTTGATTTGAAATCCAAATTCATTTTTAAAAACTTAGATTCAAAAGTTCATTTGAATCTACACTTTAAACATTTAATTTAAAACACAGTTTAAAAATCCTGTTTTTAAATTTTGAACAAAATTTAAACCTGAAACAATCAGGTTTGCCAAAACCTGAAACAACTTACTGACTCGAGCCAAACCAAAATCGCCTCAAGTCCTCACCTTTCCTGCTTCGAGTTCGACATGAAGTTTCCCCGAGTCAAACCCTTAAAGACTCGTGTAACATGCGAATTAACTCGAGTGAAAAACTCGAGTACCCTCTGCTTCAACAAACTCCTCCAGGCACAACACAGTGCACCGTGCATATGCACGGTGGCGATGGTCATCATTGATCATCATCGATGAGCTTCCCACATCATCCATCACCCAAACACCCCCCCGCAAGCATCAACACAACATCTTCAAGTCGAAATCAAATTCGAGGGTTTGAGCCACAAACTTGGAAATACAGACAACCCAACTTCCAAAAACATTGAAGTTCGCCATCCTCGCCACCTCATCCACCAGAGATGCTGAATTTCCGGCCATCACCACGTATACGTACCCTCTACCTCCCCTCAAGATCACGTAATGCTAGATCGCACAGAGAGGGAGAACGAATCGAAGACTCAGCCTATAAAAATTTAGGTCTACGAAAAAGAAATCGTCGCCGGCGCCACCACGTCCACCTGACGAACCTTCCACTATTTTTTCTAGACCTTACGCTCACTCCTCTACCACCCCAGAGAGCCACGACCTCCCCCTTCACCGAGATCACTGGAAAATGGTCGAAAAGCCATTTCCGTTCAACCCAAGATTGCTTTCGCCTCCCACTTCGAAAAACGTGATTCTTGCCTTAAAATTCAAGTTAAAGCATGAGAATTCAGTTTGCATACCTAGATTCATGATTTGAGATATTCAAAATTTTGATAAAAATCAAATGTTGCTCAGTTCTTGATATTTCAGTGATATATATACATTGTTTCTACTTAAATTTATTTTAAAAACTTAGTTTAGGATCAAACAACCTTTATTTGTTTTAATCTTAAGTCCTAATATTTTGTAGATTTTTCAGAAATGATTTTTAATCAAAACCTGTTATTAAAAAAAAAATTCAAACAGAGAGTTTATAAAATAAACAGTCTGCACTTCAATGTCACCATTCACAGCACATCCATGTACAAAGATATAACACACATATTCACATACATATGCATCAGGATTATATGTTAAAAACTGTTATTAAGTGATGTTGCTCACATATGATCAGAGGAGAGGGACAAAGCATAGCTAGTTGGAAAGCAGTTTGAACTTTTAACAAAGCTGAGAAATAGTTTTCTTGATCTTCCTTTAACTTCTTGTTTGTTGACGTATGATGCTTCAGTTTATAAAAATGAAAATGTTTGCTACTTATATATTTCAGATTTGTTATGTTTTGAACGAACTAAAAATAAGGGGATGATATATAGAAAAGAAAAGTTAGTATGGGGAAGGTGTTTATTGGCTTAGCAAATGCAGGTACAATTATTTGTTTTTATTTGTATCGGTCAAGATTATATTTTGGGGGCTGAAATGATTCTAGAGCCATTTCATATGGACATGTTTGCTGCTAGAGATGAAAGCATTTATTGTTTAAGTACTATGTGTCTTACTTAGCTTATTTTATTTTTCATGTTAGATATTTTAATTTTACTTTACTTTGCATTTTTTCTTGCCTGAATCTTTATTTACAAGCTACCTGCATTTTTATTTTTACTTTACTTTGTTTTATACTACCCTTTGCATTTCAAAACTTTACAGGCAACAAATTTCTTTTTTTTTTCATTCTTGCATTCAAAACCTTTACAGGTTACATACAAACATATTTTTACTTACCTGGCAGCTTATACTTTATGTACATATTATTCTTTTGTTTTAGTTATGTTATAAATTTTTAGATTAAGTATTTATCATAGTTTCTTGTGTTTATATATTTATACTTATGTTTATAACCATATAATGGATTTATGCTTATGTTTAAATATTTATAAGATTTATTTTATCTTAAACATACTTGAAAGATTTTATTTTATATTTACAAATCATAACTTCCTTTTAAAGTACGTATATATAAATAAATAAGTTTGAAACGACAATTTCTATAAAAATCCATTTGTAAAGACATTACATTATTATTATTGTTTAAAAATAACTCATTATTAAATTAGAATAGTTTATAAAAGAAATTATCACTTAATTACTTATTTCCATCAAGCTATATTTAGAAAAGAACAAACAAACCTTTTGTTAAATTTAAATTTTAGCTAAAATCATCTAAACAAATGTTAACTTTATCTTGAGTATATTTAAACCATATTTTTATCAAGCTATAATAAAAAGAAAATAAAACAATCTTTTTGTTAATAAATTATAAATTTAAACTTAAGCTAGAATAAGTTCTAACTATTAAAGATTTATCTTAAGTATTTAAAACCATATTGTTATTTATTTAATAGCTTAATACTAAATTAAATCAAATTTCCAAGTTATCAGAAATATTAAAATTAGAAAACATAACTTTATTTATTAAATTTAAAACAAAGATTAACTACTTACAATATATACAAATATATAGATATATATTTGTAAATAGAAAACAATTAAATTAGCTTTTTAAAAGATGAATTATCAGTTAGATGTTTATATTAAAAGAAGATTATTAAATCAATTTAAATCTTATTAACAATTATTATCAAATTAATTTAATTTTTAACACAGATTATTAAATTGATATTGCCAAAATTTCCGGGATATCACAAATTTAAAATTGATTGATTATGTGCTTGGATGATTTATTTATTATCAGTTATATTAGTTTAGACCCTATGCGCCGCATAATAGCGGGTGATATTATATATTAAACCCATATACTGCGATACTCCACCTCAAAGTGGAATTGGTATTATATTTGTATTTGGAGTGATTTATTTCCCGCATTATATAGCGGATGAGACCCTATGCGCCGCATAATAGCAGATGATATTATATAAGTCCCATATACCGTGATATTCCACCTCCAAGTGGAATTGGTATTTAATTGTTGTGCTACGTCTGTGGATGCAGGGAAACAGGTTGGAGGGATCTAACTGGATTCCTTAATTAAATTTGTTTCAATGATTGTGTGTTGATTATTTAAAATCTATATGTGATCATATTTGTGATTGAAATCGTTGAAGGCTATAATTTATCCGAATATATTTTTGGTATAGGATACCGTAAATAAATAAAATTGGATTTTTTAAATTTAAGTAGAAAATTTATAGCAAATTAATTTTAGAAAATTAAATAAATTGAAAAGAAGTAATTTGTTTCAAAAGATAATAAATTTTGTGTTTGAATAATTTTGAGAATAAATTTGAAATTTGATTTGGCGTTTCGAAAATAAATTGGGAAATCAATTTGATATTGATTTGGTAAAAAAATAATAAATATTTGGGAAATCGATCTAAAATTGATTTGGTGTTTAAAAATAAATTTTGGGAAATCAATTCCGAAAATCTATTTTGTATTTTAAAGTAAATGTTTGGAAAAATCAATTTGGGATTTGATTTGGTATTTGTAATAAATTTGGAAATCAATTTGCTTGATTTGGTGTTGAAAGTGAATATTTGAGAAAAGATTTGAAAATCGTATATCTATGGATATTTGAAAATTAAAATCCACAATGAGAATTTTATAAAAGAAAGGGAAATTTGTTTTAAAATTAAATATTGTTTAATTTTAAAAAGTGTGGAAAGGAATTTACGGATTTGGAACGTAAATTTAAAATAATCCAAAAAGATTTATTAATTGATTTGAATGAACCATTTTAGAATGGAAGGTGTATTTTCCCTGGAAAGCCGAGTATATTTTTAAAATAGCATTTGAAATAAAATTAAAAGTTATAGATTTGGTTTTAAAAGAATATTGTTGTAGAAATTATTTTTGGGAATTGTTTTAAATCTTTAAAGTAAAGATTTATTTAATTAATTATTGATAGGGATTATTTTAAAGATTAAATTGATATTTGATTTAGAAAATAGTTATTTAAACCTTTATACTCTATCTACTAATTTTATTTTAAAATTAGTTTGGACTTGAAGTCCTATATTTGTAATAATTAGTATAATATTTTCATAACTACTATTTAAGTGAAGGTAGTTTTATTTTAAATGTCTCCCAAAATATTTTGGATAAGTGATTTAAATTATATTAAAGTATTTGAACTCGGTAGATTTTCAGTGAAAATGAATAAATATTTGGAAATATGTTCCGCGTAAGGAAAATAATTTGAAATTTGTTTTCAAAGGATTGAAATGTAGAAATTGATTTGAAATTTGTTTTCAAATGGCTGAAGTGTTAAAATTATATCTTGTAAAGATATTTTGAAAATGAATAATTTGGGAAAATTATTTAAATCTGGGTGATTGTCGTGAATATTGTTTGATAGTGATTGTTGTGAATATTGGTTAATAGTTAAATAACCGACTATCAATATTGGCCTTTAAATGGCATTTGAATTTCGATGCGACGGGGGGTCGGATTCCAAACGGTTATCCGAAAGCTACCTCGAACCTTTGTGATTGTGTTGATCTTTTGTTGAAAAAATCAAAGTGAAAATTTGTTGTGATTTGTTTGAATCTGAATGTAACACTTATTTTAAAATAATCGCTCGTTATTCAGATTAGCCGGGAGAGCATCTTGTATCATAAAACCCATACCGAATAATGATACGACGAAGTGGGATTGCATTTGAAGATGGTATTGAAGACCGGGTATTTTCGAAAGCGAAAGGATTACCTCTCGAATGTCTCTGCACCTGGTTGCTTCAGTATAGAGATTTTATCATCCTTTGTGCTGGGGATTTCGGACATGATTAGTGAATACCCGGATTTGCAAGGGCTTCTTTAAAGTGCCTTCGGTTCCATTCGAACCTGGAACGGACTTGTATGGATGTGTGTCTGACGTTACACTTTAAGATGTTAAGCTGGTTTCTATCAAATACATTTTTGTTAGTGGCGGTGAACTTATTCTCTTAGCTTAACACCCTTCTCTGAGACGTACGAGCTCAGAGGTTATGTAGTTTATGGTTACTAGTGATATATTCGTAGATTGGTAACGTGGCATACGAAGTGCTGCTGATCGTTTGTTGATCAAAGCACGACTTTGTGAAAAGTGTAGCTTTGTGGACGAGACTTTGTCGGGCCTCACACCTTGGAAATGGTCGAATCGGGAAGGATGCGACAAGGTTATTTGGGGGTAGCCCCCCTGAGGGTATGTCATTTCCTTCTGGAAAAAGGGAACAACATGGTATGGAGCCCAGATATTTTACCTATGTTGTTGCTGCAAATTTATTATACTTTGTGGTTGTTGCTTTGTGGTTGAGGATCCTCGGATAAAGGTCACAAACGACTGGGGGATGGCATACTCGTGTATTAGTTACCTAGTTACAGAGGTGTTCGGACGGCTAAAGTTCTATGAACTAGAAAATAGTCGAACGAATTTTAAAATAAAAATACCACAAGCGCACGGCGTACTATTGAAGTACGCGGCGAATACGGATCGATCTACAGGGAATTGATGATTTTAAAAATTCTATTTAATCAAATTAAACTAAAGTTGAAGAGTGTGATTAGCTAGAAAATGAGAAAAATGTCAAAAAGAAAGTGATAAAAATATGAGAGTTAAATGACAATTTAGGGAATAAATTCACTCTCTAGATCATGTAGCTCAACATATATGAAATCATGATCTCTCTTTTGTGGTCATTAGTGCTTTAATTGATGTGCTTTTCATAATTATGGCATATTTATGCTATTAATTAGCCAACGTAAGCCATCAAACTATAACACATCCATTAAAGCACTCACTAACTTTCATGAACTTTGACAAAGAAAATGAAAATAAAATATATTTTAAGTATGGTTTATTAAATATTGATTAGAAATATATACCATCAAATTTGAATTTCAAATCACTTTCTTATGCCATAATCATATTTTTATGAAGAGGCATTTGTGTTAATGATTGTTTAAGCATAGCTTATTTGGTGCCAACAATATAGGCTATCAAATTCAAAACAAAAACAACAAGTTAAACCACTTCAAGCAATGTCATTAAGCACAAAAAGAGTGCGTTAAATTAGCAAATAGTTGAAGCTACATAATTAGAGAGCTTCATTACCCATAAATTGAAGGGGTTTAGCATCTCATATTTGTCATTTGATTAACAAATGTAGCTTGCAACATGAAAGAAAAAAGAAAGAAAAATGAAAAATAAATGAAAGAAGAGAACTAACTAACATGAATTAACACTAATCTAATTTGCATGAAACTAAATCTACACTACAAACATGAAAGGAAAATAAACAAGAGAAGAAAAGAGAAATATATTAAAGTTGCATAAAATTATATAAAAAATGGCTAAGTAGCCATGAAAAGAGAAAGAGAGCTTTGGGTTTTATTTTGATACTAAACTAAACTAAGAGAGACTAAGGGAGGAAGAGATTACATGAAATATATGGGTATTTATACATGTATGAAACCCTAGTTCATATTTTTGGGGAATGCCCAAAATGCCCTTAAGGTAGTGTGACCACCAAGTAATCATTAGCATGTCATAATTCACATTTAAGTGTACATGAAGCCATTAATTCCATAAGCATATGCATTAGCCTCTAATTTGTACATTAAGGTGGTGGGTAGGTGGGGTCCTCCATGATCTTCACTTTAAATTATTTCCATCTACATTCCTTTGTGTTCTTTTTGTGCATGGATATCTTCTTCATGAAACAACTTGTGATTGAAATCAAATTCCTACAAAATAGTATGTAAATTTATAATTAATTTTTCTCAAAGAAATATATGCACACAAATGTCCGTTTTGCCCCTATATGAAGATGGATATGTGAAAATTTGAAATTAATATGGATTTTGGTTAAAACAAGTTAAAATACCCAATGTGATCATTTATTTAATTTAAATAGAATAAATATGGTGGTAAAAATATGCACATTTACGTGCACATCAAATACCCCCACACTTATCTTTTTATTCGTCCTCGAATAAACTAAAACTAAGATAAAACCGTTTTCGTAGGGAGCACGATTGCATTGAGCGTATGCAACAAGCCGTTAAACCTCAGGTTGTCCCCAGCAGGATGAGTGTTGTCTCGTGATGGTTTTCAGCGGATACTACCCATAAAATCCAAATGCAAGATGAAAATATTTACAAAATGCAAGATTCATTTACAAAGAGATGAATGTGAGTTTTTGAAAATATTTACAATTGAAGGATTTATTTAAATTGACACGAATAAGTTAAATATAGGTTTTGGTCATTATCTTGAAATTTAAGTTATTTACTCATCTATATTTCCAATAAAAATAAAGTTATCATAACAAATAGACTATAGTTTAACTCGTTGTTTTGGTTAATAACACAGTGTAACTATGAAATGGATCCTTAATTGATTATCAAAGTCCATCAAAGTGGTATTTTCATTTCTTTTCAATAACAAATCAAGTAAAATAAGTAAAAATAGTGCTAGGATTTCAATTGCTTACTCTCTCACATTATTTGCAAGAAAAATTACACACCTAGCTCAGGTAAACTAAGGCCAGATATACTACACATGCACTGCCTTTCGGGCTTATGTGAGTGTAGTACAGAACATGGCGAGTGCACACACTTTCGTGCATACACCTATCGACCGTAGGTGGTTTTTATTAAGTCTTTTTTTTTTACATGTGTTCCATACATGCATAACCGTGAGGACTTTTAAATGAGTATGAAAGCACATAATCAAAGATTCCAAGTAATTCACCCATGCATAACCGTGAGGACTTTTAAATAAGAGTGAATACTTGGACGTTATTATTTTTTTATTTTTTCAAGAGAGTGAGTTTTGTAAAATCATCTTAGCATCATTTAACTTAGAAGACAAAAAATATATTATATCCTTTACTTTAAATCAACCACTTTTTAAAACAAAGATTTTCAATTAGGATATACTTTATAATTAACACATATGCAACTTCCTATATACTAGTTAAACCTTTATTGTTTGTAATCAAACTTCATTTTTATTTTTGTTAAGACAAATAAATTTTCAAAAATTTCAATTTAACAAACCAAAACCATATATTTATCTTATAGTGTTTCTTTTAAAAATAAATCAAAATAAAATTTATTTTTGGGATTTTTTTAATTTTTTTTTTGAGATTTTAAAGCAAAAATAAACCATGAAAAAAAATGATGATGAGTCTCCCCCCACACTTGATTTTTGAGTGTGTCCCCACCGTCAACCTAAGTGGAAGGAGAAAAATAAAAACAAAAACATGACCTTTATTTAAATGAAAATTAATGGTATTTACACAAGATCAGAAAGTATATCGTCAAAAAGTAAATGAAACGTTCTTCCAAAAACCGATTCATTTTTCTCGTCAAATATACGAGACACAGCTTAAGCTTGAAAAACCAAAACATAAAAGATTTCGAAGTTAAATGTGGATTTGAAAAAACGAATGTTGTTTTATTAAAAATTGTACGAGTTTTTTTTATTTTCAATGATTATCGGGGTTGATAAATCGATTGATTGAAGTTTAAGTTTATTTTCAACAAATTGAAATTCAATTTTATCTTTGAAAACTTCTTCAAATTGTTGATTTCAGAATTAAAATGGTGATTTAATCTTCCCCTTGACAATTTAACAACTCATTTTTGAAAATTCCAAAGAAATTGTGTTCATTAAATTCGTCTTCCTTTGTTGGTTTATGTAACGACCCGTTATTTTGGACCATTCAAATCGACAATAATCCACACATGTCCGACTTGAGTATTTCAAAATAGTGGATTGTGAAGAAATTTGGAGCAAATAAAATCAAACACAGAATATCAGAATAACTCGCAGCGGAAATAAAATATCATAGTAGTTCATGAAGCTACTATATACATACTCTCAAAGCATATACAAAATCTCATAGTAAAATAGATACAATAGAAGTCAGGATACATAAACAACAATACAGAGACAGATACCGAATATGAACTAACTGGAATAAGTAGACGAATAGATAGACATATAAGCTCTAGCAAAACTCTAGCTACAAAAGGTGAATCCAAAGATGTGATTCTCAGGCTGACCCGAGCGTAAAGTAAAACACAAACACTCGAGTCAGGACATACATACTTATACAATGTAAACCAACTCAAGTGAACTGTAATAGCAATGCACAATTACTTAAAGGATGCTTGGGATTGCCCATCCTTTAGGGATTAGTCAAACCATCAATTAAGTAGTAATAAACACTATCCTAGAAATCCATATTAAAGTAAATAATGTAAATAACAGGGTTATTGTGACAGGGTAGCGTAGAGCTGCAGTAACCGCTCACCTCTAGCCACACTCTTAAAATCCAAGGTGTGCATCAAACAATCACAAGGAAATCACGTGACACACAAAACATCATACCCATGGTTATAAATTTCAAAATGATTTATAATTCCGAATTAAAATCATTCATTTAAACCATTAAAAAGTGAATTCATTATTCCTTCAAATCAAATATTCAATTCCATAAAATTTAGCCTTTTCTGAGTTCATTTATTCAGTTAAACACTTCAAATATTAAAATTTTAGCCACAAATAAACTTTGATTTTAACCCTTTAAACATTATAAAAATCATATTTTAACACTCAAAATGTTCATTAAAATACCTTTAACTTATGATTTTTATAAAATAAATTTCCTATAAATAAAATCAAATTTTCAATAATTCACTTAATAAATTCAAGTGTACAATTTCCTATTCTTCACATTTTAACAAATTTCTTAACACTTAAATTTTATTACCATTTTCCAAATATAACTTAATTTCCATTTTATTTATATAACTTGTTGAGCGTATTTCCATGCACTACCATTCCAACTCCATGACCATGCACTACCGGTCCAACTCCATGTCCATGCACTACCGGTCCAACTCCATGCCAAGCCGAACCACTCACCACCGAACCACTCACCACCGAACCAAGGCCTTGCCGAACCAACACTGCCAGGCCAGATTGCATCAGCCCAGGCCCACCAGCAGCTATATCCATCCAAGACCCCTGCCCCAGCCTCACTCTATAAATAGAGGGGCAGGGGTACAACAATGGCAGACAAGTTTGAGAGCTCAAGCACGGATAGAACTTTCAAACAACTTTCAGATACTTGTAATAAAAGCTTTGTACTTGTAATCTGAACAGAAAAGGAGAATAACATATAAAGTGGACGTAGGCACATTCTGGCAAAACCACTATAAATTTGTGTGCCTTTTACAGTTTAGTCCATCTATTTTATATATTTTCATAGATCACCCAAATCATTAAGAACAACCTATAATCAACAAAATCATACGACTTGGAGGTGTTTGCCCATTTTTTGTGCAAACATTTTGGTGCTTTCACTGAGAACTCGAGCTAGAAGCTTCAGCTTCTCCCACTCAACCTTCTTCTAATAGCATCGCTCATTGCTTGGAAAACATGCCTCCCAGGCAAAGGAAAGATGTTAGCAAAGGAAAGAACATCGCAACTAGTAGTATCCCAGATCTAGTAATCACAGATCAAGGGAATCGTTCCGTTCCAACAGCAAATGGAGATCAGGCAAATCCGACAGCCCCTGCCACGGAGCAACCAATTACTAGGGAAGATCTGGACAGGGTTGTGGCTGAAGTACCTAAGCGCTTCACATCTCAACAAGAAGCCTTGGTGGACCAACTGATGTCACGCTTAAGGGATGCTAAAGAATCCAACCGCAACACCGAATCATGGGGTGAGTCCCAGTCTGGAGGATCTGGGAGGCGACAAAGATCTTTCTTCTTCGAAGAGGCTAACAAAAGAAACAACAATGGTAGGAGCCGAGTCCAGACTCAGCCCGAATTCCGACCCGAGGAAACACTTGGAACTGAACCCAACAGGGGAGGTACCAGGCAGGGGTCGAATATGGCTGAGCCTGTCATGCTACCTAACCATGAGAACACCAATGGACGGGGCCGAGATGGAGACCAGCCCGAAGTTGGGCCCGAGGGAATGCTTAGAACAAAGCCCAGAAGGGGAAGGTCGAGACAAGGGCCAACTGTGGCTGACCCCGGCATGCTCCCAGAAGACTGGAGACAGCCACCGGAAAATGTTAAGAGTGATAGACGATACCATCCCTACAGGTCATCCGGACTGAATCAATCCCGCAGAGAAGAACCAAACTCTTTTCTATCCGCCCCAAATTCTGATGAAAGGATGGTGCGATTGTTCAGAGAGTGCGTCCAACTTGATCAAAGGGATCGGGGGATAGGCGCTAGGGTAACCTGCCCCTTCACCCGCAACATCGAAACTGCCATCACCCCCCGAGAATGGAAAATGCCAACAATGGAACCTTTCAAGGGAACCTCTGACCCCGTTGTACGCTTATAGAGATACACACAGCATATGCTCATGAGCGGAGCAACAGAAAGAGTGTTGTGCAAGTGCTTCCCACTATTCTTGGCAGATCTAGCTACCTCCTGGTTCTGCCATCTACCCCAAGGATCCATCAGCTCATGGGAAATATTGAAAGAAAAGTTCATCAACCAATTCCGCATTCATGTGGAGCAACCCAAGGACGCTTATTCTTTATCCAATATCAAACAGAAGCCCAGAGAGACAGTGCAATAATATCTAACCCGATTCAACGCCGCAGCGGCCGCAGTCCAAGATGCTGACGAGAAACTTACCCTAATGGCTCTTTGTAGTGGCGTACATCCGGATACCAAGTTTTCTAGAAGATTAACGAAAGGAAAGCCAGCTACCTTGCCCGATTTCTTCCATGAAGCCGGAAAATATATGAGACTTGAAGACGCTTCCATTGAAAGGCAGACATGGCAACAAACCAAGGCAGCTCACAGCAACACACCCGCAGTAGCAAAGGACGTTCGAAGAAATGACTTCAAAGACAATGTCGGGTGCAAGAAGGGAGAAAAGCGCTTATATAGGCCAGGACCGAGATTTGACTCTAATACTCCTTTTAATGAAACAATCGAAAACATCTTCTTGGCCACCCAAGACGAAGTTAGATGCAGGCGCCCCCCGCACAAGAAGGAATCAGATAATGCAATTAAGTCTGGAAAGTTCTGCCGCTTCCATGAATCTCATGGGCATGACACCAATGAATGCCATCATCTCCGGGACTTCATTGAAGAACACATCAAAAGGAAGAGACTGGAGCGCTATGTGAAAGGTTAGAACAGGACTTCAACTCCTGTTAATGAGAACCCAGGACTACCCCTCCCAGAAGTAGGCGGAGGAAATCGCAACACCAGTGGCTCTAGTCAAGAGAAGATAGTGGTCCATACCATATCAGGAGGACTACACATCGCCGACGGAAGCTGGGCAGAGATGGAAAGATACGGTAAGTCGCTTAGAAACGATGAAGGCTACGTTAATTCTGTTATGGAAGAACGCCACCCGAAACGAAAAGAGAATGATGACATCACATTCAGTAGGCGTGATCTAGAGGGAAGACAGTACCCTCACATGGATCCTATGGTCATCTCTTCCTGGTTCGGTCCAGCCAAAGGTTTCTGAATTCTAGTAGACACTGGCAGCTCAGTAAATATCCTATTTAAGCATGCTTTCGACAAAATGAAGCTGTCAATGAAAGATGTGTCTCCCTGCAACAAACCACTACATGGTTTCACGGGGGATGCGAAGATGCCCCTCGGGCAACTGGACCTCTTTGTCGAAATAAGAAGTCATCCCCGCTCCATTGTGCGGAAACAAACATTTATGCTGATAAAAAACCACTCGGCCTACAACGCCTTTTTAGGAAGACCAGCCTTGTCTGACTTCCAAATTGTCTTGGCCCCATGGTGCCTGAAGATGAAATTTCCAACAGACAATGGAATAGGGGAGGTAGAGGGAGATCAAGACGCTGCTCGAGACTGCTATGTAATTGAGCTTCGCAATAACTGCAGAAAGGATAGAGGGAAGAATGCAGAGACTACTCCCTGCACAAAAAACCTGGAAGCATAGCAACTAAAGAAAGACCCTACTCTTCGGTATACCAGTGATCCTTTCAACAAATTTGACCCCAGGAACGTGGAGGAGGAGGCTACCGCCGAGCCTGCAGAGGCTATGGAGTTTGTATCTGTAGAAAAACACGACTCGAGTAGACTATTGAAAATCGGGTCTCAGCTAAAGGCAGAACTGAAGAATCAACTCATAGATTTTCTCCGCCACAACTTGGATGTATTTGCATGGACGCACGCTGAAATGACTGGAATCTCCCCAGATGTGGCATGCCACGTACTGAACATCGATCCTACCATGGTGCCGGTAAAACAGAAAAAGAGAAGCATGGGGGCAGAACGAACAGCAGCCCTCGAGGAAGAAGTAAAGAACCTACTTGCCAATAACTTCATATGAGAAGCCATCTACCCAGAATGGAACGCCAACCCGGTGCAGGTAAAGAAGGCCAATGGGAAGTGGTGAACATGCATCGACTTCTCCAACTTAAATGACGCTTGCCCGAAGGATTGCTTCCCACTCCCCCGAATCGATCAAATCATGGACAGCACGGCCGGACACGAACTCTTATCCTTTATGGACGCATACTCAGGATATAACCAAATTCCTATGCACGCCCCCGATCAAGACCACACTAGTTTCATCACGGACCGGGGATTGTACTGCTACAGAGTAATGCCTTTTGGACTTAAAAACGCCGGAGCTACTTATCAGCGCCTCGTCAACAAGATGTTTGCGTAACTAATAGGACGGACTATGGAAGTGTAACATCTCGTATTTTTAAGCCATTGAATTTGAACATTAAATTCGTTTTAAATGTTTAATGTGGATTCTTAATTGATTTTGAAATGAATGGATTCGGGTTCAATCAATGAAATAAGCTATAATTTATAATTATAGTAATTCCGGTTGAATTTGAATAATGGGAAAATAATAATTTAAATATTTGGAATTGAAATAAAAATAAATCTGGATGTAAATAGTGATAAAAATGGTTTTAAAAATTTATTTTGAGTTATTTGAGTGCAAATAGTATGGTGGGAATTTTAGATAAATTTTCAAGTCGATAAGTTAATATTTGGGATTTTATATTAATTTAAAAATGAATTTAATATTATTAAAATGTAATTAATCAGATTTTGGTCCGGAATGAGCTAGAATGATTTTTATTGTGTTTATAAATTTTATATGATTTATTGTTAAGTTAATACAATTTTTAAAAGTGAAATTTTAAGCGGTTTCGACAATTATGAAGATCGCTCGATTTAATCGACGGGTTAAAATAGCCTTCCGGGGCACAGTCTCGGAATTCGACGAAACCAGTTTCATTGGATCCGTAATAGTTAGTTATTATCGGATTTGAATTTTCGTAGCAATCGGAGTTGTCGTTTGACCGTGGCAGATCGAAACGCTTAGAAATCGATTTAACCGATTTAATTTTAAATTGATCGTTTAATTCCGTAACTCGCACGTATGAACGAATTAGCTTACGAAACTTGACCCATTGTGTCCGGAACGCGAAAAAACCCTAGAAACGCCTATTGGTGCGTAAGAATATGAGTTCGTTTGCATAAGTTGTTAAATTGAGAATTCTATTAATAAAATAATATTAAACAATATTTATATATACATCTAATTTTCTAAAACCCTAGCCTATATCCAGAGCCGCCGACTTCATCACTCCAATGGCCGAAAATCACCCACCTTCGCCTCCAATTTGCAACCAATCTACGCGTTATTTCGCAAAACTCCCAACTAAGAAGTTGTAGATCATCTCGACATCTACCCATCCAACGGTAGATCTTGCTTATCGTCGCCGTATGGAGCCGGAAAGGGATCGTGAAGAGCCGCCGTTCGTCTTCGTTCGCGTGCAGTTTTTATGGATTTAAGGCACTGAGTTCGAGGCGCTTCTGGCTATGGGTGGGCGTCATTTGGGGCTTCGATATAGGCCTGGTTGATCGGCCTCTAGCGCAGGTTGGAGGTTGCGTTCGAAAACCCTAGATGAGTTGATGGGTTCGTGCATTTCATCGGCCTGGTTTACCTCGCGTGAAGAAGATGAGCAAGGGACGACCGATTTGTTTTGGTATAAAAATAAAATAAAATTTGTTTTAAATTCAATTCAAACTTTAAAATTTAATAACTTGTACATACGTTATCAGATTTCGACGATTTTGATAGCGTTGGAATCGCAGCGACGGGAAGCACGCTGTGGCGCAAATCTGAATTAGATTCAAGCAAGTAGAAATTTCGAATTAAATCGAACGCTTCGACTTAATTTAAAATTTCGAACGCTCGCCAAAACTCAAGGTGAGTTAATCTCACTCACATCTGGAATATTAGCTGATTCAAATAGTTAATATTTAATAATTGTGTGATTGGTTGAAATGTTTATTTATATCAGCCTGGATTGATATATATGTTGTTGTGCTAATATTTGTGGATGCAGGGAAAACAGGTTGGAGGGATCCAACTGGATTCCTCACACTATAATAATTATCTTTATAATTGATGTTGTAACCTGTTATATATTATGCTTTATAACTCTGAATTTAATTGAACTGTGATATTGCTGGATAAGAATATACACAGAATTTTAAAACATAAAATAAAATAAATTGGATTTTTAAAGAAATAAAAGTAATTGATAAATAAAGAATTTAAGGGAATTAAATTTGGAATCTGGGTTGAGTGAAGAATGGAATTTTGTAAAGTTGGAAATAAAAATAAGTGGACCATTTATTAGTTGGTAAATGAGAAAGTATGGATTTCTGGTGATAATTTCAATAAGAAATTATAAATTGTAAAAATAATAATGGGGTTATTCGGATAAAAATGTTCCTTGGAAATTAAATACGATTTCAAAGAAACCCTTCAAATTTTATTTGCAATAAATTGCAAATTAGAATGTTGTAGAAATACTATTTAAAACCATTGAAAATTTAAGTAGGTATTAAGTTAAGCAATTCCTTAGGTATGATTTCATTAAATAAATTTACAATAGTTTATTTAAAAGACCTTTAAACTTATACTTTGGAAGTGAATTTCCGGAAACGGGGATGTGGTTAAGCTTCGTAAGAAGTTATTTTAAACCTGGGGAGGAAATTTATGTTACTAAACATAAATCTAAATTGAAATAAAATCGACAGAATTTCTAAGAAGGATTTTCTGAGATGTTTAAGTGGAAATGAGTTCCCTGGAAAAGCCAAGTTCGAGTTTTAAACAGATTTTATTAAAATGAAGTCAAAATTCAAACTTGTTTAACAGAGTGTTTTGGAAATTATTGTTTTAAGGTAATTATTAATTAATTAGCGATAGTAAATTTTTATGAATACCTTATTAATTATTTTTAAAAAAATGGATTTGTATAAAAAGCTGGTTTGACCTAAGTTATGGAATTAGTATTAATCTCTTTTAAACTCTACTTTTTAAATTTTAGTTTAACTAACACCTTATTTTAAATCAAGTTATATCTTATAAAATAGTTTTACTTTAAATATTTTTGAAATTTTGTTTTGAGTAAATAACTAGTAGTAAATTTACATATTTTAAAGTATATTTCAGTATGGAAGGTTTAACTGTTTTAAATCTAATTGTTTATGAACTTGGTTATTTCCAATGGGAATTAATGGTAAAGGATTTACTTTATAAAGGAAGAACTTTGGGAAATTGTTTTCAAATGAGCTTTGAAAATTTGGAAATATATCTTTTAAAGATATCTGAGGCAAATAAATAATATGAGAAATTATTTATTATGTGATGGACGCTTATGGATGTTTATGAATATAATTGATAATTAAATCACCGACTATCAATATTGGACAAATGCGTTGATCGTTTCGAAGAGACCGGGATCGAGATTTATTTCTCGAAAACCACTTCGATCCGGTTTGTAAATTTCATGGAAAAACGTGTTCAGAGTCGAAGATGGAGCAGTGAAGTGCAAGGGCTAGTCGCTACTAATCCTGAGGATATTTCCAAAATGGATGTAGTAGGGGTACTGCCTTCGGTTCCGTTCGAACCTGGGACGGACTTGTATGGACGAATGCTTTCAGAACATCGTCAGGTGGACGATGAGCATTCTAAGTTATGTGTTCTTAAAAGGTAATGTTTAACCTTAAGCCTCATCAACCGGGAATGGCTAAAACAGGGGAGGTGCAGCAAGGTTAGGTGGGTCATGCCCAAGTAGGACAAGATTTTCCCCTGTCTAGATGTCCCTTTATATTCGGCTTAGTGAGTGGTTGGTCGTGCCAACCACGGGGTTATCTGGTTCGAGACTGTTCAGTAAGGAATGGTTCCGGCCTTGTGTTGCAGGGGAGCGGGCGTACTCCTCGGTACTCTGATCTAGGCCAGGTACTGTGACGGGCGGTACCCCAGTAGCCCAGCCATTGATGGAAATCCATTCTCCCTACGAGCCTTGTACGAGTTTTGTTTGTATTACCCACTTTTGTGGCTAGTAGCTGGAATTTAATAGATGTAAAATTTTTGGCTATTTTATAAGCATTTGTAAATAGACCCTATTATAATATCAGAGAATTTCTATAAAAAGTGTTTTAGCTATCGTAAGGTAAAAACCCGACATGTTTATTTGTGGCGTGGTCTTACGAGATGCTTTTGTTTTCCAAAAGATTTTGAAACTTTAAGAATCAATTTGGATGCATTATTATTAGCTGGTATTCCAGACTGACTCGGGTGTTATTTCATTATAATGCACGGGTCAGACCGAGTATTATATGTACAGGTCATAATACCATGGAGCAGGAGAGGAGCTGGAGTCCGCGGCATATTATCTATACCTATATATATGTATTTTTCGTTGCTGTGATTGTATGGTATGTTTGATTGGTAATAGTTGATGTCTGAGATACTCTGATGATGCGATGTATAAAATAGTTATAGATTTCATTTTGTGTAAAGTTCTATATTTATTATTATAGTTTATTCCGCTGCGACTGTGAGATTCTGATATTGTTTAGTTTCTTCTTCTTCTATCTCTTCTTCTTTAACCCTAATGGTTCGTAATTCTGTGCCACTTGAGTTAATAAAGGTAGAATAGAGTTGATTCAAGGGGTACAGATTTGCGGGCTGTCACACTTGGTATCAGAGCTTAGGTTGGCGACAACCTAGGCTTTAGTGGGGAAATTGCTCATTTAATAGGGTCAATAGTACTCTATAATGAGCTGAGCGTATTTATAGATATGAGAGCGTACTTGTTAGTGCATATAAAATTGTTTTTATACTGTGTTGACTTATCGGTTGAGTGTTTATGAATTCTGGTCGGTGCGGGAAGTACAACCGTATCGATAGGGGTTTCTAAACTCTTAAACAAGATAAACCGACATGGTATTGTTTTTAAAGTGGGTAAATGAAATGATTTTACCCAAAATTATATTTTGATATAAAAGAAATAATTTTCTGAAATTATTATATATATTTGGATGATTGGTTGTTAATGTCTAAATCAAATAAGAATCTAAAATTTAATCTGGAAATTTGAAATAGTTATAATGAAAATAAAATCCTACAAATATAAATTATATAAAAGGAAGAATAACTAAATCTGAATTGAACCAGAATTTAAATCCCGGAAGTTTTGGAAAGGATTTTAAATGTAATGGAATAAAGGTTTGGAAATTTAAATTCCTGGGAAAGTTTGAAATGTTTGTTAAAGTGTTTGAAGGGTATATTGGAATATTGATTTGGGAAGTATTTTTGAATGGGAACTGTTGTGAAATGAATTTGGGAAAGTAAGAAAGCATTGAACTCACTTCAGTCGCTGGAAAATAATTCTGATGATGCTTGCCACATTATTAGAATTCATTTTCGAGTTTCTAAAGTGATGGATTGCTACCAAAGTGATTGGTTGTGATATTTGTTTGACTTGTTGGGTATAACAGTTGTTTTAGAAATTTCAAAATGGGAAAATTGCTTTGGTAAAACAAATTGTTGTATAAATCTGGAAGTTTGATTTGATATACCAAATGGGTATGAATTGATTATTATTTCAAAATGGTTTTGGAATAAAGCCGGGTAATTGAATTCTGGAAATTCTGTTAAAAGTAAAATTGCAACGTTAAAATGAATCAACTAATGAACTTATTTTGGTAAAGATGATGCTAATAAGAAGGAAATGTAAATTTTAAATTAAAATTTAATTTTAGTAATTGGAAGTGAATGAAATATATTGAAGTGAGTAGGAAATTGGAATTTAACTTGGGTAAGTTAAATAAATTGGGTTTAGAATTAAATTTACTTAGATTAAATTGAAATGTAAGATGACTTTGTAATTGTGGGTCACTGTATAATAAAATATATCCCTGATCTATTAAGTATTTTACTTATAATGTGGAATTGTGGATTTAAAATTGTGAAAGGAATTAAATTAAAGAAAATTTGTTTCTTTAAGAGGTCAGAGATATATACACATATATATAAAATTTGAAAATTGTGATTATATGATGTAGATGGGTTGAAGTGAGCAATATGAGCTTTGAAATAAATAAGTTGGTGAACTTATAAAATAGAAATGGAGTTATAATCACAAATGGGAAATAGTGGAATAGTGTTGTGGATTCAAACTTAAGCTCAAATGGAATGTGAATTGAGATAAGGTAGAGTGAGATATAAAAGAAGTAAAAGAACTTAAGTTAGAAAATAAGTTTTGAACTTATTTATGGAGGGATAAAATTGAATATAAAAGTGGAATGTAAATTGCTTATAATTGCATAAAGAAATTCACATTCTTAAGTCATTAAGCGTTATAATTTGAGCTTGTGATTATAAAATGGAAATGGACTTGAAAAGCAACCTAAACTCTTGGATAGAAGTGAAATTTTAATTCATTAATTGAAAGAGTTGAATGGTGCGACAAATTCAAAAACTTAACCATAAATGAAATGTAAAGTGCAGTGAAGCAAAATGAGAATATAAAGGTGGATGTTCTTAAGTCAGCAAATAAGTCTTGAACTTATGTATGGGGAAAATGAAAGTTGTTGTTATAATGACATTGAAATTAAATTTCAGTTGTGTAATAAATAATGTTAGAAGGAATTTAAATTCTATTTAAAGGAGTGAAAAGGAAGGTAGAAAACTTAAATTTACTAAATGTCATAATTGGAAAAATTGTCATATTATAAAAATGAATTCAGAGTGAATTGAGGAAGTGAATTAAAACCTAATATGGATTAGGTTATTGACTAAATTGAATTACAATTTAATGGAATTTGTAATGAGATGAATAGCATTTTGATGGGTTGGTCAAAATTTGGAAAGTAAATAAAACTCGAATTGTGGCATGGGGTTTAAATTTGTGGTAACAAATATTTAAATGTGAATGAAAGATGGAATTAGATTATAATGGAGATAGTTGGATTGTGAATAAAATTCAAATAAGTGAAATAATTTAAATGTTTTCTTTGTTATTAAAATAAATCTAAAATGGATTGAATAAGTAAACAAAGGGCATTCGAAATTGTAAATGGATTGGAATTTGATTGAATAAGAATCAAATGAAAATAAAATAAAATTGAATTGCAAGTGATATGGTATCAATTAATTGTTGTGATAAATTAAGGGTGTATGGATTGTAAATAATCCAGGATGGAATGAAACTAATATAAACCTGAATTGGTTGTAATAAATATGAATGGCATATATTAAACTTGAATGTAAACCATTCAAGTGAAATAAATGAAGTTGGTTTGGATGAAAGTAGAATGGGCTGAAATCTTAAAGAAAAATGGATTTGAGTATAAATGTAAGTGAGTTATAATAGAAATGCACATGTAACAAATTGAAATGAAATTTTGCTTGGTAAATCAATTCGAAGATTGGGTAGAATATGAATTGAAATAGCGAAACTGGTATGTAACTCATTTGTGTGAAATAAAAATGAATTTTGGACTTGGATAAGAAATTTACAAGGTGATTGAAATCATTAAATTGTTGATAAAATATGGTTAACAGTGTTAAATAATGAAGTTGCTTGGTTAGGTCATGAAATGGTTATGTTTGGCTTACATTTATATTGGAAATGTTGTTAAGATGCTCGTATCTTTGAAAACTGATGAGTTTGCTGAGTAAGTACAGGTATGCGAGGCGTTCGATAGAGTTGGAGCGCATATATGCTAAAATATTAGCCGCTTGCTTTAAAAATTTGCTAAAAAGGTACGCCTACGCAAATATATTTGGAAAATGATATACATATTGTGATATATTTTGGTTTCCGACCGTGTGGGTCGATGTATTATGTTTATTTGTATCACGGTATCGCGAAAGCTCCTCCGTACAGGAGAGACTGCCAAAATTTTCTGGAAATTTTGGGAGTTAGAAATTTTTGGGAATTTTGAAAATTTGAAATTAATTTGGAAAGTTATAAGTTAAAATTAAAGCTTTAGAATAAGTAAAGCAAATGAGTTTGGGGATTGAGCTAAAGGATTTGAGAAGAGTATATAAGCTTTTAACTAAGCTAATTGGGTAAGTAAATGGGTTGTAGAGTATTTTCTACCTTAGCAAATTTCGAGGACGAAATTTTTATAAGGGGGGGAGGAATGTAACATCCCGTATTTTTAAGCCATTGAATTTGAACATTAAATTCGTTTTAAATGTTTAATGTGGATTCTTAATTGATTTTGAAATGAATGGATTCGGGTTCAATCAATGAAATAAGCTATAATTTATAATTATAGTAATTCCGATTGAATTTGAATAATGGGAAAATAATAATTTAAATATTTGGAATTGAAATAAAAATAAATCTGGATGTAAATAGTGATAAAATGGTTTTAAAAATTTATTTTGAGTTATTTGAGTGTAAATAGTATGGTAGGAATTTTAGATAAATTTTTAAGTCGATAAGTTAATATTTGGGATTTTATATTAATTTAAAAATGAATTTAATATTATTAAAATGTAATTAATCAGATTTTGGTCCGGAATGAGCCAGAATGATTTTTATTGTGTTTATAAATTTTATATGTTTTATTGTTAAGTTAATAAAATTTTTAAAAGTGAAATTTTAAGCGGTTTCGACAATTATGAAAATCGCTCGATTTAATCGACGAGTTAAAATAGCCTTCCGGGGCACAGTCTCGGAATTCGACGAAACTAGTTCCATTGGATCCGTAATAGTTAGTTATTATCAGATTTCAATTTTCGTAGCAATCGGAGTTGTCGTTTGACCGTGGCAGCTCGAAACGCTTAGGAATCGATTTAACCGATTTAATTTTAAATTGATCGTTTAATTCCGTAACTCGCACGTATGATCGAATTAGCTTATGAAACTTGTCCCATTGTGTCCGAAACGCGGAAAAACCTTAGAAACGCCTATTGGTGCGTAAGAATCTGAGTTCGTTTGCATAAGTTGTTAAATTGAGAATTCTATTAATAAAATAATATTAAACAATATTTATATATACATCTAATTTTCTAAAACCCTAGCCTATATTCAGAGCCGCCGACTTCACCACTCCAATGGCCGAAAATCACCCACCTTCGCCTCCAATTTGCAACCAATCCACGCGTTATTTCGCAAAATTCCCAACTAAGAAGTTGTAGATCACCTCGACATCTACCCATCCATCGGTAGATCTTGCTTATCGTCGCCGTATGGAGCCGGAAAGGGATCGTGAAGAGCCGCCGTTCGTCTTCGTTCGCGCGCAGTTTTTGATGGATTTAAGGCACCGAGTTCGAGGCGCTTCCGGCTATGGGTGGGCGTCATTTGGGGCTTCGATATAGGCTTGGTTGATCGGCCTCTAGCGCAGGTTGGAGGTTGCGTTCGAAAACCCTAGATGAGTTGATGGGTTCGTGCGTTTCATCGGCCTGGTTTGCCTCGCGTGAAGAAGATGAGCAAGGGACGACCGATTTTTTTTGGTATATATAATTTTTTTTTAAATTCAATTCAAACTTTAAAATTTAATAACTTGTTCATACTTTATCAGATTTCGACGATTTTGATAGCATTGGAATCGTAGCGACGGGAAGCACGCTGTGGTGCAATTCTGAATTTGATTCAAGCAAGTAGAAATTTCGAATTAAATGGAACGCTTCGACTTAATTTAAAATTTCGAACGCTCGCCAAAACTCAAGGTGAGTTAATCTCACTCACATTTGGAATATTAGCTGATTCAAGTAGGTAATATTTAATAATTGTGTGATTGGTTGAAATGTTTATTTATATCAGCCTGGATTGATATATGTTGTTGTGCTAATATTTGTGGATGCAGGGAAAACAGGTTGGAGGGATCCTACTGGATTCCTCACACTATAGTAATTATCTTTATAATTGATGTTGTAACCTGTTATATATTGTGATTGATAACTCTGAATTTAATTGAACTGTGATATTGCTGGATAAGAATATACACAGAATTTTAAAACATAAAATAAAATAAATTGGATTTTTAAAGAAATAAAAGTAATTGATAAATAAAGAATTTAAGGGAATTAAATTTGGAATCTGGGTTGAGTGAAGAATGGAAATTTGTAAAGTTGGAAATAAAAATAAGTGGAACATTTATTAGTTGGTAAATGAGAAAGTATGGATTTCTGGTGATAATTTCAATAAGAAATTGTAAATTGTAAAAATAACAATGGGGTTATTTTGATAAAAATGTTCCCTGGAAATTAAATATGATTTCAAAGAAACCCTTCAAATTTAATTAGCAATAAATTGCAAATTAGAATGTTGTAGAAATACTATTTAAAACCATTGAAAATTTAAGTAGGTATTTAGTTAAGCAATTCCTTAGGTATGATTTCATTAAATAAATTTATAATAGTTTATTTAAAAGACCTTTAAACTTATACTTTGGAAGTGAATTTCCGAAAACGGGGATGTGGTTAAGCTTCGTAAGAAGTTATTTTAAACCTGGGGAGGAAATTTATGTTACTAAACATAAATCTAAATTGAAATAAAATCGATAGAATTTCTAAGAATGATTTTCTGAGATGTTTAAGTGGAAATGAGTTCCCTGGAAAAGCCAAGTTTGAGTTTTAAACAGATTTTATTAAAATGAAGTCAAAATTCAAACTTGTTTAACAGAGTGTTTTAGAAATTATTGTTTTAAGGTAATTATTAATTAATTAGCGATAGTAAATTTTTATGAATACCTTAGTAATTATTTTTACAAAATGGATTTGTATAAAAAGCTAGTTTGACCTAAGTTATGGAATTAGTATTAATCTCTTTTAAACTCTACTTTTTAAATTTTAGTTTAACTAACACCTTATTTTAAATCAAGTTATATCTTATAAAATAGTTTTACTTTAAATATTTTTGAAATTATGTTTTGAGTAAATAACTAGTAGTAAATTTACATATTTTAAAGTATATTTCAGTATGGAAGGTTTAACTGTTTTAAATCTAATTGTTTATGAACTTGGTTATTTCCAATGGGAATTAATGGTAAAGGATTTACTTTATAAAGGAAGAACTTTAGGAAATTGTTTTCAAATGAGCTTTGAAAATTTGGAAATATATCTTTTAAAGATATCTAAGGCAAATAAATAATGTGAGAAAATATTTATTGTGTGATGGATGTTTATGAATATAATTGATAGTTAAATCACCGACTATCAATATTGGACAAATGCGTTGATCGTTTCGAAGAGACCGGGATCGAGATTTATTTCTCGAAAACCACTTCGATCCGGTTTGTACATTTCGTGGAAATACGTGTTCGGAGTCGAAGATGGAGCGGTGAAGTGCAAGGGCTAGTCGCTACTAATCCTGAGGATATTTCCAAAATGGATGTAGTAGGGGTAGTGCCTTCGGTTCCGTTCGAACCCGGGACGGACATGTATGGACGAATGCTTTCAGAACATCGTCAGGTGGATGATGAGCATTCTAAGTGATGCGTTCTTAAAAGGTAATGTTTAACCTCAAGTCTCAACCGGGAATGGCTAAAACAGGGGAGGTGCAGCAAGGTTAGGTGGGTCATGCCCTACGAGCCTTGTACGAGTTTTGTTTGAATTACCCACTTTTGTGGCTAGTAGCTGGAATTTAATAGATGTAACAATTTCAGCTATTTCATAAGTATTTCTAAATAGATCCTATTATAATATCAGAGAATTTCTATAAAAAGCGTTTTAGCCATCGTAAGGTAAAAACCCGACATGTTTATTTGTGGCGTGGTCTTACGAGATGCTTTTGTTTTTCAAAAGATTTTGAAACTTTAAGAATCAATTTGGATGCATTATTATCAGCTGGTATTCCAGACTGACTCGGATGTTATTTCATTATAATGCTCGCGTCAGACCGAGTATTATATGTGCATGACATGATACCATGGAGCAGGAGAGGAGCTGGAGTCCGAGGCGTATTATCTACACCTATATATATATGTGTATTTTCCGCTGCTGTGATTGTATGGTATGTCTGATTGGTAATAGTTGATGTATGAGATACTCTGATGATGCGATGTATAAAACAGTTATAGATTTCATTTTCTGTAAAGTTCTATATTTATTATTATAGTTTATTCCGCTGCGACTGTGAGATTCTGATATTGTTTAGTTTCTTCTTCTTCTATCTCTTCTTCTTTAACCCTAAGGGTTCGTAATTCTGTGCCACTTAAGTTAATAAAGGTAGAATAGAGTTGATTCAAGGGGTATGGATTTGCGGGCTGTCACAGGAAGTTTATGTGGATGACATGCTGGTAAAGTCGAGGAAAGCCAACAATCATGTAAGCCACCTGGACGAGATGTTTCAAGTACTTCGCCGATATGGAATGAAGCTGAATCCTCTGAAGTGCTCATTCGGAGTGTCGTCGGGAAAGTTCTTAGGATTCATCGTCCATGCCAGGGGGATTGAAGCAAACCCTGAACAAGTCCGAGCCCTGAAGGATATCAGGATACCTTCCACTCGAAAAGAAATGCAAAGCCTGAATGGGAAGGTGGCCGCCCTAAGCAGATTCATCTCTAAAGCAACCGAAAAATGCATCCCTTTCTTCAAAGCCCTAAAGAAAGACAAAGGAAAGTTCGAATGGACCGACGAATGCTCAACAACCTTCCTTAACCGAAACAAACACCTCCAGAGACACCAGTACTCTCAACTCCAAATGAAGGCGAAGAACTATACCTATACCTTGCCGTATCGTCCCATGCTCTAAGCGTCGCTTTGGTGAGAGAAGACAACCGCGCAGCGTCCCGTATACTTTGTAAGCAAGAGATTTACAGGGGCAGAAGCCAGATACCCTAAACTTGAGAAGCTAGCATACTGTTTGCTAGTCACGTCACGGAAATTGCGACACTATTTCCAATCTCATTCCATCAGAGTTTTAACCAATCAACCGCTAAGGCAGGTACTCCATCGCCCCGACACTTCTGGGCGACTACTTAAATGGTTCATTGAACCGAGTCAATATGATATCACCTACCATCCTCGCACCGCCATCAAGGGACAAGCCATGGCCGATTTCATTGCCGAATTCACTACCAACGAAGGTAAGGAGCAATCTGAAATAACAGGAGATATCAAGTGGAATCTCTTTGTAGATGGAGCATCAAACGAACAGGGCTCGGGGGCAGGTATTGTGATAATCACCCCCAGGGGAAGGAAGCTGCACTATGCCCTAAGGCTGGAGTTCGCCGCCACCAACAACGATGTAGAATATGAAGCAGTAATAGCAGGATTAGAACTTGCCTTAGAAATTGGAGTCAGTTCTTTATGTCTTCATAGTGATTCTCAACTTATCATAAACCAAGTACTAGGAGAGTTTCAAACTCAAGGAGAACGACTCACAGCATATCTAAAGAAGACCAAGCTGCTGCTCGATCAATTGGATCACTATTTAATCAAACACATTCCTCGAGAAGAGAATCGAGAGGTCGACGAACTGGCAAAGCAAGCTAGCATGAAGAACATCACCATTTCCGGGACAGTAGCCATCTCGAAACAACTATCCCTAAGTTTCAAACAAGAAGATCTGATAGCTGCAATCGAAGAGGAAACTTGGATGACTCCTATTCGGAAATACTTACAAGATGGCACAATGCCCTACGGGCTTAACGAAGTTAAGAAAATCTTGAGGAAAGCTTTCCGCCACACAATACACGAAGGCATCCTCTATCGGCGCGGCTTCTCTAACCCCTTATTAAGGTGTGTCACTGGAAGGGAAGCCAAGGAAATCTTATCCAACATCCATCAAGGAAGCTGCGGAGATCACACTAGTGGGCAGACTCTGGCAAAGAAGACGCTCCGATATGGATACTACCGGCCCACTTTAAACAAAGACGCCTTAGACTTCGTCAAAAGATGCGACATATGTCATAAATTTTCTAAGATTCCTCGACTACCAACAAATGAGATTACTCAGATGACCAGCCTTTGGCCCTTTGCAGTATGGGGAATTGACTTGATTGGCGAACTGCCGATGGGCCGAGGCGAAGCCAAATATGCTATAGTGGCGTCGACTATTTCACCAAATGGGTGAAAGCGGAACCTCTAAATAAAGTATCTTCGAAAAAAGTTATTAACTTCTTGATCAAAAATGTTCTATGCAGGTACGGGGTTCCACCCAAATCATATCGGACAATGGACTTCAGTTTGACAGCGAGGAGTTTGCCAACTGGTGCCAAGAGCACGGAATTCACAAAAGCTTCTCATCTGTGGCTTATCACCAGGCAAATGGACAAGTCGAAGCTGTCAACAAAATTCATAAAACTCTAATCAAGAAGAAGCTTGAAAAGTCAAAAGGCGCTTGGGTGGATGAACTTCCTACGGCACTTTGGGCCTACCGCACGTCTTTCAGAACATCAACAGGGCATACTCCTTTCTCTTTGACATACGGATCAGAGGCCATGTTCCTGTCGAAATTGTAGTGCCATCCCACCATAGGATCCACTACAACCTAGAAGAGAACGAAGAACTCCTCCACATGTCTTTGGATCTAATCGAAGAAAGAAGAAATGATGCAGCACTCAAAGCAGCAGCTCGCAAAAAAAAAAGTGGCAGCACAATACAACTCCAAAGTCAAACATCGCAGCTTACAAGAAGGAGATCTTGTCCTCAAGCGAATCTTCCCGTGCCTCGGAGCACTAGATCCCATATGGGACGGACCATATGTAATTCATAAAGATCTCCACAACGGAGCTTATATTTTGTCAACAATGGACGGAGAGGTGTTCCAGAGGGCATGGAACATCCAACACCTTCGTCGATACTTTTCTTAACTTGTACTGCCCATATAAAGTGGATTAACAAAGTGAATCAGTGGACGTAGGCATTTTCGTGCCGAACCACTTTAAAAATCTTGTCTCTTTTTAACTTGCTCCTTTATATCTTGGCTGCTTGTTAAGCTTTATCCTTTTCTGTTGTACAAAATCCTGTGTAAGGGCATTTCCATCCTAGACACGTCACGGCGCAACCTCACAAGGACAAGACCTAACAGGTACTATACGAATTATGCCCTCGCCAATGAGACACTTTTGCTCCAGCATCCCTCTGCTGCGGGTTAACTCATTGCTCGCGAAGGCCCTCAAAGCCAACTGTAATGAGCCGATTATAAGCCACCGAGGAGGCCGAAAATAGCCTAGGCAGCTCATTACGGGGTTCGGCTCGCCGGCAACTGTGAACCGATTATAAGCCCCAACATAAGGTGTGGCCATCCAGGGGTAGTTCACAGTTGACGATCGGCACCCGCGCTAGCCGGCCACGGTAAATCGAATAATACCCACGATTACGGGCCATAATGGCCCGGGTAGTTACTGTGCGCGATCTCGGCTCCGATGTGTCTTAAGTACGGCTGTGGTAAAAAAGAAAACTCCCCGCGGAGGCGTAAGATGGGTGACAAATATCTCCAAGACCCACAGCTAGGGAAAGTGACTACAAAACCCGTTTGCCACGAACTTAAGCACATCGAAGGCCTTCCGTGATTGGAAGTTTTACTATTTCTTATATTTCCATTTTATTTATAAGAACTCTCCTCCTATCCTCTATAACGATCACTAAAGTACATGACACAAAATAGGAGACACTCGCTAATGGGAATAAGAACTTGCAGCTGGATGACAGGTCATTCAGCTACATTCCATATTCGATTACACAAGGCATTCAAAGCTATCGTCTACAGCAAAAACTTGAAGGGCGATACTTTCTTCTCTTATACATAAATATGTAACTATAATTTCTACGCACATCACACTAACATTGCAAGACATGAAATTATATTTTAAGCAAAAACTTAGCGTCAGACACAATTGAATCACTAACACGTGCGCAACTATACTTTATGCAGCACATCAAAATAACAACATCATTCAAACATGACAAAATCAGCTTATGTTATAAGGTTACATGCCAAAAATCAAGTTGTTCGTTACATAATTACAGCCCGAAAAATACATTAATGTTTTAAGACTAACATAGACAACAACGTCAAATAAGCTGAAAAATGTCCAGATCAAGCCAAGGAGCCGACTGCATCGGGGCCTCGCTTCTATCCTGCAGTCCCTCCGAGGTCTACTTAACCGCCGGATCAGAGCTCCCAGCATGCTAACCAGAGGTAGTTGGCACTTCAGAGGTCCCGCCTGTCCAATTCAGGAGAAGAATTCGTTGAATAAACAATAAGCAACCAAGCTATGAAAAGGCTAAAAGGGAAGACTTACCAGCATCCGTTCCTTGATCATCATCTCCCAACTGCACACCTACCTCCTCGGCAGCAAGCAGCTGCATGCCCTCCTTCACCTCCACTTTCTCCTCCTTAGTGAACTGGGCCATAACCATATCCATCCACTAGTGATCTCGGTGTGGGCCCATGTCGCCCTGATTCCTGCTGAATTGGGGGCACGACAGGGGGCTCTCTTTTGTCCATAGATTTCTTTTTATCTGATCGAGTTTCTACTTTACGAGACATTTATCCGCAAACACAAAAAGTGCGTCGTTAGAACAAGGAGTATGGAAACAAAAACAAACAAGTACATGCAGCCTGGAATCTCATTCGCAATTCAAAACATAAAAGACCGATCAGTAGTTTGAGATTAAAAGCCCATTCGGCCTCATACTTCTCAAACTCATCCGGTAGTACAAGGCAAAAAGTTCACTCGGTATTCAGAGCCCCCAAGTTCATTCGGTGAATCAAAGACTTCAAGTTCATTCGGTGAATCAAAGACATCAAGTTCATTCGGTGAATCAAAGACATCTAGTTCATTCGGTGAATCAAAGACTTCAAGTTCATTTGGTGAATCAAAGACATCAAGTTTATTCGGTAAATCAAAGACTTCAAGTTCATTCGGTAAATCAAAGACTTCAAGTTCATTCGGTAAATCAAAGACTTTAAGTTCATTCGGTAAATCAAAAACTTTGAGTCCATTCGGTAGTTCAATCATAAAAAATCATTCGGCAGAAGAAAACTCACCTGGTCCGGCAGTCGAGTTGATTCGGTAGTTGATTGGTCGGCTATTTCAAGCAGTCAAGTTTGGTTTAGTGCTCAATTGATTCGGCTGTCTCAAACGGTGAAGGGTGAACAGAGACGCGGAACCCATACTTATAGGCAAACATGGACGACCAAACCAACTACTTCGACACTCGGGACCGAATGAGGATGTCCAAGCCGGATGTCCTAAAACAATGCACGCCATATGCAAGCATATGCCCCACTTTGGGGGGGGGCAAATGTTGGGCGTATTTCCATGCACTACCGGTCCAACTCCATGACCATGCACTACCGGTCCAACTCCATGTCCATGCACTGCCGGTCCAACTCCATGTCCATGCACTACCGGTCCAACTCCATGCCAAGCCGAACCACTCACCACCGAACCACTCACCACCGAACCACCCACCATCGGACCAAGCTACGCTCTCACCACCGGACCAACACACATACCACTCACTACCGAACCACCTGCTGCCGAACCCCCTGCTACCGAACCAACCTACTTCCAATACCCAGCCGAACCAACCTCAACCCTCTACAACCGGACCAAGTCCACACCAACTCTCCACCGAACCAAGGCCTTGCCGAACCAGCACTGCCAGGCCAGATTGCATCAGCCCAGGCCCACCAGCAGCTATATCCATCCAAGACCCCTGCCCCAGCCTCGCTCTATAAATAGATGGCAGGTGTACAACAATGGCAGACAAGTTTGAGAGCTCAAGCACGGATTGAACTTTCAAACAACTTTCAGATACTTGTAATAAAAGCTTTGTACTTGTAATCTGAACAGAAAAGGAGAATAACATATAAAGTGGACGTAGGCACATTTTGGCCGAACCACTATAAATCTGTGTGTCTTTTACAGTTTAGTCCATCTATTTTATATATTTGCATAGATCACCCAAATCATTAAGAACAACCTATAATCAACAAATCATATGACTTGGAGGTGTTTTCCCATTTTTTGTGCAAACATAACTTAAATTCCATTTTTAATTACTTAACCTAACCTTCAATTTCAAACCGAATTTCATATTTCCAAGTTTAGTTAAATTCCAAAATTTCCATTTAACTATCCATTGATTTAACATTTTAATCTAATTACCTAAATCAAAATACACTGTAAGTTGCTTAACTTTATTTTACAAATAACTTGATATTTTCTTTTACTTTATATTTATCCAATTCATACATCAATTGTATTAATTACCAAGTTCATCTTATAATCCCATTTTTGCTTAAATTCCCATTATTAAGTTAAATCAAACTTTCACACTACAACTCAATCCATCTATTAACTTATACCATTTATCCTGTTAGAAAATCACTGCTTAACAATTTTAAATCCAATATAAGTCAAATTTCATATTTTTATTTTTCTCTTTCATTTACAATACATGAAATTTATAAGAAATCATATTTTGAAATCAACCACGGGTTCGGATAACATTTTACACCTAAATCAAGCGATACAGAAATTATCAATTATATCCGAAATCAGAAAATTTTCGGGTTTTGATTATTTCAAACCCGCAATCCCAATACAAATACAAATAAATAAAAATCACTCAGGCCTATCCTTTCAGACCATAATGATTTTTCCCTATTCTAAAGTCCGTTTGGGTATGTATTATTTCAACACATAGTGATTTCTATACTAATAGGGAACTTGCAGTAATCATCAAAATAAACTGAATAGTAACAACACATAGCAGTATCAGATGATATGAAAGATAAATAAATAGGATTAACATTACATAATTTATAACGCAGGTAGGTATAACATGATAATAAAATCTACAGATTCACATGGTGTCAATTTACTAATTATATAAGTACAGATGTCATGTGTGAATTACTCACCTTTTATGCGGGAGTTAGCAAAAAAAACAACACGAATGAATTCCTGAAGGGATGATGAGATGACAAAAGATTCAAGTGGAAGAGAACTAAGCTAATGATCTTCTCACAACCCATATACAAAACCAAATATAAATATAAATTCAATACACATTGAATTTGAAACAACTATGAAATTAAAGCAAATTGAAAGCAATAGTTTTTTCCATGCTTTCGGCATCTACTTGCTCGGCCTAGGGGGTGATTATGGTTGGGTTTGGTGTGGTTTTGGATCAGGTTTGAGTCTATGGAGGCAAGACTACATGTGCTAGAAGTGGCAAAGGAGTCACAACACATGTATGTGAGGAGACAAGGCAACATAGCAGAGTTTTGGTCATCTTTTGGGCTCGGCTACATGGTCCTAGGGCTCAGCCATGACATGTTTCAGATCTGGACAAAGGTAAGGCTGAGGGTAAATGGTCATATCATGGTGCTGCTGGAGCATGGAGATGTGATATCCCAGAAATTTGGCAATATAAATTTAATAATTTGTGTTAAAAATTAAATGGATTTGATAATTTTTAATAATAAAATTTTGAATTGATCTAATAATCATCTTTTATAAATATTTAAATTGGAAGATTTTATCTTTTTAAAGAAAATAAATTGTTTTCTACTTATAATATATATATATATATATATAATTGTATATATTGTATATATATAGGTTTTGATTTGGAATTTAGTAAATGAATTAATTTTCTAACTCTAATTTATTTTTGGTAAATTGAAATTTGATTTAAATTTAACGTCTAACTTTTCAAAGCAATTTAATAAATAATTTTATGGTTTATACTTATGATAAATCTTATTTGTTTTAAAATTTTATTTAATTAGCTTAATATGAATATAAATTAGATTAACATAAAAGCTTTGTTTTATTCACCTTTTAAAATATTGCTTGAAATTTATATATAAGAATTTAAATTACAATTTATAAATGATCTTAATATATTGAGTAATAGAAGTGATTTATAATCTCTTTTATAAATTATTTCAATTTTTTTGAATTTGTTATTTTTAAATAGTAATGATAATACTTAGTTCTTATGAACATAAATAAATTTTGTTTGAAATAGGATTTGTTGTTTTTTTAAATTTAATAAGAGTTATATATGTATATATAACTTGATTTTTAAATTGGTTTTTAAATTAATTTAAATGTGAATTTAATTTTTGAATTTAAAGGGATAAATACTTAAAAATATATTAGAATAAGCTTATATTTATATTTGTTTGTTTCATTTCTCTTTAATTAAAAAAGGGAGAATTTATTTATGTCTACATAAAAAGGAATAAATTAAGATTAAATTTTTTTTATAAATAATTTAAATTAAGATTAAAATACTCTTAATACAGGTGTAAGTTTCTTAACACACCTAGTAGACATGTGTTAAGCATAGAATAAACATCTTGACAAATGTTAAACTAACAAACAAGTGTCCTATTAATTTTCTTTTCTTTTAATTTAATGGAATCAAAAAATTTCTTTTATAAACACATATTTTTCTCACCTCATTTTCTTTTCTATTATTCTTCAAATCAAACTTAAGATCTTCAGCTAAAAAAATTGAAAATCTGCAAACTTCTTCAAAAACAGAAACTTTTGATCAAAACAAACCCGTAAATTTCCCTCAAAACCAAATCTAAAACAGAATTCTGTTCAAACATAATTCCTGTAAAAAAAATCCCCTCAGAAACCAATCTGCACAAATGTTTCTTCTCACCAAATCAACATTCAAACCAATCTTCTTCAAAACTGTTTGAATCTTCTCTACATACCAGAATCACAACCAGTTGCCTCTTCAATTTCCTCAACCTGAAAATCATTCTGAAAATTCCAAAACCTGCATGCATATGAAGATCACAGCTTTTCTGTTTTGAAACTTCATCAAGCATGCAATTGTAATTAGGCAAAGCATCGAGAAAAAAAACAAAAAGCAACTTGAAGTTTTTAAAGCATACTTGCAATTGCTAAATCTGGGAACACAAAGTACTGCAACAACTTGAAGCTTTCAAATTTAAGCACCTTCCAGTTTCATACTTTTCAAAAGTGCTCTACTCATAAAATTCTGGTGAGTAACTTCATTTTGTTTAAAAAAATTAAGTATAAATTTAGTTGCTTATTATACTCTGGAAATAATTGCGGTTGTATGCTAATTACAAATTATTACCGATATATATATGATTGTATGAAAATATGCATGCTGCTGTAACTCATTTTTCTGTACTTAAGTTCCAGATTTAAGAATTGTTTAAAAAAAATATCCACTTTATCTGATTTAGTATGTGTTAAGATTTAACATTCAATCAAAATATGGCTGTGAATATAATTTAAAGTTTGAAGTTTTATTTAATATAAAATACTGTATTGTCTCTGAAACATAACATAACAAAACAAATTATATGAAAGTAGAATTTAAATTTTCTAGATTCATTGATTTAAGATTTTAAACCAATTACATAAACTAAAACTTGAATTCTAAAACTAAAATCAGAAAATTTAGTTTAAAATTGGAAGAGCATTTCTGGTTTGTCTAGAAATTGTATTTTGGTGTGTAACTGTCAATCTAAGTGGCTGGGATGGCCAGCGGCTTCTCTGGTGATAGAGTGATGATCGTAGATTAAAGGAAAAATAGTTGGAGGTGGATCTGAGCATTGAGGCAGTAATGATTTAGGATTGAAATTTTAAACCCTAGTTTTTTGTTCATCTGAAAATTGATCACTGCGGCTTACATAATTGACCGAGCTGTTCCAGATTTAGGGGGATGATTGATGGAGTATGGATGAAGCCGTGGTCGGAGATAAAGTTTTTCTGGTGGTCGGAGTATGGGGATTTGGGTGGTTTCAAGTGTTCGACATTTTTTTCCAGTTTGAGCTTGACAGCTCGTTTTCAATTTTTGGGTTCTGCTGATGGTTTGATGGTCGGAAATTTGTTGGAAGGTGGTTGACGACTTGCGCGAGTGGTCGCGAGAGGTCGGAGGTGACGGCAGCGGTGGTGTAGGTGCACGGGGGAACTTGGCGTATCAGCTATTTTTGGGGAAGGGGTACTCGTGTTTGGATCTGGTTGTTTCATGTTTCTGCTCGAAGTTGGGGTGTGTTGGACTCGAAGTAGCAGTGATGTGGGCTCGGTTATTTTGTTGATGCAGGTTTTTGTTAAACATGATAGCACCTTGAAGTTTTAAATAATTGCAAGATGAAAATCTTACTCGAGTTACTCGAGTTGATTTGAGTTTTGTTCGGGCTAGGTTAGGATTAGACTCGAGTAATGAATGTACAGCTCGAGTTAGTTTTGTTCAGGTTAATAATCCTGTTATGTTTTCAAAATTTAAAACTCAATTTTTAAAGTGTAAATCAAAGATTTAAATTAAGTTTTAAATCTAAATTTAAATTATGGATTCAAGTTTAATTTGAATCTTAAGCTGGAAATGAATGAAGTTTGTAAAATCAAATTTGTTTAAAATACTTTAAAGGGGTTTATTGTTTAAAAATGTTTTGTAAAGAAATTTGAATTTAAACTGGAAGTTGAAATGTAAGAAATGTTTTAAACAAGTTTAAATCTGATTCAAATCTGAATTTGAATCTTTGTTTTATAAATTTAAGTATTTAACAATTTTGAATGATAAAGTAAAATTTAAATGTTTTGAATTTACAAAAAAAATTTGTTTTAAACTCTTGTAAAAATTTCTTTTATAAGAAAAGTATTATTTATCATGTAAATTTAAAGGTTTTAAATTGATTTTAAAACTTGTTAAAGTTAAATTAGAATTTGATGATTTGTTATTCATTTAATTATTAGGGTAATTAAATGGATAATTTCTTAAAGTAATTAAGGGTTTAATCTTAAAAGTTTAAGATTAGTTATTCTTAGAACAGTTAACTTGTAATTTAAGAATCATTTATTAATAAGATTGAATTTTAATTAATGATTAGTAATTAATTAATCAAGTAATAAAAGGTTAGTGAAGTTACATTTAACACTTAATTAATTAAATAATTAGGGTTTAATTAATGGATAATTAATGATTAATTAATTTGTAATCAATAATGATTAAAATAAGTTAATTATTTTAGAAAAATAATTAATCAATTGTTAATAGTTAATGAAGGTTATTAACTAAGGATTATTTAATATTAATTAATGTGATTAATTTTTAATAATTAATTAGATTAATTAATTTAAAGATAAAAATTTGTGTAAATTGTTAAGTATAATTGCTTATGGAAGTAATTAAGGAATTAATTACTTATTGTAATTAATTGAGTTTAATTTGATTAGATTAAGTTAATTAATTTAGTTTAATTAATTTAGAATAATCATTTGATGATTTGTGAAGTATAATTACTTAATGTAATTACATGAAGAGAAATTACTTAAGAAAAGTAATTAATGGGTAACTACTGGATGTAATTAATTGGAGATGATTTGTTGATGAAAGTAATTTGAGTATAATTACTTTGTAAATTAATCAAGGGATTAATTAGAGATAATTAATTATGAAGTAATTAATTTATTTGGTAAAGTAATTAAGGGTAGTTAATTACTGAATGGAGTTAATCAAGGGTGATTAACAGTTATGGATTAAATAAAGATTAATTACTTAATGTGATTTATTTAAATAGAAAATGTAATTAGAAATCATTAATTATTATAATTAATGATGTAATTAAGAATAGATTTATTTAGAAATAATTAATAAATGAAGGGATTAATTAATGTAATTAATTAAGAAGTAATGTAATTAATTATAGTTAATTAATAAAGAAAGTAATTAAAGATTAATTACTGTATTTGGTTAAGTATAATTAATTTGAAAAATTAATTAGTGAATAATTACTTAAATATAATTAAAGGTTAATTAATCACGGATGATTAATTAAAATGAATAATTGGTTGATGACTAATTAATTGATTGATAATTAATTAATGCTAATGTAAGCAAGATTTATATTAATGAAGTAATTAATTTAATTCACTTTAAATTAATTAGAAATCATGTAATTAATTTTAAATTAATTATATTTGGTGTGATTATTAATCATTGCTAATATATGAATGGATGATATGGATTGCCTTGAATGGTTTGAATCTCACTATGAGATAAGTAATGTTGAGTGATATGGATGCATTGTGATGATGATTTGGATTATCCTTTGATAATGATAATAGGGATTATCTGTTGTGATGATAATGTTGATTATCTATTGTGAATCTTTGTATTATCTATTTGTGTGTATATAGATAATTAAATTGTTTTAAACCTTTAAAACAACTTGGCCTTAAAAGATACGCTTTGGATTTCGATGAGACCGGGATCGGGTTTCCATATTTAGATATCCGAAAACCACATCGATCCAAATTTACGATAGGCCGTGAATCTCATGTGAAGAGTGAAGACTCGAGGTGTAAGAACTATTCGTCAGTATAACTCTGAGGGTGATTCCGAGATGAGTTTGACGGAATAGTACTTTCAGATTCGAGATGAAGATTCAGAGTGCAAAGGTTATCGTCGCTAACTCTGAGGGTTATTCTAAAATGAGTGTAATAAGATATTGCCTTCAGTTTCATTCGAACCCGGAACGAACTTGTATGGATTGAATGCTTTCAGAATATCGTTAGGTGGACGATGAGCATTCTAAGACATGTGTTCTCTAAAGATAATCGTAGCCTCAAGCCTCATCAATCGGGAATGGCTAAGACATGGGAGGTGCAGCAAGGCTAAGTGGGTCATGCCCAAGTAGGACGAGATTTTCCCCTGTCTAGAGGTCCCTTTTTATTTCGGTTGTGTGGGCGGTTGGAACGTAAGCCAACTGCGGGGTTGTCTTGTTCGGGACTGTCCAGTAAGGGATGGTTCTGGTCTTGTATTGCAGGGGATTGGGAGTGATCCTCCGTACGTTGATCTAGGCCACGTACTATGACGGGCGGTACCCCGGTAGCCCTGCCATTGATGGAATCCAAAATCCAATAAGTGCCAACGGTTTTGATTGTATTACTCACTTTTGTGGCTAGTAGATGGAATTTAATAATGTAACAATTTCGGCTATTTCATATTTACTTGAAAACCCTAGACCTATTATAAAATCATTGGATTTCCTATCAAATGTTTTGGTTAGCGTAAGGTAAAAACTTTTCCATTTTTATGTGTGGGAAGTCTTACGTGATACTTTTCTTTTCAAAGGTTTTTCAAAGTTAAGCTACTTTAAGCTGTCACTCACACCAGACCCATGTCTGACCCGGAGTTTATCTTCTGTTTCTTAAACTCTTGGGTACACAAATTTTTACGAGTAGCCAAGGGATTCAGGTTAGCTTTGACGAATTATGGAGGAGCAATGGAGCAGGAGGCTTCTGCGTGTAGATATGTTTAGTTTTCCGCCGTGTTTCGTATCTCTGTGTTGTCTATGAGTTGTATTGAGTTGTATAACTAGACAGGTGTTTATAACTGTCTAGTACGTGATGTATATTCCGTGTAACTCTGATTACTGTTGTATACTATGTAATATTTATTTTATTAATATAATTTATTCGTTCCGCTGTTGAGATTCTGTTGTTGTTTCTTCTTTCTTCTCTATTTTTCTCTTTTCTATCCCTTTCTTTCTTCAAGATGATGCGATTTTCTGTGGTAAGAAAGTCGGGTCGTCACAGTTGATATCAGAGCGCTAGGTTGAGTGAATACCTAGGCTTTGAAGTGATTTCTTTCTTGAGAGAGCGTATTTGTAATTTTAAATATATATATATATATATATATATATATATATATATATATATATATATATATATATATATATTTACTTCTACCTATTTGTTGGGTTACCTGTTTAGGTTTTTCCAATATAAGTTATAAAGGTAGATATGGTAGTGGGGTGTGTAACACGACTACTACCATTGGTTGGAATTTGAATGTTGATGCTGGAAGTGTCTGTCGAGACTGTAGACCTAATACCATCTCGAGTGAGTTGTGTAGAGTGTAGAGATTTCATCGATCTCTGAAGGAAACCTGTAAAGGTTCGGAGTTCATATTTGAGTTGGACGAGTAGAGTTTGGATCTATCGGTTAGGCAGAAGTAAATAATGGTATCTTGATACCTCAGGAATTAGTAGCTGTGTGATGAAACACAGTGGCTATGGATGTCTCCGAAGATTTTTCTTTGGAACAAGTTTAGGAAGTATGTCTGCTTCGATGTTGAGGCTGGGTTTAGCAGGATGTTTCTGTCTGGTTTGAGGTCCAAGTTTTCTCGAACAGTTTTGGATTAGGAAGTCTTTAGCGTCGGTGTCAGCAATGCAACTTGGAGTACTCTGTGTTAGCAAGAAGGTCTTCTGGTTAGCAGTTTTTCTGAAGATGGAGTTCAGAAGCAGCGGAGTGGATCCATTTCTTCGATGGATTGGCTAGATAAGCGTAAGCTGTTCTGAGCGGTAAAGAGAGAACAGTTTTCTTTGGATATTGGAAGTGACTTGTGATAGTTTGAGTGTTCTCTTGAGATCCAGAGGTTTGGTGAAGCAGCTAAGGATCAAGATATTAATTAGAGATAATTAATTTTGAAGTAATTAATTTATTTGGTGAAGTAATTAAGGGTAGTTAATTACTGAATGGAGTTAATCAAGGGTGATTAACAATTATGGATTAAATAAAGATTAATTACTTAATGTAATCAATTTAAATAGAAAATGTAATTAGAAATCATTAATTATTATAATCAATAATGTAATTAATAATAGATTTATTTAGAAATAATTAATTAATGAAGGGATTAATTAATGTAATTAATTAAGATGTAATGTAATTAATTATAGTTAATTAATAAAGAAAGTAATTAAAGGTTAATTACTGTATTTGGTTAAGTATAATTAACTTGAGAAATTAATTAGTGGATAATTACTTAAATATAATTAAAGGTTAATTAATCAGGGATGATTAATTAAAATGAATAATTGGTTGATGATTAATTGATTGATTGATAATTAATTAATGCTAATGTAAGCAAGATTTATATTGGTGAAGTAATTAATTTAATTCACTTTAAATTAATTAGAAATGATGTAATTAATTTAATTAATTTAAAATTAATTATATTTGGTGTGATTATTAATCATTGCTTATATATGAATGGATGATATGGATTGCCTTGAATGGTTTGAATCTTAGCTATGAGATAAGTAATGTTGAGTGATATGGATGCATTGGTTGAATTGTGATGATGATTTGGATTACCTTTTAATAATGATAATAGAGATTATCTGTTGTGATGATAATGTTGATTATCTGTTGTGAATCTGTGTATTATCTATCTATGTGCATATAGATAATTGAATTGTTTTAAACCTTTAAAACAACTTGGCCTTAAAAGATACGCTTTGGATTTCGATGAGACCGGGATCGGGTTTCCATATTTGGATATCCGAAAACCACATCGATCCAAATTTTCGATAGGTCGTGAATCTCATGTGAAGAGTGAAGACTCGAGGTGTAAGAACTATTCGTCAGTATAACTCTGAGGGTGATTCCGAGATGAGTTTGACGGAATAGTACTTTCAGATTCGAGATGAAGATTCAGAGTGCAAGGTTTATCGTCGTTAACTCTGAGGGTGATTCCAAAATGAATGTAATGAGATAATGCCTTCGGTTTCGTTCGAACCCGGAACGAACTTGTATGGATTGAATGCTTTCAGAACATCGTCAGGTGGACGATGAGCATTCTAAGAGATGTGCTCTCTAAAGGTAATCGTAGCCTCAAGCCTCATCAATAAGGAATGGCTAAAACATGGGAGGTGCAGCAAGGCTAAGTGGGTCGTGCCCAAGTAGGACGAGATTTTTCCCTGTCTAGAGATCCCTTTTTATTTCGGCTGCGTGGGCGGTTGGAACGCAAGCCAACTGCGGGGTTGTCTTGTTCGGGACTGTCCAGTAAGGGATGGTTCTGGTCTTGTGTTGCAGGGGATTGGGGGTGATCCTCAGTACGTTGATCTAGGCCACATACTGTGACGGGCGGTACCCCGGTAGCCCTGCCATTGATGGAATCCAAAATCCAATAAATGCCAACGGTTTTGATTGTATTACCCACTTTTATGGCTAGTAGCTGGAATTTAACAATGTAACAATTTCGGCTATTTCATATTTACTTGAAAACCCTAGACCTATTATAAAATCACTGGATTTCCTATCAAATGTTTTGGTTAGCGTAAGGTAAAAACTTTTCCATGTTTATGTGTGGAAAGTCTTACGTGATACTTTTCTTTTCAAAGGTTTTTCAAAGTTAAGCAACTTTAACCTGTTACTCACACCAGACCCATGTCTGACCCGGAGTTTATCTTCTGTTTCTTAAACTCTTGGGTACTCAAATTTTTACGAGTAGCCAAGGGATTCATGTTAGCTTTGATGAATTATGGAGGAGCAATGGAGTAGGAGGCTTCTACGTGTAGATATGTTTAGTTTTCCGCTGTATTTGGTATCTCTGTGCTGTCTCTGAGTTGTATCGAGTTGTATAACTAGACAGGTGTTTATAACTGTCTAGTATGTGATGTATATTCTGTGCAACTCTGATTAGTGTTGTATACTATGTAATATTTATGTTATTAGTATAATTTATTCGTTCCGCTGTTGAGATTCTATTGTTGTTTCTTCTTTATTCTCTTTCTTTTATCTTTTCTATCCCTTTATTTCTTCAAGATGATGCGATTTTCTATGGTAAGAAAGTCGGGTCGTCACAGGGGAGGTGGCCAAGGCAATCCAAGGTGATGGTAATGAAGACTAGGCTCGGTTAGGCATGTTTTAAGGAGTTTGCAACATTTTCGTGGATTTTTTGGTTATGGGGAAGGTATGGCCAGATCTGGTCAGAGGAAGAGGATGTGATAGGTGGTTGATGATGAGGAGGAGGAAGTGGTGGAGGTGATGGCCAAGGCACTAGAGTGGAGAGCATGCAAATATGTGAAGAAATCATGGCCAAAACGAAGCAAAAGGAAGAGGAAAAAAAGAAAATGAAATACACACACAGCCATTACTTATAGAGGAGCAAGCTTCACACGAGAAGATGATCAAATGTGATGCGACAAATAAATTTGTACGTGAGTTTGTATTTAACAGAGAATTTTCATGTTGATTTAGAGGGAAGAACGGTAGGAAATAAATAATTGAAACGTTAGAGAAATTTAAGGATTTTATTCCTATTAAATCAAGATAAGCAAATGGAAAAGTGGAACGATTTCAAATGTTATACGTGAATTGCAAGGCAAATAGGCAGCTGTTGACTTGAATGGCTAAAGTATGGAATCAAAGGGGTGTGCATTATAAAGGCAATAAATAAATTGAAACGTATGCCCAAAATAAATAACAAAGTAATGTATCTTATATTTATTTGTTTCCTATTTATTCAATAAAATATATGCTAAAGAATAATTCTGTAAATAACGTATCGTATAAATAAACATCAGGTAAATAAACAAGAAACGGATATAAAACGTATAATTTAGTTGCTATTTACAACTTTGTTTATTACTCAACTTAAAAAAAGTTTGATTTGTTACATATCCATTTGATTTATTTATTACTTAACAAAGAAATCAGATGTAGAACATATACAATAAAACGTTTAGATTAGTTTCTTTTTACAACATTGTTTATTACTTAATTCACAAAGTATATATCCAAATTAAATGGAAAAACGAAACAAATGTTGTAATTATATACAATTTAAATAAAGATTGGAAGCTAGAATTTAAATTTTAAAATTTCAATTAGAGTCAACATTTAACCCAAATATAAAATTCCAAAAATTGTTTCTATTAAATAAAATTGGGCAAATAATTTATAACCAATTCAAGAAAATTCTAAAATTCAAACTTTTAAAGAATTACACACTGAAGTATTTTTAAAATAAAATGAATAAAAATATTTATTAAAATTTTGGGCTGTTACATAAAATATATGCATAACATATCATGTTACACAAATTAGAACATGATTTTACAAATAAGATATTATTTATATAAATTTAAAATAAAAAAATTTGTTAAAAAACAATTTACACACAATATTCTAAAAAGCATAACTTTCACAATATTAGTCCGATTTCAATGGAACGAAAAGCAGTATTCTTGAAATTAAATCTATTTTCATTTACAAATTTATTTGATTAGTTCTTTTGTTTCGTTCATTACAAATTTTAATTTCCAAATTCAATTTCATTCACGAATCATTTAATTAATTGCAAGATCATTTTCAATTTATTTCTACTTTCTTGAACTTTATTTGCAACTCCCACCATTCCTGTTTCAACCTAACTTTCTTTTATTCGATAATATTTCAATTGTATTCAATTTACTAACAATTCAAATCAAATTTAATTTATAACTCATGTTTTCATTTCAATTCTTTTAACTTACTTCCAACTTTTATATCAATATTCGATTTTATTACAAAAATCACTTTATTAAATTTTCCCGAGTTCAATTTTTTTTCTTCATAATTCCAGTTTGGATTTCTTTCATTTTCCAAAATTCCAACATTTTTATTTAATTTTTTTTAGAAATACTTTTAAATTCACATAATACTATTAAAATAGCTTTTTGTAAAAATACTTCTTATAACTCGATGTCTCAACCAGTCCATCATTGTTCTCACAAAAATTCAGTCATTTGTTGATCAGGCATAGGACTGAAAATCTATAAGTACTTGGTAAACCCGTTTCAACACCCAGTGAAAATACTTGGGAAAATAATTTTATTGAAAATGTAGAAAACAGTTTCTGAAAATAGAGGAAATATCTTTGGCGAGAATGCTCTGGAAATCATCACCCCTAATCCATGGTCGCAGTTACATCTTGGGTTACATTGCCATCGCAGCAAAAATCCATGTAACTGTAGGCACTCCACGCCCCTCGATTATGCCATGGATCCCACAACATATTGCAGTTACATTCTAGGGTTACGTTGCATCGCAGCAAAAGTCCATGTAACTGTAGGCATCAGCGCCCTCGATTTTTGCTGTCAAAAATGAAACTTCTCCACTCCCGCATAAGTCGCAGTCTACCGATGTAAAATCAAACGCAGACTGTTGGCTCTCAGCGGCGCACACGACTTTCGCTATGTTACCATATGCCGCAGTCCACCGATATAAAATCAAACGTAGACTGTTGACTCTCAGCAGCACACACGACTTTCGCTATGGTCTGCAGTAGATCGCAGTGACATCGAGTTACACTATCGTCACAACATAACCCAAATGCCTCTGTAGGCATCAGCGCCCTCGACTTTCGCTACACACTACTCATAATCCTCAGAAACTAATTTTTTTCGGACTCCTCACAGGATCAACTTTAGAACCCCCCCTTAGGTTCAAGGCAGTACCACCCTGTGACACTCCTGAGAAGTTCATTTCAAGGGAGTGCCTTTTTCCCCAGAGCCATTATCAAAACACTTTATATTATACATATAGTATCTTCCAAATCATACACCTAGTATGAATCCCATATAAATCTCTTTTTCTCAAAATCGATTATCCCAAAATCGATAATTCTCAAACTAGGCTTTCCAAATTCCAATATTGATTTTACCCAAAAATCAAAAGCCTTTCCAAAAATAAAGGTTCCCAAAACCTTTTTACAAAATCCTCATAAGATCCTTTATATATATATATATATTTATATAATTTTTTTAAGTACTTTGGATCATTACAAACTTGTTTAAAACTCCTTTTATACTTCAAACACCTTCAAACTCCTTTTCTTCCGGCAATAGATTCAACAAGGGGAGATTTATCTTATATAACAAAGATATATAACTTTGTTTATTCAAAATCAAGTATTTAAATTTTATTACTCTTTTTTATAAAATTGTTTCCATCTTACTTATCATCATAAAAATATCCAACTTTCACTTTTATCCATTGTATATTTCACAACATATACTTTCATTTCAAAAGAAATCATTTCACATTTCTTATTCACAAATTTCCCATTTCATTCAAATCCATACGATGTACACTTATCAACCATACACTATACCAATCTAATTGCTCAATCGATCACACAATTTCACTTCCAAACTAGTATCGTCCACCCGACTTCCTAGTGTGGACTCAGATCTGGTTTCTTGATCAGAAACCATCATTTTCCTTGCATGGCCTAACTATGATAGAGAATATCCAGAACTAATCAACAATCTATATCCAGGTTCGCCGTCGAAAATTGAGCGAAAAATCTCAACTCGGATCGATAAACTATCTCGAAATTCTGTGCTCGAATCTGGGTCAAATCATTATGCGAATAGAATAATATACGAACATTCTACGTATTTATTTTCGCTGATTGTTAACTAAATCAATTTCTCTTTCTATTCACATTTCCCTTAATTTCTATCCACATAATCACAATTGTTTCAATTCCATTGGATTATCACTTTAATCCTTATCCCAAATGGATATTCAATCATAAACAGTTTGAACACTGTCCAGCGTAAATTCAGAAAATAGCTTGAAAAGTTTAAAATAGATAAGTCGTTGAAAAATAATTATTAGTTTGTAAAATAGTTAAATAATTGTAAAATAGTTGGAAAATAGTCAAATAGTTATAGAAATTTTAAATAATTACAAAATAGTAATTAATTTGTAAAACAGTTGAAATAGTTGAAAAAATAGTAATTAGTTTATTAAATAATTGTAAAATAGTTAAATAGTTCCGAAAGTAGTTGTTAAGTAAATATAAAATAGTTTTGTAATTTGAAAAAAAGAAACGTTGTGTAGTAAATAGTTAGGAAAATAGATTTATACAAAAGTAATTTATTTTGAAAATAGTCCGGAGCCAAACTGTTCAATTCTCCATCAATTCAATTTAAATTTCCAATTCCATTTAAATTGACCCAATTCCAATTTGAATAACTTCCATTACCATTGAAATTGATTTAACCCTAATTCAAGTTGAATCAATCTTGATTTCTTTCGTAATCCAAATCAAATTCCATTTGATTTTAAACCTAATCAACTTTAATTACATTTCCAAATTATTCCAATCAATTTGGACTAATATCAATTGGACCCACTTTAATTTCAAATCATTTCAATATAATCCAATTCAAATTTTCCATTTAAATTTTTAAACCTATACATCTTCAATCACAATTCTAATTAATTCAAATCAGATTCAATTTGAACGAATTCAATTAAATTTCAAATTTAAACCATCCTGAATTATATAAATTCGAGTTAAATTTTTAAATGTTGATTTAATCCTTTAAATCAAATCAACTTATCACTTTAAACCATTTAATTCTAAATCCATTTCAAACTTATCTTCATTTAATTTTAATTTGGTTTTATTTCTGTTACCACTTAATTTCATACCAATTCAAGATTTCAATTTGGTTGTATTATATCACTTCTAATTTAATTCCAATAATTTAACAACCAATCACCTAAATATTTATTAGAAGGAAATATTGCTTTATATATCAAAATATATTCTTTTATAAAATCATTTAAAATCTTTATATAAGAAAATAACAAGTAAGCTCTCATATATATATATATATATATATATATATATATATATATATATATATAGACACACTCAACTCATTCTAGGGTACCATTGACCCTATCCTTAATGAGTAATCCCAACAGTGCCAAGGTTCTCGCTTAACCTTCGGCTCTGATACCAACTGTAACGACCTAGAATGTTCGATTCCGAAAAATTCCAGATAGTTATGAAAAAGAAGAAAAAGATAGAAGAACAGCAACACCAACATCTCACATTCGCAATGGATAAAATAAAATATCAAATATTAAAAGTTTACAAAAGAATTCTGTATCTGTCAAATTACGTCAGAGTTACACATACATACAAACACTAGATATACACAATCATCATGTCACAGATATAAAACAATATAATACAGCGGAAACACTCCATATGTTCTCGCCATCCAGCTCGCCTCCTGAGCTCCAGAACGTCCTTACCTGAAAACCTGTAATACTCGGTCTGACCTAAGCATTACATCAAAGTAACACCCGGGTCAAGTTGGAAACCAACGTGCGTAATCCCATTTAACATGGAATACAAAGCATACAACTTAAATAAAACCCGGGGTAACTCGTATTAATTTACAAATTCACAATTTGTTATAGACTTCTCTAATTTCACACGTCAATATCTAAGTACCAAAAACTTAGATTGAATAGTCCAATTCACTTAAATCATTTCATTCCAGCCTATTGATGTCACATATCAATCTATAAAAATTCGAAGTGGTTTTGGGTATTTTCTAATACCTGACCCAGTCTTTTCGAGTCTCATGTCATCCTATCCCATGTTATCCAAATGAAATACTCTTCAAACTTTAAATACAGGATGTCCCTTTGCACAACAATTCATCATTGATGGATAACCACAATATCCTGTCCGCCCAAACATATGATACTACAAGACACTTCATACCAGAGATATCAACTCATTCAAGGCATCCATTACCATTCAATCATCCATAAGCAAACTTGATCACTTCCAAAATAAATTTAATCACTTGTTTGCATTCATAACCGACGCTATATTATATTGCAAACTGACATAGACGCACTATATTGCAAACTGACACACACTGACACACACAATTCAAAATTTTACTTTATATTCCACTAAATTTGAATATTAATTATATAGTAGACGAGAAGGAAGAACTGAGAAAAGGAAAACAAAAACTCTTGTTTCTTAAATTCGAAGTAGCTTGCCGATACAACAGTTAGCAATGTTTTTGGGTAAATTTCAGTTTTACCCAAATGTTTCCATAATAAGGTAGCAAATAAATGCGTATGAATAGCCATAAACCACCTCAGACGAAGTCTGTATTTTATCTTGTTCATTTTAGGAGTAGAATGAACGGTATGATGCTAATTTACAAGGAGTGAGTTCAGAGAAAAAAAACAACTATTTCTTAACTGCTCCAAACCATAAGAAAATTATACAAGATTAGGCTGTACTTTAAGCTTTCGTTCATCTATTGGAGAACTGAGACGTGCAAGTTCTAAAAGTTCATAGTGTAATTCCTTCATGTTGAAGATAGCCTAACTTCTAAACAAAGACCAAATATTCATTTTTGGTTTTTTCATACTTTATTTGACGTCTACCATCATTTAAAATAAGTTATTAAGATAACATAAAAGCAAAATCAGCTAGGTTAAAAACCGTGCAAACAATATATTTTTTATTTGTCTTATGATGTTTTCTCAATTTTGTAACATAGTATTACTATGATCTGGAAATGTATTACAACTTATATGCAATATCGCATGTTTGCATATTGGGATTTCAGTTCCTAACACGCTATTATGAACTGAAACTATGTATGTACTATTATTATATGCATAGCAGATATATAATAAAAGCATATAATTTCGATCATATTTTCAGTTCATAACCCAGATACAACAAAAACTAAATACACATAATAGGATATGAATTAATAATATATATATATATATATTCAATGCATATTAAGATTTCAGTTCATACCCCAATGTTACCATAATAACAGTCAATAACAACTAAATAAAATAAATAAAAATAAAATATACACATAATTAATACAAACTCACCTGAACTACCTGCCGAGGCTTCGGCAGCCCTTCGTATCGCGATGCCGCCATCTCCAACTGCTGCGAAACTCGACCATGCACTCACATACATCCAGATCGATGCTGACGATTCCTCCCCCCATCCCGAGAGCCCAGTCTCAAATCATCGCCTTACAGCCCTAGCTCCCTCACCATCGTGACGTACCTTTGCACGTGCCTCCACTCGACCTCGAATTTGAGCTATTCGCCACTACGAGCTAGCATCGGCCCACCATGATGCCATCGCGTTTGCCACCTTTTATTTTATTTTGAGATTGCAATCCGGATTCGATGGGCAAATAAGGGATTTGGGAAGGGAGAGGGGAGCCATGACTTTCGATCGAGGGTTTTGAGGGAAGGCATCGATTAAATTTCGAAGAATTTTCTCCGCCATTTTTTTTTGAATTTCGTTTCTGTTCGATTTTCTTCCTCCTCTAAACGAAGATAAGGATGGACACGATTTTAAGTTGAGGGGAGTGGTGTATATGAGAAGATTTGACTATTTATTCGATTTTTCTTTTATATGTATATTTTTTTATAATGTATCTCAAATTATATAATGCAAAAAAAATTGAACTCATATTTAGGCGTGCTGCTAGGCGTTTATATTAAATTTCCGATATAGATTCAGCGCGTTTATATGTCGTATGCTCACACAACAACCCCAAACACTACGAAAATTGAAATCCGATAATAATATAATATTATGGATCCAATGGAACTGGTTTCGTCGAATTCCGAGACTATGCCTCGGAAGGCTATATAAATATCAAATCTAAATAATATACTTCCAAAACTTAACACAACATTTCCAAATTCAATTTTAACACTTTTACTATCTTCAGTATTATCAGTATAAATTTTACAAGTCTTCAAAATATTTTTAATAGGCTTAAAACTGAAGATTCAATATTTTACCCAAATTCAAATTATTAAATTCAACTGCCAAATTCAAACTGATATTTGAAATCCAAATAGAACTATCTTGCAAATATTTAAAATTAATTAGATTTTCCAATTTCAAATGCCTAAAAATTTCGGTTCATCACTGATTCCATGACATGACTAGAGATCGTGCTGCAAAGAAGAAAAGCTTAGAGCTGAAGACGATTAAAAATTGCATTAGAGTTGTATCATTAATTCAATTTTTGGGATTAGTTGGTTTTCTTATTATAAATCTATTAATCCAGATAAATAAACAAATATAATACAAATTCCATAATTATGTATTCTAATGACTTAAAAAAATTGCTGCATCTACAAGATTAGTAAGTAGGATATTCCAATTGAGACCTACACGGAAAACATTTAAAAAAATTCGTGTGTTTGCATGAAATTTACATATTTTTGGGTTGTTTACTTTTAAAAAACCAATTACCAAATGGATATTAGCATGTCCACCTCGGTACCTTTTTATCATGAGAGGATTACATCCAAGTGCACTTGCCTAGCCATGTGTAACATGCAAAGAAACTCATCCTAACTCTTCGAGTATTTGGAGAAATAATTAATTTTTTGAATGATGTAGAGATGTAATCGATTATATGATAACTGGAACTATCACCAACCCCACCAAATTTTAATACTATATTATACCACCGTAAAGATTATATATATCTTGAATTCATCCTTGTCCAAGGGGTTCCAGCAAAATTATTGATTCGTGATAGCACGACATTATATGGGCATGAGTCTATGTCCATCTGCATGTTCTATCATTTAGATAGTTTTAGGAATGAGTTGAAGCTAGATTTGCATCGAGTTATATCATAGTCAAATTGCAGAAATGTTATTTACAACTTATAATCTGCATGAATCCACAACTTACCTGATCCTGTCAATGCAGATATCGTTCATCGTTTTTGTGGTGGTTAGTTTCAAAAAATATTCAATATACCTTCCGTTGTTCTGAATCTCAGACATTTCTTAAAAATCATTTCTTGTTTATATGTTTGAATTTCAATGAACTTCTTGATCTCTGTATAGTTCGTATTTTTCTTGAACTGTTGAGCATTCTAAAGATATATATGTAATAAGTTATGTTACTTTATTTGATTTATGCTAGGTCTTCCACCAAACTTCAAGTGTTCATATGAGTTTTCTAGAGAGTTTATAACAGTCAATGTTATATGTTTGAATTTCAATGAACTTCTTGTTCTTTGTAAGTTAGTATTTCTTCTAAAACTTTTGACATTCTTAAGAATATACGTGCAATAAGATATGATACTTCAGTTGATTTATGCTTGCTCTTTCACCAAACTTTTAAGTGTTCGTATGGGTTTTCTAGAGAGTTGAAATAGTCAATGCATTTATTAGTTATTGTTCAGTCTCAGTTAGTAATAATAACATTAATTCAGTAACAAATTCCTTCATAGGATCATATGCCTGGCCAGAATTTTGTCGTTTGGCTGCGGACGGTTTGACTGGAAAATGAAAATTGTGTTACCTATCTTTTTTCAAGAATAAAGATGATTTTATATTTTACTTATAATCTTTTGCGTTCATACAAATTATATATATATATCCCGCAGCTTATCCTGAACTGTTTTTAAACTCGATTAGTAACAAAATATTGTTGCTGTTTTCATTTCATTCTTTTCTACACAATGATTTTAGTAACAACAAGCACGAATTGTGGTACGTCATATCATCAAATCCATGTAAATGAAATTAAACAATTTCTTAAAAATTGTTAGATATTTTCACAATTTAGGGATCATGGCATTAGATACACTAAAATCCCATATAAAAACTCCTGGTAACAGTCGGCAAATTCTTCACTGTTTTTGGATCTGCGTGGTTGGTTAACATTTGTATTGACCAGGAAAAACTTCTAATTAGTTATAACCTAGTGGCCTTTTCCAAATGGAAAAAATTGCATCACCTAAAAAAATTGTAAGAAAGCAAAGTTAATTTAAAGAAATATGGAACTTGCTACACTTTAAGTCGGGACAGTCTTATTTTGTGGATTAAGAACATAGCTATTGAATATGGTCGTATGGTTGCATACAATGGTGTCCTGTCAACAATATAGAAACTGGAAAGTTGTTTGATTATTGAATAAAAATACAACACTTTATGCATGTTTAGTTATTGTTATTATCTTTTTGATTCAATGGCACTAAAAATTATTTCAAAGAGCTTAAGTCCTGTTTATACATAATATGAAACAGATTTTGCAACTTTATGCATGTTATCCTTTTCAAAAGAGTCCTTGTTTCTATCTTGTGTTTTGTATACTGACTAAATTTACGTAGTTGCATCATTCTGTCAAATAACTGAACAGTTTAGTTTAAATATTACCATCCCATAATCTTTTCTTCATGTGTTTGCCTTGGCATAACGGGAGCCATAATTTTATTATATGTCGCAACGAATTTGATTCTATATATTTCTCCTATTAAACTTAATTTCAGAATCTGTTTTAACCCACTTAGTTGCTTCCTCTGCCTTTTCTTCATCATTTGTTCTCTTATCATAAATCGTTGTTTCATTTCCATGTATTTTGCTGTCATTGTTGCTTGTGTTGATCCTTGAGGGTAAAGTTTCTTGTGAAACATTGCCCTTATAATCGTTGATGTTACCACACACGATTGAACAATTAATAATGCTTCAGTGACTTGCATCTTTACACTATAATCATGATACTTCTTAACATTGGAAAATATATTTACCTTTTCCATCCTAGAATCAGGAAGTGGAAATTAGGTTTCAATGGTAATTCACACATTAAAGTTAGTTTCCAGGATATGGATCCTAATAATTATGTTTTCAGGTCATGGACACGTATTTTTTTCTACTTTAAGCACTTCATTCAAAATTTTCATTAGTTTCAAGGACAAACCCAATCATTCATATTTACCCAATTACCCGTCTCTATCATTCTTCTGGCTTGAGTTAGGAACTATTTTTCAGTTCTCAATTTCCTCTCGAATTTGGGAAGAAAGAGAAACCTAATTACCAAGTCTAATTCCATATCCAATTCAAATTTCATCGTCATTTTTGATCGTCGTTTGGCTTGTTGTTTTTGGATCGTCGGCTTCAGCTCATCGTCTGAAGCCGATCATTGATTTGATTCAAATCATTGTCAGTAGAAATATCTTATTTTGCTTCCAATGCAAGTTTTCTAGATTCAAAGAGTCCATTTGCAGTTCATACAATGTTGATTTTGAATTTTTTTTTGGTTCTCAATTTCTTTTCTTTAATCATACCTAAACGTGGATTGAGATGAATGTTATTGATTTGATTCTTATAATTTGTTCTTCCCACTATAATTTTAGTTCTTAGGCAAACTATTAATTCTTTTTTCGATAATTTATGATTTTCCAACTACTATTACACACATTGATTTTGAGCATTTGTAGGACCTAGCTACCTTAGTCCACAGTGTCAAGAAGAAAATGAAAAAGAATGTATGAAGGCTTTCAAGAATTAAAAGGTCAGGACTATTATCAGATTAATCAGACATTTTTCATCCTGATTAAAGCTTCCATGACTATAAATATACCTGATTATTAGGGTTGAAGAGCCTTTATGTCTGAAATATCTACAATCTGAAAAATGTTGTTAGAGTTCATGCCATTAGTCGTTGAAGAATTTTGATTATGTATTCTAGTATAAATCGCACATGCGTGCATCTAATAGTTATAAATATTTACCTTTTATTTGACAAAAAATTAATAGATGGATGTGTATTATAAGTGCAAAAGCTTTGGTGGTCATAATATTTATTTTAAACGGTCTTGTTGGTGGTATCAGTTACAAATTTAGACTGAAATCTCGTTGATGGATGGTCGGAAAGGGAAGGAGGTTGCAAATGCATGGTAAGATTATATCGATGAATATGGGATATTTTTGGAATTTCAAAAAAACATAGTTGAAATTCATTCATTGAATTATCATTATTAAAGTAGAGATGACAAAAAATTAATGGATGGACGTGTGTTGTAAGTGCGAAAACTTTGATGGTCATAGTATTTGTTTCAAATGGTTTTCTTGGTGGTGTCAGTTGCAAATTTAGAGTAAAATTTTGTTGATGGGTGGTTGAAAGTGGATGGTGGAGGTTGCAAAACTATGGTAAGCAACGTGGGATATTTTTGGAATTTCAAAAAGACACGGTTGAAATCTTATTCATCAAATTATCATTATTACACTACAAGATAATACGGCTATTCCAACGGCTATTCCAACGGCTTTTAGCCGTTGGCGGCCGTTGGCGGCCGTTGGAAGCCGTTGGAATAGCCGTTGGAATATATCCCACGACTTCCAACGCTTTCCAACGGAAACAACGGACCATTTCCAACGGCCGCTAACGGCTTATAGCCGTTGGAAACCGTTAGAAACCGTTACAATAAAATGGCCAATACGCCGTTGAAAGCCGTTGGAATACTGGGTTTATTTTGCTGTACAACAGCAAGCCTATTTACCTTCCACCACACCATTTCCAATCCATTCAATTTTCATTCCATTTCCAATCAATTCCACATATATATATCAATATCAATACAAACAACGCACATAAATCAATAAAACACCAATATAAACAAACCAAACCGATCAAACATCACAAAATATACCATCAACGTACATACCATCAACAAATGTCACTAAACCATGATCATACCATCAAAATACTTCTCACCCACTCCGTACCAATATATACAACATCACCATCAACATCAAAACATCTCCAAGTCAATATATACATTGTTCAAACACAAATACTCAAAAACATAACTCCTCAAGGATCCTCGTCGCCTCCAGAAGCACCAGACGACGAAGGAAGGGTACCATGACTCTGCAAATACTGCGCAAGCTTTTGATCCAACTGCTCCACCTGGATGGCTGGTAGACGATTCTCCTCCCGTAGCTGCTCAACCATAGCTCTAAGCTCCTTGTTTTCTTCTTTGTCTCGGTCTTTTTGAGCTTGTCGAGCCTGCAAATAAAATTAATAGCAAAAGGGTTGTCTCAGCATATACAATATTATAACATTATATATCTAAACGCTGATTTTTTGTACATATGTAAAAGGATTAATTACCATTAGGTTACCGAAGCCAAAACGTCTACTCCGTTGCGCCGGATCCATAACAGCGGTAAAAATGTTATCCTGCTCCTCCTGTGTCAGCGCATCACGACCAGACTGCTCAAGCGCATAAGCCTGTGCCTCCTGCAACCTCGACTATAATGAAAAAAAATAATTTCAGTTGAAAAATAGTAGCATGTAATTATTTTGCGTAGCTAGAAATTAATAAACTTATCGGTGTAAGTATTAAAAATTAAAAAATGCATACATATGCCTCGGTCGCCCTATCTTGCTCACCCCACTGATATATGATATTGCCAGCCTCATCTACTTGCCTAGACGCGCGGGTGTGAGCAAACACGTCCACTAAGCCAACAGAGCCTCCACGAGCTCATTCCTGCAATTGACAATTTGGATAATTTAACTGTACATAACTAATTACTGAACTGATCAATATACAAATGTGATAATAGATAAATTTACCAAATCTTCGTGGTGATGCTGGAAAGATTTGGAGCCTCCACGGTGTGATACAGGATTCCTGCTCCTGTTTGCCGAGTTCCTAGCTGACTCCTCCTGCAAATTTACAATGATTAATTATTTATTAAACAGTAAAAAAATGCTGAGATTTATTGTAGATTTACCTTGAACTCCTCAGAGTTCCACCAATCAACCCATTTCTCCCATACAGTCGCGCTCATCCACTTGGGCTTATTTCCTACTTTTTTAATCTCCGACATAGTCTCTCTATAGTTCTTCGCGATCCTGGAGTTCCAGTGTCGCTGAACTAAATTGACGTCAGGCTCTTGCAAATCTACGGCGCCCTGTACAATGAGAAAATATTACTAATTATTTATTTGTATTTAATTAATCATCTTGTAAAGCGGTATAAACTTACCAGAAAATCTTGCCAAATCGTCTCTCTCACGTCGTCGGGGATCTTGCCCCACTTGGGCCAGCATTCGGTCATCCTAGCCATGTACGCCTGCTTCGAAATGCTCAGAACCACTTTGGATGGCTCCAACTCAAATACACTGCGTTAAATATAAAATTGAACTTTAGACAATTGTAGATATATCATGTACAATTAAAAAATTAAAATGCTATGCTCGCTAATTATGATACTTACGTCTCATCAGCCTTAGGCTGTAAGTAAACAAGTGGCCGAGCTGGTGGCTCACCACTACTCTCTCCAATATGACGTGAAGAGCCACGTCGCCGAGACCCAGAAGCAGAACCGGAACCAGACATAATATATATACCTACCATATATACATACGTATACACATTATAATAATCATGATATGATGAACCATTAAAAAATGTAATACAATATGCTACAAATGTGTCATGTTGTGTACGTGTTGAGTGTGTGAGTATACACTTATTGTCATTAAAATTGTATAAATTAGATAAATGCATTATTAATCAGAGATCAATGTAATGTGAATACTTTTAAAAATTACCGGATATTACTCAGTTGTCCTCATTGTTTTCTGACTCAGACTCGGTTTCGTGCTCTATGTCGTTTTCCTCTACACTCTCAAATGCTTCGACTAATACATTTGTCTCATCATTTAAAGGTCCAAAATCGGTTTGATCGTCTGTAATTGCTATTTCAGCATTTTCCTCCAGATCTGCTTGATAGGCTTGTTCATCTGGAATATTTTGTCCATCAAACGTAAATCTTGATTTGGTTTTAAAAACCGCAGACCAATCTGCTTTATCCCTTTTTAGAGATGGATAAGGGGCATAATAAGCTTGTAGGGCTTGTTTGGCTAGTATAAATGGGTCGTACTTTTGATAACGCGAGGTATGTTTAATTTCTATAAGATTATATTTTGGATGAACGTTAATACCAGAACCTGGAACATTGCTGAACCAGTTGCATCTAAACAAATAAACATCCTCCACGGGTCTTGTAAAATATGTCAACTGCAATATCTGAGTTAACACGCCATAAAAATCATTTATATGATTATTAGGGTCATCACTGCCTTTAACAAATACACCAGTATTGTTTGTTAATTTTTCAGCACCGTATTCTTTGGTGTTGAATTTATATCCATTAACAAAATATATTGGATACGTATTAACTTTTCTTTTCGGTCCAAACGCCAAATGTTTCAGTCCTTTATCGAGCACATTATTTGTGGGATCAGAAACGTATTTCGAAAACCAAGTACTAAAATCTTTGCCTAAATCGCCACCTGGATTTTGTGATTCATAAATATTGCAAACACAAACATGATATATTACATTATTATTTATTCACACGTGTAGTATTAAATTTAACAAAACTTGAAATGTGCTAATTACCTAACAAATGGTGCAACTTCAGGACAATTAAGAAGAATATATGTGTGTGCTACATGGTATTCTTTATCATTTAGCCATACTTCCTCACTTTTGCCAGCATGTCGGCCATATTGTTTAAAAATAGATAATACTGATTGAGAAGAAGAAGCTTGTTCAACGGCCTGATCGTCATTACGCGGAACACTTACAAATGATAAGTTCACATGGTCTTTAAAATAATGAGAGAAAAAGAAAGAAGCTTCTTCTTCGATATATGATTTGCAAATAGAAGCTTCATTACATTACAAATTTTCCATCATTACATGACAATCATGGCTTTTCATTCCACTCAGTGGTCTTTTCATTGCCACTTATGTGTCTTTCTTTGATGGTCGGTCATCCTACTTCCCATTACAAACACAATAGTAATTATATTCCATAAATCATATCATTTTAAACGATTCACAAAATTTCGGCAGCATTTCCCCCGTGTTCCTTGTATCGTACACAAATGCGTGTACACAAGGAACGTAAAGGAAATGCCGTCGAAATTTTGTGAACCGTTTAAAGTGATATGATTGACGGAATATAATTACTTTATAGTGTTTGTAACTTGTCCAATACTGGGACAAATCCGACAAATGATGTATCATATGAATGGAGTTGTCCGTTTTGTGGAAAAAACGAATATCCCTAAAACGATCATATACAACACTTGTTAGACGGGGCCGAATAATATCTAAGGATTTAAATATTTGTTTATATTAAATTCGAATATATAATTCGTTTAATTAATATTGGTTTATATTTTACCGTTTTATTACATAAGTACTAAATTCATTTTATACGCTAAATTTGTACACAAAATTCATTTATAAACTAAATTAATTCGCGTGTTCACACAAATACAAAGCTCGTATTCGCATATATGAAATATCTGTTTTAACGGCTTCCAAATGCAATAAACTCTATCACACACATACGTTTAATATACTAACCAAATAACATAAACTAATGCAATATCTTAAATTAAAAAATTTTCAATCAATTATAATAACTTGTTCATTATGTTATAATGGTTGCAATTAGAGGATAATATAATGTAATATGCATACACTAACAAGTAGGAATCAATCAACATTCAAATTAAACCCTAAATCAAAAAAAACCTAAATATTAGCTTTAGGAAAATTACCGATTCGGAGAGCTAGAATGGTGGAGATGTGCCGGAGTAGCTTCTACATGGCGTCGGGGGTTGTTGGGATGGTGTTTGGGCCGGCAAATGAAGATTGGAGATGATGGAATGGTGGATTTGAGGGTAATTTTCGGTTGAGAAGATGAATAATGAGCTGAAGGTCGGTCTTTGGAAATATGCAGGAAATTTTCCAACGGCTTTCAACGGCCGCAAACGGCTATTTTCCAACGGTTTCTAACGGTTTAAGACGGCTACGTAAAAAATTAACGAGCCGTTGGAAGCCGTTGGAAATGCCGTTGGCGGCCGTTGGAACAGGGGCGTTGGAATTTACTGTTTTTCTAGTAGTGTTAATGGTGGAGATGGGTTGATCTTCAATTAATTTTGAAATTTTTTCAATATTTTCCCAACACATACATATGCATACATACAAATTACAGTTGGATCACAAGCATAACGTGACCCATATATGGGCAACAGATGGCATACACGTTGTTTTTAGCCTTCCATGTATTTTTCATAGTCATATCTTTATAACTTATAGTGATAGTGATAAATCGAAATATTCATTGTTTATGTTTATCAGTAGTAGCTAATCAAGCTATTCTATTGGATGTCTTTTACACATAGTGTTGGATTTATGCATTTTCTCCATTGAGCCATGTTTGAACGTTTGGGTATTTGGTAAAAAAAGATACGCAAAAAAATTATAATTTTAATGAGAAAGAATTCAACTTAATTATGAAAAACATTTTGTCCATCTTAGAATATAAACATACATCAATATTTCTATGGATGTATAATATGATTTAAGCACCCACTAATTCTCGATAGATGAATGTGATATCACTAAAATTTGTTGTATAATACTTAGGTTGAGTATCCATTATGCAGTTCTTTCTAACTTATTGAATGTACTGATATTTAATTTTATGCTCCTAAATAATTTTTTATATATAGATTAATTTTTCTAAATTGGATGCTTTATAACTATCGTTGTATTAGTAGAGATGGGAAATATATGCTGAAATTTAAATAACTAAATCAAATTTAAGCAACGAGGAAACCCATCTTGATACTTGGATGGGTAACTATCCAAATAATGTTATCGAAATGAAAAAATAACCACGTTGAGTAGATATTGTTTTGGTTTCTTAGGGTTGTTTAGATGAAATTTTGAAATCATTTGAGATTTATCGTATGCCTGTCTTGCATCCATTAGTATATGGATGGATGAATAGTTCATTATGTTTAACTTTTATGATAAAAAAAGGGGAATGAATTTCTACACAAGATTCTTTCTAACTCTTTTGAATGCTTTATTATTTATCTCTTAAATATATTTATGTATGAACAATTTTTAATTACGATACTTTGTTACTGTAGTTGTATTAATAGAGATGTAGTACTACATGGATTATTTTGTTAATGTTATTTTTCATTGATGGATGTTGTCGTCAAAAATTAGTTGAATATGCTTAAATAAATAATTAAAAGTTGCAATCTTATATTATTTAACCCATCTTAAAAATAGTTTCCAGTTTCCTCACTGGATAGAAGTATAAATCCTAGAGTCCATGTGGAGAATTTGTGAAAGAACTAGGTTATAAATATAACAAATATTTACCGATTTATATTGGTATGACTTTCAATATTTACTTTCCTTCTCATTTTTTTCTCCTTTTAATGCAGGTAGAGTAACAAAAGAACCAATCTTCTTTAAAACATGTCTCGTTCCTGGTAACCAAGGATTTTGTCTTGGCAATTTCCCTTGGTCTGCAGATCTGACTTATTTGATTTTAGATGGTTAAAATACGACAATATCATATTATATTAGCAAGAATTTTCAAATTTATTTTCTAATACCTATTATAGGTTAAACTTGTTTTACACAGTTAAATATTGTGGTCATTTGTTTATAGAAATCGTGATTTAAAATCAATCTACTTTTGGCATCTTATGCATGTCACCTTTCGCATAATTAGCCATTACAAACTTGTTTTTGGAAGAGAATTATAGTTTTGTCAATATAGTAATGATTACTCCTTTATATTACTATTTTCACTAGTGTAAAACTTCTAATTGAGGAATTTTGACCGCATAAAAAATTATAATAGTATGGACAATGCTAATATGCATTGGGAGGCATGGTTTTGTAGTTCAGTAGAGCAAGAGGTTTTACAATTAAGGGGACTAGAAACTCAAACTACACTATGATAAAATGTTTCTCTTTTAATTTCTAGTTTATTTTATGTTTGGAAAGATAGAGTTATAATTTTACACGTATTTTGAAATAAAAAAATGAAAATTTACATGTAGATAATTTTATCTTTTCTCCAAACTTAACCTTTCTATAATATGTGCATCTACAATCACTTTGCCTTCCTTTAGTTTTTAGGTAGAAGGATTAAAAAAGCTTTTAACAAAAGAAAAATAAATTTAAAGTTTAAACAATTGTTAAACATACTTCACTTTTTATCTAAAAAAGTATATTTGCGCATTAACTTATTATAAAAACGTTTGCATTTGGTATGTTAATGTGATATAAGTTTGTGACAGTATGTTGTATGTGTAATGAAATTTGTACAATATTACAAAGATTTATTTTTCAGCTGCTTCATACTATCTGTATTTTAAAATGACATACGTATTTATCTTTTTAAAAGATGAAACATTTCTATATTTTTTGAAATGAAAACACTTTTATCTTTTCACTAATATGGCAAAGATAAATTAAGAGGAAAGCGGTTAAAAAAAATTGAAACAACTATAGGATAATAGTGTAATATATTACTAAGAACCATTTGTTGATGATAGAAAGATAATTGAGGGTGTAGATATGGTATGCTTATTTAAATGCTATAGTGATTACCAATGATTTTATGTCTATCGTTAATGAGAAAATGCTTATGTATTTTAACTTTAGTTTTAAATAAGAATCTTGGCACAGGCAGCATATAACTCTGTGAAATAGTATATGTGTAACATCCCGCTATTTTGGACCATTCAAATCGACACTAAAACCGTACATGTCCGACTTGAATAATTCAAAATATCGAATTGTTAATAAAAATTTGGCAAAACTTAAATATACAGTAAATAAATCAATCACAGATCACAGACACAGAGTAATATAATGCAGCGGAATAGATAAAGGATAGTAGTTCATGAAGCTACTATATACATCAGAGTTTAAAATAAAATACATCAGAATATCTCGAATATAGTGAAGTCTTCGGTACGAGCCGATGACTTCTCTGAACCAGTCAACTAGAAAAACTGAAAGCTGAATAGATAGTTGGATCTCCAAATGAAGCTCCAATCTCCAAAGGTGAGTCTCAAATGCTGTATTACTCAGTCTGACCCGAGCGTAAAGCAAAACACAAAACACTCGAGTCAGGATTAACATTCTTATATCAATAAACTCAACTCAAATGAAATATCAACTGAAATACAATATAACTTAAAGGATGTTTGGGATGTCCATCCTCTAAGGGTCCATAGAACTATCTACAGGGTAGAAATATACACTATTACACCGTGGTCATTCACTTAATTTATACTTCAAACCCAAATGTCAATTTCACTTCAAATGATTATATTCCCATATAGTAATTATATATATTAAATGCTGTATACGGTAAAACACTTTCAATTTCCTTAACTTAACATATCGTTTCACATCAACCCGACCTTCCCATTCAAATTAAATCCAATCTCATTTTATCAATTAAAATTTCCCTATACTTCAATTTTATAACTCTCAAATTTGGATTTGATATCCCAATTTCCTCTTTTATTTCAATATTTTTCCATACTTTAAGTATTCAACATTTCAACTAAATTTTTCCCAATCTAGTTTTCTAAATAAAATTTCCAATTTAGTTCATCCTCAATTGATATCTAATTCAAACCGTTATCTAACTAACAAATTCAACTATCTTGGTTCCAAATACATATCCGAATTTCTAAACCATTTGATTACAATATAGTTCATAGCTTAACTATAACAATTTAAATTTAACCGTTTCATATAGATTCTCGATTTTTACATCATTATTATTTCGTCTTGGACCCTCCCTTATTTGATTCAATATCATTTTAGTGACCCTAAATTACATTTTACTCAATTATTTCTTAGATTTTATTAAACGTGAACTATCTCCTTCGATAAATTTCAAATGGATTTAAATAAATAACTCCTTATCTAAAACCATTTAAAATAACCCAGATTTATCTTCCAATCTTGGTTGTTCAATATTATTGCAAAATTTATCCGAAATAAAATTCTTATAAATATTTATCATAATTTATGTATTTAATCAAATCTTGATTTAAGCTAGATATAATTAACTCTATATTTATCATTACCCTTTATAGATGTATTTAAGAATTTACACTTAATAAGACCATATATTTCTTATCATATGGTCAAGTGTTACGGATATTATCATTTCAATCCGTACACTAAATGTATACGGGTAATAGCATTTCAACCCGTAACCCCAAATTTAATTAAATGAGAACCGCTTGGGTCTATCATTTCAACCCATTTCAATTTAAAATCAAACATAACAAAGGGAACTTGCAGTGTGATGACAGGGATGGTGTCAAAGTAAATAAACAAATAATAACAACAATCAACAACCATTTATAGATAAATCAAATAACCCCGAAATAATCGTATTTATTCGCATTGTTATTTGTATAATTATTTCTAGAATCTACACTATCATTTCACGTAGATTAAAGATTATTACATTTCAGTTTTTCACTTTTCGTTCCACTTCAATTTCAGTTTAATACTACAACAATTAATCCAAACTACGTTCAAGGATTTAAAGTATAATTTATCAATTTCTACGACAATTAATGGGTCAAAATTTAACTAATCCAATTCACATATGGCGGGGTCAGGTTTTAACAAAGCAAGGTCCATCATATATAATCCGTTTTACTTTGTAAACTATACTACCCCAAATTTTACTAGCAAACTAGTTATCGCTTAACAGTAGTACTTAACATCCAATTTAAACGACAATCAATCAATCAGTCAATTATCAACCAATCTGTATTATTCTCACATAAATAATTAACCGATAATGTTGTCAGGTGTCATAGGTGAACAGATACAGATAATAGCAGTCATAACAGTAAAAACAACTAACAGCAGCATATTTCAATTGACGTTTCAATTGAAATCAAATTTAATAAATAAAAGAACGTTAATCGTGAGTGATTTCTCACCTTTCGAGGCTGGAGAATACAGAAGATGACATGGATACGCACACTGATACGGACACTGAAATTTGAATGACGAATTGAAGCAAAGCAAAATCGACACGAATCAATGATCAAGCTGATAAAAGAATAGATGGAACAAATCAGAACGGGGTCGGTGAAGATAATTGGTATAAGTGAACCTATATATAACTATATATATTGTTGTATATAAAGTCATATACTAAATCCAAACATATATTAAATTATATCGAAATCATTGGTTTAAATTAATACATGTATGTTAAAAATCAAAATATACAAAACACAATATCTATTGAAATCAATATAACTTACTAAACACATATACTTATTACTAAACCCATATCTTTGTAAATCCTGTATAGTATATTGTACATAAATCTTAGTAAACACATATAAAATATTCAAACACCCAGGTTATATAAAAAGGCCTATCAAGCTGTATGTACAGATCTATATAAAACTTTATATCTTGAATTTTTTTTTTCAACACATATATCAACTGCTTTTATGCTACTTATAAACTCATATATATACATTTGTTTCTAGATCAAATCCAAACATAAAATTTCAAAACTACGTATTCATACTTATCTTTATATATACAATATATGGACTACGAACAATCAAAATGTAGATTATATTTATAACTCAATATATAGATCCGACTATAAGCAGTTACTTGTAGATTTCACTTATAAAGAGTCATTTGCAAACTTATAAAATCTTATATCACTTATACATATACAAAATAAATTATATAACATATGTCGTATATAACTCACGCACGCTATAATACAACTGTATTTATACTTGAAAACTAAATATATAAATAGGTGGCTAACACATGTATACAGCTGCTTCAACATATTCTACTTTTTTTTTCTCAGGAAAGATACTTAAATCTTATCACTTTTAAAATAATATCCTCATGCCCTTTCATAAACATACAAAACTTATGTATAATAAAACATACTACTTACTAACTCTACATAACTTTTATTTAAAAGATTTATATACATAATACTTATATAATATAGAGTAGCTCATATAAAATAAACCACTTATATTTATACACTTACATATATAATACTATATGAAAAATGTATATACATATGTTTATTAAAACCCAAATTCTAGTTCTTATATATAAGACTGCACTGTCCAAACTTCATACAAATATATATAGACTAGTAACAATACAATTAACATATTGTAACTATAGACCAAACCAAAATATAGTATAAACAACATATTTATTTATTTGCAAACGCATCCATAATAACCACAAAGCCTATAAAATAATGTATATATCTACCATTTATAGTTAACGAGCTATACATCAATATAAACTGATATAATCTGAACTATACATATGTATATCTCTAAGTATAATAGAATAAAATAAAATATAAAACAGGATAAGAAACATTTAAAGCTTATGCACACAACAGGTAATAGCCGAGCACCACGTTTTGGGTAAAGCAAAAGGTGAGGTGACAGATATTATGTCTTCATACAATACAAAACAATACATTCATCATGCTATATTATAAAAAAAAATATACTAGAGGTAGGAATGAAAATTAGGAACTTGTTCATGATATACCAATATATACATTAGACAAAATAATATCGCAAGAGAGTTGTTGTACTCACGTTGCAGCGATGAAGAGGGGAGGTGCTTGGCCGCTACAGAAGGTGGAGATCTTGGATCTGGGTGGCTCGGTGGTTAGAGGAGGCGGATGGCGAGCCGAGCAAAGGAAGGTGACTAGATGGGGAGGGCTGGGTGAAGGCGGATGGAGGTGATCGGAGGTGAGGCATTCAGCAGGGGCTGCTATGGTTCGCGGAAAGGCTGGGCTCAACGTCGTGAAGAAGAGAGAGGGGAGAGCGGGCAGGGAAGATGGTGGTCGGAGGGACTAAGGGAGGAGTTGTGTGGGCATGGGATGTGGTCGGAGCTGCTGCCATGCGTGTCGACATGGTAGTGGGTGGTTCAGAGGGGAACTGGCACGGTAAGGAGGAAGGATGCAGGCTGTAGCTCAGGTGGGTGGTAGGAGAGGGAAGTGGACGTGGGTATGGCCGGAGTGTAGATGAGGTATCGGTGAAGGCAGCCTACGTGAAGGAAGAGGAAGAATATTTTGTAGAGGCGAGAAGAGAGGGTGAGATTGGAATAGGAACATCAGTGGCTCATCTCATATTTGTAAGATATAATTGAAACGCAGGCGTTACTGTTATTTAAATGAGATAACGCAAGTGAAGGCGAAGAAGAAGGGCCAAATTAAAGGAAAGCTATTCAACCAGTAGAAATAAATAGAAATATAAGGTGAACGTTAAAACAGTGTGAATAGTGGTAGACAAATCAATTAATAAATAATAAAACAAAAGTTTGGTAACGGTACCCTCAAATTTGGCTAAATAGATAAAACAATAAATCGTTGTTTGGATGATACGTCTAAAGTTTGAAATTCAAAAGAGAACAAAGTTCAAGGATCCGGTACTGATACGGTTACCGGTTCCGCGAATTTCGTTGTGTACCGGAGTTCAAAACACAGAAATAAATATACTATTGGGGACAGCACGACGAGACGATCGCAACGGTATACGGATATTAGTAGTATGATCATCCGAACAAAAGTCGATACCGGTACCCAAAATGCTGCTATTTTGCAGAAATAAGGTAAACGGAGCAGTAGATGTCCGAATTTGGAAAAACGACGAACTGACATCTTGCTCAGAAGATGGTTTAGAATTTTTCTGTGTAAAAAGATTTTGGTTTTGAAACGTTTTATTTTCGTCACTTTTTAACTGATTTAATTGAAGTAAATTTACGCGTGAAATAAACTTTCATATTTTTGGACGAAAATTTACAGTTTGCTATGTTTACTCAGACGCATTCCGAATTTTAACTTTTTATTTGCCATTTAATTTAATTAAATTTCACCAAATTTCACTTAAATGTGTTAAATAGAACCATTTAAACTAATAGAATTTTATGGGTCGTTACACTCTCCCCCACTCAAAACTTTTCGTCCCCGAAAAGGAAAGAGGTAGGAGAATAAAACAACCAGAAATTTATTAGATTGAAAGATAAGATAAACAACAAGTTTTAAAACTACTCAAATTTATTTGAAATCTTTATTTGGAACTTTATTTGAAATTCAAATTTTCTATAATACTATAATACTTTCCAAACTCCTTTGAAAACAATTACCTGCACTATTACTTATATTCACAAAGTCTATTGAAAATATTAAATCCAAGATTTATGAAAGTTAAAATCATTTCTTTAACGGTGTTTTATTTAATTAATAACTTCAAAAATATTTACAATATTTAAAATCTTCTATTAAACCAAGTAGTATATAAATAACCAGCATTGTAAAGATTATATTCAAAAGGAAAGAAGAGGAAGATTCAGGAAACAGAATATAGGTAAATAAATAAGCTGAGCAGATAAGGTAGATTCAAGAGACTAGTATCGGGCACGAATAGTTGACATCAAACCCAAAGAGTTTAAATTTCAAATATTAATTCAAAATTTCTTTGTTGGGAAAAATATTTTTATAATAAATATCTTTATAATAATACTTTTAAAATAAGATACTACTATATCAAAGTAAATTTCTTTCGAAAATACTTTTATAACTCGATGTTTCAACAAGTTTATCCTCGTTCTTGCAGACTCTGGCCATGCGTTGATCAGGCGCAAAGCTAGAATTCTTCAAGTACTTAGTAGACTTGTTTCAACAACCAGTGAAAATACTTGGAAAACCTTTTAAAATCAGATATGGAAAGTACGATCCAACAAAACAATCAAACCAAAAATCTTTGTCCGATCATGGTTCGCAGATACACAATGGTTACGCCTGGTTCCCCCAGGAAACAATCCGTACCCCTAGGCAAGACTCAGCCAGGCAATTTCGCTGTGCATTCACGAGAGAAAAAGAAACCATGGGTTACGCCACGGTGGGAATACTCGAGTATTACATCCGGAAAACCAAAATCAGAGAGAATAATATCGATAGAATGAATCCACGCTGTGGCCACAAAGCGGATATCAAGCAGAAGGCACTTTCCATATCTTTACTTGGAAAATATATATTATATAGTACCTTTTTAAATCCCTTTCAAATATCATACTTATATATAGTCCATTATATATAGGATTCCTTTTTCCAAATCGAATATTTTCCAAATCAATAGTATATCAAAACATACTTATATGGACTTTGATTATATAAACTCTTTCCAAATTGAGTACCTTTCAAATCAATAGATTTCAAGTCAACTTCATACTTATACAAATCCATTTTATATAAGTTCGACCACTCCCAAATCAAGTGCTTAATAATGTAAGGTTCTCAATTTCAAATCATTTCAATATCAATTCGGTTTCAAAATCATATACGATTTCACCAAATTTTCTTCCAAATCAGATATCTAAATTCCAAAGTTCCCAAAATAACAGGCTTATAAAATAATCCTAGTTTCCTGATTCAAGTCAAACAAATTCATTTCCAAAATCACCATATAAGTACTGGTTTTTAATTTCAATTTAATTTCAAAACCAAATATTTTCTCAAAATCAATTATACTTAAAAATGGTTTCCAAATTTATAGTTATCCCTTTAAAACCTTTAAGCTATCTATTTTTATTTGAAATATCCAATTTACCTTTCTGAAAACCATTATTCAAAATTATTCAAAACATTTCAAAACTAAATTCCATATTAGTATAATTCAAAATATTCATATTCTCTTATTTAACAAAAGGCTTCAAACTTAAACATACAAACTAAACTTATATGCTTTATCAAATATTTTACACTTTCGAAATTTCTTAGTTTTTAAAACCTTGATTTGGAAGTACTCAAACCTTCAAAATAGTCGGTGCAATCAAATTTCAAATCCAAAGTCGGAAATCAAATTTTTATAAATAGGGTTATTCTAAGTCAAATCAAAACTCGAGGATCGAACACCGGTATCATTTCAAATATATACATATTTCTTTCGAAAATATCAAATTACTTCGGAATTCGAAATCAAAAACGGTTTTACAAGATCACTCGCATAGCGAAGCTATTAAAGTGGCCTCTCCCCCACTCTGAGGCTCGAAAATCAATGTCGATGATGCGTGCACTCATCACCGAAATTATTCTCCAGCGACATAACTGAGTTCTGGACTTCTATTTTCTTGAAAGCTTCTTTGAAATTTCTTCAAAATTATCGGAATTCATTTGAACTCATTTCGAAACATTTCTTATTCGGAAAAATACTTTTAAATCGTATTATTCATATATATTTTCCAAAATCTAAAACCCAATTTCAAAATACCGGAATTCAATTCTCGAATTTCAAATCTAACCCTTCAGTTATAAATCAATTTATTATAAATTTTCAAAATTTCAAATCCTTTCAGATATTTCTTATTTGTTTTATATATAGGTATGTAATCCTTGTCGAAACATTTTCTTTTTATATATAGAATAAAATCATAGTTATCAGAATAATAATTTTGATATATAAAACAATTCCAAAATACAAATATACCCGATTTTTCAAAGGGTGATTCAAGAGATGGACTTCAAAACAAAGATAGAGAGTTAAATTAGAGGAACTCTAATCAATAGAATCCTGATAGGATGATAGGTTCAACAAAGTTGAGAAAAATCAAATTACAAAATAGAAGATGGATATATTTCTATAAATCGCGGGCGACCTTAACCGGGTCAACCGTGACTTCAGGAATATGATCGATGCGGGATTCTAAAACAAATCGATATTCGATCGCCAAATATAGAATTCGGCATATGAAGATATATCAGCATTGCAAACCGAGGGTACAGAAATCTTCGGTGAATCAATGCCAATTGCACGGAATTTCATCCGTTTATAAAACATTCAGTCTTTTTCAAAACATTCAGTGGAGTCATTGGATACTCCAGAATCAAAGAACATAAATAGAGGGAGACAAGAATGAATTTCGGAATCGAGGGGCATTCCAAAATTCAAAGGAAATCGAGTCAAAAGGGAAGAGATTCAACTCGCGCGAAAGTGATTCTGTAGATAAATTAACCATATATGTTAAGATTTTCCTAGAGCCAAAGCTCTGATACCAACTGTAACATCCCGCTATTTTGGACCATTCAAATCGACACTAAAACCGTACATGTCCGACTTGAATAATTCAAAATATCGAATTGTTAATAAAAATTTGGCAAAACTTAAATATACAGTAAATAAATCAATCACAGATCACAGACACAGAGTAATATAATGCAGCGGAATAGATAAAGGATAGTAGTTCATGAAGCTACTATATACATCAGAGTTTAAAATAAAATACATCAGAATATCTCGAATATAGTGAAGTCTTCGGTACGAGCCGATGACTTCTCTGAACCAGTCAACTAGAAAAACTGAAAGCTGAATAGATAGTTGGATCTCCAAATGAAGCTCCAATCTCCAAAGGTGAGTCTCAAATGCTGTATTACTCAGTCTGACCCGAGCGTAAAGCAAAACACAAAACACTCGAGTCAGGATTAACATTCTTATATCAATAAACTCAACTCAAATGAAATATCAACTGAAATACAATATAACTTAAAGGATGTTTGGGATGTCCATCCTCTAAGGGTCCATAGAACTATCTACAGGGTAGAAATATACACTATTACACCGTGGTCATTCACTTAATTTATACTTCAAACCCAAATGTCAATTTCACTTCAAATGATTATATTCCCATATAGTAATTATATATATTAAATGCTGTATACGGTAAAACACTTTCAATTTCCTTAACTTAACATATCGTTTCACATCAACCCGACCTTCCCATTCAAATTAAATCCAATCTCATTTTATCAATTAAAATTTCCCTATACTTCAATTTTATAACTCTCAAATTTGGATTTGATATCCCAATTTCCTCTTTTATTTCAATATTTTTCCATACTTTAAGTATTCAACATTTCAACTAAATTTTTCCCAATCTAGTTTTCTAAATAAAATTTCCAATTTAGTTCATCCTCAATTGATATCTAATTCAAACCGTTATCTAACTAACAAATTCAACTATCTTGGTTCCAAATACATATCCGAATTTCTAAACCATTTGATTACAATATAGTTCATAGCTTAACTATAACAATTTAAATTTAACCGTTTCATATAGATTCTCGATTTTTACATCATTATTATTTCGTCTTGGACCCTCCCTTATTTGATTCAATATCATTTTAGTGACCCTAAATTACATTTTACTCAATTATTTCTTAGATTTTATTAAACGTGAACTATCTCCTTCGATAAATTTCAAATGGATTTAAATAAATAACTCCTTATCTAAAACCATTTAAAATAACCCAGATTTATCTTCCAATCTTGGTTGTTCAATATTATTGCAAAATTTATCCGAAATAAAATTCTTATAAATATTTATCATAATTTATGTATTTAATCAAATCTTGATTTAAGCTAGATATAATTAACTCTATATTTATCATTACCCTTTATAGATGTATTTAAGAATTTACACTTAATAAGACCATATATTTCTTATCATATGGTCAAGTGTTACGGATATTATCATTTCAATCCGTACACTAAATGTATACGGGTAATAGCATTTCAACCCGTAACCCCAAATTTAATTAAATGAGAACCGCTTGGGTCTATCATTTCAACCCATTTCAATTTAAAATCAAACATAACAAAGGGAACTTGCAGTGTGATGACAGGGATGGTGTCAAAGTAAATAAACAAATAATAACAACAATCAACAACCATTTATAGATAAATCAAATAACCCCGAAATAATCGTATTTATTCGCATTGTTATTTGTATAATTATTTCTAGAATCTACACTATCATTTCACGTAGATTAAAGATTATTACATTTCAGTTTTTCACTTTTCGTTCCACTTCAATTTCAGTTTAATACTACAACAATTAATCCAAACTACGTTCAAGGATTTAAAGTATAATTTATCAATTTCTACGACAATTAATGGGTCAAAATTTAACTAATCCAATTCACATATGGCGGGGTCAGGTTTTAACAAAGCAAGGTCCATCATATATAATCCGTTTTACTTTGTAAACTATACTACCCCAAATTTTACTAGCAAACTAGTTATCGCTTAACAGTAGTACTTAACATCCAATTTAAACGACAATCAATCAATCAGTCAATTATCAACCAATCTGTATTATTCTCACATAAATAATTAACCGATAATGTTGTCAGGTGTCATAGGTGAACAGATACAGATAATAGCAGTCATAACAGTAAAAACAACTAACAGCAGCATATTTCAATTGACGTTTCAATTGAAATCAAATTTAATAAATAAAAGAACGTTAATCGTGAGTGATTTCTCACCTTTCGAGGCTGGAGAATACAGAAGATGACATGGATACGCACACTGATACGGACACTGAAATTTGAATGACGAATTGAAGCAAAGCAAAATCGACACGAATCAATGATCAAGCTGATAAAAGAATAGATGGAACAAATCAGAACGGGGTCGGTGAAGATAATTGGTATAAGTGAACCTATATATAACTATATATATTGTTGTATATAAAGTCATATACTAAATCCAAACATATATTAAATTATATCGAAATCATTGGTTTAAATTAATACATGTATGTTAAAAATCAAAATATACAAAACACAATATCTATTGAAATCAATATAACTTACTAAACACATATACTTATTACTAAACCCATATCTTTGTAAATCCTGTATAGTATATTGTACATAAATCTTAGTAAACACATATAAAATATTCAAACACCCAGGTTATATAAAAAGGCCTATCAAGCTGTATGTACAGATCTATATAAAACTTTATATCTTGAATTTTTTTTTTCAACACATATATCAACTGCTTTTATGCTACTTATAAACTCATATATATACATTTGTTTCTAGATCAAATCCAAACATAAAATTTCAAAACTACGTATTCATACTTATCTTTATATATACAATATATGGACTACGAACAATCAAAATGTAGATTATATTTATAACTCAATATATAGATCCGACTATAAGCAGTTACTTGTAGATTTCACTTATAAAGAGTCATTTGCAAACTTATAAAATCTTATATCACTTATACATATACAAAATAAATTATATAACATATGTCGTATATAACTCACGCACGCTATAATACAACTGTATTTATACTTGAAAACTAAATATATAAATAGGTGGCTAACACATGTATACAGCTGCTTCAACATATTCTACTTTTTTTTTTCTCAGGAAAGATACTTAAATCTTATCACTTTTAAAATAATATCCTCATGCCCTTTCATAAACATACAAAACTTATGTATAATAAAACATACTACTTACTAACTCTACATAACTTTTATTTAAAAGATTTATATACATAATACTTATATAATATAGAGTAGCTCATATAAAATAAACCACTTATATTTATACACTTACATATATAATACTATATGAAAAATGTATATACATATGTTTATTAAAACCCAAATTCTAGTTCTTATATATAAGACTGCACTGTCCAAACTTCATACAAATATATATAGACTAGTAACAATACAATTAACATATTGTAACTATAGACCAAACCAAAATATAGTATAAACAACATATTTATTTATTTGCAAACGCATCCATAATAACCACAAAGCCTATAAAATAATGTATATATCTACCATTTATAGTTAACGAGCTATACATCAATATAAACTGATATAATCTGAACTATACATATGTATATCTCTAAGTATAATAGAATAAAATAAAATATAAAACAGGATAAGAAACATTTAAAGCTTATGCACACAACAGGTAATAGCCGAGCACCACGTTTTGGGTAAAGCAAAAGGTGAGGTGACAGATATTATGTCTTCATACAATACAAAACAATACATTCATCATGCTATATTATAAAAAAAAATATACTAGAGGTAGGAATGAAAATTAGGAACTTGTTCATGATATACCAATATATACATTAGACAAAATAATATCGCAAGAGAGTTGTTGTACTCACGTTGCAGCGATGAAGAGGGGAGGTGCTTGGCCGCTACAGAAGGTGGAGATCTTGGATCTGGGTGGCTCGGTGGTTAGAGGAGGCGGATGGCGAGCCGAGCAAAGGAAGGTGACTAGATGGGGAGGGCTGGGTGAAGGCGGATGGAGGTGATCGGAGGTGAGGCATTCAGCAGGGGCTGCTATGGTTCGCGGAAAGGCTGGGCTCAACGTCGTGAAGAAGAGAGAGGGGAGAGCGGGCAGGGAAGATGGTGGTCGGAGGGACTAAGGGAGGAGTTGTGTGGGCATGGGATGTGGTCGGAGCTGCTGCCATGCGTGTCGACATGGTAGTGGGTGGTTCAGAGGGGAACTGGCACGGTAAGGAGGAAGGATGCAGGCTGTAGCTCAGGTGGGTGGTAGGAGAGGGAAGTGGACGTGGGTATGGCCGGAGTGTAGATGAGGTATCGGTGAAGGCAGCCTACGTGAAGGAAGAGGAAGAATATTTTGTAGAGGCGAGAAGAGAGGGTGAGATTGGAATAGGAACATCAGTGGCTCATCTCATATTTGTAAGATATAATTGAAACGCAGGCGTTACTGTTATTTAAATGAGATAACGCAAGTGAAGGCGAAGAAGAAGGGCCAAATTAAAGGAAAGCTATTCAACCAGTAGAAATAAATAGAAATATAAGGTGAACGTTAAAACAGTGTGAATAGTGGTAGACAAATCAATTAATAAATAATAAAACAAAAGTTTGGTAACGGTACCCTCAAATTTGGCTAAATAGATAAAACAATAAATCGTTGTTTGGATGATACGTCTAAAGTTTGAAATTCAAAAGAGAACAAAGTTCAAGGATCCGGTACTGATACGGTTACCGGTTCCGCGAATTTCGTTGTGTACCGGAGTTCAAAACACAGAAATAAATATACTATTGGGGACAGCACGACGAGACGATCGCAACGGTATACGGATATTAGTAGTATGATCATCCGAACAAAAGTCGATACCGGTACCCAAAATGCTGCTATTTTGCAGAAATAAGGTAAACGGAGCAGTAGATGTCCGAATTTGGAAAAACGACGAACTGACATCTTGCTCAGAAGATGGTTTAGAATTTTTCTGTGTAAAAAGATTTTGGTTTTGAAACGTTTTATTTTCGTCACTTTTTAACTGATTTAATTGAAGTAAATTTACGCGTGAAATAAACTTTCATATTTTTGGACGAAAATTTACAGTTTGCTATGTTTACTCAGACGCATTCCGAATTTTAACTTTTTATTTGCCATTTAATTTAATTAAATTTCACCAAATTTCACTTAAATGTGTTAAATAGAACCATTTAAACTAATAGAATTTTATGGGTCGTTACAATATGTATTTATCTTTTGCGAATAAAAAAGGTATTTACCTTTTGTGAAAATGATAAACACAAATCTTTTTGATAAAAAGATAAATTTGTTTATTTTTTGAGACAAAGATAAATGTAGCAATTATGTTTGTGCCAAAATAAATTTAGTAATCCTTTTTCAAAAAATATAGTTATGTCTATTTTTTTCAAATACTATATTTATGTGTTATAGACGTCTCAAATGTTGGTAAGTTACAACAAATTTCTTAAATTAACATTAAGTTGATCTTTTCTGTTATAGTTTTATGTCATAATAACGAGGCCACAACTTTAAAAACTAGTTAGTCCCATATTGCTGTGGTCTTCCAATTGCCCGAGGTCTATGTTGATGAAATAATTTTTAGATTGGTTTCTAGAGTTTTACTATTACAAACATGCGATTTTTATTCAGTAGAGCCATCTGCTTTATATCGGTCTTCTACTTATGAATTTCTTTTATGTTGTGTGTTATGCAGGTATGAAGTCTCATACTTCATTTCAGTTGGCAACACTCCCCTTTCAACTTAAAACAATCATTCACCATGGTCCGTGGCACTTGAGAAAATTATCGAATCCAATGAGATCGATTATAGAATAGTGCTTAATATTTTAGTTGGAGGAGAAAGTGGCGATAAATTTATCTGTAAATTCAAAGATTTCTCTCCTAACATCTAATGCATGAGTAGATTAAAATTTTCTTCTTTATGCTTCAGTTGTGAGATTTGAGAGATTGAAACTAAGATATTATATGTTTTGAAGAACATGATTCGAGTAGTGGGATCATATATTGATTTTGTTGTATTGTTTAAGCTTGTTTATACCATCATATATGTGAAGGAAAAGCGCAGTCTCAATTGTTTTACTATGATAGTACCATTGAATGTTTGTTTTTATGGTAAATTTTAAAGCTTAAAACATTATTATATGTTATGTGATGTTGAGTGCAAACATATAGCTAAATCTTTAATTTGTTTGTCCTCACTGTTCCATTTTGATTCCATTGTTGACTTGTTAGTTTTGCATTAGTTTTAATATGTATTATTCTTAACAAAATGTCATCACATGCTTATTCTATGACATAATCTGTGCGTTCGATAATAGAGAATTTTAAGGGATCATCTGTTTACTGACTTTTGCTTTCATATGTGAAATATATTCACATAATAAATCAATGAAAATACATACCACCTGCTAAAACAATATTAGTTGCACAATATTAATCATATTTCAAATAGTAAAGGTGAAATAAGAAAACCTTACAAAATGGTATGTAACACGCATTAGAATCTCAGTTAGTGTCAATCATACATAAAAAAAATACATAATATATAACATGAAACTAGGTTTGTAAGCGTACGGATACGAATCAGATATTGCCTTATCCATATCCGCGGATGTTGATGGACATCGTATATTTATCAGATAATATTTGATCAATTGACAATCAATATATCTAAAAAATAAATACGAAATTTTGATTTATTATATTATATCCATTTCAATATTAAACATTACAAAATAACTAATATACTAAAAATAATTTTTTTTACTGATTTCTATATATAGATTAACTTTTTTTACCTAGATAAAATAGTAAAGACAATCATTTTATATACTAAAATATACAAAATATAACTAAAATCTTTGTAAAAACTGGATGGATAATTATCGGATATAGATATGGCCATATCCGTATTCGTATCCATTTCTCGAATATCAGATAATTTTTTGTATTTAAGTTACAGATACAAACAGATTTTGAATTTTTCAAATACTCATTGACAGCTTTACATGAAACCAAACATTTATTTGAACCAAGTAAATATTATATCTGAAAAATACAATAATAGTTGCAAACTTCATTATTTAGGTTAATTGCAACCTTTAGTGCGTTGGGTTGTTTCATCTTCGCCGAATGAGCTATCATGCTACAAGAGCTTGGTGCCCTTCTCATATGTGCTAGAGGCACTAGTTTATTTGTGGTATTTGATTAATGTGTTAGATTCTTCCTTTTTACAAGCAATTCCTATTTTCCTTGTTGTATTTATGCCCTTGATTTCCTTCAATAATGAAATGGTTGGTTTTGTTCTACAAAAAAGACTAGATAATCAATAAACAAAACTGTTTTCTAGCAAGAAGGGTAATTCATAAGAAATTTTACAAAATAAAGCTAGGTTATAAAAAAGGTATGTTTGACAGTAAGTCCATGACTATAAGCTAATGTACATTTATTATTGTATATGGACATGTCAATAGATACTTTCAGATACAGATAGTGCCATATCCACATCCGCATCCAAAATAATTTTCGGATATTAGATATCCGCATCTGCAGATACAGACAGATATCAGATAACTGTCCTATCCGTTAACGATAGATAAAGAAACATAAAAAGAAAATTTTGGTTTAATGTAATTTTTTTTCAATCCCATATATTATAGGAGTTTTAAAAATAAATAAATATGATGATAGTAAATAGTTCTAGGCAGTTGATTTTCATTAAGTGCATATGACATTAACTATTAATTTAATAAAGAAATAAAATAATATTTTTCATTGTACTAAAATACACATAATTTAAGTTATAATCTTGATAAAACAAAATGATTAATTTTCAGAGGAGGATATCTTCGTATCCGCATCCTTTTTTTCGGATATCGGATATTTATCTGCTTTTCGAATACGGATGCAAACAGATTTTGGATTTTGTTACGGCCAAAATCTGGAAAGCAGTCTCAGTACATTCAGAAAATCAAAAAAACTTATTTTAGGCCAGTGTTCATCGAAGTTGGAGGCCAGAGTTGTGGGTGGAGATAGCCATGTTGATGACAAGGTGGGTGGTGTGGATGTGTCAGAAGTTTAAAGCCTGAGATTGAAGAAATCATAAGCTATCAACTGTGCACATTTTGTGCATGTACACGTGCACAAGCATGTTAAAGAAATTGGACATGTTCTTTGTTACAGACCAGTTAATTAACCAATAAGGGTTTATTATGGTTAGTTTATAGTCATTGCCATCTTTGTTTATATATAGTATAGGGTGCGGCTGTAAGAATGAATGCGTGATAAAAGTTTGAATGAAACCGTAATTTTCTCTTTCTCTTCTGTGTGCATTTCTTATTCTTGTTATCTTCTTCTCAATATTTCCTTTCACCTGAATACTATTTCTTTCCAGACCTTTGCCAAAAATCTCTCTTGTTACTTTCGTTTTTATCCGCTCATCGCAAACTCACTTTTTTGCACCCGAGTATTTCCAATTGAACCCCAATATCATTGCTTTATCACATCATAACATCACCACTGCAGACATGACTATCACCCAAAATCAATCCGAAGTACATGGGTCTACCAAATTAGTATCCAAGCAGGACCTGAACCAAGAATCTCGTGCCAATCCAAACCATAAAAATCCCATTTCCAGTAACTAAGATGACAACATCCACCTCACTATTCTAACTCTTGATGATGAAGAGGACCTATGGGCTGGACAAGAACACATCAACGAAAAGACAAGCTCCACCTTAGAGCCGAAGCACAACAGAAGCTTCATCAATCATTTCAAGAAAATTCACAAGAAGTTATGGAAACATTGATCTTCTATCGGCTACCCATAAATCTATTATGCAAGAAATGATAAGTCATAAGAATTCACCTACAACTTACCATCAAGAACCTCATCAGTCATCAATAAGCAACCTATATGTTCCTCCATTCTAGATAAACAACAACAGATGTGTAACAACCCATACATTAATGAGTCCAAATTTCAAAAAAAATCGAAATCCAAGTGTACTAAAGCACGGGTCGTTGGATTTGGTACCCGCAAATAAGCATAAGCATTATCAGAAATTGATAGAAATCTAAACTCATAGTGGAAACAAAGAATAGGATAAATACTGACTATGGCTACTACTTTGGAATGAAGGAATTCCTTGAATATCGTATTGCCACATCAGCATCGAGCATGAGAGGAATGAATACTTATCCAACAACTAAACACATGCAGCTCCAGTGACTTGTTCCTCTAAAATCCATCCTATGCGTTACAGTAAGGAGAGGGTTAGAACAATGTTCTAATGACTGGAAAATCTATAAACTGTCCATAACATAAATTTATAAAGATTGGTTTCCATTTAATTGTTATGCCTATTAAGGTTAGCAACTCTAATCTAACCTTGCATTGTATACACGATTACTTACCTACCCATTCCCAAGGTACAAAATACCGATGAACCCTTAACAACCACCTATGTAACGACCGACATTTTTAAACATTTAAAAGTATTAAATTAAATTAGATTTTTAAATAAAATTGTTAGGAATAAAAAAAATTAAGATTTTATTGATACAAATTAGATTATATTACAAATTGTGAGCTTAATTAAAATTTCTATTAATGACATATGTTTGCAATAATATAAGGATGATAACAAATGTTAGTGTATATTTTAATAACATTGGTTTGAATGATATTAACAATTGTCTGAATGTAAATTTCCAATTGATTGGAATAATAAATGTTAATAAGGAATAATAAATGTTTCTTTATTAAAAAAGAATCATATTTTTATTTATTTAAAATATTTGGTAGCTAAAAGATTGATTTCAGAGATGATAAACTATTATTTGATAAGAAATATATAATATCTGCTTGTATCCATAGTGCATAAATATGTTTAAATCACTGTTTCATAGGAAATAATTTTTCTATTTCTCATCACATTTATTTAGTCCATTTTGGTATTCACCTTTGTAATCGATTGAGATTAATGTAATTTAATAATTTCAATTAATAAGAGAGAGAACATTAAATTTTTAAGTTTATAAGTGTAATTAAATGTAGCTTATGTTTTGTGAAAATATAGGAAAAGTTTGATTTAATGAAAAGAAGAACATCTATATCAAATAAAATGAATGTTTCATTTGTGAATGTAGATTTAATTTCATTAGAGTAAAGAATAGAACGATTTGTTAAAAAAAGAAATATATATTTATTTGAACACTATTTTAAAATACAGATTGACTACGAGAATAGGAATATAATTTAAGTAAGTGATTTATTACTGTGGAGTAAAACAATAAATTTATAAACATGTTTAAATGACTTATGGAAACAATTGTCCTATTTTTCATCCATTTTGGTTTATCTATTTTGAAATTTAACTTTGTTATTAATTGCAATTAATGTAATGGAAATATTTCGATTAAAAGGAAAGAAAACGTTGATTGCAATTAATAGATTTAATAAAAGAAACACACGTTTTGTGTTAAATAGAAATGGCTCTTTATTAGAAATAAAAGAATTGAACTTTTTTATTTTCAAGGTATGTATAATTTTATTAATTGTGCTTAGATAAAATTTGTAGGTGTACAAATTGAGTATAATTTGAGTGAATGAAATTAATTTGGTTATGTTTCGAAAAAAAATTGAATTTCAAAATATGTATGTGGTCCCTTCATTTTTTATTTATTTATTGCATGTACGTTTTAAAATAGTTACCTCATTATTAAAACTCGGTCCGTTCATCTCTCCTTCGGTTTAATACCTAAGCATAAGCTTTTTGGCTATATTTAATTCTTTTCATCTCATTTTTGGTTATAATTTCTTTTATTTTCCTTTGATTTGCACATTTTCTCATTCCTACATACATTTCCTTATGCATTATCAATGCCTAAAGCATTTAAAACTAAACGTGCATTTTGTCCCTCCACCTTTATTTCCTTATTATTAAATAATCTATAATTTTATTTCCTCATTTGCATTTTTATTCTCCTAACACCTCATATTCATTTAGTTCACATCTTCCAATGCCACGTTTTAGGGCTGTTCATATTTTACTCTATTTCAATTCCTAGTTTGTTTATATATACCTTATTAGCTTTTCATTTGTTTCCATCTTCATTCCTTTAGTCATATTTCATTTTCTAATCTCATCTTCTGTAGCTTCATTTTCCAAACAAAACTTCCATCTCATTTTTTCCCTCTTCACCTTCCTTCCTCCTTTTTCATTTTTTACTTCTTTAAATATCCTTCTTCTCTTTTTTTGCTTCATTTTTAATCTTTTTTGTTTCTTCTTCAAATATTCTTCTTCTTCTTTTGAAAGCTTCCTTTTCTTTTTCAATTCTTCATCTTTTTTAAATTTTCTTCTTCTTTTCCAAGCATTCTTCTTTATTCCAAATCTTTTTCTTCAAATCTAGATCTATAACAACTTCTCTAGCTCTTCCAAAACATTCTAAAAAAAGATTAAGATAGAAGGAAACAAATAAAAAGGGGGAAGTAGTAGAGGATCCAAATCCGACTAGAAAAGGGAAATGCAGAAGGTGAGTGTTTAAACTCACTCATGAAATACAAAAATTTTATTCAAGTTAAACCAGGTCATATAGTGATAAATTTTTGATTGTTGGTTTGGAATTTTTATTGATATATAATTTGAATAGCTAAATTCCAATATGTGATGACTAATAACTACTGTGACATGTTATTTAATTGGTTGATTTGTTGAATTGATTGATTTGAATGTTGACTGTATATTGTGATGGATGCTATTGTGATTGAATGTGTATTTGTTCATTTATTTGATATATCCTTATTATCACCCTATAGTATATTGTAATTATATAAATTTTCATATTGATTTTTTGCACACCGAGTAAACATATAAAACCCATGAATTTCAATTATATACGTAAGAGGAAAATAATATGTTTAAATTTAATATTTGAACCATAAAAATGATTTCGAGTAGTAAACCTCGTTACCTTATTTGAAAGTTTTCAAAATTAAATTTTGAAGCATTGGGAACTTTCCATAAATTTGAATATTGAAACTTTGGAACATTTTTATAAATCAAGTCTCTTGAACTATGAAACTTAACTGGGAATTGTTCTGTAAATTTGTAATTTACTAGAATGGATCTATTGTGAAATCCATTTTATATTGAATATGGAAACAATAACATTTCCAAAAATTTGAACATTCAAAAATGTAGTTATCTACATTCCTTATTACATCTACTTTTGATTTAATTTGCATAAGAATTTTAGTTCTGACTCGAGTGTATTATTTTCCTTTACGCTCGGGTCAGCCTGAGTTTTTCAGCATTGAAGACTATTTTCTGGTAGACAAAGACGAAGATTCGGTATATTATTGCTATTTATTATTCCACTACATTCTGTATTCTGCTGCATTATTTGTTTATTTATGATATATGTATAACTCTGATTTGAATTTGTAAAAGTGTAATCAAATGTTATTTGTAAAACAGCTTCATGAACTGTTTATTTGATTATTATATGTTGTCGTTCCGCTGCGAGATTCTCTATTTTGTTTTTCTTTCCTTTTTCCTTTTTTTTCTTATTTACCCTATTAACAATCCTTCCTTTTGAATGGTTTGATTTTGACATGTGTGGTTTATTGTCGATTTGAACCATCCAAAAAGGTGGGTTATTACAACCTAGTACTTCCAAATCCATTTGCCACTTAATACTTCTAAATATAAAGTGGAATTCTACTATTACCACATAATACTTTTAAAAGTGAAATAAGAAAAATTTACCATTTACGACCTCAATCGAGATAGACTCCGTCATTTAAGACCTATTCCTAAGGCGGACTTCCAGCGTCGTCGTTATTGTTCTATTGGTACTAACTATAGAGACCTTTGACCACTATACACGACCTTATAATTTATAACAACCATACTACTAGCGCATTTATCACTATTAAAGTCTTAGCAATGTGAGAGATTGTACCCAAGCCACGTAATACCTCATTAACAAGGACTAGGCATACCTCTAACCATTTAACACCTATTATAAGTAGGCCTTTGCAGTTTAATACCTAACCTTAGGATGAACTCCTTACTGGTATTATCTAGTCGACATTGCTTGAAAATCTCATTGGGCTACTTAATACTTCTTTCATCGGAAAGAAGCAGACACTACTGCCACTTAATACTCAAACCTAAGGTGAACCCTTTCCTGAGATATCTATCATCGCTTTTAATTATAAATATGGAATCTCATTAGGTTACTCCTTTCGGTTGGGAGGCATGCCATACAATAGCTACCTAATACCTTAACACTGAAGCAAACCTTTTTAGTGTTATCCTTATTTATTTGGAACCTCACTAGGTTACTTAATGCTTCTTTTTAGGAGAAAGGTGGAACCTACAACTGCTTAATACCTCAAACTTGAAGCGAAGCCCTATGGAGATATCCCTCACCGGTCTGGATTCAAAATTTGGACTATTTAATACGTTTCAGTTAAGAAAGTGTGCACAATCTCTCATGCCATCACAGATCCTTGGATTAGTGATATCTCACATCTGTTATAGTTTTGTGTCATCATAACAAGGCCAAAACTTTGATAATTAGTTAGTCCCTATATTGCTATGGTCGTCCAATTACATGAGGTCTATGATGATGAAATAATTTTTCAGATTGATTTCTATAGCTTTACTATTACAAACATACAATTTTTTTCACTAGAGTCATTTGCTTTTATATTAGTCTTCTACTTACGAATTTCTTTTGTGTTGTGTGTTGTACATGTATGAAGTCCATACTTTATTTCAGTTCGCAACACTCCCTTTTCAAATTAAAACAATCATTCACCATGGCATGGAGGGAAGTTATCGAATCCAATGGGACCGATTGGGTGTAGAATAGTGCTTAATATTTACATTGGAGGAGAAAGTGGTGATAGACGGATTTTTGTAAATTCGATGATTTCTCTCCTAACATCTAATGCATAAGTAGATTAAAATTTTCTTCTTTATGCTTCAACCGTGAGATTTAAGAGATTGAAACTGATATATTATATGTTTTGAAGAACATGATTCGATTAGTGGGATCATATATTGAAACATTATTATTTGTTGTATAGTTTAAGCTTGTCATATCATCATATATGTGAAAGAAAAGTGTCGTCTCAATTGTTTTACTATATTAATTGTTTTTATGGAAAATTTTGAAGCTTAAAACATTAGTGTTTATTTTGCGATGTTGTGTTAAAAATTTTTGCCAAATTTTTTTTTATTTGTCCACACAGTTCCATTTTAATTCCCACTATTGCTTTGTTAGTTTTGCATTAGTTTCAGTATGTGTTATTCCTAACATAACATCACTACATGCTCATTGTATGCTTTAATCTGTGCATTCAACAATAGTGATAGATAGGGTCTCACCCTATTTATGTTAATAGGTTCGTTTTTTTATTTTATTCTTGACTTTTATATTTTACTAATGTGGATAATATGTTTGTGGGTTTTATGCATTGGTATTGTTGTGTACTTATAAACATTTAACATTCCAAGGGTGTTATAACTCTCTCGAGCATTATTAATAAGAGTACCCTTTAATTTACAGACAAACTTTTTTACACTTTTAGGACATCACAATCATTTAAGATTCTTGAAATCATAATACGTTGATTTAAATCTATCATTAGAATTTAAAAAAATTATTTATTTCGACAAAATTTTAACAAATTAAGCCTTCAATAAATGGTAGGTAATGTTAGCTTTTAAATTAAATGATAAATATATTTATCCTTTTGTAGAAGCTATTTAGTTGCATTATACCGCACTATGTACGTTTGAACTTTTTGATAGAATTTAGCATTTAGAGGAAAACATAAATGTATTAATTTTTGGATAAAATATTTAAAGCTGCTTTAAACAATGAATAAATAAATTTAACTTTAGAGAAATATATTATTAATTTTTTGGTCAAAAATTAGTAGATTCTACAGATTAGTTAAGTTGTGCTTTTCTATTGGTATCCCTAATATAAAAATTATATGCAGCTTATAAGCTTAATATTTTTAGTGACTAATCTTGCAACAAGGGAGCATATATAGTCCAGGCAGCATCTGCATGTCCTACGTCACACCTCCAACAAAAGTTTCTGGTATCGAATAAAGTATATCTCAATATGTTATGGCATTGCAATTTCATGATATTTTCGTATCATGCTATTGATGACAATGACACCAACAAATATAATAACATGTACAATGAGAAGCATCCTAGTTGTTATGTAATGGTGGTCGGATCAAATTTTTCATCTCCAACATGTGGCGTAGGCATATGGATTGACACCCACTTTATTATAACAAAAAAATCAAAGATGTTCCATGTTTACCAACTCATATTTACACACAACTTCTCCAAGTTATTTAGCGACGTGAGACTGTTCCAATTTCAAACCCTCGCTCCTTCTTGTAACATGCGAGACAACCCTGACAACATCATCATCACAAGCTCCTCATCAATTCCAAGCCCGTCGATGACATAATTTCAAACAGTAAATTAAACAAAAAATTTATAAATTTAAACAATGTGACGACCTAGAATTTTGAACATTTGAAATTGAAATATTAGATTGATTTTAAATATTTAGAAATTGGTTTAGCTTGAATTCCAAAAATAACTATGGATTTAGCAATTAAATTTTTGAATTTAATTTGTTGAAGTTGGGTAAAAATTTGAATCCTCAGTTTTAAGCCGATTAGAAATATATTTTCAAGGCTTAAAAATTTATATTTACAATACTGAAGATAATGGAAGCTTCAGAGTTGAATTTGAAAATGTTTTGTTCAGTTTTGAAATTATATATAGTTTAAATTGATAGTTAAAAATAGCCTTCCGAGTCACAATCTCGAAATTTGACGAAACTAGTTCCATTAGATCCGTAATATTCTATTATCAACGGATTTCAATTTTTGTAATGTTTGGAGTGACCGTTTGGCCGTACAGTCAATAAACGCGTTGAAATCTAATTCGAAAATTCGATATTTTAACTGGTCCAAAAAGCTATCTTCTCCATATGATTGAATTTGGACCCGAAACCTTTTTCATTGCGTTCGAAATAGGGGGTTAACTTTATAAACGCCTAGCGGCACGCCTCGATTGGAGATCGAGATTTTGAATCATGGAAATCGGAACGATTTGAATTTGTATTTAAATTAAATATATACATATATGTATTTAATAATATTTTCATAAGGCAATTCTACACTTACCCGTTTGAACTACACATGCTTTGTTTTCTCCGATAATTTCACACGCGTTCGTTGGAAATATGATGAATATCTCACTCGAGAGAAAGACAAACGAAACATTTTCTTTCGAAAAAATGGCCGCACTTCCTCTTTCATTTAAAATCAAAAGTCACAGCCGAGAAAAATAAAATCGAATTCATTTACAAAACGAAACCTTTCCTCGTTTAAATCCAAATCACGAGTATTATTGTATTCCATCTTCCTCAAATCTTCAGTTCGACATAAAGGGGAAAATATAAGGGCCGATCGAGAACCACTTTGAAATAAAAAATGATAGAAAGAAGATGGATCGTGGATCAATAGTACCTACTGATCGATCTGCCGCAATAGAGGTGGAGGCGGAGATCGTTGCCTGCGCGTGTGATGAAGAAGCGGTGGCTGTAGTTGAGCCGCAACGTGATTTCAGAAGACGACGTCGTGTTTGGTTGGAGAGGGTGATGTAGTAAGCTAGGGTTTGTCAGCTCGCGAAGTCATTTCTGGGAATGGTGGCGAGTCGCCGGTGAAGGGAGTGCTGGTGTTGTGACGGTGATGGCGGGTTGGTTTGGGTACCTGGGTTCGCATTTTGCAGTAAGGTACGAGATAATTTATCTTTAGTTAACATTAATGTGTATATATATTAGGTGATGTATATATCACTAAGGTTCTGTTTTGCAATTAATTTAATATGAGTTTTTTGAACCTGGGTTGTTGAAAAGCATAAGATATATACTCATACCTATTTTTAAAATCAAGTACATACATAGATAAATAGAAAACTTGTTTATATATTTATAAAGTTTTTGGGAAATATAGGAATGTATATAAAATTTGATTTTTAAACCTATGTAGATTATTTTATATATAGTTGAAAGTGGAAATAAAATAAATATACATACATATTTTTAATTCACTAGATTATTTTAAGTAATGTATTTTAGTGATCAACTTATTTTGATAAACTTATTTAATTAATTTAGTCACTAAAAATATTTTATCAAAAGAAAATTAATTAATTTTTTTAAATAATTAATTAATTAAAGTTGAATAAATGGTAATTAATTTGTTCGACTAATTCGAATATTAATAAAACCTTATAATGTTTGTTACAAGGTTTAAAAATCGTGAAATCAAGCTGGAATGAAAATGGGTTGCATGCATAGTTAAAAGTGAGATCTTCTCACTCAAATTATAATGATTGAAAATTTCAGTTATTGATTGATTATTGAATTGTGATAGTTAAATTTAAAATTGATTGATTGTGTGCTTAGATGATTTATTTATTATCACTTATATTCGTTTAGACCTTATGCGCCGCATAATAGCGGGTGATATTATATATTAAACCCATACACCGCGATATTCTACCTCGAAGTGGAATTGGTATTATATATGTATTTGGAGTGATTTATTTCCCGCATTATATAGCGGATGAGACCCTATGCGCCGCATAATAGCGGAAGATATTATATAAATCCCATATACTGCGATATTCTACCTCGAAGTGGAATTGGTATTTAATTGTTGTGCTAACGTCTGTGGATGCAGGGAAACTGGTTGGAGGGATCCAACTAGATTCCTCAAATAATTAAATTTGTTTCAATGATTGTGTGTTGATTATTTAAAATCTGTATGTGATCATATTTGTGATTGAAATCGTTGAAGGCTATAATTTTGCCGAATATATTTTTGGTATCGTGGGATACCAAAAATTAATAAAATTGGATTTTTTAAATTTAAGCAGAAAATTTACAGCAAATTAATTTTAGAAAACTAAATAAATTTAAAAGAAGGAATTTGTTTCAAAAGATAATAAATTTGGTGTTTGAAATAAATTTGAGAATCAATTTGAAATTTGATTTGGTGTTTTGAAAATAAATTGGAAAATCAATTTGATATTGATTTAGTAAAAAATAATAAAAATTTGGGAAATCGATCTAAAATTGATTTGGTGTTTAAATATAAATTTTGGAAAATCAATTTTGAAAATCGATTTGATATTTGAAAGTAAATGTTTGGAAAAATCAATTTGGGATTTGAAATAAATTTGGAAATCAATTTGAAAATTGATTTGGTGTTCAAAGTAAATATTTGGAAAATGATTTGAAAATCGTATATCTGTGGATATTTCAATATTAAAACCCACAATGGTAATTTTATAAAAGAAAGGAAAATTTGTTTTAAAATTAAATATTGTTTAATTTTAAAAAGTGTGGAAAGGAATTTACGGATTTGGAACGTAAATTTGAAATAAATCCAGAGAGATTTATTAATTGATTTGAATGAACCATTTTAAAATGGAGGGTGTATTTTCCCTGAAAAGCTGAGTATATATTTAAAATAGCTCTTGAAATAAAATTAAAAGTTATATATTTGGTTTTAAAAGAATATTATTGCAGAAATTATTTTTGGTAATTGTTTTAAATCTTTAAAGTAAAGATTTATTTTGTTAATTATTGATAGGGATTATTTTAAAGATTGAATTGATATTTGATTTAGAAAATAGTTATTTAAATATTTATACTCATCTACTATTTTTATTTTAAAATTAGTTTGCCTTGAAGTCTTATATTTGTAATAATTAGTATAATATTTTCATAACTAATATTTAAGTGAAAGTAGTTTTATTTAAATGTCTCCCAGAATATTTTGGATAAGTGATTTAAATTATTTTAAAGTATTTAAACTCGGCAGATTTTTAGTGGAAATGAATAAATATTTGAAAATATGTTCCGCGTAAGGAAAATGATTTCAAATTTGTTTTCAAAGGATTGAAACGTAGAAATTGATTTGAAATTTGTTTTCAAATGGTTGAAGTGTTAAATTATATCTTATAAAGATATTTTGAAAATAAATAATTTGGGAAAATTATTTAAATCTGGGTGGTTGTCATGAATATTGTTTGATAGTGATTGTTGTGTATATTGATTAATAGTTAAATAACCGACTATCAATATTGGCCTTTAAATGATATTTGAATTTCGATGCGATCGGGGGTCAGATTCCAAACGGTTATCTGAAAACCACATCCAACCTTTGTGATTGTGATGGATATTTTGTTGGAAAGATCAAAGTGAAAATTTGTTGTAATTTGTTTGAATCTGAATGTAACACTTATTTTTTTAAAATAAGCGCTCGTTATTCGGATTTGCTGGGAGAGGGGCTTGTGTCATAAAATCCATTCCGAATAATGATACGACGAAATGGGATTGCATTTGAAAATGGTGTTGAAAAATGGGTATTTTCGAAAGTGAAAGGATTACCTATCGAATGTCTCTGCACCGGGTTGCTCTGGTATAAAGATTTTATCACCCTTTGTGATGGGGGTTCCGGACGTGATTAGTAGATATCCAGATTTGCAAGGGCTTCTTTGAAGTGCCTTCGGTTCCGTTCGATCCCGGAACGGACTTTTATGGATGTGTGTCTAACGTTACACTTTGAGATGTAAAGCTGGTTTCTATCAAATACATTTCTGTTGGTGGTGGAGAATTTATTCCCTTAGCTTAAACCCTTCTATGAGACGTACGAGCTCAGAGGTTATGCTGTTGATGGTTACTAGCGATATATTCTCAGATTGGTAATGTGGCATACGTAGTGCTGCTGATCATTTGTTGATCAAAGCATGACTTTATGAAAAGTGTATCTTTGTGGACGAGACTTCATCGGACCTCACACCCTGGAAATGGTTGAAGCAGAAAGGATGGGGCAACGTTAGTTGGAGGTAGTGCCCCCTGAGGGTATGTCATTTCCTTCTGGAAAAGGGTAGTATCATGGTATGGAGCCCAGATATTTTACCTATGTTGTTGCTGCAAATTTATTATGCTTTGTGGTTGTTGCTTTGTGGTTGAGGATCCTCGGATAAAGGTCGCAAATGACCGGGGGATCTCGTGTAGTAGTTACCTAGTTACAGAGGTAACCCAGCCTTGTGTTGGCACAGATCCGGTTAGGTTCTCGGGGCGTCGCTCCAGAGGCGTACCCATGTGGTAGTAAGAAGTTCCTTAGCCTGACCATTTGTTGGAAATCTAATCATCATTACGCGCCTTGTACGGTTTTAGTTGTAGAACCTTCCATTTAATAGGGTAGCTATAGTAGACATACTATAATGGTACGTATGCTGGATAAGATTAATATTATACTTGCAATTGTTTTCCACTATGCACTAATGATAATATTAATTTTTTTTTTGCATATCAAGCATATTTGACTATCATAAGGAGAAATATCCCCCAAGTTTGCGATTGCATTATGTGTGCGCCAGGAGGCCTTATGGTAGTTTCATTTTCCAAAATCATAGCGGATTTCTTTTTATTTTCTCTGTGAAAATAACTATTTTTTTAAGATCTCACACCAGTGTCATGACTGACCTGGAGTTTATTGTTCCCTTTCTAAACTCTGGGTGCCCACCAATTTCCACACGGGCAGCCTAGAGTCAGGTTATCAGTTATTCTGGAGCGAAGTCAGAAAAGAGATGCTGTGGAGATCAGGAGCAAGCTGGATGGCAAGGCGTATCACTAGTATATGTAATATTTCCTTTCCGTTGTTGTGTTATTGTACACTCTGATAATGTATGCATAAACTGATATAGCGTTTTTTGCTTTAAAAATATTCATTTATTTATTGTATATTGTTCCGCTGCGAAATGCGAGATTCTGTTTATTGTTTCTGTTCTTCTTCTATCTTCTTCTTCTTAAATCCTAACGGTTCGATTCTCCGGCATTCGAATGTGAGGTATTGGATACCGTGGATGTATCGATGTCCACTTTCGGGCGTCGAAAAACTAGGTCGTTATAAATATGGTACCAGAGCATTTTGTTAAGCGACAACCTTGGCTCTGGTGGGGATTACTCATTAGAGATAGAGTCAATAGTACTTTAGAATGAGTTGAGTGTATTAATAGATATGAGTGCATATTTGTTAGTTAATATAAAATTATTTTATATTGTGTTGACTTATTGGTTGATTGTTTATAGATTCTGGTCGGTGCAGTTTGGCCAACTGTATCGGTAGGGGTTTCTAATCTCTTTAACTAGATAAACCGACACAGTATTGTTTTAAAATCGGGTAAATGAAATAATTTTACCCAAATTATTTTTGTATATAAAAGGAAATGATTTCCATAAATTATTATAGTATATATATGGTTGCTTGGTTGTTAGGAAGTGATAATATTAAATTATTTTCATTGATTATTGAATAAGAAGTTGAAATCATAACTTAAAGCTGAGAAATAAAATCCATATATAAATGGGATTTAAAAAAAAATTGTAAAAGTGATTTATTAATTTGAAATAGAATTCCAGAGAAATATTTGAAAATATTTTGGAAAGGATTAGAAATTTGGAAATTTTTGAAATTAAATTCCGTTGAGTTTGAAAATAAGTTTTCAAAGGTTCTGGAAAAATATTTTTAAGGGATAAAAGCACTAAACTCTTTTCGGTTGCTGGAAAATAACTTCGGTGATAAGTACAGCATCATCGACGTTCATTTTTGAGTTTCCAAGAGAGGAATTGCTGCCAACTTATTTTAAAAGGAAGTTGTCTGGAAAAATGGGTTTGGTTTTCGAAATTCAAAAGATAATTTGAATTGATTTCAAAAATGATTTTGACATGATGGAAAGGCTTTGGAATCCTATTTAAAATATTTATGGAATATAAATGAGTTGATAACTTATACAATTTGAATTTTGACGGAATAGATTTAACTTAAGGGTTGGAGTTAATATAAAGTAAGTATAAGTGAATCAATTAAATAATGTGAATTTAAAGAAAAGTTTAAGGAGACTGGGTGAGATGATTACTTAAATAAAATTTATTAAATTGAAAACAAATTTAGGGTAGAGACAAATGAATTGGAATTAAGTTTGAATTATGGAAATAAATTGTGAATTAATAAATAAATTTACAATTGCAAGTAAATGAAAGTGAAATTGAATGTTGAAATTCATTTCGAATCTGTAAGCAAATAGAACTGGAATTGGAATTGAATTTTATTTGTGATAAACAAAGCGAAGTATTAAAATAAAATTAGTAAGTGAAACTAATTAAAGGAATGACAAATTTAATATGGTTTGAAATGAATTGAATTCAATATTTATAAATAAAAGGTAAATTAAATTCATATGGAATTTGAAATCCATTTTAAATATAAGTGGTTGTAAACCAAAATGGTGAATTGAAAATAAATTTGGGAATGAACAAAAGAATAAAACTGGAATTAAGACTGAATATTGAAAACTAATTTGAATTGTGTGAAATTGTAAAATTAGTTCGAAGTGAACTAAAGATAATAAAGGTAGAGATGGAAAAAATGCTTTGAGATAAAATGAATTGGAATTTGTAATAAATTAGTAAATGAAACTAATTTAAAATAGTGAGATGAGCCAGTTGTGAATGAAAGATAGTTGAGAATATTCAATATTCAGAAGGTAAATTGAATCCAAATAGATTTGAAATTGTGAATTGAATTCAAATGAAATTGAAAACGTAAGATTGAAAGAAAGTGGATATATAACTTCAATAGTGAAGTAAAAATGGTACAAGAAGTAAGTATTCAAACTTTTGTAATGGAATGTGCAAAATGATTTTTGAATGTAGAAACTGGATATGGTTGTTAAATAGCATACATGTGATATAAAGGAAAAGGAATTGGGATTTTGATTTCAAAGATAAATTTGAATTTCTCAATAAAGGTATGTATTTAAATTTCAGTATGAAATTTGATGACTTTATTGTCTAGCCACTTGGCTTTTCGTTTCTTTTTGAATCTGGGGGCCCGTTGTGGCATTTTGTTGTCGTACCGAGCTAGCCGCGCAAAGGAGACGCTGGCGAATTTTTTTGAAAATTTAGGGAGATAGAAAATTTTTGGAGAAATTTTTGAAATTTTAATTGTGAAGTAAACAGTGTTGTTTGGAAACTATGGAAAACTTTGGAAAGTTATTTGAAGTGAATGAGTCTTTAATAAAAAGATTTGTTTTGGCAAGTTGATAAAACTGTTTGGTTTTGGGAAAATAGTAAACGGGTTGAGGATCATTCTTCTTAACTAGTATTTTCGGGCGAAATTCTTTTAAGGGGGAAGAATGTGACGACCCAGAATTTTGAACATTTGAAATTGAAATATTTGATTGATTTTATATATCTAGAAATTGGTTTAGTTTGAATTTCAAAAATAACAATGGATTTGGCAATTAAATTTTTGAATTTAATTTATTGAGGTTGGGTAAAAATTTGAATCCTCAGTTTTTAGCTGATTAAAAATATTTTCAAGGCTTAGAAAATTTGTATTTACAATACTGAAGATAATGGAAGCTTCAGAGTTGAATTTGAAACGGTTTTGTTCAATTTTGAAATTATATAGTTTAAATTGATATTTAAAAATTGCCTTCCGAGTCACAGTCTCGGAATTCGACGAAACCACCACTGGATCCGTAGTATTGTATTATCACTAGATTTCAATTTTCGTAATGTTTAGAGTGATCGTTGGCCGTACGGTCAATAAACGTGCTGAAATCTAATTCGAAAATTCGATATTTTAACTGCTCCAAAGAGCTATCCTCTCCATATGATCGAAATAGGACCCGAAACCTTTTTCATTGCATTCGAAATAGGGGATTAACATTATAAACGCCTAGGGGCATGCCTCGATTGAAGATCGAGCTTTTGAATCACGGAAATCGAAATGATTTGAATTTGTATTTAAATTAAATATATACATATATGTATTTAATAATATTTTCATAAGGCAATTCTACACGTATCCTTTTGAAAAACACGTGCTTTGTTTTCTCTGATAATTTCACAAGCGTTCGTTGAAAATATGATGAATATCTTGCTCGAAAGAAAAAAAACACAACATTTTCTTTCGTTTAAATAAAAAAAATGGCCGCACTTCCTCTTTCATTTCAAAATCCAAAGTCACATCTAAGAAAAATAAAATCGAATTCGTTTACAAAACGAAACCTTTTCTCGTTTAAATCAAAATTGCGAGTATTATTATCTTCCATCTTCCTCAAATCTTCAGTTCGACATAAAGGGGAAAATATGAGGGCCGATCGAGATCCTCTCTGAAATAAAAAAATGGATCGTGGATCGGCAGCACGTATTGATCGATCTGCCGCAACAAAGGTAGAGGCGGCGATCGTTGCTCACTCACGTGATGAAGAAGCGGTGGCTGTAGTTGAGCCGCGACGTGATTTCAAAAACGATGTCGTCTTGGTTGCAGAGGGTGATGTAGTGAGCTAGGGTTTAGCAGCTCGCGAAGTTGTTTCTAGGAATGGTGGCGAGTCGCTGGCAAAGGGAGTGCTGGTGTTGCGACAGCGACGGCGAGTTGTTTTGGGTACCTGGGTTCGCATTTTGCAGTAAGGTACGAGATAATTTATCTTTAATTAACATTAGTGTGTGTGTGTGTATATATATTAGGTGATGTATATATCAGTAAGGTTCTGTTTTGCAATTAATTTTTTTTTTGAATCTGGGTTGTTAAAAAGTATAAGATATATACTCATACCTATTTATAAAATCAAGTACATACATAGAAAAAGAAATTTTATTTATGTATATGTAAAAAGTTTTGGGGAAATATAGGAATGTATAGAAAATTTGATTTTTAAACATGTGTAGATTATTTTATATACAGTTGAAAGTGGAAATAAAATAAATATACATACACATTTTTAATTCACTAGATTATTTTAAATAATGTATTTTAATGATCAACTTATTTTGATAAACTTATTTAATTAATTTAGTCACTAAAAATATTTTATCAAAAGAAAAATAATTAATTTTTTTAAATAATTAGTTAATTAAAGTTGAATAAATGGTAATTAATTTGTTCGACTAATTCGAATATTAATAAAACCATATAATGTTTGTTACAAGGTTCAAAAATCGTGAAATCAAGCTGAAATGAAAATGGGTTGCATGCATAGTTAAAGGTCAGATCTTCTCACTCAAATTATAATAATTGAAAATTTCAGTTATTGATTGATTGTTAATTATGATAGTTAAATTTTGTGACGACCCGACTTTCTGACCACAGAAATCCGTGTCATCTTGAAGAAAGAAAGGGGTGAGAAAATAGGAAAGATGGAGAAGAAAGAACAACAACATCAGAATCTCACAGCGGTACGAATAAATTATATTAATCACATAAGTACTTATATAATATACAACATCAATCGGAGTTACACAGATAATACATCACATACTAGACACTTATAGACACCTATCTAGTTATACAACTCAATACAACTCAAACAAATAACTCAAAGATACCAACACGGCGGAACTATATATATATATATATATATATATATATATATATATATATCTACAACGCTGAAGCTTCCTACTCCATTTCTCCTCCAGAATTTGTCAAAGCCAACCTGAATCCCTTGGCTGCTTGTAAAAATTTGAGTATCCGAGAGTTTAGGAAAAACAGAAATAAACTCCGGGTTAGACATGGGTCTGATGTGAGTAACAGGTTAACGTTGCTTAATTTTTGAAAACCTTTGAAACAAAAGGTATCACGTAAGACTTCCCACACATAAACATGGGTAAGTTTTTACCTTACGCTAACCAAAACATTTGACAAGAAATTCAGTGATATTATAATAGGTCTAGGGTTTTCAAGTAAACAGAAAATAGCCGAAATTGTTACATTCATTAAATTCCAGCTACTAGCTACAAAAGTAGGTAATACAATCAAATCCGATGGCACTTATTGGATTTTGGATTCCATACAATGGCAGGGCTACTGGGGTACCGCCCGTCACAGTACGTGGCCTAGCTCAACGTACCGAGGATCACTCCTGACCCCCTACAACACAAGGCCGGAACCATTCCTTACTGAATAGTCCCGAACAAGATAACCCCAGCAGTTGTTGCAATCAACCGCCCACACAACCGAAAAATAAAGGACATCTCGACAGGGGAATATCTCGTCCTTCTTAGGAATGATCCACCCAACCTTGCTTCACCTCCTCTGTTTTAGCCATTCCCGGTTGATGAGGCTCGATGCTAATATTACCTTTAGAGAATACATCTCTTAGAATGCTCATCGTCTGCCTGATGATGTTCTTAAAGCATTCAATCCATACAAGTTCGTTCAGGGTTCGAACGAAACCGAAGACATTATCTCGTTACACTCATTTTGGAATCACCCTCAGAGTTAACGACAATAACCCTTGCACTCTGAATCTTCATCTTCACTTCAGATTCACGACCTATCGTTAATTTGGATCGATGTGGTTTTCGGATGTCCAAATATGGAAACCCGATCCCGGTCTCATCGAAATCCAAAACGTATCTTTTAAGGCCAAGTTGTTTAAAGTTAAAACAATTTAATTCAATATTATCAATATACACACAGATAGATAATTCACATCTCATAATAGATAATCACATTATCATCATAAACAGATAATCAATATTATCATCCAAACAGATAGTTACTATTATCATACTTAAACCATACATCCATATCATATAGATATTACTCATCTCATATCTGAGATCACAATCAATCAATGAAATATCAATATCATTCATCCATAAGCAATGATTTATAATCAAACCATTTATAATTAATTTAAAATGAATTAAATTAACCACTTCTATCTCTAATTAGTTTAAAGTAAACTAAATTAATTACTTCATCTATAAATCCTACTGATACAATCATTAATAAATTATAAGTCAAATTAATTAATGATCCACTAAGCATTCATCTTAATTAAACATATATGATTAATCATTTTCTAATTACAATAAGTAATTAGTCTTTATTTAATTCCACAAATTAATTATCCTAAATCATTTGTAGTAATTAACATTTAGTTACTTCATTTATTAATTAACTAAAAATTAGTTACATTTATCCTTAATTAATTACATTAATTAATCACTTCATTATTAATTATTTCTTAATCAATCCATTATAAATTACATCATTAATCACATTAATTAATAATTTCTAATTATATTTAAATTAATTACTTTATTTAAATTAATTACATTAAATAATTAACACAATTATTAATCACCCTTGATTAATAACATTCCAGTAATTAACTATCCTTAATTACTTATATTAATAAATTAATTATTCCATAATTAATTATCTCCATTAATTAATCCCTTGATTAATTACAAAAGTAATTACCCAAATTACTCCATTAACTCATCATCTTTCACTAATTACATTCAGTAATTGACATTAATTACTTCCCTAAGTAATTATGCTCCATTAAATACACTAAGTAATTACACTTATCAATTTATCAAATGATTTTCTTAAATTAATTAAACTAAATTAATTAACTTAATTTAATCATATCATCTAAATTTATTACAATAAGTAATTTATCTCTTAATTACTTTTATCAAGTAATTACATTCAACAATTTACAATAGATTATCTAATTAATCTAATTAATTATCAAAATTAATCACATTAATTAACTAAAAATCCTTAGTTAATTATCTTCATTAACTAATAACATTCCTTAATTTTCTTCTTAATTAATCTCTAGTCATAAATTAATCTAAACTACTAATTTATAAATTAAATACATAAGTCATTCCTTAATTAACTTATCCATTAAATCTTTTTAATATCTAAATTATTTCTAAGATAATTTATTTCTTTATTAATGATCATTTCATTATCATTTAAGAGTAAAACATTACTCTTTTGTATTAAAATTTAAATTTCATTTTGAATTTAAGATTAAAAAATGATTATTCTTTTAAACATTAATCCAATGTAAAGTTCAATTTAAAATCCTTAAAAATAAATGAAATTAACATTTTCTACTTATATAAGAGAAAGCTTTTAAGCTAATCTACTTAATTTTTATTTAAAATTTAGCTTTCAAAATACATTAATATTTTAACTTGCAAATTCAAGTTAAAAAAAATTATTTAACCATTATTAAAAAATCCCTTTAAAAAGAACTATATCAAAATCAATTCAAATATTTGTTTGATACCTAAAAAAACTATTTGATTTAAACTTGTTTTATATATTTAGATTTAAAAACTGATTTAAATTTCAGACTTAAATTCAAAGAAGAACTTGAATCCATTGGTTTAACTTTGATTTTAAAACTTTGGCTTTAACTTTCTTTTAAAAACTTGGTTTTTAATTCTTGATTTAAAATCCAAATTCATTTTTAAAAACTTAGACTCAAAAGTTCATTTGAATCTATACTTTAAACTTTTAATTTAAAACACAATTTAAAAATCCTGTTTTTAAATTTTGAACAAAATTTAAACCTGAAACAATCAGGTTTGCCAAAACCTAAAACAACTTACTGACTCGAGCCAAACCAAAATCGCCTCGAGTCCTCACCTTCCCTGCTTCGAGTTCGACATGAAGTTTCCCCGAGTCAAACCCTTAAGGACTCTAGTAACTCGCGAATTAACTCGAGTGAAAAACGCGAGTAACCTCTGCTTCAACAAACTCCTCCAGGCACAACACATTGCACCGTGCATATGCACGGTGGCAATGGTCATCGTTGATCAACATCGATGATCTTCCTACATCATCCATCACCCAAACACCCCCTCGTAAGCATCAACACAACATATTCAACTCTAAATCAAATACAAGGGTTCGAGCCACAAACTTGGAAACACAGACAACCCAACTTCCAAAAACCTGGAATTTCACCGTCCTCGCCACCTCATCCACCAAAGACGCTGAATTTCTAGCCATCACCACGTCTATGTACTCTCTACCTCCCCTCAAGAGCACGTAATGCTCGATCGCATAGAGAGGGAGAATCGAAGACTCAGCCTTACAAAAATTTAGATCTACGAAAAAGAAATCATCGCCGGCGCTACCACGTCCACCTGACAAACCTTCCACTATTTTTCCTAGACCCTACGCTCACTCCTCTACCACCCCAGAGAGCCACGACCTCCCCCCTTACCGAGATCACTGGAAAATAGTCGAAAAGCCATTTCCGTTCAACCCAAGATTTCTTTCGCCTCCCACTTCGAAAAAACGTGATTCTTGCCTTAAAATTCAAGTTAAAGCATGAGAATTCAGTTTTCATCGCTAGATTCATGATTTGAGATATTCAAAATTTTGATAAAAATGAAATGTTGCTCAGTTCTTGATCTTTCAGTGATATATATACATTGTTTCTACTTAAATTTGTTTTTAGAACTTAGTTTAGGATCAAACAACCATTATTTGTTTTAATCTTAAGTCCTAATATTTTGTATATTTTTCAGAAATGATTTTTAATCAAAACCTGTCATTAAAAAAAATTCAAACAGAGAATTTATAGAATAAACAGTCTGCACTTCAATGTCACCATTCACAGCACATCCGTGTACAAAGACATAACACACATATTCACATACATATGCATCCGGATTATATGTTAAAAACTATTATTAAGTGATGTTACTCACATATGATCAGAGGAGAGGGACAGAGCATAGCTAGTTGGAAAGCAGTTTGAACTTTTAACAAAGCTGAGAAATAGTTTTCTTGATTTTCCTTTAACTTCTTGTTTTTTGATGTATGATGCTTCAGTTTATAAAAATGAAAATGTTTGCTACTTGTATATTTCAGATATGTTATGTTTTGAACGAACTAAAAATAAGGGGATGATATATAGAAAAGAGAAGTTAGTATGGGGAAGGTGTTTACTGGGTTAGCAAATGCAGGTACAATTATTTGTTTTTGTTTGTATCAGGCAAGATTATATTTTGGGGGCTGAAATGATTCTAGAGCCAATTCGTATGGACATGTTTGCTGCTAGAGATGAAAGCATTTATTGTTTAAGTACTATGTGTCTTACTTAGCTTATTTTATTTTTCATGTTAGATATTTTAATTTTACTTTACTTTGCATTTTTTCTTGCCTGAATCTTTATTTACAAGCTACCTGCATTTTTATTTTTACTTTACTTTGTTTTATACTACCCTTTGCATTTCAAAACTTTACAGACAACAAATTTTCTCTGTTTTTTTATTCTTGCATTCAAAACCTTTACAGGTTACATACAAACACATTTTTACTTACCTGGCGGCTTATACTTTATATACATATTATTCTTTTGTTTTAGTTATTTTATAAATTTTTAGATTAAGTATTTATCATAGTTTCTTGTGTTTATATATTTATACTTATGTTTATAACCATATAATGGATTTATGCTTATGTTTAAATATTTATAAGATTTATTTTATCTTAAACATACTTGAAAGATTTTATTTTATATTTGCAAATCATAGCTTCCTTTTAAAATACATATATATAAATAAATAAGTTTGAAACAACAATTTCTATAAAAATCCATTTGTAAAGACATTACATTGTCATTATTGTTTAAAAATAACTCCTTATTAAATTAAAATAATTTATAAAAGAAATTATCACTTAATTACTTATTTCCATCAAGCTATATTTAGAAAAGAACAAACAAACCTTTTGTTAAATTTAAATTTTAGCTAAAATCATCTAAACAAATTTTAACTTTATCTTGAGTATATATAAACCATATTTTTATCAAGTTATACTAAAAAGAAAATAAAACAATTTTTTGTTAATAAATTTTAAATTTAAACTTAAGCTAGAATAAGTTCTAACTATTAAACATTTATCTTAAGTATTTAAAACCATATAGTTATTTATTTAATAGCCTAATACTAAATTAAATCAAATTTCCAAGTTATCAGAAATATTAAAATTAGAAAACATAACTTTATTTATTAAATTTAAAACAAAGATTAACTATTTACAAAATATACAAATATATAGATATATATTTGTAAATAGAAAACAATTAAATTAGCTTTTTAAAAGATGAATTATCAGTTAGATGTTTATATTAAAAGAAGATTATTAAATTAATTTAAATCTTATTAACAATTATTACCAAATTAATTTATTTTTTAACATAGATTATTAAATTGATATTGCCAAAATTTCCGGGATATCACATTCCTTCCTCCTTAAAAGAATTTCGTCCCCGAAATTTGAAGCAAAGGTAATTTAATAATTCAATTAAAGATTTAATTTTAAAACACAAGCATATATCAACCAGATGCTAACAATCATAACAACCAATTTATCCAATCAAACAAATCTAACTATCCGGACAAAATTCCGGATAGAATTTTCTCGAATTTCCCAAATATAAATACCGGGATACTCGCTCTACAGAATCCAAACAATCAATACTACTAAGCTACAGAGCCCACTCATCTAGATTTACAAACAAGAAAGGATATCAGACTACAGACAAATCTGAATCAACAACCAAAACTCCCTGAACTGCTGGTTCTACAACCAGAGATAGATTGTGACGCCCCACCTCTATACCCACGCTAGCCAAGAACACTACGAAGTAGTGCTGTCAACTAGCATGGAGAATAAGGCTGTTGAGGAGCAACCATCCATGTAATTGTTTATCACACGGTGGCTATAAATAATCTTCGGAAACAAACATAGAAATAAGCATAACGTAAATCAGTTACAAATATCCATATCACAAAGGCGGAAGAAGATATGAATATATAACTAACACATGAAAGTGTACATCAGAGTAGTGCTCAAAAGATCCACAATAATACAAAAGAATAGCAACACGTGCTATACAAAAGAATACAACTATGAGTCTATATCTCAAGTGTATACAACAAAACTGCTAATCTAAACAGTTAGCCAAAAGTCAGAGTGATGAATCCCTGGGAAGAAGTCAAGCAGAAGCACCTGTAACATCTCGGTCTGACCCGAGTATTATTTAAGAAAATAATAAACGGGTCAGTCTAGCTATAAATATTAGATGACATGATATAACATAAGAGATATGGCATAAACATAAAATATCCATAATGACATACCACTATAAGTATGTAAATAATGATCAACAGAAGATCAATCAATAAGAGATAATCAATATCACAAGAATCTTCTCAAAGATTCGGAAAGGGCATCATACCCCAAACTTGTACTCATAACAAGTCAATGACATAAATTCTAGAAATCAATGCAAGAAGTCCAGAAATCATAGAAAAGAGAAAGAGGCCTATCACATGACGGTCCGAAGACCAAGGGGAGCTACCCCACATGTGTGAATGGAATCACACAGATTAAGGTCCAGACTAACCAAAAAGCAAAAAGGTATGTGTGAGTGGAATCACACAAGTGGTGTCTAGTCTAACCTCGCAACAAGAGACATCGCACAGTTGCTAGTCTAAATCATCAGAATGATCGTCATGATCAACGAGAAGTGTCAATTACACTAAGCTAGTAAATATAGAAGTTTAGCTTCATGTCCCATAACCACTTGCTTAACTTAAATATTTACGAACAAACTGTAAATCTTCACTAATAAAATTGTCACAAGAGGTTCAATCGAACAAGTCCAAGAATTAACCGACGAAGTGAACGCAAGCGTTTCATACCACTTGTTTTACTAAGTCGTTTAATTAGATTTCTCATCCGAGTGAGGTAAAGGTTTGTATATACTAATAGATTGGAAAACGGTTTAGGAAAAGAGCTTTGTTATTAAAAATAGAGTTGAAATTGTTTGTTAAAAGAGTTTTGATATTTACTACCAGTATTGAAACCTTTATATTATAAAGTGACAAAACACAGAAGCAATTGTAGAAACAATCAGTCACAAAAATGCATACGGAGATGTGAATAAAATCCAAGGAAATCAGCTCAATATTTTTCAGATAAGATCCCCTACGGAGGGGGGTCCAGGGGGGGTGGCAACCCCCCAAGGTGAGGGTGCGGGGGCAACGCCACCGCTTACGGGGGCAACGACCTAGTGAAGACAAAATGAGGTCTAACGACCTAAGGGTCTAAGGGGTCAAGCGAACTATCGGGATAAGGTCCAACGACCTACGAGTTAAAGGTCCAACGACCTATAGGGTTATAAGGTCACACGACCTAACAAGCTACGGCCAAACGACCTAGTGTTAACTCGCGAGCGACCCAACTGAAGCGACCTAACCTATAAGGTTATAAGGTCATACGACCTAACGAGCTATGGCCACACGACCTACGACTCAAGGGTCTAATGACCTACGACCTAAGGGTCTAACGACCTAACGACTCAAGGGTCTAACGACCTAAAAGTATAAAGGTCATGCGACCTATCGGTTTAAGAGGCGAGCGACCTAAGTGTTACGACCTAAGAGTCGAACGACTTAAGGGTCTAACGACCTAACGACTCAAGGGTCTAACGACCTACGACCTAAGCTCAAATGCGAGCTACGAGCTAGCGACCTAGCGAAGTGAGTGAGGCCGAGCGACCTACGACCTATCCCCGCACGACCTAACTCCGAACACACCAAAAATGGCCAAAACGACCTAGTGTTGACTCGCGAGCGACCCAACTGAAGAGACCCAACTCCGAACGTGCCAAAAACGGCCAGAACGACCTAACAGCAGTTTCTCCCCAAAAACACTAAAATTTGGATTTTTTCGCCAATCCAATCCAAACCAAATGCAAATGTGCATGCTAAAGTGATAGGGAATCATTCCCAACAGTCCAATATAGTTATAGACTAGAATTGTGAGATAAAAATCTCATCATTGCACAAATTCAATGAAAAATGAAGTTTTAAGCAAGCAAGAATCAATCCCTCTTCTATCTAAGCACAAGAAGCTTGAATCCAATGTCTTCTTCTTGAATTTGGAGTAGAAAGATGGGTTGCAATTGAATTTGAGTTTTGGAATTTTAATTTCCCATTCCCTCCACCATTTTTGAAGAAGCTTGAAGACTTAGGAAAATAGAAATGAAGTTATGAAGAGGAGGGGTGAAGGTTGGGTCTAATAGGCTAAAAGCCCAACCCAAAGTCTCAAGTGAAAAAGTAGTGAAATTCTACTATCTCCAATCATATCAATGTTTATACTTAAAAAAATTGTAAACGGCATTTCGAACTCAATGGAAGTGGTCTCGAGTCCTAATTTGACCGTTTGCAAAAAGTAGCTTTTCGGACCAATATCCGATTAACGACAAAATATTTAAATAAAATATTTAAATATAAAATCGATAAATATGTGGGTTGTTACATAGATCTTACACGTACTCCCTCAGAGATACGTGAAACACAACGAATCCCAGTTATCCAAACTGGCAATTCAATTCTGAAGACCAAACACCTATCCAAAATCAAATCTCCGACTTGGGAATCCGAATTCCTCCGTCTCTTATCCACAAAACTCTTCAGCTGCCACCATGCTTCCACTGCACAACTCTGACTGAGCAGATGAAAATGCTGATGATGAACATAAGCACAAACTGGACAACACATCCCAAAACTATGGTTCAAAAAATCCATAAAACTCAGAAGTTCCTCCAAAACCTGAGCCGTTTCACCAAACCCTCTCATCCAAAAACAATCTTTACTACTATGCTGAACCATCGGTACCACTCCTGGAATCCAGTCGATACCACACTCAATCTTCTAATGCTGACAAAACGCTGATTTCCTAAAGACATCCATAAAATCTCTGAAAATCCAAGAGAACACTCAAACTATCGCAAGTCACTTTTGCGATTAACCCAGCCTACTTCCAAATAAAAACTGTTCTCTCTTTACCAATCAGATCAGCTTTCACTTAACTAGCCAATCCATCGAAGAAATGGAATCACTCTACAGCTTCTAAACTACACTGCTGACTCAGAAGCCAAAGACTACCTAATCCAAAGCTCTTCGAGAAACTGGGACCACAAATCAAATAGAACCACCTTGCTGAACACAGCCACAACACCGAAGCAGACACTCTTCCTTAACTTGTTCCAAAGAAACATCTTCGGAGACATCCATAGTTACTGTGTCTCATCACACAGTTACTACACCTTGATGTATCAAGATATAATATCTGGCTTCTGTCGAACCGACAGATCCAAACTCTAGCTCATCCAAACTTACACTTCAAAAATGAACTCTGAACCTTAACAGGTTTCCTTCAGAGATTGATGAAATCCTTACATCACCCAAAGCTCACTCGAGACGGTATTAGGTCTACAGTCTCGACAAATACACTTCCACTTCAATCATTCTAACTCCAACCGTTGGTAGTCGTGTTACACACACCACTACCCTATCTACCTTTATAGCACATTGGAAACCGGAAGTGGTAATCCAACAAATAGGTATATATATATATATATATATATATATATATATATATCAAAATTACAAATACGCTCTCTCAGGAAAGAAATCACTCAAGAGCCTAGGTATTCACTCAACCTAGCGCTTTGATACAAACTGTGACGACCCGACTTTCTGACCATAGAAATCCGTGTCATCTTGAAGAAGGAAAGGGGTGAGAAAATAGAAAATATAACGAAGAAAGAACAACAACATTAGAATCTCACAGCGGAACGAATAAATTATATTAATCACATAAGTACTTACATAATATACAACTTCAATCAGAGTTACATAGATAATACATCACATACTAGACAGTTATAGACACCTGTCTAGTTATACAACTCAAACAAATAACTCAATGATACCAACACAGCGGAATTATATATATATATATATATATATATATATATATATATATATATATCTACAACGCTGAAGCCTCCAGCTCCATTTCTCCTCCAGAATTCGTCAAAGCCAACCAGAATCCCTTGGCTACTCGTAAAAATTTGAGTACCCGAGAGTTTAGGAAAAACAGAAATAAACTCCAGGTCAGACATGGGTCTGGTGTGAGTAATAGGTTAAAGTTGCTTAATTTTTGAAAACCTTTGAAACAAAAGGTATCACGTGAGACTTCCCGCACATAAACATGGGTAAGTTTTTACCTTACGCTAACCAAAACATTTGATAGGAAATTCAGTGATATTATAATAGGTCTAGGGTTTTCAAGTAAATAGAAAATAGCCGAAATTGTGACATTCATTAAATTCCAGCTACTAGCCACAAAAGTGGGTAATACAATCAAATCTGATGGCACTTATTGGATTTTGGATTCCATACAATGGCAGGGCTACTGGGGTACCGCCCGTCACAGTACGTGGCCTAGATCAACGTACCGAGGATCACTCCCGACCTCCTACAACACAAGGCCAGAACCATTCCTTACTGAAAAGTCCCGAACAAGATAACCCCGGCAGTTGTTGCAATCAACCGCCCATACAGCCGAAAAATAAAGGGACATCTAGACAGGGGAATATCTCGTCCTGCTTGGGCATGACCCACCCAACCTTGCTGCACCTCCCCTGTTTTAGCCCTTCCCGGTTGATGAGGCTTGAGGCTGCGATTACCTTTAAAGAACACATCTCTTAGAATGCTCATCGTCTGCCTGACGATGTTCTGAAAGCATTCAATCCATACAAGTTCGTTACGGGTTCGAACGAAACTGAAGGCATTATCTCGTTACACTCATTTTGGAATCACCCTCAGAGTTAACGACAATAACCCTTGCACTCTGAATCTTCATCTTCACTTCAGATTCACGACCTATCATTAATTTGGATCGATGTGGTTTTCGGATGTCCAAATATGGAAATCCGATCCCGGTCTCATCGAAATCCAAAACGTATCTTTTAAGGCCAAGTTGTTTAAAGTTAAAACAATTCAATTCAAGATTATCAATATACACACAGATAATTCACATCTCATAATAGATAATCACATTATCATCATAAACAGATAATCAATATTATCATCCAAACAGATACTTACTATTATCATACTTAAACCATACATCCATATCACATAGATATTACTCATCTCATATCTAAGATCACAATCAATCAATGAAATATCAATATCATTCATCCATAAGCAATGATTTATAATCAAACCATTTATAATTAATTTAAAATGAACTAAATTAACCACTTCTATCTCTAATTAATTTAAAGTAAATTAAATTAATTACTTCATCCATAAATCCTGCTGATACAATCATTAATAAATTATAAGTCAAATTAATTAATGATCCATTAAGTATTCATCTTAATTAAACATCTATGATTAATCATTTTCTAATTACAATAAGTAATTAGTCTTTATTTAATTCCACAAATTAATCATCCTAAATCATTTATAGTAATTAACATTTAGTTACTTCATTTATTAATTAACTAAAAATTAGTTACACTTATCCTCAATTAATTACATTAATTAATCACTTCATTATTAATTATTTCTTAATCAATCATTATAAATTACATCATTAATCGCATTAATTAATAATTTCTAATTATATTTAAATGAATTACTTTATTTAAATTAATTACATTAAATAATTAACACAATTATTAATCACCCTTGATTAATAACATTCCAGTAGTTAACTATCCTTAATTACTTATATTAATAAATTAATTATTCCATAATTAATTATCTCCATTAATTAATCCCTTTATTAATTACAAAGTAATTACCCAAATTACTCCATTAACACATCATCTTTCACTAATTACATTCAGTAATTAACATTAATTACTTCCCCAAGTAATTATGCTCCATTTAATACACTATGTAATTACACTTATCAATTTATCAAATGATTTTCTTAAATTAATTAAACTAAATTAATTAACTTAATCTAATAATATCATCTAAATTTATTAGAATAAGTAATTTATCTCTTAATTACTTTTATCAAGTAATTACATTCAACAATTTACAATAGATTATCTAATTAATCTAATTAATTATCAAAATTAATCACATTAATTAATTAACTAAAAATCCTTAGTTAATTATCTTCATTAACTAATAACATTCCTTAATTTACTTCTTAATTAATCTCTAGTCATAAATTAATCTGAACTACTAATTTATAAATTAAATACATAAGTCATTCCTTAATTAACTTATCCATTAAATCTTTTTAATATCTAAATTATTTCTAAGATAATTTATTTCTTTATTAATGATTTCATTATCATTTAAGAGTAAAACACTACTCTTTTGAATTAAAATTTAAATTTCATTTTGAATTTAAGATTAAAAAATGATTATTCTTTTAAACATTAATCCAATGTAAAGTTCAGTTTAAAATCCTTAAAAATAAATGAAATTAACATTTTCTACTTATATAAGAGAAAGCTTTTAAGCCAATCTACTTAATTTTTATTTAAAATTTAGCTTTCAAAATACATTAATATTTTAACTTGCAAATTCAAGTTAAAAAAAAATTATTTAACCATTATTAAAAAATCCCTTTAAAAAGAACTATGTCAAAATCAATTCAAATATTTGTTTGAAACAAATTACCTTAAAAAACTATTTGATTTAAACTTTTTTATATATTTAGATTTAAAAACTGATTTAAATTTCAGACTCACATTCAAAGAAGAACTTGAATCCATTGGTTTAACTTTGATTTTAAAACTTTGGCTTTAACTTGCTTTTAAAAACTTGGTTTTTAATTCTTGATTTAAAATCCAAATTAATTTTCAAAAACTTAGATTCAAAAGTTCATTTGAATCTGTACTTTAAACTTTTAATTTAAAACACAGTTTTAAAATCCTGTTTTTAAATTTTGAACAAAATTTAAAACCGAAACAATCAGGTTTTCCAAAACCTAAAACAACTCACTGACTCGAGCCAAACCAAAATCGCCTCGAGTCCCCACCTTCCCTGCTTCGAGTTCGACATGAAGTTTCCCCGAGTCAAACCCTTAAACACTCGAGTAACTCGCGAATTAACTCGAGTGAAAAACTCGAGTACCCTTTGCTTCAACAAACTCCTCCAGGCACAACACAGTGCACCGTGCATATGCACGGTGGCGATGGCCATCGCTGATCATCATCGATGATCTTCCAACATCATCCGTCACCCAAACACCCCCTCGCAAGCATCAACACAACATCTTCAACTCGAAATCAAATTCGAGGGTTCGAGCCACAAACCTGGAAACACAGACAACCCAACTTCCAAAAACCTGGAAGTTCACTGTCCTCGCCACCTCGTCCACCAGAGACGCTGAATTTCTGGCCATCACCACGTCTACGTACCCACTACCTCCACTCAGGAGCACGTAACGCTCGATCGCACAGAGAGGGAGAACGAATTGAAGACTCAGCCTTACAAAAATTTAGGTCTACGAAAAAGAAATCGTCATCGATGCCACCACGTCCACCTGACGAACCATCCACTATTTTTCCTAGACCCTACGCTCACTCCTCTACCACCCCAGAGAGCCACGACCTCCCCCTTCACCGAGATCACCGGAAAATGGTCGAAAAGCCATTTCGTTCAACCCTAGATTGCTTTCGCCTTCCACTTCGAAAAAACGTGATTCTTGCCTTAAAATTCAAGTTAAAGCATGAGTATTCAGTTTGCATACCTAGACTAATGATTTGAGATATTAAAAATTTTGATAAAAATCAAATGTTGCTCAGTTCTTGATCTTTCAGTGATATATATACATTGTTTCTACTGAAATTTGTTTTTAGAACTTAGTTTAGGATCAAACAACCATTATTTGTTTTAATCTTAAGTCCTAATATTTTGTAGATTTTTCAGAAATGATTTTTAATCAGAACCTGTCATTAAAAAAAATTCAAACAGAGAATTTATAGAATAAACAGTCTGCACTTCAATGTCAACATTCACAGCACATCCGTGTACAAAGATATAACACACATATTCACATACATATGCATCAGTATTATATGTTAAAAACTGTTATTAAGTGATGTTACTCACATATGATCAGAGGAGAGGGACAGAGCATAGCTAGCTGGAAAGCAGTTTGAACTTTTAACGAAGCTGAGAAATAGTTTTCTTGATCTTCCTTTAACTTCTTGTTTGTTGATGTATGATGCTTCAGTTTATAAAAATGAAAATGTTTGCTACTTGTATATTTCAGGTTTGTTATCTTTGAACGAACTAAAAATAAGGGGATGATATATAGAAAGAAAAGTTAGTATGGGGAAGGTGTTTACTGGGTTAACAAATGCAGGTACAATTATTATTTTTTGTTTGTATTAGGCAAGATTATATTTTGGGGGCTGAAATGATTCTAGAGCCAAATTCGTATGGACATGTTTGCTGCTAGAGATGAAAGCATTTATTGTTTAAGTACTATATGTCTTACTTAGCTTATTTTATTTTTCATGTTAGATATTTTAATTTTACTTTACTTTTATTCTTGCCTGAATCTTTATTTACAAGCTACCTGCGTTTTTATTTTTACTTTACTTTGTTTTATACTACCCTTTGCATTTCATAACTTTACAGGCAACAAATTTTCTTTTTTTTTTATTCTTGCATTCAAAACCTTTACAGGTTACATACAAACACATTTTTACTTACCTGGCAGCTTATACTTTATGTACATATTATTCTTTTGTTTTAGTTATGTTATAAATTTTTAGATTAAGTATTTATCATAGTTTCTTGTGTTTATATATTTATACTTATGTTTATAACCATATAATGGATTTATGCTTATGTTTAAATATTTATAAGATTTATTTTATCTTAAACATACTTGAAAGATTTTATTTTATATTTACAAATCATAGCTTCCTTTTAAAATACATATATATAAATAAATAAGTTTGAAACGACAATTTCTATAAAAATCCATTTGTAAAGACATTACATTATTGTTGTTTAAAAATAACTCATTATTAAATTAAAATAGTTTATAAAAGAAATTATCACTTAATTACTTATTTCCATCAAGCTATATTTAGAAAAGAACAAACAAACCTTTTGTTAAATTTAATTTTTAGCTAAAATCATCAAAACAAATTTTAACTTTACCTTGAGTATATTTAAACCATATTTTTATCAAGCTATAATAAAAAGAAAATAAAACCATCTTTTTGTTAATAAATTTTAAATTTAAACTTAAGCTAGAATAAGTTCTAACTATTAAATATTTATCTTAAGTATTTAAAACAATATAGTTATTTATTTAATAGCTTAATACTAAATTAAATCAAATTTCCAAGTTATCAGAAATATTAAAATTAGAAAACATAACTTTATTTATTAAATTTAAAACAAAGATTAACTACTTACAATATATACAAATATATAGATATATATTTGTAAATAGAAAACAATTAAATTAGCTTTTTAAAAGATGAATTATCAGTTAGATGTTTATATTAAAAGAAGATTATTAAATCAATTTAAATCTTATTAACAATTATTATCAAATTAATTTAATTTTTAACATAGATTATTAAATTGATATTGCCAAAATTTTCGGGATATCACATTCCTTTCCCCTTAAAAGAATTTCGTCCCCGAAATTTAAAGCAAAGGTAATTTAATAATTCAATTAAAGATTTAATTTTAAAAAACAAGCATATATCAACCAGATGCTAACAATCATAGCAACCAATTTATCCAATCAAACAAATCTAACTATCCAGACAAAATTCCGGATAGAATTTTCTTGAATTTCCCAAATATAAATACCGGGATACTCACTCTACAGAATCCAAACAATCAATAATACTATGCTACAGAACCCACTCATCTAGATTTACAAACAAGACAGGATATCAGACTACAGACAAATCTGAATCAACAACCAAAACTCCCTGAACTGCTGGTTCTACAACCAGAGATAGATCTTACACGTACTCCCTCAGAGATACGTGAAACACAACGAATCTCAGTTCTCCAAACTGGCAATTCAATTCTGAAGACCAAACACCTATCCAAAATCAAATCTCTGACTTGGGAATCCGAATTCCTCCGTCTCTTATCCACCAAACTCTTCAGACGATCCTTTGCTGCCTACATCTTTCCTGATCAGCTCAACCCTTGCTGATGTCCTTAGAAACAAACTGAACCAAAGAAAATCCAACAAAATGATCTTTCCAAGATCGACCAAAAACTTAGAACACAAACTCTATTCCAAATTAGAAAACATAACTCACTTCTCACATCCGAAATAGATAAAACAGGTGCACTCCAATCTGGCCTCAGATCCTGAAAAATTTCCTGTAGAACTCTCCAATCCAAACATTTCAACATCCAATTGCTTCCAAACTAAAACAACTGCCACCATGCTTCGACTGCGCAACTCTGACTGAGCAGATGAAAATGCAGATGATGAACATAAGCACAAACTGGACAACACATCCTAGAACTATGGTTCAACAAATCCATAAAACTCAGAAGTTCCTCCAAAATCTGAGCCGTTTCACCAAACCCTCTCATCCAAAAACAATCTTTACTACTAAGCTGAACCATCGGTACCACTCCTGGAATCCAGTCAATACCACACTCAATCTTCTAATGCTGACAAAACTCTGATTTCCTGAAGACATCCAGAATATCTCTGAAAATCCAAGAGAATACTCAAACTATCGCAAGTCACTTTTGCGATCAACCCAGCCTACTTCCAAAGAAAAACTGTTCTTGCTTTACCAATTAGAACAGCTTTCACTTAACTAGCCAATCCATCGAAGAAATGGAATCACTCTGCAGCTTCTAAACTCCACTGCTGACTCAGAAGCCAAAGACTACCTAATCCAAAGCTCTTCGAGAAACTCGGACCACAAATCAAATAGAACCACCTTGCTGAACACAGCCACAATACCGAAGCAGACAATCTTCCTTAACTTGTTCCAATGAAACATCTTCGAAGACATCCATAGTTACTGTGTCTCACACAGTTACTACACCTTGATGTATCAAGATATCATGTCTGGCTTCTGTCGAACCGACAGATCCAAACTCTAGCTCATCCAAACTTACACTTCAAAAATGAACTCTGAACCTTAACAGGTTCCCGTCAGAGATTGATGAAATCCTTACATCACCCAAAGCTCACTCGGGATGATATTAGGTCTACAGTCTCGACAAATACACTTCCACCTCAATCATTCTAACTCCAACCGTTGGTAGTCGTGTTACACACACCACTACCCTATCTACCTTTATAGCTCATTGGAAAACCGGAACTGTGTAATCCAACAAATAGGTAGAAATATATATATATATATATATATATCAAATTATAAATACGCTCTCTCAGGAAAGAAGTCACTCAAGAGCCTAGGTATTCACTCAACCTAGCGCTCTGATACCAACTATGATGACCCGACTTTTTGACCACAGAAATCCGTGTCATCTTGAAGAAAGAAAGGGGGTGAGAAAATAGAAAAGATAGCGAAGAAAGAACAAAAACATCAGAATCTCACAGCGGAACGAATAAATTATATTAATCACATAAGTAGTTACATAATATACAACATCAATCAGAGTTACACAGATAATACATCACATACTAGATAGTTAGAGACACATGTCTAGTTATACAACTCAAACAAATAACTCAAAGATACCAACACAGCAGAACTACATACATACATACATACATACATACATATATATGTACACACATACAACGCTGAAGCCTCCTGCTCCATTTCTCCTCCAGAATTCGTCAAAGCCAACCAAATCCCTTGGCTACTCGTAAAAATTTGAGTACCCGCGAGTTTAGAAAAAACAGAAATAAACTCCGGGTCAGACATAGGTCTGGTGTGAGTAACAGGTTAAAGTTGCTTAATTTTTGAAAACCTTTGAAACAAAAGGTATGACGTAAGACTTCCCACACATAAACATGGGTAAGTTTTTACCTTACGCTAACCAAAACATTTGATAGGAAATTTAGTGATATTATAATAGGTCTAGGGTTTTCAAGAAAATAGAAAATAGCCGAAATTGTTACATTTATTAAATTCCAGCTACTAGCCACAAAAGTGGGTAATACAATCAAATCCGATGGCACTTATTGGATTTTGGATTCCATACAATGGCAGGGCTACTGGGGTATCGTCCATCACAGTACGTGGCCTAGATCAACGTACCGAGGATTACCCCGACCCACTCAACACAAGGCCGGAATCATTCCTTACTGAACAGTTCCGAACAAGATAACCTCGACAGTTGTTGCAATCAACCGCCCACATAGTCGAAAAATAAAGGGACATCCAGACAGGGGAATATCTCATCCTGCTTGGGCATGACCCACCTAACCTAGCTGCACCTCCTCCGTTTTAGCCATTCCCGGTTGATGAGGCTTGAGGCTGCGATTACCTTTAGAGAATACATCTCTTAGAATGCTCATCGTTTGCCTGACGATGTTCTGAAAGCATTCAATCTATATGTAACGTCCCGGAAATTTTCGACTTTCGAAAATTCAACATCGATACTCACTTTATCGACTGCCGAGAAATCGAAGGCCAAAAATCCGAAATGTTATGGTTTAAGAAAAAGAAAAAAAGAGAGAAGAAGAGAGGAAAGACAGAAAATAGAGAGAAAAGAAAATAGAGCATAGAAAACAGAACGGAACAGAAAGAAAATAACAGAACAACATCAGAATCTCACAATTCGCAGCGGAACAACATATAATAATAAATGAATAATCTTTAAACAAAGAACTATATCAGTTATTACATTACATCACATTACATTTCATTACATCATATCATCAGAGTGTACAACAACAACAACATCAAACAATGCAGCGGAAGAAGAAATACTATATAAACTAGTAATACGCCATGCCATCTAGCTTGCTTCCAGCAACTCCAGAATATCCAGAATATCCTGATAAACCTTACTCTTGACTGCCCGTGTGGAAATTGGTGGGCACCCAGAGTTTAGGAAGGAAAACAATAAACTCCGAGTCAGTCATGTGACTGGTGTGAGAACTCAAAACAGTTTATTTATCTTTAAAGTCAAAATAGAGGAATATTTTTAAAGTCAATTCGCAATGCTTTTAAAAATGAGACTACCATAAGGCCTCCCGCACGCACACACAATGCAAACGCAGAATCGGAGGAGATTTCTCCTTATGATAGTCAAAGATGCTTGATACGTATTTAAAAGGACATTTTATATTATTACTAGTGCATAGTGTAGGAAAAACTCATTTCGAAAGTAGAATATAAATCTTAGCCAACATAGACATTTCGAACTATGCCTACTATAGCTACCATCCAAACAGTGGGGCGCCACCATAAGTGAATGATAGGTTCTACAACTAATACCGTACAAGATCTTATTGTTTCTTTGGATTTCCAACGAATGATCAGGCCAAGGAACTTCCCATTGCCACATGAGAATGCCTCTGGATGGACATCCCCGAGAACCAAACCGGATCTCTACCAACACAAGGCCGGGTTACCCCTAACTGAGTAACAACTGACCGAATATGCCATCCCCCGGTCCTTTGGGACCTTTCACCGAGCGCTCGCAATCAATTCACACAATCATAAAGTGTTTTCAACATGAGTAAGTATCTGGGCTCCATACCATGATACCACCCTTTTCCAGAAGGAAATGCACATATCCTAAAGGGCGCTACCCCTCATAACCTTGCTGTTTTTTTCCTGTTTTGACCATTCACGGGGTGTGACGCTCGACGAAGTCACGTCCACAAAAACATACTTTATACAAAAGCCATGCTTTGGGTCAACAAATGATCATAGAAATGATCACCAAGATAGACGATCAAATAAACGATCCTATTACAAATAATCAACACAATGATCATTTCAGCAACACTCAGCATGTCACATTACCAAATTGGGAATATATCGCTGATAACTTCAACTACATAACCTCTGAGCTCGTACGTCTCAGAGAAGGGTGTTAAGCTAAAAGAATAAATTCTCCGCCACCAACAGAAATATATTTGAAAGAAATCTGCTTTATATCTCAATTTGTAACGTCAGACATACAATCCATACAAGTCTGTTCCGGGCTCGAACAAAACCGAAGGCACTTACAAAGAAGTCCTTGCAATCCGGATATTCACAATCCTGATCGGATTTCCCATCACATATGGAGAACTCAATACCGGAGCAACTCGGTGCAGAGTCAATCGACAGGTCATCCTATCGCTCTCGCAAATACCGGGTCTTCAACACCGATCTTCAAATGCAATTCATAACGACGTATCACATATTCGGAATGGGTTATACGACCCCATGGTCCTTTCCCGGTTAACCCGAATAGTGAGCGCTTATTCAAAAATAAGTGTGGCATTCAAATTCAAACAAATCACATCAATTACCCATTCAAAGGGAAATATTGATAGTCGGTTATTGAACTATCAATGGATATGCACACATCACCAGTTTCCAAATAATTTTCCAAATTATTTATTTTCCAAAATATCTTTACAAGATATGTTATTTTCAATACTTCAAAAATAAATCAATATTTATTTTTAAACAAATTCTTCTTTTCATTTATAAATTCCATAGTGAATTTTCATTCCCAAATATCCATGCATATACGATTTCAATTATTCATTTCAATTTATCTTCAAAAAGATAAATTCTCAAAATATTCACTTTATATTGGAAAAAATTTCCATACTTACTTATTCATAAGTAATTCACAAATTTTATTTATTTTCAACACTTAGAAAATATTCAATATACTTAAATCGAGATTAAGTATATATTTCATTCTTTAAGGAAATCATTCTCTTAAACATATTTATTTGGGCCAAAACGAATGTTACGTAAAATATCGTTACGACAACCCAAAATCACTAGTATAGGGATTCGAAATTAAAATAGATATATAAATCCCAATACTATACAAAACATTTCCTTTCGGAAATCATTTAGTATAACAACAGTGTTATAGTCCACCATTTCCTTCTATTTCTCGAAAACGTCTATTTCAACAATGAATGTTGAAATCTATGGTTTCGAATCTCAACACAATTTAAAACATCGTTAGATCGTTTTAATTCTATTTAAAATATCACATTCTAAACATTTTCTTTAACATATTATTCACTATTCAAAAACGTGAATATTCTACGTTAACAACTTTCATCCTTTTATTCATTTTATTTTAAAGGATTATTCACAGTCAAAAATGTGAATATAACTCCATTAATAGGTTTCAACAATTTACTTATCAAAATAAGTCGTTTGCGAATTTATAAAACAACGTTTATAAATTCCATTTCTATTTATTTTATAACAACTTCCTTTATAAATTTCCTTTATTAGCCTATTCGATTTATATCTCAATTATGAACTAAAAGTCCATATTATAAGTTAAATACTTATAAAACGATTATTTTACAAAATCGTTCTTTTAAACTTCATAATTATAAATCTTATAACTTATAAGATTCATTTAATCAAAAATCCATTCTTCAATTAACTTTTCAAATTTTATAAACCTACTGCTTATAAAATTCCTTTTATAACTTCACCGTTTATTATTCTATGAATTTCATTCATTTATGAAATTCATTCACAATCCATTCTAACACTTATAAAAACTCGTTTTATAATTCCAACATTTTAATTTATAAATATCAATTTATAAATCTTTTAATATAAATCAATTTATATTACTATTTTAAAAATGCCTTTAAATTCCTTTATAATTTCCTCATTTTTTTGATTTATAAAATAATTAAATTTTATAAATCCTATATTTTTAACTTTTTATAATAAATTCAAAAATCCCGATTTAACTATTTTATAAAATCATTAGCATCCTATTCTCAAAAATCAACTTTTAACTATATTTCTCAAAATCATAACTTTTATATAACATTAAAAATTATACATTTATTTATTTAAAATGGATCAATTCCAAACATATAGTATATTTTCAAAAATCACTTTAAAAATCATTTTAAAGTTTCAAAATTTGGTCCAATGATGCTACACACCAAATAGTCAATCACGACAACAACGATATCATATATCGTATATGATAATCAACGAATATCAAAATATCCATAATCAAATAAATACTGTTGAGGAATCCAGTTGGATCCCTCCAACCTGTTTTCCTGCATCCACAAACATTAGCACAATACCAATTTCGCTCCAGTACGAAATTATCCCGGTATATGGGATTATTAAATATTATCCGCTTAATAGACGGCGCAATAGGGTCTCATCCGCTAACAAAAATGCGGGAAATCAATAACTCCAATATATACATATGCCAATATATATATATTGCTATTATATATAATACCAATTTCACTGTTTATGAAATATTCGCGGTATATGTTTTTAATAAATAACATCCGCTTACTAACGGCGCATAATGTCTATTTTAACAATCAATAGATATCAATCATCATTCAAACATGCATTCAAATATTTTAAATCTAACTATTTAAAATAAAATCGAAACTGATTCGATTGAGTGAGAAGTTCTCACCTTGATTTCAATTTCGTTTTAGCGATTTATTTCGAATAAAATTAAACGGACGTTTAATTTTACCCAAAATTCTCACTAACTCCAAACGACTCCAATCCAATTCCATCGCGTAGTGCTCGTCCATACGATTCCAACGCAACTGGTTTCGCGCGTTTTCGACCTCGTATGAAAAAGTTATCAATTTTACAAGTTTACACTAATTTTTATAAACAATTTACAATAATTTTTAATTTTTATAACCTAAACTAACAGAGTCCGTGAGATCTCACTTTGCTTCATCTCCACCGTGCTTTGCCTTCATCTCTTTCACGTTATCTTCTTCCAGATAACAAACACGCACATGAACCCATGAAGATCAAACTAGGGTTCCAAATTACCATCACCTCGAGCATCGAAACTTCATCAAACCACCTCCATATTGAAGCCCATTGCAAGAGCTACCTCCACCATGTACCACCTGAAGTTCGGCCCCCCCCCCCACCTCCTCGAGTTGCGTGCGCAACTTGCCGCAAACGGCCCCACTTTGCTCCCTCTACGTTGCACCAAAACCCATCATCACCGTATAGATTTCTAGCTCTCTTCATGCTCTACAAGTTTGTAGTTGATCACTTCTTCTAATTGTTTGTAGATTGGGAGAGATTGAGGAAGAAATGAGATCAATTTCTGGCCATTCAATTCAGAAATGGCGGCTAAGGTTTTAGAGAATTAGGTTTTTTTTTTGTGAATTTAAGGTGTATTAATAGGAAAAATCGAACACTATTCATCCGAAAATTCCAAACTCCGATTTACGCGCCGAAACTGACGTTCCTAGGGTTTATCCCGCGTTCCGGACACAATGGAACAGGTTTCGGAAGCTAATTCGGTCATCTGTGCGAGTTATGGCAACAAACGTTCAATTTAAATTAAACCGATTTAAACGATTTTCTAGGCGTTTTAATTTGTACCGGACAAACGGTAAATCCAGTTGACATGAAATTTGAAACCTTACAATAATATCACATTACGGATCCGATGAAACTGGTTTCGTCGAAATCCGAGACTGTTTGAAAAATGGCTATTTTAACTCGCCAAATTAATATTAAAAATAATTCGATGCGTTTCGAGCTGCCACGCTCAAACGATAGCTCCGATTGACACGAAAATTGAAATCCGGTAATAACTAACTATTACGGATCCAATGGAACTGGTTTTGTTCAATTCTGAGACTGTTCAAAAATTGACTATTTTCACTAGTCGATTTAAATATTAAAATATTCAATTTTCACAAATTAACTTCTAATTCGATTTTAAAAGTTCTAAAATATCATTCTAACTTCAATATGATAAAATAAAATTTTACAAATCATTTTCAATCATATTTAACTCTATTTTCAATTATTTCTATAATTTCACATATTAAATTATCGATTTAATTATCCAATTAAATCCAATAATTCAAATAAAAATTTATTCGACTTATAAATTTCACTTATTAATATTTAAAATAAATTAAATATTCAAATTTTAATTAATAAAAATTCTGGGTCGTTACAATCTTCCCCCCTTAAAAGAATTTCGTCCTCGAAATTATTAAGGAAGAAAAGTTACAGAATCTATTAATTTTCCAAAATATATAGTTAAACTTCTTACAATAACTTTACTAAGTTTCAAATCATACTTAGTTATCTTTTCAAAAACAACTACTATTGTTTAACTTTCAACTTCAAATCAAAATTAAAGTTTTCAAAATTTTCCAATTTTCCTCAAATTTTTCTAACGCCTTAAATTTCCGGAAAAATTCGCCATAGTCTCCTTTGCGCGGCTCGATCCGAAAAAAAAATGACAGTATATATATCAAAAATATACATCTCATCAAGTAATGAGGCATCCCGCAGGGAAAAAGTATAAAAGTACGGTATTTAATCCGAGATATGTACCTTATATTTTATTAGCGAGCATATACGGCTAATATAGCGCGAAAGCGAGCTCCAAATGCGAAGCAAACGCGATCCGCACCTACTAAACACTCAACAAACAACATGAGAACATGCATATAGGAAAATAGTATCGATATACAACGTATAGCAACATAATAACTATATATGTCAACATAGCAAATGCAGTAAAAGCAACAAATGCAAACATCAACCAACTATCATCCAACTAATAAATATTCATTCATATTCTCATTAATATTCAATGAAATAGGTTTTCAATTTAATCACATTTGATTCATTTACATTGGATTTTACTAACATTCATTTTCAATTAGTTTACATTCACTAATTCATATTCAAGTTGGTTCACTTCCAATTCAAATTCAATTCTATTTAAGATTCACTTAACTTCCAATTGAATTCCAATTACTTTAGCTTTCAATTTCATTAATACTTAATGAATTATATACAATCAACTAACTATCAACCATATATCAACCAAAGTATATTCTTTACAACCAAATTCCTTTGCTTATATTCATTCAATTTGGTTTAACACCTTCACTTTCAATTGGTTTAATTAAATTGATTTTCATTCAATTTTTCAACTTTTAGTAACATTAGATTTTAATGAATTAACACTTATATTCATTATTCCATATCAATTTAATTCAACATTTCTTAAGTTATATTTCCATTTAACTTTAAATTCATTTTTATTTTACAACTCATATTCATAAATATATTCGTATAGTTTCACTTCTTATATATATAAGTTTATTTCACAATTGTAAATCACTTTAATTATAATTCAATTCTTATAATTCTTTTGCTTATACAATTTATTCTTTTATCTAGATTATTCAAATATCTTATTCAACAATCAAACAATCTACTTATATACACTTCAATAATTCTAAAAAATTATTTTCTTTATATATAAAATATAATCAAGGTAAAATTATTTCATTTACCCAATTTAAAACAATACTGTGTCGAATTGTTCTATACAAATGTTTATAAACCCCTTCGGCATAGTTGTACAGACCGTGCTGACGAAGGTTCATATGCCACTCAATAAACCAATCATCACAATATAAAACAATTTTATATCCACTAACAAATACGCTCTCATAGCTATTATTACACTCAAACTCAATCTAGAGTACTGCTGACTCTATCTCTAATGAGTAATACCCAACAGAACCATGGTTGTCGCTTAACCATATGCTCTGATACCAAATGTAACGTCCCGGAAATTTTCGACTTTCAAAAATTCAACATCGATACTCACTTTATCGACTGCCGAGAAATCGAAGGCCAAAAATCCGAAATGTTATGGTTTAAGAAAAAGAAAAAAAGAGAGAATAAGAGAGGAAAGACAGAAAATAGAGAGAAAAGAAAATAGAGCATAGAAAACAGAACGGAACAGAAAGAAAATAACAGAACAACATCAGAATCTCACAATTCGCAGCGGAACAACATATAATAATAAATGAATAATCTTTAAACAAAGAACTATATCAGCTATTACATTAAATCACATTACATTTCATTACATCATATCATCAGAGTGTACAACAACAACAACATCAAACAATGCAGCAGAAGAAGAAATACTATATAAACTAGTAATACGCCATGCCATCCAGCTTGCTTCCAGCAACTCCAGAATATCCAGAATATCCTGATAAACCTTACTCTTGACTGCCCGTGTGGAAATTGGTGGGCACCCAGAGTTTAGGAAGGAAAATAATAAACTCCGAGTCAGTCATGTGACTGGTGTGAGAACTCAAAACAGTTTATTTATCTTTAAACTCAAAATAGAGGAATATTTTTAAAGTCAATTCGCAATGCTTTTAAAAATGAGACTACCATAAGGCCTCCCGCACACACACACAATGCAAACGCAGAATCGGAGGAGATTTCTCCTTATGATAGTCAAAGATGCTTGATACGTATTTAAAAGAACATTTTATATTATTACTAGTGCATAGTGTAGGAAAAACTAATTTCGAAAGTAGAATATAAATCTTAGCCAACATAGACATTTCGAACTATGCCTACTATAGCTACCATCCAAACAGTGGGGCGCCACCATAAGTGAATGATAGGTTCTACAACTAATACCGTACATGATCGTATTGTTTCTTTGGATTTCCAACGAATGATCAGGCCAAGGAACTTCCCATTGCCACATGAGAATGCCTCTGGATGGACATCCCCGAGAACCAAACCGGATCTCTACCAACACAAGGCCGGGTTACCCCTAACTGAGTAACAACTGACCGAATATGTCATCCCCCGGTCCTTTGGGACCTTTCACCGAGCGCTCGCAATCAATTCACACAATCATAAAGTATTTTCAACATGAGTAAGTATCTGGGCTCCATACCATGATACCACCCTTTTCCAGAAGGAAATGCACATATCCTAAAGGGCGCTACCCCTCATAACCTTGCTGCTTCTTTCCTGTTTTGACCATTCACGGGGTGTGAGGCTCGACGAAGTCACGTCCAAAAAAACATACTTTATACAAAAGCCATGCTTTGGGTCAACAAATGATCATAGAAATGATCACCAAGATAGACGATCAAATAAACGATCCTATCACAAATAATCAACACAATGATCATTTCAGCAACACTCAGCATGTCACATTACCAAATTGGGAATATATCGCTGATAACTTCAACTACATAACCTCTGAGCTCGTACGTCTCAGAGAAGGGTGTTAAGCTAAAAGAATAAATTCTCCGCCACCAACAGAAATATATTTGAAAGAAATCTGCTTTATATCTCAATTTGTAACGTCAGACATACAATCCATACAAGTCTGTTCCGGGCTCGAACAAAACCGAAGGCACTTACAAAGAAGTCCTTGCAATCCGGATATTCACAATCCTGATCGGATTTCCCATCACATATGGAGAACTCAATACCGGAGCAACTCGGTGCAGAGTCAATCGACAGGTCATCCTATCGCTCTCGCAAATACCGGGTCTTCAACACCGATCTTCAAATGCAATTCATAACGACGTACCACATATTCGGAATGGGTTATACGACCCCATGGTCCTTTCCCGGTTAACCCGAATAGTGAGCGCTTATTCAAAAATAAGTGTGGCATTCAAATTCAAACAAATCACATCAATTACCCATTCAAAGGGAAATATTGATAGTCGGTTATTGAACTATCAATGGATATGCACACATCACCAGTTTCCAAATAATTTTCCAAATTATTTATTTTCCAAAATATCTTTACAAGATATGTTATTTTCAATACTTCAAAAATAAATCAATATTTATTTTTAAACAAATTCTTCTTTTCATTTATAAATTCCATAGTGAATTTTCATTCCCAAATATCCATGCATATACGATTTCAATTATTCATTTCAATTTATCTTCAAAAAGATAAATTCTCAAAATATTCACTTTATATTGGAAAAAATTTCCATACTTACTTATTCATAAGTAATTCACAAATTTTATTTATTTTCAACACTTAGAAAATATTCAATATACTTAAATCGAGATTAAGTATATATTTCATTCTTGAAGGAAATCATTCTCTTAAACATATTTATTTGGGCCAAAACGAATGTTACGTAAAACATCGTTACGACAACCCAAAATCACTAGTATAGGGATTCAAAATTAAAATAGATATATAAATCCCAATACTATACAAAACATTTCCTTTCGGAAATCATTTACTATAACAACAGTGTTATAGTCCACCATTTCCTTCTATTTCTCGAAAACGTCTATTTCAACAATGAATGTTGAAATCTATGGTTTCGAATCTCAACACAATTTAAAACATCGTTAGATCGTTTTAATTCTATTTAAAATATCACATTCGAAACATTTTCTTTAACATATTATTCACTATTCAAAAACGTGAATATTCTACGTTAACAACTTTCATCCTTTTATTCATTTTATTTTAAAAGATTATTCACAGTCAAAAATGTGAATATAACTCCATTAATAGGTTTTAACAATTTACTTATCAAAATAAGTCGTTTGCGAATTTATAAAACAACGTTTATAAATTCCATTTCTATTTATTTTATAACAACTTCCTTTATAAATCTCCTTTATTAGCCTATTCGATTTATATCTCAATTATGAACTAAAAGTCCATATTATAAGTTAAATGCTTATGAAATGATTATTTTACAAAATCGTTCTTTTAAACTTCATAATTATAAATCTTATAACTTATAAGATTCATTTAATCAAAGATCCATTCTTCAATTAACTTTTCAAATTTTATAAACCTACTGCTTATAAAATTCCTTTTATAACTTCACCGTTTATAATTCTATGAATTTCATTCATTTATGAAATTCATTCACAACCCATTATAACACTTATAAAAACTCGTTTTATAATTCCAACATTTTAATTTATAAATATCAATTTATAAATCTTTTAATATAAATCAATTTATATTACTATTTTAAAAATGCCTTTAAATTCCTTTATAATTTCCTCATTTTTTTGATTTATAAAATAATTAAATTTTATAAATCCTATATTTTTAACTTTTTATAATAAATTCAAAAATCCCGATTTAACTATTTTATAAAATCATTAGCATCCTGTTCTCAAAAATCAACTTTAACTATATTTCTCAAAATCATAACTTTTATATAACATTAAAAATTATACGTTTATTTATTTAAAATGGATCAATTCCAAACATATAGTATATTTTCAAAAATCACTTTAAAAATCATTTTAAAGTTTCAAAATTTGGTCCAATGATGCTACACACCAAATAGTCAATCACGACAACAACGATATCATATATCGTATATGATAATCAACGAATATCAAAATATCCATAATCAAATAAATACTGTTGAGGAATCCAGTTGGATCCCTCCAACCTGTTTTCCTGCATCCACAAACATTAGCACACCAATTTCGCTCCAGTACGAAATTATAGCGGTATATGGGATTATTAAATATTATCCGCTTAATAGACGGCGCAATAGGGTCTCATCCGCTAACAAAAATGCGGGAAATCAATAACTCCAATATATACATATGCCAATATATATATATTGCTATTATATATAATACCAATTTCACTGTTTATGAAATATTCGCGGTATATGTTTTTAATAAATAACATCCGCTTACTAACGGCGCATAATGTCTATTTTAACAATCAATAGATATCAATCATCATTCAAACATGCATTCAAATATTTTAAATCTAACTATTTAAAATAAAATCGAAACTGATTCGATTGAGTGAGAAGTTCTCACCTTGATTTCAATTTCGTTTTAGCGATTTATTTCGAATAAAATTAAACGGACGTTTAATTTTATCCAAAATTCTCACTAACTCCAAACAACTCCAATCCAATTCCATCGCGTAGTGCTCGTCCATACGATTCCAACGCAACTGGTTTCGCGCGTTTTCGACCTCGTATGAAAAAGTTATCAATTTTACAAGTTTACACTAATTTTTATAAACAATTTACAATAATTTTTAATTTTTATAACCTAAACTAACAGGGGCCGTGAGATCTCACTTTGCTTCATCTCCACCGTGCTTTGCCTTCATCTCTTTCACGTTATCTTCTTCTAGATAACCAACACGCACGTGAACCCATGAAGATCAAACTAGGGTTCCAAATTACCATCACCTCGAGCATCGAAACTTCATCAAACCACCTCCATATTGAAGCCCATTGCAAGAGCTACCTCCACCATGTACCACCTGAAGTTCGGCCCCCCTACCTCCTCGAGTTGCGTGCGCAACTTGCCGCAAACGACCCCACTTTGCTCCCTCTACGTTGCACCAAAACCCATCATCACCGTATAGATTTCTAGCTCTATTCATGCTCTACAAGTTTGTAGTTGATCACTTCTCCTAATTGTTTGTAGATTGGGAGAGATTGAGGAAGAAATGAGATCAATTTCTGGCCATTCAATTCAGAAATGGCGGCTAGGGTTTTAGAGAATTAGGTTTTTTTTTTTTTTTTTTTGTGAATTTAAGGTGTATTTATAGGAAAAATCGAACACTATTCATCCGGAAATTCCGAACTCCGATTTACGCGCCGAAACTGACGTTCCTAGGGTTTATCCCGCGTTCCGGACACAATGGAACAGGTTTCGGAAGCTAATTCGGTCATCTGTGCGAGTTATGGCAACAAACGTTCAATTTAAATTAAACCGATTTAAACGATTTTCTAGGCGTTTTAATTTGTACCGGACAAACGGTAAATCCAATTGACACGAAATTTGAAACCTTACAATAATATCACATTACGGATCCGATGAAACTGGTTTCGTCGAAATCCAAGACTGTTTGAAAAATGGCTATTTTAACTCGCCAAATTAATATTAAAAATAATTCGATGCGTTTCGAGCTGCCACGCTCAAATGATAGCTCCGATTGACACGAAAATTGAAATCCGGTAATAACTAACTATTACGGATCCAATGGAACTGGTTTCGTTCAATTCTGAGACTGTTCAAAAATTGACTATTTTCACTAGTCGATTTAAATATTAAAATATTTAATTTTCACAAATTAACTTCTAATTCGATTTTAAAAGTTCTAAAATATCATTCTAACTTCAATATGATAAAATAAAATTTTACAAATCATTTTCAATCATATTTAACTCTATTTTCAATTATTTCTATAATTTCACATATTAAATTATCGATTTAATTATCCAATTAAATCCAATAATTCAAATAAAAATTTATTCGACTTATAAATTTCACTTATTAATATTTAAAATAAATTAAATATTCAAATTTTAATTAATAAAAATTCTGGGTCGTTACACCATACAAGTTCGTTCCGGGTTCGAACGAAACCAAAGGCATTATCTCGTTACACTCATTTTGGGATCACCCTCAGAGTTAACGACAATAACCATTGCACTTTGAATTTTCATCTTCACTTCAGATTCACGACCTATCGTTAATTTGGATCGATGTGGTTTTCGGATGTCCAAATATGGAAACCCGATCCCAGTCTCATCGAAATCCAAAACGTATCTTTTAAGGCCAAGTTGTTTAAAGTTAAAACAATTCAATTCAATATTATCAATACACACACAAGTAGATAATTCACATCTCATAATAGATAATCACATTATCATCATAAACAGATAATCAATATTATCATCCAAACAGATACTTACTATTATCATACTTAAACCATACATCCATATCACATAGATATTACCCATCTCATATCTGAGATCACAATCAATCAATGAAATATCAATATCATTCATCCATAAGCAATGATTTATAATCATACCATTTATAATTAATTTAAAATGAATTAAATTAACTACTTTTATCTCTAATTAATTTAAAGTAAATTAAATTAATTACTTCATCTATAAATCCTGCTTATACAATCATTAATTAATTATAAATCAAATTAATTAATGATCCATTAAGTATTCATCTTAATTAAACATCTTTAATTAATCATTTTCTAATTACAATAAGTAATTGGTCTTTATTTAATTCCACAAATTAATCATCCTAAATCATTTATAGTAATTAACATTTAGTTACTTCATTTATTAATTAACTAAAAATTAGTTACATTTATCCTTAATTAATTACATTAATTAATCACTTCACTATTAATTATTTCTTAATTAATCCACTATAAATTACATCATTAATCACATTAATTAATGATTTCTAATTATATTTAAATTAATTACTTTATTTAAATTAATTACATTAAATAATTAACACAATTATTAATCACCCTTGATTAATAACATTCCAGTAATTAACTATCCTTAATTACTTATATTAATAAATTAATTATTCTATAATTAATTATCTCCACTAATTAATCCCTTAATTAATTACAAAAGTAATTACCCAAATTACTCCATTAACACATCATCTTTCACTAATTACATTCAGCAATTAGCATTAATACTTCCCTAAGTAATTATGCTCCATTAAATACACTAAGTAATTACATTTATCAATTTATCAAATGATTTTCTTAAATTAAAACTAAATTAATTAACTTAATTTAATCATATCATCTAAATTTATTATAATAAGTAATTTATCTCTTAATTACTTTTATCAAGTAATTACATTTAACAATTTACAATAGATTATCAAATTAATCTAATTAATTATCAAAATTAATCACATTAATTAATTAATTAAAAATCCTTAGTTAATTATCTTCATTAACTAATAACATTTCTTAGTTTACTTCTTAATTAATCTCTAGTTATAAATTAATCTAAATTACTAATTTATAAATTAAATACCTAAGTCATTCCTTAATTAACTTATCCATTAAATCATTTTAATATCTAAATTATTTCTAAGATAATTTATTTCTTTATTAATGATTTCATTATCATTTAAGAGTAAAACATTACTCTTTTGAATTAAAATTTAAATTTCATTTTGAATTTAATGTTCAAAATGATTATTCTTTTAAACATTAATCCAATGTAAAGTTCAATTTAAAATCCTTAAAAATAAATGAAATTAACATTTTCTACTTATATAAGAGAAAGCTTTTAAACTAATCTACTTAATTTTTATTTAAAATTTAGCTTTCAAAATACATTAATATTTTAACTTGCAAATTCAAGTTAAAAACAATTTATTTAACCATTATTCAAAAATCCGTTTAAAAAGAACAATGTCAAAATCAATTCAAATATTTATTTGAAACAAATTACCTAAAAAAACTATTTGATTTATACTTGTTTTATATATTTAGATTTAAAAACTGGTTTAAATTTCAGACTTAAATTCAAAGAGGAACTTGAATCCATTGGTTTAACTTTGATTTTAAAACTTTGGCTTTAACTTGCTTTTAAAAACTTGGTTTTTAATTCTTGATTTGAATTCCAAATTCATTTTTAAAAACTTAGATTCAAAAGTTCATTTGAATCTACACTTTAAACTTTTAATTTAAAACGTAGTTTAAAAATCCTGTTTTTAAATTTTGAACAAAATTTAAACCTGAAACAATCAGGTTTGCCAAAACCTGAAACAACTTACTGACTCGAGCCAAACCAAAATCGCCTCAAGTCCTCACCTTTCCTGCTTCGAGTTCGACATGAAGTTTCCCTGAGTCAAACCCTTAAAGACTCGAGTAACACGCGAATTAACTCGAGTGAAAAACTCGAGTACCCTCTGCTTCAACAAACTCCTCCAGGCACAACACAGTGCACCGTGCATATGCACCGTGGCGATGGTTGTCATTGATCATCATCGATGAGCTTCCCACATCATCCATCACCCAAACACCCCCCCCCCCACCCGCAAGCATCAACACAACATCTTCAAGTCGAAATCAAATTCGAGGGTTTGAGCCACAAACTTGGAAATACAGACAACCCAACTTCCAAAAACCTTGAAGTTCGCTGTCCTCGCCACCTCGTCCACCAGAGATGCTGAATTTTCGGCCATCACCACGTCTACGTACCCTCTACCTCCCCTCAAGAGCACGTAACGCTCGATCGCACAGAGAGGGAGAACGAATCGAAGACTCAGCCTACAAAAATTTAGGTCTACGAAAAAGAAATCGTCGCCGGCGCCACCACGTCCACCTGACGAGCCTTCCACTATTTTTTCTAGACCCTACGCTCACTCCTCTTCCACCCCAAAGAGCCACGACCTCCCCCTTCACCGAGATAACTGGAAAATGGTCGAAAAGCCATTTCCGTTCAACCCAAGATTGCTTTCGCCTCCCACTTCGAAAAAACGTGATTCTTGCCTTAAAATTCAAGTTAAAGCATGAGAATTCAGTTTTCATACCTAGATTCATGATTTGAGATATTCAAAATTTTGATAAAAATCAAATGTTGCTCAGTTCTTGATCTTTCAGTGATATATATACATTGTTTCTACTTAAATTTATTTTTAAAACTTAGTTTAGGATCAAACAACAAATATTTGTTTTAATCTTAAGTCCTAATATTTTGTAGATTTTTCAGAAATGATTTTTAATCAAAACCTGTTATTAAAAAATTCAAACAGAGAGTTTATAAAATAAACAGTCTGCACTTCAATGTCACCATTCACAGCACATCCATGTACAAAGATATAACACACATATTCAGATACATATGCATCAGGATTATATGTTAAAAACTGTTATTAAGTGATGTTACTCACATATGACCAGAGGAGAGGGACAGAGCATAGCTAGTTGGAAAGCAGTTTGAACTTTTAACAAAGCTGAGAAATAGTTTTCTTGATCTTCCTTTAACTTCTTGTTTGTTGACGTATGATGCGTCAGTTTATAAAAATGGAAATGTTTGCTACTTATATATTTCAGGTTTGTTATGTTTTGAACGAACTAAAAATAAGGGGATGATATATAGAAAAGAAAAGTTAGTATGAGGAAGGTGTTTACTAGGTTAGCAAATGCAGGTACAATTATTTGTTTTATTTGTATCAGGCAAGATTATATTTTGGGGGCTGAAATGATTCTAGAGCCAATTCATATGGACATGTTTGCTACTAGAGATGAAAGCATTTATTGTTTAAGTACTATGTGTCTTACTTAGCTTATTTTATTTTTCATGTTAGATATTTTAATTTTACTTTACTTTGCATTTTTTCTTGCCTGAATCTTTATTTACAAGCTACCTGCATTTTTATTTTTACTTTACTTTGTTTTATACTACCCTTTGCATTTCAAAACTTTACAGGCAACAAATTTCTCTCTTTTTTTATTCTTGCATTCAAAACCTTTACAGGTTACATACAAACACATTTTTACTTACCTGGCAGCTTATACTTTATGTACATATTATTCTTTTATTTTAGTTATTTTATAAATTTTTAGATTAAGTATTTATCATAGTTTCTTGTGTTTATATATTTATACTTATGTTTATAACCATATAATGGATTTATGCTTATTTTTAAATATTTATAAGATTTATTTTATCTTAAACATACTAGAAAGATTTTATTTTATATTTACAAATCATAGCTTCCTTTTAAAATACATATATATATAAATAAATAAGTTTGAAACAACAATTTCTATAAAAATCCATTTGTAAAGACATTACATTATTATTATTGTTTAAAAATAACTCCTTATTAAATTAAAATAATTTATAAAAGAAATTATCACTTAATTACTTATTTCCATCAAGCTATATTTAGAAAAGAACAAACAAACCTTTTGTTAAATTTAAATTTTAGCTAAAATCATCTAAACAAATTTTAACTTTATCTTGAGTATATTTAAACCATATTTTTATCAAGCTATACTAAAAAGAAAATAAAACAATCTTTTTGTTAATAAATTTTAAATTTAAACTTAAGCTAGAATAAGTTCTAACTATTAAACATTTATCTTAAGTATTTAAAACCATATAGTTATTATTTAATAGCTTAATACTAAATTAAATCAAATTTCCAAGTTATCAGAAATATTAAAATTAGAAAACATAACTTTATTTATTAAATTTAAAGCAAAGATTAACTATTTTCAATATATACAAATATATTGATATATATTTATAAATAGAAAACAATTAAATTAGCTTTTTAAAAGATGAATTATCAGTTAGATGTTTATATTAAAAGAAGATTATTAAATCAATTTAAATCTTATTAACAATTATTATCAAATTAATTTAATTTTTAACACAGATTATTAAATTGATATTGCCAAAATTTCCGAGATATCACAAATTTAAAATTGATTGATTATGTGCTTGGATGATTTATTTATTATCAGTTATATTAGTTTAGACCCTATGCGCCGCATAATAGCAGGTGATATTATATATTAAACCCATATACTGCGATACTCCACCTCAAAGTGGAATTAGTATTATATTTGTATTTGGAGTGATTTATTTCCCGCATTATATAGCGTATGAGACTCTATGCGCCGCATAATAGCGGATGATATTATATAAGTCCCATATACCGTGATATTCCACCTCCAAGTGGAATTGGTATTTAATTGTTGTGCTACGTCTGTGGATGCAGGGAAACAGGTTGGAGGGATCTAACTGGATTCCTTAATTAAATTTGTTTCAATGATTGTGTGTTTATTATTTAAAATCTATATGTGAACATATTTGTGATTGAAATCGTTGAAGGCTATAATTTATCCGAATATATTTTTGGTATCGTAGGATACCATAAATAAATAAAATTGGATTTTTTAAATTTAAGTAGAAAATTTATAGCAAATTAATTTTAGAAAATTAAATAAATTGAAAAGAAGGAATTTGTTTCAAAAGATAATAAATTTTGTGTTTGAATAATTTTGAGAATAAATTTGAAATTTGATTTGGCATTTCGAAAATAAATTGGAAAATCAATTTGATATTGATTTGGTAAAAAAAGAATAAATATTTGGGAAATCGATCTAAAATTGATTTGGTGTTTAAAAATAAATTTTGGGAAATCAATTCCGAAAATCTATTTTGTATTTTAAAGTAAATGTTTGGAAAAATCAATTTGGGATTTGATTTGGTATTTGTAATAAATTTGGAAATCAATTTGCTTGATTTGGTGTTGAATGTGAATATTTGAAAAAAGATTTGAAAATCGTATATCTGTGGATATTTGAAAATTAAAATCAATTTTATAAAAGAAAGGGAAATTTGTTTTAAAATTAAATATTGTTTAATTTTAAAAAGTGTGGAAAGGAATTTACGGATTTGGAACGTAAATTTAAAATAAATCCAAAAAGATTTATTAATTGATTTGAATGAACCATTTTAGAATGGAAGGTGTATTTTCCCTGGAAAGCCGAGTATATTTTTAAAATAGAATTTGAAATAAAATTAAAAGTCATAGATTTGGTTTTAAAAGAATATTGTTGTAGAAATTATTTTTGGGAATTGTTTTAAATCTTTAAAGTAAAGATTTAATTAATTAATTATTGATAGGGATTATTTTAAAGATTAAATTGATATTTGATTTAGAAAATAGTTATTTAAATGTTAATACTCTATCTACTAATTTTATTTTAAAATTAGTTTGGACTTGAAGTCCTATATTTGTAATAATTAGTATAATATTTTCATAACTACTATTTAAGTGAAGGTAGTATTATTTTAAATGTCTCCCAAAATATTTTGGATAAGTGATTTAAATTATATTAAAGTATTTGAACTCGGTAGATTTTCAGTGAAAATGAATAAATATTTGGAAATATGTTCCGCGTAAGGAAAATAATTTGAAATATGTTTTCAAAGGATTGAAATGTAGAAATTGATTTGAAATTTGTTTTCAAATGGCTGAAGTGTTAAAATTATATCCTGTAAAGATATTTTGAAAATGAATACTTTGGGAAAATTATTTAAATCTGGGTGATTGTCGTGAATATTGTTTGATAGTGATTGTTGTGAATATTGGTTAATAGTTAAATAACCGACTATCAATATTGGCCTTTAAATGGCATTTGAATTTCGATGCGACGGGGGGTCAGATTCCAAACGGTTATCCGGAAACTACCTCGAACCTTTGTGATTGTGTTGATCTTTTGTTGAAAAGATCAAAGTGAAAATTTGTTGTGATTTGTTTGAATCTGAATGTAACACTTATTTTAAAATAATCGCTCGTTATTCAGATTTGCCGGGAGAGGATCTTGTGTCATAAAACCCATACCGAATAATGATACCACGAAGTGGGATTGCATTTGAAGATGGTATTGAAGACTAGGTATTTTCAAAAGCGAAAGGATTACCTCTCGAATGTCTCTGCACCGGGTTGCTTCAGTATAGAGATTTTATCATCCTTTGTGATGGGGATTTCAGACATGATTAGTGAATACCCGGATTTGCAAGGGCTTCTTTAAAGTGCCTTCGGTTCCGTTCGATCCTGGAACGGATTTGTATGGATGTGTGTCTGACGTTACACTTTAAGATGTTAAGCTGTATTCTATCAAATACATTTTTGTTAGTGGCGGTGAACTTATTCTCTTAGCTTAACACCCTTCTCTGAGACGTATGAGCTCAGAGGTTATGTAGTTTATGGTTACTAGTGATACATTCATAGATTGGTAACGTGGCATACGAAGTGCTGCTGATCATTTGTTGATCAAAACACGACTTTGTGAAAAGTGTAGCTTCGTGGACGAGACTTTGTCGGACCTCACACCTTGGAAATGGTCGAATCAGGAAGGATGCGGCAAGGTTATTTGGGGGTAGCACCCCCTGAGGGTATGTCATTTCCTTCTGGAAAAGGGTAGCAACATGGTATGGATCCCAGATATTTTACCTATGTTGTTGCTACAAATTTATTATACTTTGTGGTTGTTGCTTTGTGGTTGAGGATCCTCGGATAAAGGTCGCAAACGACTGGGGGATGACATACTCGTGTATTAGTTACCTAGTTACAGAGGTGTTCGGACGGCTAAAGTTCTATGAACTAGAAAATAGTCGAACGAATTTTATAATAAAAATACCACAAGCGCACGGCGTACTATTGAAGTACGTGGTGAATACGGATCGATCTGCAGGGAATTGATGATTTTAAAAATTCTATTTAATCAAATTAAACTAAAGTTGAAGAGTGTGATTAGCTAGAAAATGAGAAAAATGTCAAAAAGAAAGTGATAAAAATATGAGAGTTAAATGACAATTTAGGGAATAAATTCACTCTCTAGATCATGTAGCTCAACATATATGAAATCATGATCTCTCTTTTGTGGTCATTAGTGCTTTAATTGATGTGCTTTTCATAATTATGGCATATTTATGCTATTAATTAGCCAACGTAAGCCATCAAACTATAACACATCCATTAAAGCACTTACTAACTTTCACGAACTTTGACAAAGAAAATGAAAATAAAATATATTTTAAGTATGGTCTATTAAATATTGATTAGAAATATATACCATCAAATTTGAATTTCAAATCACTTTCTTATGCCATAATCATATTTTTATGCAGAGGCATTTGTGTTAGTGATTGTTTAAGCATAGCTTATTTGGTGTCAACAATATAGGCTATCAAATTCAAAACAAAAACAACAAGTTAAACCACTTCCAGCATTGTCATTAAGCACAAAAAGAGTGCATAAATTAGCAAATAGTCGAAGCTACATAATTAGAGATCTTCATTACCCATAAATTGAAGGGGTTTAGCATCTCATATTTGTCATTTGATTAACAAATGTAGCTTGCAACATGAAAGCAAAAAGAAAGAAAAATGAAAGATAAATGAAAGAAGAGAACTAATTAACATGAATTAACACTAATCTAATTTGCATGAAACTAAATCTACACTACAAACATGAAAGGAAAATAAACAAGAGAAGAAAAGAGAAATATATTAAAGTTGCATAAAATTACATAAAAATGGCTAAGTATCTATGAAAAGAGAAAGAGAGCTTTGAGTTTTATTTTGATACTAAACTAAACTAAGAGAGACTAAGGGAGGAAGAGATTACATGAAATATATGGGTATTTATACATATATGAAACCCTAGTTCATATTTTTGGAGAATGCCCAAAATGCCCTTAAGGTAGTGTGACCACCAAGTAATCATTAGCAAGTCATAATTCACATTTAAGTGTACATGAAGCCATTAATTACATAAGCATATGCATTAGCCTCTAATTTGTACATTAAGGTGGTGGGTAGGTGGGGTCCTCCATGATCTTCACTTTAAATTATTTCCATCTACATTCCTTTGTGTTCTTTTTGTGCATGCATATCTTCTTCATGAAACAACTTGTAATTGAAATCAAATTCCTACAAAATAGTATGGAAATTTATAATTAATTTTTCTCAAAGAAATATATGCACACAAATGTCTGTTTTGTCCCTATATGAAGATGGATATGTGAAAATTTGAAATTAATATGGATTTTGGTTAAAACAGGTTAAAATACCCAATGTGATCATTTATTTAATTTAAATAGAATAAATATGGTAGTAAAAATATGCATATTTATGTGCACATCAAATACCCTCACACTTATCTTTTTATTCGTCCTCGAATAAACTAAAACTAATATAAAACCGTTTTCGTAGGGACCATGATTACTGTTATCCCAACTTTTGGCAAAGTTGAGATACCCAAAATTTACTAGAAACCAATGATTACTCTTCATGAATATCAACCATGCACTGCAGGATAACCATGGATATCGATGAATTTTGTCCGAGTCCGGAATGGGCCACAATTGATAGGACACGACAAGAAAGATCATGGAAGTCTGCACTCCAAATTTCAAGTCAATCCGAGGTCATATGCTCAAGTTATGATGGAATCAAGATAAGAGGAATTGACATTGCTCGGTTCGAACCCATTGTGTTCGAACCCATCACATTCGAAACCATCTGGTTCGAATCCAAAGAAATAAGGTCGCGCCTCGAAAGCATTTGCCCCAGTTCGAATCGATGGAGTTCGTATCCATCGGTTCGAAACCATCTAGTTCGAACCCACCTGCGTTCGAACCGATAGCCCAGCCATGCCACACTCGAACCCATCGGGTTCTAGTCCACCTAGTTCGCATCCATTAGCCTCGACTCCACTTCGAACCCACCAAGCCATTGCCTACTTCGAACCCATCACAATGTCCTCTCTTCGAACCCATCACAGAGCCACACTTCGAACCCATCCATGATGTCGTCTTCGAACCCAACCTGTGTAGCTTCATTCGAACCGACTGAGTCAACCAATCACGATGACGTGTCTTCCATCGGTTCGAATGCGCCGAGATATATGGAGTCGAAGCGGTCAACACGGAGAGAAGTCCGGATCGATTCGAAGCTTGCGCTCCACGTCACCACGAAGTCGCGTGCCACACTGGTTTCGAAACCATCGTTTCGAGTAACAGGGGTTCGAAATTAACAGCCTGGCTATGAAGTCAATTTCGAACCCATCATATCTCCTAACCCACTGATCCAAATGCAATGAAACTTTCACAGATGCTTGCATACATATTGAAGAATGTCCACGCCAAATTTCACCTCGATTGGATGAATTCTTGATCGGTTCGAATGGAGTTCGAACCGATGCCAAAGTGGGCCCAAACTTCCTGAGATCGTACGTGTGGGCCCCCTCACATGCCAGAAGTGGTCTCCCGAGTTTTCAGCGAGATACCAGCAGCCTACGCCTATAAATAGACCTCCAGGTCATTAAGAAAAGGGATCTTTTCCGCCCTTAAACGCCAAGACTCTGCCGGATTCAAGTTTAACTATCAGAATCACCGTTGTACCTGAATTTCAGAACTACAATTCATTGTAATCCGCTGTAATCAATTGTAATCAGCGAAGAACATCAATAAAAGGAAAAACCTTTGAAGTGGACGTAGGCCGGAGATAGCCGAACCACTATAAAATCGTGTGTTCTTGTTTACATTTACTATTTTGCTACTTAGATCTGCGATTTGTGTTTGGATATTGCTGATTTATATTCCAACACTGGTGCTTTCACATTCATTGGGGTTTGTGACCAATTTTGGCACAAACACTTTGGTGCTTTCACTGAGAAGAACTAGCACCCGCTACATCAGAATTCAGAATTCAGAAACAATGACTCGACAAACAAGACAGAGAGTTGATAGGAGCCTACAAGGAGGAAGCCAAGAAGCATCCTCTGGATCAAGAGAAGGACCGGCTTCCGTCTACATCACTAGAGACGAGATGGAGGCTATGGCCAACTCATTGCGCGAAAGCATAATGAAAAGTCAACAGGAGATGCTGCAGAATTTCCTCGAGCAAATGAGGACAGCAAATATACAAAACCTTGGACCAACTACAACAGCTACAAGTACGGGACAAGGAATCAGGATTGCAGAAGCAAATGAAGGACAGGCTCAAGGCCAGAATACGGGGATTGAAGGAGGTCAACAAGGCCTTGGGGGTAGACCCTCAGGGTCCGATACTGAAAGACCAACAGATGGAGCTCAGCAGGCTGGAGCCAATGCTCACGCTAACGAGCCACCGGAAGAGTATGTACCAGAATTCCCTTCAAGGCTCGGGGGGCAGGATATGAACTTGACAAGGGGGCAACCCCTAGACGGGGACGAGAGAATGATAGGCCTAATGCGACGAATCATGAGAGGAGGGTTGCCTAGCGGAGGCCTAGAAGAAGTCAGTAGGAGTCCATTCACTCCGAACATCCGAAATGCAAGGAACCCTCCAAAGTTCAAATTACCAGCGCTAGATCCCTATGACGGAAGATCTGACCCAACCGTACACATCACAAGATATATCAGGCACATGGAAGTACTGGGGGCATCCGAGGAAGTGATGGCACGATGCTTCCCTCTATATTTATCAGATTTAGCTTCACTATGGTTCAGACAACTAGAGACTGGATCAATTGGAGCATGGAGCGAGCTCGTTGATTGCTTCATGAGACAGTTCAGGGTCCACGTGACGCGACCCAAGAGTGTGATGACTTTAGCAACAATCAAGCAGAGGACCGGAGAGTCCATAAAAGATTTTCTACTCAGATTCAACGTGACAGTGACTTCTGTGGATCGCCCGGATCCATCAATGATTTTAATGGCGGCAGTGGCAGGAGTCGCGGATGGCACCAAGTTTAAAGATTCTCTAACTAAAGATCCACCGCAAGATCTTGGAGAATTCTTTCATAAAGCTGAAAAATTCATTCGATTAGAAGAATCACGAGTCGAGAGTCGTGAAATAAATGCCACGAAAAGCATAGGAACCTCTGGAGAGTAGTCCGGGGCGGACAAGGGAAAAAGGAAACAGGATGACAGACATGATGGTCCTGATAAACGGAAGAAATTCCGAGAACCAAGATTCAGGCAGTACACAGATCTGAATGCAAGCCTAGAAAGAGTCTTCACTGAAACCAGGGGGCAACTTCACTATCGAAAGCCACCTGTAAGGGATCCCACCGAGCGGGAGCGCAGGACTGGAAAATATTGCCTATTCCATGAGCTGGATGGGCACACCACAGATGAATGCCGTCACTTGAAGGATGAGGTGGAAGAACACGCTAGAGGTGGTAGATTGCCGCAGTATGTCAGAGAACGGACAACAGCGACAAGGCATGAACAACTACCGCCTCCACCTTGCAGGAACGATCCTGGATCGGGATCACGACTCGTCATCAACTGATCAAAGATGGCAAGGGCCAAGTCCACGATTTGGACTTCGGTCGAATAACTTTATTTAGGTTTATTTTCAGAATAAACGGTTACTCCACTTACACATGTACGAGAACCGGAGAGATCCCTAGGCATGCTCTGAGATGGAGATAAACCGCTGCGCCCGGAGTGGCAATCCTTAGTTTTTCTGATGTTTGAGATTGAACATCTAGAACTTGAATATCAATAAATAAATTAGAACTTCTTGCAATAAACCTTTTGACCGGAGAGTCAAAGGATGAACATTACATATAAACATGATCGCTTTATGACCCTATCCGGAGAGACGGGGTCCGAAGGTAAGAAGTGAGTTGCTTCGCCGGAGAGCGACAGGATCAACTCACTTATACAAGAAAGATCGCCTTCACCCGGAGAGGTGAATCCAGAAGGCAAGAAGTGAGTTGCTTCGCCGGAGAGCGACAGGATCGACTCACTTATCGTCGTTTCCCCTTCACCAGAGAGTGACAGGATGGGATCCGACAAGAGTCCGGAGAGACTATGATCGGCCGATGATTCAGGTCATGACATCGCTTAATGTTCAACTGCTTTGAACCGGAGTGCAAGAAGTGAGTCGCTTCACCGGAGAGCGACAGGATCGACTCACTTAAGCGCTGTTTCCCCTTCACCGGAGAGTGACAGGATGGGATCCAGCAAGAGCCCGGAGAGGCTATGATCGGTCCCGAACGACCATGGTATCGCTATATGTCCTAACCGGGACCGGAGTGCAAGGGATAGAAGGCAACGCCAGAGAGCAATAGGACCTTTCTATTCAATCACTGAGTCTAGAACGGGCTCAGTAAGGGTTTAGAGCAGCCAATAATAGTCCGGAGAGACTATGAAACTTCATTCTCAACTCCTACGGGAAGAACGACTATTGATTTGGCTTCGAACAGCCACATACTTGATTGATAATGCCACAGATATCAACGAAACATGAATTTATTACACTTGATCTAAGACCGTTCAAAACATACCTTTTACAAAAAGGCATGTTTTGGGGGGCAAAATGTTATCCCAACTTTTGGCAAAGTTGAGATACCCAAAATTTACTAGAAACCAATGATTACTCTTCATGAATATCAACCATGCACTGCAGGATAACCATGGATATCGATGAATTTTGTCCGAGTCCGGAATGGGCCACAATTGATAGGACACGACAAGAAAGATCATGGAAGTCTGCACTCCAAATTTCAAGTCAATCCGAGGTCATATGCTCAAGTTATGATGGAATCAAGATAAGAGGAATTGACATTGCTCGGTTCGAACCCATTGTGTTCGAACCCATCACATTCGAAACCATCTGGTTCGAATCCAAAGAAATAAGGTCGCGCCTCGAAAGCATTTGCCCCAGTTCGAATCGATGGAGTTCGTATCCATCGGTTCGAAACCATCTAGTTCGAACCCACCTGCGTTCGAACCGATAGCCCAGCCATGCCACACTCGAACCCATCGGGTTCTAGTCCACCTAGTTCGCATCCATTAGCCTCGACTCCACTTCGAACCCACCAAGCCATTGCCTACTTCGAACCCATCACAATGTCCTCTCTTCGAACCCATCACAGAGCCACACTTCGAACCCATCCATGATGTCGTCTTCGAACCCAACCTGTGTAGCTTCATTCGAACCGACTGAGTCAACCAATCACGATGACGTGTCTTCCATCGGTTCGAATGCGCCGAGATATATGGAGTCGAAGCGGTCAACACGGAGAGAAGTCCGGATCGATTCGAAGCTTGCGCTCCACGTCACCACGAAGTCGCGTGCCACACTGGTTTCGAAACCATCGTTTCGAGTAACAGGGGTTCGAAATTAACAGCCTGGCTATGAAGTCAATTTCGAACCCATCATATCTCCTAACCCACTGATCCAAATGCAATGAAACTTTCACAGATGCTTGCATACATATTGAAGAATGTCCACGCCAAATTTCACCTCGATTGGATGAATTCTTGATCGGTTCGAATGGAGTTCGAACCGATGCCAAAGTGGGCCCAAACTTCCTGAGATCGTACGTGTGGGCCCCCTCACATGCCAGAAGTGGTCTCCCGAGTTTTCAGCGAGATACCAGCAGCCTACGCCTATAAATAGACCTCCAGGTCATTAAGAAAAGGGATCTTTTCCGCCCTTAAACGCCAAGACTCTGCCGGATTCAAGTTTAACTATCAGAATCACCGTTGTACCTGAATTTCAGAACTACAATTCATTGTAATCCGCTGTAATCAATTGTAATCAGCGAAGAACATCAATAAAAGGAAAAACCTTTGAAGTGGACGTAGGCCGGAGATAGCCGAACCACTATAAAATCGTGTGTTCTTGTTTACATTTACTATTTTGCTACTTAGATCTGCGATTTGTGTTTGGATATTGCTGATTTATATTCCAACACTGGTGCTTTCACATTCATTGGGGTTTGTGACCAATTTTGGCACAAACAATTACATTGAGCGTATGCAACAAGCCGTTAAACCTCAGGTTGTCCCCAGCAGGACGAGTGTTGTCTCGTGATGGTTTTCAGTGGATACTACCCATAAAATCCAAATGCAAGATGAAAATATTTACATAATGCAAGATTCATTTACAAAGAGATGAATGTGAGTTTTTGAAAATATTTACAATTGAAGGATTTATTTAAATTGACACGAATAAGTTAAATATAGGTTTTGGTCATTATCTTGAAATTTATGTTATTTACTCATCTATATTTCCAATAAAAACAAAGTTATCATAACAAATAGACTATAGTTTAACTCGTTGTTTTGGTTAATAACACAGTGTAACTATGAAATGGATCCTTAGTTGATTATCAAAGTGGTATTTTCATTTCTTTTCAATAACAAATCAAATAAAATAAGTAAAAATAGTGCTAAGATTTCAATTTCTTACTCTCTCACATTATTTGCAAGAAAAATTACACACCTAGCTCAGGTAAACTAAGGCCAGATATATTACACATGCACTGCCTTTCGGGCTTATGTGAGTGTAGTACAGAACAGGGCGAGTGCACACACTTTCGTGCATACACCTATCGACCGGTTTTTATTAAGTCTGTTCTTTTTACATGTGTTCCATACATGCATAACCGTGAGGACTTTTAAATGAGTATGAAAGCAAATAATCAAAGATTCCAAGTAATTCACCCATGCATAACCGTGAGGACTTTTAAATAAGAGTGAATACTTGGATGTTATTTTTTTTTTCTTCAAGAGAGTGAGTTTTGTAAAATCATCTTAGCATCATTTAACTTAGAAGACAAAAAATATATTATATCCTTTACTTTAAATCAACCACTTTTTAAAACAAAGATTTTCAATTAGGATATACTTTATAATTAACACATATGCAACTTCCTATATACTAGTTAAACCTTTATTGTTTGTAATCAAACTTCATTTTTATTTTTGTTAAGACAAATAAATTTTCAAAAATTTCAATTTAACAAAACAAAACCATATATTTATCTTATAGTGTTACTTTTAAAAATAAATCAAAAGAAAATTTGTTTTTGGGTTTTTTTTTAATTTCTTTTTTGAGATTTTAAAGCAAAAATAAACCATGAAAAAAAATGATGATGAGTCTCCCCCCACACTTGATTTTTGACTGTGTCCCCACCGTCAACCTAAGTGGAAGGAGAAAAATGAAAACAAAAACATGACCTTTATTTAAATGAAAATTAATGGTATTTACACAAGATCAGAAAGTATATCGTCAAAAAGTAAATGAAACGTTCTTCCAAAAAACCGATTTATTTTTCTCGTCAAACATACGAGACACAGCTTAAGCTTGAAAAACCAAAACATAAAAGATTTCGAAGTTAAATGTGGATTTGAAAAAACGAATGTTATTTTATTAAAAATTGTACGAGTTTTTTTATTTTCAATGATTATCGGGGTTGATAAATCGATTGATTGAAGTTTAAGTTTATTTTCACCAAATTGAAATTCAAATTTATCTTTGAAAACTTCTTCAAAATTGTTGATTTCAGAATTAAAATGGTGATTTAATCTTCCCCTTGACAATTTAACAACTCATTTTTGAAAAGTCCAAAAAAATTGTGTTCATTAAATTCGTCTTCCTTTGTTGGTTTATGTTACGACCCGTTATTTTGGACCATTCAAATCGACAATAATCCACACATGTCCGACTTGAGTACTTCAAAATAGTGGATTGTAAAGAAATTTGGAGCAAATAAAATCAAACACAGAATCACAGACACAGAAGATCAGAATAACTCGCAGCGGAAATAAAATATCATAGTAGTTCATGAAGCTACTATATACATACTCTCAAAACATGTACAAAATCTCATAGTAAAATAGATACAATAGAAGTCAGGATACATAAACAACAATACAGAGACAGATACCGAATAGGAACTAACTGGAAGAAGTAGACGAATAGATAGACAGATAAGCTCCAGCAAAACTCTAGCTCCAAAAGGTGAATCCAAAGATGTGATTCTCAGGCTGACCCGAGCGTAAAGTAAAACACGAACACTCGAGTCAGGACATACATACTTATACAATGTAAACCAACTCAAGTGAACTGTAATAGAAATGCACAAATACTTAAAGGATGCTTGGGATTGCCCATCCTTTAGGGATCAGTCAAACCATCAATTAAGTAGTAATAAACACTATCCTAGAAATATCCATATTAAAGTAAATAATGTAAATAACAGGGTTATTGTGACAGGGTAGCGTAGAGCTGCAGTAAGCGCTCACCTCTAGCCACACTCTTAAAATCCAAGGTGTGCATCAAACAATCACAAGGAAATCACGTGACACACAAAACATCGTACCCATGGTTATAAATTTCAAAATGATTTATAATTCCGAATTAAAATCATTCATTTAAACCATTAAAAAGTGAATTCATTATTCCTTCAAATCAAATATTCAATTCCAAAAAATTTAGCCTTTTCTGAGTTCATTTATTCAGTTAAACACTTCAAATATTGAAATTTCAGCCACAAATAAACTTTGATTTGAACCCTTTAAACATTATAAAAATCATATTTTAACACTCAAAATGTTCATTAAAATACCTTTAACTTATGATTTTTATAAAATAAATTTCCTATAAATAAAATCAAATTTTCAATAATTCACTTAATAAATTCAAGTGTACAATTTCAACAAATATTCGATTATCAAAAACGATAATCAGAACTCATATCAACAAATATTCGATTATCAAAAACAATAATCAAATCAACAAATATCCGATTATCAAGAACGATAATCAGAACTCATAACAACAAATATTCGATTATCAAAAACGATAATCAAATCAACAAATATCCGATTATCAAAAACGATAATCAGAACTCATAACAACAAATATTCGATTATCAAAAACGATAATCAAATCAACAAATATCCGATTATCAAAACGATAATCAGAACTCATATCAACAAATATTCGATTATCAAAAACGATAATCAAATCAACAAATATCTGATTATCAAGAACGATAATCAGAACTCATAACAACAAATATTCGATTATCAAAAACGATAATCAAATCAACAAATATCCGATTATCAAGAACGATAATCAGAACTCATAACAACAAATATTCGATTATCAACAACGATAATCAAATCAACAAATATCCGATTATCAAAAACAATAATCAGAACTCATAACAACAAATATTCGATTATCAAAAACGATAATCAAATCAACAAATATCCGATTATCAAGAACGATAATCAGAACTCATAACAACAAATATTCGATTATCAAAAACGATAATCAAATCAACAAATATCCGATTATCAAAACGATAATCAGAACTCATAACAACAAATATTCGATTATCAAAAACGATAATCAAATCAACAAATATTCGATTATCAAAACGATAATCAGAACTCATAACAACAAATATTCGATTATCAAAAACGATAATCAAATCAACAAATATCCGATTATCAAAAATGATAATCAGAACTCATAACAACAAATATTCGATTATCAAAAACGATAATCAAATCAACAAATATTCGATTATCAAAACGATAATCAGAACTCATAACAACAAATATTCGATTATCAAAAACGATAATCAAATCAACAAATATCCGATTATCAAAAAGGATAATCAGAACTCATATCAACAAATATTCGATTATCAAAAACGATAATCAAATCAACAAATATCCGATTATCAAAACGATAATCAGAACTCATAACAACAAATATTCGATTATCAAAAACGATAATCAAATCAACAAATATCCGATTATCAAAACGATAATCAGAACTCATATCAACAAATATTCGATTATCAAAAACGATAATCAAATCAACAAATATCCGATTATCAAAAACGATAATCAGAACTCATATCAACAAATATTCGATTATCAAAAACGATAATCAAATCAACAAATATCCGATTATCAAAACGATAATCAGAACTCATAATATCAAATATCTAATTATCACAAGCGATAATCAGAACTCATAACATCAAATATCTAATTATCACAAGCGATAATCAGAACTCATAACATCAAATATCTAATTACCTGCAGATAATTAGATTCAACATATATCTAGAATCAATTAAGATAACTAGAAAATCAAACATAAAAGGTTGGATCGGTCCCATCATATGACGAGTTTTAGCTACGCCGCACGTGCATCTCATATGGCCGAAGCCTACCAAGAACCCATCATAATTTTGGCGCCCATCATATGACCCGAAGGTCCAACATATGACCCGAAGGTCTGGTACTGGTATTTGACCCGAAGGTCCATCATAGTGGCTCGAAAGCACACGAAAATCATCATATATTCAATTAACGAGTCTGGAATTAACCGAAATAGCAAACGCACATGTCCCATACCACGTGTTTTACTAAATCGTTTGATTCTCTTCATCGTTTCCTTGAACGTGTAAAATCATCAAAATCATCAAACAGCATATGTTTCAATTAACGAGTCCGGAATTAACCGAAATAGTAAAAGTGTAATTCCATACTCCGCACTTTTTCTACATCGTTTAAATCTCTTCATCGTTTCCTTGAAAGTGCAAATTGTGTATTCCAAAAATAACATTTCACATTCTCAAACGGACAAGTCCGGAATTAAGCGAATAAGTAAAAGAAAGGGGTCATAATCCTCGATTTTTCTGAAACGTTTAAGTCACTTTCTCATTCTTCTAAAAACGCAAACTGTAAAAATTCTGAAAACAATTTCATTTATTTCATAAAAGTAATAATTTACATTCTCAACCGAACAAGTCCGGAATTAAGCGAATCAGTAAAAGAAAGGGTTCATAGTCCTCGATTTTGCTGAATCGTTTAAATCGCTTCCTCATTCTTTTGAAAGCATAAAGTATAAAAATTTTGAAAAACAATTTTATTTTTTTTAAAATGATTTGAAATCCGTGATAAAAATAGCAACATTAGTGACAATTTCAATAAGAAAATTGTACTTCTCAAAACACCGTAGAAACGGATCTCAAAATCAGCATTGCGGGATAACCGCTTGAAAATCCACTTTAAAATATGACGGATACTGAAGTCAAAGCGACAGTAATTTTTTTAACGTCAAAATAATTCACATCGAAATACAACATCAGTGAATTTTCATTCATTAAAAATGTCAACAAAACACCGTACTTCAAAAATTTAGCACAAGTGTTAAAATCCCGTTATAATAATAACGACAACAAAATACGTTTCATAACCAAGCATCGGTTCAACATAAAATTAATGTAGTAACGTGCAACTCATGTTTGCACGTACACTACAAAATGAACAAAGAAATCATTCGAATATATCTTCAATGAAGATATTTTAAAACAGCAGAAATCTAATCAGATATGATTAGCATCAAAGAAAACCAGTAAGAAATTTCAACAAATCAAATCCACTGGTTAAACAACATAATGAAATTAATTTCATTTTCATATTTTGATTTTTTAAATCAAAATAATTATCAGTCGTACTCAGCGAAGCAGTCACACTGTTTTCGCTGCGCACTCTGATAAACAAAGCATAAATCAATCAATCATCAAAACCCAAATCAACTTTTATTTTTAAATAAAGCTATAAAAAAAATTATCAAAATTTCAAAACTTTAGTTTTGACTCAAAGCACATATAAAACATCGACTAATAGTTGTAACACTGTTCCATCTAAGTTATGTTTTATATTATGTCCATAAACCCCAAGCTCTGATACCAACTGTGACGCCCCACCTCTATGCTCACAATAACAAAGAGTATTAAAAGAAATACTGTCCGTTATTACGAAGAATAAGGCTGGATAGGAGCGGCCATCCGTAGTTAGGCCTTACACTAGTATTGGTTATCTCAATAGGAGTGATATATATTTTTAATTTTCATCTCTTATTTGATTACTCCCATCAACATATCCAATTCCAGTGTAAAACGAACTACGATGGTTCATAATAGTTTAGGACAATAGATATAATAATAACACAGATAATTTAAATGCGGAACACTGATAAACAAAAATCTCATATATATATATATATATATATATATATATATATATATATATATAACTGATGCCAGTTACAATACATGTGCTACAGTACATATGATACAACTACAACTGTCGATACAGGATGTTACATATACAAGTACATTAATATCATTAATATACATGAATACATATCAACCTATACAAGTACACTAACTACTAAAAATGACAACGACTACTCCAAAAGGTATGAAAAGACTTCATAGCTCTAGCAGCAACCCAAAGTAAGATATCAACAACCTGTAAATACTCGGTCTGACCCGAGTATTATATTCAAAAGAAAATAATACACGGGTCAGTCTAATTCAAACTCAGTTATTAGTGCACAGAAGCAATAATAATTAAATATGAATAGACGACTGTCACAGTAAATTCCTTCTATCCGACCCTTCTAGAAGAGAATCGGATAACGGTAAATATAACACATAATAGTGTTGAACAACAAATCAGCAGATTCAAAATATCAACAAAGATGAATGAAAAGAATATCAATGAAGATATATTTAGGAAACATCAGAATTGCCTAAATGACAATTAACAACAAAATTCAATTATTTAAATAAATAATTAGAAACTCAGAAGCTAATTATCAAATAGATAATTAGACACAATAAAATGATAAAATCAAACCAATCAATTTAAACAATTGAAATGCCAATTAAAAACATCAATGCTGATTGGCTGCAGTACACGCTAACGTGTACTGCCTCGCCAATACGGCACATGGAATACGCGAAAGATCACTGGATCAAAAGCCAAAGAAATATCAATTAAAATCAATACTGTGTGGCTGCAGTTCACGCTTGCGTGCACTGCCTTGCCACTATAGTTACAATGTATCCAATGAATACCGTGTGGCTGCAGTTCACGCTTGCGTGCACTGCCCTGCCACTACAGTGTTCAAAATAGAAATCAGCACAAGGTCAAATCCGAGCTACAAGCTGGATTCAACGCAATTGCAATTCAAATAAATTCGCAATGCTAGCACAAGGTCAAACCCGAGTGTATAAGCTGGATTCAACACAACTGCAAAGCAACTCAACACGAATACAAAGCACAAAGGCTCGCATGAAGGTTACACTGTACAGATACGACAGGTATACCATAGTGAAACTGGACAGTAAGTCAAAATGCACGAACATAACATGCTACAGGTCTTACAACATGAATGGACAAGCACCTACGTGCAACAGTGATCACATGAGCAGCAGCCTAAACAATGAAATAACCATGTTCGAAACCCAATTCAGTGAATTACATGACGAACAGGAGTGCGGTGACAACATAGGTCAAGGCAGCATGTGGTCTAGACTTCTAAAATAAGTTTCGACAAAGAAAAATCAGTGACTCAGTCAACTACACAATGCAATTAAATATGGTCAGAACACAAATGCAAATGAAGCTACTCAACAACATACATGTACACAACTTCAAACTGCAACTTGACCAAGTGCAACTGAAACCCAAATAACCACGATCAATCTCCAGTGCAATGCAGGTTACAAAAATCAAGCTAATGATCAATAAGCAAATGACTCACATCAATAAATGAAACAACATAATGCATCATTGAGACAAAACCAAAGTACAGGCATCAGAAAACATAATTCATATAGCATCCTGGAAACATGATTATCAAAAGCATCAAAGGCTGCAAACATACATCTGGAAACCAGAGTGCACAGCAACCATTAAAATGAATCAAGTGTATATACAAGCAACTATCAAATAAAGACTCAAGAGAGTGCAGACATGATTAACGAGACAATGCCCAAATCGAAATAGGTCAAGTGCTCTGATGAAGCAGTGCAACATCAAGGAGCTCAAATGCAAACATGACAGTGAAACATGCATACTAATTGCCATGGCTGCAGGGTGTTATGCGAACAGATTTTTAAGGCATTCGTGACACATTTTCATAGCAATAAGGCGGTGAAAGATGAACAGAGTCAAGGCAACAAATTATGGATGAAAGGCAACGAGTTAAGAATGATGCACAATCAAGGTAACAGCCAATATGGTGGCGTAACCAATTTCAAGGTTGCGAATAATTTGCAATGAGCAATGTCAACAGAGGATGAACCACCAGATGATGCAGTAGCAACCTAAGCAAGCAAATACATCTGATTCAATTAAACGACAAGACTAAAGTCAAGACCCATACCAATGTCAAAGGGGAAAGATCAAAGTGCACAACATCTGATACGCAAAACAAATCCAGGCAGAGGCAAGAAAATTATCAGACGCACACAAGGCCAAATTGATACAAAGAAGGTAAACACAAAAACTGGTGCAATAACAATGCACAGTTCAATCGAAACTGAAGTCGTAGTGTCTACGAAACCAAGCCGAAGCATAGTATCGACCATCAAACCAAAGTCCACAAAAATCCATTGACCGAAGTCACAAATCGAAACCGTGATGGCCACGAGATATTGAACAACTCAAAATCACAAACGAGTGAATCAAGTAACACGAAAACACACGAATTTGATAAAATCAGAGAAAGCATCAACATTGAAAACCAATCAAATGCAAAGTATACTACTAAGTCGAACTAGATGTGAGTAATAAAGATTACTCACCTTTGCCAAAAACCCCAAACCCAAGTCGCAGTCGAATCTCGTTCGAATAAACGAAGCCGCGAACGAACCTGTTGAAGAAGCGATCGAAGCACCCAACCTCAATATAAACGGCGACTTCAAAAACGTCCAAAACCCAAACTTGCAAGCGAGCCGCCATTATTAATTTTTCTTTTTTCTTTTTGCTAGGGCTTGAGAGAATGAGTGGACGAAGGAATGAAGATTGAAAAGGGGACGGGTATTAGACTTGCAAGTTTACTGCCTCCAATTAAAACAAGGGCAACAAATCAATTTTTTTTTTCCAAAGCCCACAAATCGTTTTAAAAATTTAAAAAAGAATTTCAACTCAATTTAATTACTTCAATTAGCAATTAGCAACCAAATTAAATCGTCTAATGACGATTATAAATTTGTTACAAAACCCCGGGTTGTTACAAATGGCAGACAAGTTTGAGAGCTCAAGCACGGATAGAACTTTCAAACAACTTTCAGATACTTGTAATAAAAGCTTTGTACTTGTAATCTGAACAGAAAAGGAGAATAACATATAAAGTGGACGTAGGCACATTCTGGCCAAACCACTATAAACCTGTGTGCCTTTTACAGTTTAGTCCATCTATTTTATATATTTTCATATATCACCCAAATCATTAAGAACAACCTATAATCAACAAAATCATACGACTTGGAGGTGTTTGCCCATTTTTTGTGCAAACATTTTGGTGCTTTCACTGAGAACTCGAGCTAGAAGCTTCAGCTTCTCCCACTCAACCTTCTTCTAATAGCATCGCTCATTGCTTAGAAAACATGCCTCCCAGGCAAAGGAAAGATGTTAGCAAAGGAAAGAACATCGCAACTAGCAGTATCCCAGGTCCAGTAATCACAGATCAAGGGAATCGTTCCGTTCCAACAGCAAATGGAAATCAGGCAAATCCGACAGCCCCTGCCACGGAGCAACCAATTACTAGGGCAGATCTGGACAGGGTTGTGGCTGAAGTAACTAACCGCTTCACATCTCAACAAGAAGCCTTGGTGGACCAACTCATGTCGCGCTTAAGGGATGCTGAAGAATCCAACCGCAACACCAAATCATGGGGTGAGTCCCAGTCTGGAGGATCTGGGAGGCGACAAAGATCTTTCTTCTTCGAAGAGGCTAACAACAGAAACAGCAATGGTAGGAGCCGAGTCCAGACTCAGCCCGAATTCCGACCCGAGGAAACACTTGGAACCAAACCCAACATGGGAGGTACCAGGAAGGGGTCGAATATGGCTGAGCCTGTCATGCTACCTAACCATGGGAACACCAATGGACGGGGCCGAGATGGAGACCAGCCCGAAGTTGGGCCCGAGGGAATGCTTAGAACAAAGCCCAGCAGGGGAAGGTCGAGACAAGGGCCAACTGTGGCTGACCCTGGCATGCTCCCAGAAGACCAGAGACAGCCACCGGAAAATGTTAAGAGTGATAGACGATACCATCCCTACAGGTCATCCGGACTGAATCAATCCCGCAGAGAAGAACCAAACTCATTTTTATCCGCCCCAAATTCTGATGAAAGGATGGCGTGATTGTTTAGAGAGTGCGTCCAACGGGATCAAAGGGATCGGGGGATAGGCTCTAGGGTAACCAGCCCTTCACTCGCAATATCGAAACTACCATCACCCCCCGAGAATGGAAAATGCCAACAATGGAACCTTACAAGGGAACCTCTGACCCTGTTGTACGCTTGCAGAGATACACACAGCATATGCTCATGAGCGGAGCAACAGAAAGAGTGTTGTGCAAGTGCTTTCCACTATTCTTGGCAGATCTAGCTACCTCCTGGTTCTGCCATCTACCCCAAGGATCCATCAGCTCATGATAAATGTTGAAAGAAAAGTTCATCAGCCAATTCCACATTCATGTGGAGCAACCCAAGGACGCTTATTCTTTATCCAATATCAAACAGAAGCCCAGAGAGACAGTGCAACAATATCTAACCCGATCCAACGCCGCAGTGGCCGCAGTCCAAGATGCTGACGAGAAACTTATCCTAATGGCTCTTTGTAGTGGCGTACATCCGGATACCAAGTTTGCTAGAAGATTAACAAAAGGAAAGCCAGCTACCTTGCCCGATTTCTTCCATGAAGCCGGAAAATATATGAGACTTGAAGACGCTGCCATTGAAAGGCAGACAGGGCAACAAACCAAGGCAGCTCACAGCAACACACCCACAGTAGCAAAGGACGTTCTAAGAAATGACTTCAAAGACAATGCCGGGGGCAAGAAGGGAGAAAATCGTTTATATAGGCCAGGACCGAGATTTGACTCTGATACTTCTTTTAATGAAACAATCGAAAACATCTTCTTGGCCACCCAAGACGAAGTTAGATACAAGCGCCCCCTGCACAAGAAGGAATCAGATAATGCAATTAAGTCTGGAAAGTTCTGCCGCTTCCATGAATCTCATGGGCATGACACCAATGAATGCCATCATCTCCGGGACTTGATTGAAGAACACATCAGAAGGAAGAGACTGGAGCGCTATGTGAAAGGTCAGAACAGGACTTCAACTCCTGCTAATGAGAACCCAGGACTACCCCTCCCAGAAGTAGGCGGAGGAAATCGCAACAGTGGCTCTAGTCAAGAGAAGATAATGGTCCATACCATATTAGGAGGACTACACATCGCCGACGGAAGCTGGGCAGAGATGGAAAGATATAGTAAGTCACTTAGAAACGATGAAGGCTACGTTAATTCTGTTATGGAAGAACGCCACCCGAAACGAAAAGAGAATGATGACATCACATTCAGTAGGCGTGATCTAGAGGGAAGACAGTACACTTACATGGATCCTATGGTCATCTCTTCCTGGTTCGGTCCAGCCAAAGTTTTCTGAATTCTAGTAGACACTGGCAGCTCAGTAAATATCCTATTTAAGCATGCTTTCGACAAAATGAAGCTGTCAATGAAAGATGTGTCTCCCTGCAACAAACTACTACACGCTTTCACAGGGGATGCGTAGATGCCCCTCGGGCAACTGGACCTCTTTGTCGAAATAAGAAGTCATCCCCGCTCCGTTGTGTGGAAACAAACATTTGTGCTGATAAAAAACCACTCGGCCTACAATGCCTTTTTAGGAAGACCAGCCTTGTCTGACTTCCAAATTGTCTTGGCCCCATGGTGCCTGAAGATGAAATTTCCAACAGACAATGGAATAGGGGAGGTAGAGGTAGATCAAGACGCTGCTCGAGACTGCTATGTAACTGAGCTTCGCAATAACCGCAGAAAGGATAGAGGGAAGAATGCAGAGACTACTCCCTGCACAAAAAACCTGGAAGCATAGAAACTAAAGAAAGCCCCTCCTCTTCGGTATACCAGTGATCCTTTCAACGAATTAGACCCCAGGAACGGGGAGGAGGAGGCTACCGCCGAGCCTGCAGAGGCTATGGAGTTTGTATCTGTAGACAAACACGACTCGAGTAGACTATTGAAAATCGGGTCTCAGCTAAAGGCAGAACTGAAGAATCAACTCATTGATCTTCTCCACCACAACTTGGATGTATTTGCATGGACGCACGCTGAAATGACTGGAATCTCCCCAGATGTGGCATGCCATGTACTGAACATCGATCCTACCAAGGTGCCGGTAAAACAGAAAAAGAGAAGCATGGGGGCAGAACGATCAGCAGCCCTCGAGGAAGAAGTAAAGAACCTACTTGCCAATAACTTCATACGAGAAGCCATCTACCCAGAATGGAACGCCAACCCTGTGCTGGTAAAGAAGGCCAATGGGAAGTGGTGAACATGCATCGACTTCTCCAACTTAAATGACGCTTGCCCGAAGGATTGCTTCCCACTCCCCCGAATCGATCAAATCATGGACAGCACGGCCGGACATGAACTTTTATCCTTTATGGACGCATACTCAGGATATAACCAAATTCCTATGCACGCCCCCAATCAAGACCACACTAGTTTCATCACTGACCGGGGATTGTACTGCTATAGAGTAATGCCTTTTGAACTTAAAAACGCCAGAGCTACTTATCAGTGCCTCGTCAACAAGATTTTTGCAGAACTAATAGGACGAACTATGGAAGTGTAACATCCCGTATTTTTAAGCCATTGAATTTGAACATTAAATTCGTTTTAAATGTTTAATGTGGATTCTTAATTGATTTTGAAATGAATGGATTCGGGTTTAATCAATGAAATAAGCTATAATTTATAATTATAGTAATTCCGGTTGAATTTGAATAATGGGAAAATAATAATTTAAATATTTGGAATTGAAATAAAAATAAATCTGGATGTAAATAGTGATAAAAATGGTTTTAAAAATTTATTTTGAGTTATTTGAGTGTAAATATTATGGTGGGAATTTTAGATAAATTTTTAAGTCGATAAGTTAATATTTAGGATTTTATATTAATTTAAAAATGAATTTAATATTATTAAAATGTAATTAATCAGATTTTGGTCCGGAATGAGCCAGAATGATTTTTATTGTGTTTATAAATTTTATATGATTTATTGTTAAGTTAATAAAAATTTTAAAAGTGAAATTTTAAGCGGTTTCGGCAATTATGAAAATCGCTCGATTTAATCGACGAGTTAAAATAGCCTTCCGGGGCACAGTCTTGGAATTCGACGAAACCAGTTCCATTGGATCCGTAATAGTTGGTTATTATCGGATTTCAATTTTCGTAGCAATCGGAGTTGTCGTTTGACCATGGCAGCTCGAAACGCTTAGAAATCGATTTAACCGATTTAATTTTAAATTGATCGTTTAATTCCGTAACTCGCACTTATGAACGAATTAGCTTATGAAACTTGTCCCATTGTGTCCGGAACGCGGAAAAACCGTAGAAACACCTATTGGCGCGTAAGAATCTGAGTTCGTTTGCATAAGTTGTTAAATTGAGAATTCTATTAATAAAATAATATTAAACAATATTTATATATACATCTAATTTTCTAAAACCCTAGCCTATATTCAGAGCCGCCGACTTCATCACTCCAATGGCCGAAAATCACCTACCTTCACCTCCAATTTGCAACTAATCCACGCGTTATTTCGCAAAACTCCCAACTAAGAAGTTGTAGATCACCTCTACATCCACCCATCCAACAGTAGGTCTTGCTTATCGTCGCTGTATGGAGCCGGAAAGGGATCGTGAAGAGCCGCCGTTCGTCTTCGTTCGCGCGCAGTTTTTGATGGATTTAAGGCACCGAGTTCGAGGCGCTTTCGGCTATGGGTGGGCGTCATTTGGGGCTTCGATATAGGCTTGGTTGATCGGCCTCTAGCGCAGATTGAAGGTTGCGTTCGAAAACCCTAGATGAGTTGATGGGTTCGTGCGTTTCATCGGCCTGGTTTTCCTCACGTGAAGAAGATGAGCAAGGGACGACCGATTTGTTTTGGTATAAAAATAAAATAAAATTTGTTTTAAATTCAATTCAAATTTAAAATTTAATAACTTGTACATACGTTATCAGATTTCGACGATTTTGATAGCGTTGGAATCGTAGCGACGGGAAGCACGCTGTGGCGCAAATCTGAATTCGATTCAAGAAAGTAGAAATTTCGAATTAAATCGAACGCTTCGACTTAATTTAAAATTTCGAACGCTCGCCAAAACTCAAGATGAGTTAATCTCACTCACATCTGGAATATTAGCTGATTCAAGTAGTTAATATTTAATAATTGTGTGATTGATTGAAATGTTTATTTATATCAGCCTGGATTGATATATATGTTGTTGTGCTGATATTTGTGGATGCAGGGAAAACAGGTTGGAGGGATCCAACTGGATTCCTCACACTATAGTAATTATCTTTATAATTGATGTTGTAACCTGTTATATATTGTGATTGATAACTCTGAATTTAATTGAACTGTGATATTGCTGGATAAGAATATACATAGAATTTTAAAACATAAAATAAAATAAATTGGATTTTTAAAGAAATAAAAGTAATTGATAAATAAAGAATTTAAGGGAATTAAATTTGGAATCTGGGTTGAGTGAAGAATGGAAATTTGTAAAGTTGGAAATAAAAATAAGTGGAACATTTATTAGTTGGTAAATGAGAAAGTATGGATTTCTGGTGGTAAAAATAACAATGGGGTTATTTTGATAAAAATGTTCCTTGGAAATTAAATACGATTTCAAAGAAACCCTTCAAATTTAATTAGCAATAAATTGCAAATTAGAATGTTGTAGAAATACTATTTAAAACCATTGAAAATTTAAGTAGGTATTTAGTTAAGCAATTCCTTAGGTATGATTTCATTAAATAAATTTATAATAGTTTATTTAAAAGACCTTTAAACTTATACTTTGGAAGTGAATTTCCGGAAACGGGGATGTGGTTAAGCTTCGTAAGAAGTTATTTTAAACCTGGGAGGAAATTTATGTTACTAAACATAAATCTAAATTGAAATAAAATCGACAGAATTTCTAAGAAGGATTTTCTGAGATGTTTAAGTGGAAATGAGTTCCCTGGAAAAGCCAAGTTCGAGTTTTAAACAGATTTTATTAAAATGAAGTCAAAATTCAAACTTGTTTAACAGAGTGTTTTGGAAATTATTGTTTTAAGGTAATTATTAATTAATTAGCGATAGTAAATTTTTAAGAATACCTTAGTAATTATTTTAACAAAATGGATTTGTATAAAAAGCTGGTTTGACCTAAGTTATGGAATTAGTATTAATCTCTTTTAAACTCTACTTTTTAATTTTTAGTTTAACTATTTTAATTCAAGTTATATCTTATGAAATAGTTTTACTTTAAATATTTTTGAAATTATGTTTTGAGTAAATAACTAGTAGTAAATTTACATATTTTAAAGTATATTTCAGTATGGAAGGTTTAACTGTTTTAAATATAATTGTTTATGAACTTGGTTATTTCCAATGGGAATTAATGGTAAAGGATTTACTTTATAAAGGAAGAACTTTGGGAAATTGTTTTCAAATGAGCTTTGAAAATTTGGAAATATATCTTTTAAAGATATCTGAGGCAAATAAATAATGTGAGAAATTATTTATTGTGTGACGGACGCTTATGGATGTTTATGAATATAATTGATAGTTAAATCACCGACTATCAATATTGGACAAATGCGTTGATTGTTTCGAAGAGACCGGGATCGAGATTTATTTCTCGAAAACCACTTCGATCCGGTTTGTACATTTCATGGAAAAACGTGTTCGGAGTCGAAGATGGAGCAGTGAAGTGCAAGGGCCAGTCCCTACTAATCCTGAGGATATTTCCAAAATGGATGTAGTAGGGGTAGTGCCTTCGGTTCCGTTCGAACCCGGGACGGACTTGTATGGACGAATGCTTTCAGAACATCGTCAGGGGGACGATGAGCATTCTAAGTGATGCGTTCTTAAAAGGTAATGTTTAACCTCAGGCCTCATCAACTGGGAATGGCTAAAACAGGGGAGGTGCAGCAAGTTTAGGTGGGTCATGCCCAAGCAGGACAAGATTTCCCCCTGTCTAGATGTCCCTTTATATTCGGCTTAGTGGGTGGTTGGTCGCGCCAACCACGGGGTTATCTTGTTCGGGATTGTTCAGTAAGGAATGGTTCCGGCCTTATGTTGTAGGGGAGCGGGCGTACTCCTCGGTACTCTGATCTAGGCCAGGTACTGTGACGGGCGGTACCCCAGTAGCCCAGCCATTGATGGAAATCCATTCTCCCTACGAGCCTTGTACGAGTTTTGTTTGTATTACCCACTAATGCGGCTAGTAGCTGGAATTTAATAGATGTAACAATTTCGGCTATTTTATAAGTATTTGTAAATAGACCCTACTATAATATCAGAGAATTTCTATAAAAAGTGTTTTAGCTATCGTAAGGTAAAAACCCGACATGTTTATTTGTGGCGTGGTCTTACGAGATGCTTTTGTTTTCCAAAAGATTTTGAAACTTTAAGAATCAATTTGGATGCATTATTATCAGCTGGTATTCCAGACTGACTCGGGTGTTATTTTATTATAATGCTCGGGTCAGACCGAGTATTATATGTACAGGTCATGATACCATGGAGCAGGAGAGGAGCTGGAGTCCGAGACGTATTATCTATACCTATATATATGTATTTTCCGCTGCTGTGATTGTATGGTATGTCTGATTGGTAATAGTTGATGTATGAGATACTCTGATGATGCGATGTATAAAACAGTTATAGATTTCATTTTGTGTCAAGCTCTATATTTATTATTATAGTTTATTCCACTGTGACTGTGAGATTCTGATATTGTTTAGTTTCTTCTTCTTCTATCTCTTCTTCTTTAACCCTAAGGGTTCATAATTCTATGCCACTTGAGTTAATAAAGGTAGAATAGAGTTGATTCAAGGGGTACGGATTTGCGGGCTGTCACACTTGGTATCAGAGCTTAGGTTGGCGACAACCTAGGCTTTGGTGGGGAAATTACTCATTTAATAGGGTCAATAGTACTCTATAATGAGCTGAGCGTATTTATAGATAAGAGAGCGTACTTGTTAGTGCATATAAAATTGTTATTATGCTGTGTTGACTTATCGGTTGAGTGTTTATGAATTCTGGTCGGTGCGGGAAGTACAACCGTATCGATAGGGGTTTCTAAACTCTTAAACAAGATAAACCGACATGGTATTGTTTTTAAAGTGGGTAAATGAAATGATTTTACCCAAAATTATATTTTGATACAAAAGAAATAATTTTCTGAAATTATTATATATATTTGGATGATTGGTTTTTAATGTCTAAATCAAATAAGAATCTAAAATTTAATCTGGAAATTTGAAATAGTTATATTGAGAATAAAATCCTACAAATATAAATTATATAAAAGGAAGAATAACTAAATCTGAATTGAACCAGAATTTAAATCCCGGAAGTTTTGGAAAGGATTTTAAATGTAATGGAATAAAGGTTTGGAAATTTAAATTCCTGGGAAAGTTTGAAATGTTTGTTAAAGTGTTTGAAGGGTATATTGGAATATTGATTTGGGAAGTATTTTTGAATGGGAACTGTTGTGAAATGAATTTGGGAAAGTAAGAAAGCATTGAACTCACTTCAGTCGCTGGAAAATAATCCTGATGATGCTGGCCACATCATTAGAATTCATTTTCGAGTTTCTAAAGTGATGGATTGCTACCAAAGTGATTGGTTGTGATATTTGTTTGACTTGTTGGGTATAACAGTTGTTTTAGAAATTTCAAAATGGGAAAATTGCTTTGGTAAAACAAATTGTTGTAGAAATCTGGAAGTTTGATTTGATATACCAAATGGGTATGAATTGATTATTATTTTGAAAATGGTTTTGGAATAAATCCGGGTAATTGAATTCTGGAAATTCTGTTAAAAGTAAAATTGTAACGTTAAAATGAATCAACTAATGAACTTATTTTGTTAAAGAAGATGCTAATAAGAAGGAAATGTAAATTTTAAATTAAAATTTAATTTGAGTAATTGGAAGTGAATGAAATATATTGAAGTGAGTAGGAAATTGGAATTTAACTTGGATAAGTTAAATAAATTGGGTTTAGAATTAAATTGACTTAGATTAAATTGAAATGTAAGATGACTTTGTAATTGTGGGTCACTGTATAATAAAATATATCCCTGAGCTATTAAGTATTTTACTTATAATGTGGAATTGTGGATTTAAAATTGTGAAAGGAATTAAATTAAAGAAAATTTGTATCTTTAAGAGGTCAGAGATATATACACATATATATAAAATTTGAAAATTGTGATTATATGATGTAGATGGGTTGAAGTTAGCAATATGAGCTTTGAAATAAATAAGTTGGTGAACTTATAAAATAGAAATGGAGTTATAATAACAAATGGGAAGTAGTGGAATAGTGTTGTGGATTCAAACTTAAGCTCAAATGAAATGTGAATTGAGATAAGGTAGAGTGAGATATAAAAGAAGTAAAAGAACTTAAGTTAGAAAATAAGTTTTGAACTTATTTATGGAGGGATAAAATTGAATATAAAAGTGGAATGTAAATTGCTTATAATTGCATAAAGAAATTCACATTCTTAAGTCATTAAGTGTTATAATTTGAGCTTGTGATTATAAAATGGAAATGGACTTAAAAAGCAACCTAAACTCTTGGATAGAAGTGAAATTTTAATTCATTAATTGAAAGAGTTGAATGGTGCGACAAATTCAAAAACTTAACCATAAATGAAATGTAAAGTGCAGTGAAGCAAAATGAGAATATAAAGGTGGATGTTCTTAAGTCAGCAAATAAGTCTTGAACTTATGTATGGGAAAAATGAAAGTTGTTGTTATAATGACATTGAAATTAAATTTCAGTTGTGTAATAAATAATGTTAGAAGGAATTTAAATTCTACTTAAAGGAGTGAAAAGGAAGGTAGAAAATTTAGATTTACTAAATGACATAATTGGAAAAAAATTCATATTATAAAAATGAATTCAAAGTGAATTGAGGAAGTGAATTAAAACCTAATATGGATTAGGTTATTGACTAAATTGAATTACAATTTAATGGAATTTGTAATGAGATGAATAGCATTTTGATGGGTTGGTCAAAATTTGGAAAGTAAATAAAATTCCAATTGTGGCATAGGGTTTAAATTTGTGGTAACAAATATTTAAGTGTGAATGAAAGATGGAATCAGATTATAATGGAGATAGTTGGATTGTGAATAAAATTCAAATAAGTGAAATAATTTAAATGGTTTCTTTGTTATTAAAATAAATCTAAAATGGATTGAATAAGTAAACAAAGGGCATTCGAATTTGTAAATGGATTGGAATTTGATTGAATGAGAATCAAATGAAAATAAAATAAAATTGAATTGCAAGTGATATGGTATTAATTAATTGTTGTGATAAATTAAGGGTGTATGGATTGTAAATAATCCAGGATGGAATGAAACTAATATAAACCGGAATTGGTTGTAATAAATATGAATGGCATATAGTAAACTTGAATGTAAACCATTCAAGTGAAATAAATGAAGTTGGTTTGGATGAAAGTAGAATGGGCTGAAATCTTAAAGAAAAATGGATTTGAGTATAAATGTAAGTGAGTTATAATAGAAATGCACATGTAACAAATTGAAATGAAATTTTGCTTGGTAAATCAATTCGAAGATTGGGTAGAGTATGAATTGAAATAGCGAAACTGGTATGTAACTCATTTGTGTGAAATAAAAATGAATTTTGGACTTGGATAAGAAATTTACAAGGTGATTGAAATCATTAAATTGTTGATAAAATATGGTTAACAGTGTTAAATAATGAAGTTGCTTGGTTAGGTCATGAAATGGTTATGTTTGGCTTACATTTATATTGGAAATGTTGTTAAGATGCTCGTATCTTTGAAAACTGATGAGTTTGTTGAGTAAGTACAGGTATGCGAGGCGTTCGATAGAGTTGGAGCGCATATATGCTAAAATATTAGCCGCTTGCTTTAAAAATTTGCTAAAAAGGTACGCCTACGCAAATATATTTGGAAAATGATATATATATATATATATATATATATATATGTATATATATTGTGATATATTTTGGTTTCCGACCGTGTGGGTCGATGTATATATGTTTATTTGTATTGCGATATCGCGAAAGCTCCTCCGTACAGGGGAGACTTTGCCAAAAAATTTCGGAAATTTTGGGAGTTAGAAATTTTTGGGAATTTTGAAAATTTGAAATTAATTTGGAAAGTTATAAGTTAAAATTAAAGCTTTAGAATAAGTAAAGAAAATGAGTTTGGGGATTGAGCTAAAGGATTTGAGAAGAGTATATAAGCTTTTAACTAAGCTAATTGGGTAAGTAAATAGGTTGGAGAGTATTTTCTACCTTAGCAAATTTCGAAGACGAAATTTTTATAAGGGGGGAGGAATGTAACATACCGTATTTTTAAGCCACTGAATTTGAACATTAAATTCGTTTTAAATGTTTAATGTGGATTCTTAATTGATTTTGAAATGAATGGATTCGGGTTCAATCAATGAAATAAGCTATAATTTATAATTATAGTAATTCCGGTTGAATTTGAATAATGGGAAAATCATAATTTAAATATTTGGAATTGAAATAAAAATAAATCTGGATGTAAATAGTGATAAAAATGGTTTTAAAGATTTATTTTGAGTTATTTGAGTGTAAATAGTATGGTGGGAATTTTAGATAAATTTTTAAGTCGATAAGTTAATATTTGGGATTTTATATTAGTTTAAAAATGAATTTAATATTATTAAAATGTAATTAATTAGATTTTAGTCCGGAATGAGCCAGAATGATTTTTGTTGTGTTTATAAATTTTATCTGATTTATTGTTAAGTTAATAAAATTTTTAAAAGTGAAATTTTAAGCGGTTTCGACAATTATGAAAATCGCTCGATTTAATCGACGAGTTAAAATAGCCTTCCGGGGCACAGTCTCGGAATTCGACGAAAACAGTTCCATTGGATCCGTAATAGTTAGTTATTATCGGATTTCAATTTTCGTAGCAATCGGAGTTGTCGTTTGACCGTGCCAGCTCGATACGCTTAGAAATCGATTTAACCATTTAATTTTAAATTGATCGTTTAATTCTGTAACTCGCACGTATGAACGAATTAGCTTACGAAACTTGTCCCATTGTGTCCGGAACGTGGAAAAACCGTAGAAACGCCTATTGGTGCGTAAGAATCTGAGTTCGTTTGCATAAGTTGCTAAATTGAGAATTCTATTAATAAAATAATATTAAACAATATTTATATATACATCTAATTTTCTAAAACCCTAGCCTATATTCAGAGCCGCCGACTTCATCACTCCAATGGCTTAAAATCACCCACCTTCGCCTCCAATTTGCAACCAATCCACGCTTTATTTCGCAAAACTCCCAACTAAGAAGTTGTAGATCACCTCGACATCTACCCATCCAACGGTAGGTCTTGCTTATCGTCGCTGTATGGAGCCGGAAAAGGATCGTGAAGAGCCGTCGTTCGTCTTCGTTCGCACGCAGTTTTTGATGGATTTAAGGCACCGAGTTCGAGGCGCTTCCGGCTATGGGTGGGCGTCATTTGGGGCTTCGATATAGGCTTGGTTGATCGGCCTCTAGCGCAGGTTGGAGGTTGCGTTCGAAAACCCTAGATGAGTTGATGGGTTCGTGCGTTTCATCAGCCTGGTATTCCTCGCGTGAAGAAGATGAGAAAGGGACGACCAATTTGTTATGGTATAAAAATAAAATAAAATTTGTTTTAAATTCAATTCAAACTTTAAAATTTAATAACTTGTACATACGTTATCAGATTTCGACGATTTTGATAGCGTTGGAATCGCAGCGACGGGAAGCACACTGTGGCGCAAATCTGAATTCGATTCCAGCAAGTAGAAATTTCGAATTAAATCGAACGCTTCGACTTAATTTAAAATTTCGAACTCTCGCCAAAACTCAAGGTGAGTTAATCTCACTCACATCTGGAATATTAGCTGATTCAAGTAGTTAATATTTAATAATTGTGTGATTGGTTGAAATGTTTATTTATATCAGCCTGGATTGATATATATGTTGTTGTGCTAATATTTGTGGATGCAGGGAAAACAGGTTGGAGGGATCCAACTGGATTCCTCACACTATAATAATTATCTTTATAATTGATGTTGTAACCTGTTATATATTGTGATTGATAACTCTGAATTTAATTGAACTGTGATATTGCTGGATAAGAATATACACATAATTTTAAAACATAAAATAAAATAAATTGGATTTTTAAAGAAATAAAAGTAATTGATAAATAAAGAATTTAAGGGAATTAAATTTGGAATCTGGGTTGAGTGAAGAATGGAAATTTGTAAAGTTGGAAATAAAAATAAGTGGAACATTTATTAGTTGGTAAATGAGAAAGTATGGATTTCTGGTGATAATTTCAATAAGAAATTGTAAATTGTAAAAATAACAATGGGGTTATTTTGGTAAAAATGTTCCCTGGAAATTAAATACGATTTCAAAGAAACCCTTCAAATTTAATTAGCAATAAATTGCAAATTAGAATGTTGTAGAAATACTATTTAAAACCATTGAAAATTTAAGTAGGTATTTAGTTAAGCAATTCCTTAAGTATGATTTCATTAAATAAATTTATAATAGTTTATTTAAAAGACCTTTAAACTTATACTTTGGAAGTGAATTTCCGGAAACGGGGATGTGGTTAAGCTTCGTAAGAAGTTATTTTAAACCTAGAGAGGAAATTTATGTTACTAAACATAAATCTAAATTGAAATAAAATCGACAGAATTTCTAAGAATGATTTTCTGAGATGTTTAAGTGGAAATGAGTTCCCTTGAAAAGCCAAGTTCGAGTTTTAAACAAATTTTATTAAAATGAAGTCAAAATTCAAACTTGTTTAACAGAATGTTTTGGAAATTATTGTTTTAAGGTAATTATTAATTAATTAGCGATAGTTAATTTTTATGAATACCTTAGTAATTATTTTTACAAAATGGATTTGTATAAAAAGCTGGTTTGACCTAAGTTATGGAATTAGTATTAATCTCTTTTAAACTCTACTTTTTAAATTTTAGTTTAACTAACACCTTATTTTAAATCAAGTTATATCTTATAAAATAGTTTTACTTTAAATATTTTTGAAATTATGTTTTGAGTAAATAACTAGTAGTAAATTTACATATTTTAAAGTATATTTCAGTATGGAAGGTTTAACTGTTTTAAATCTAATTGTTTATGAACTTGGTTATTTCCAATGGGAATTAATGGTAAAGGATTTACTTTATAAAGGAAGAACTTTGGGAAATTGTTTTCAAATGAGCTTTGAAAATTTGGAAATATATCTTTTAAAGATATCTGAGGCAAATAAATAATGTGAGAAATTATTTATTGTGTGAAGGACGCTTATGGATGTTTATGAATATAATTGATAGTTAAATCACCGACTATCAGTATTGGACAAATGCATTGATCGTTTCGAAGAGACCGGGATCGAGATTTATTTCTCGAAAACCACTTCGATCCGGTTTGTACATTTCATGGAAAAACGTGTTCGGAATTGAAGATGGAGCAGTGAAGTGGAAGGGCTAGTCGCTACTAATCCTGAGGATATTTCCAAAATGGATGTAGTAGGGGTAGTGCCTTCGGTTCCGTTCGAACCCGGGACGGACTTGTATGGACGAATGCTTTCAGAACATCGTCAGGTGGACGATGAGCATTCTAAGAGATGCGTTCTTAAAAGGTAATGTTTAACCTCAAGCCTCATCAACCGAGAATGGCTAAAACAGGAGAGGTGCAGCAAGGTTAGGTGGGTCATGCCCAAGCAGGACAAGATTTTCCCCTGTCTAGATGTCCCTTTATATTCGGCTTAGTGTGTGGTTGGTCGCGCCAACCACGGGGTTATCTTGTTCGGGACTGTTTAGTAAGGAATGGTTCCGGCCTTGTGTTGCAGGAGAGCGGGCGTACTCCTCGGTACTCTGATCTAGGCCAGGTACTGTGACGGGCGGTACCCCAGTAGCCCAGCCATTGATGGAAATCCATTCTCCCTACGAGCCTTGTACGAGTTTTGTTTGTATTACCCACTTTTGTGGCTAGTAGCTGGAATTTAATAGCTGTAACAATTTCGGCTATTTTATAAGTATTTGTAAATAGACCCTATTATAATATCAGAGAATTTCTATAAAAAGTGTTTTAGCTATCGTAAGGTGAAAACCCGACATGTTTATTTGTGGCGTGGTCTTACGAGATGCTTTTGTTTTCCAAAAGATTTTGAAACTTTAAGAATCAATTTGGATGCATTATTATCAGCTGGTATTCCAGACTGACTCGGGTGTTATTTTATTATAATGTTCGGGTCAGACCGAGTATTATATGTACAGGTCATGATACCATGGAGCAGGAGAGGAGCTGGAGTCCGAAGCGTATTGTCTATACCTATATATAGGTATTTTCCGCTGCTGTGATTGTTTGGTATGTCTGATTGGTAATAGTTGATGTATGAGATACTTTGATGATGCGATGTATAAAACAGTTATAGATTTCATTTTGTGCAAAGTTCTATATTTATTATTATAGTTTATTCCACTGTGACTGTGAGATTCTGATATTGTTTAGTTTCTTCTTCTTCTATCTCTTCTTCTTTAACCCTAAGGGTTCGTAATTCTGTGCCACTTGAGTTAATAAAGGTAGAATAGAGTTGATTCAAGGGGTACGGATTTGCGGGCTGTCACACTTGGTATCAGAGCTTAGGTTGGCGACAACCTAGGCTTTGGTGGGGAAATTACTCATTTAATAGGGTCAATAGTACTTTATAATGAGCTGAGCGTATTTATAGATATGAGAGCGTACTTGTTAGTGCATATAAAATTGTTTTTATACTTTGTTGACTTATCGGTTGAGTGTTTATGAATTTTGGTTGGTGCGGGAAGTACAACCGTATCGATAGGGGTTTCTAAACTCCTAAACAAGATAAACCGACATGGTATTGTTTTTAAAGTGGGTAAATGAAATGATTTTACCCAAAATTATATTTTGATATAAAAGAAATAATTTTCTAAAATTATTATATATATTTGGATGATTGGTTGTTAATGTCTAAATCAAATAAGAATCTAAAATTTAATCTGGAAATTTGAAATAGTTATAATGAGAATAAAATCCTACAAATATAAATTATATAAAAGGAAGAATAACTAAATCTGAATTGAACCAGAATTTAAATCCCGGAAGTTTTGGAAAGGATTTTAAGTGTAATGAAATAAAGGTTTGGAAATTTTAATTCCTGGGAAAGTTTGAAATGTTTGTTAAAGTGTTTGAAGGGTATATTGGAATATTGATTTGGGAAGTATTTTTGAATGGGAACTGTTGTGAAATGAATTTAGGAAAGTAAGAAAGCATTGAACTCACTTCAGTCGCTGGAAAATAATCCTGATGATGCTGGCCACATCATTAGAATTCATTTTCGAGTTTCTAAAGTGATGGATTGCTACCAAAGTGATTGGTTGTGATATTTGTTTGACTTGTTGGGTATAACAGTTATTTTAGAAATTTCAAAGTAGGAAAATTGCTTTGGTAAAACAAATTGTTGTAGAAATCTGGAAGTTTGATTTGATATACCAACTGGGTATGAATTGATTATTATTTCAAAATGGTTTTGGAATAAAGTCGGGTAATTGAATTCTGGAAATTATGTTAAAAGTAAAATTGTAACGTTAAAATGAATCAACTAATGAACTTATTTTGGTAAAGATGATGCTAATAAGAAGGAAATGTAAATTTTAAATTAAAATTTAATTTGAGTAACTGGAAGTGAATGAAATATATTGAAGTTAGTAGGAAATTGGAATTTAACTTGGATAAGTTAAATAAATTGGGTTTAGAATTAAATTGACTTAGATTAAATTGAAATGTAAGATGACTTTGTAATTGTGGGTCACTGTATAATAAAAATATCCCTGAGCTATTAAGTATTTTACTTATAATGTGGAATTGTGGATTTAAAATTGTGAAAGGAATTAAATTAAAGAAAATTTGTATCTTTAAGAGGTCAGAGATATATACACATATATATAAAATTTGAAAATTGTGATTATATGATGCAGATGGGTTGAAGTGAGCAAATGAGCTTTGAAATAAATAAGTTGGTGAACTTATAAAATAGAAATGGAATTATAATAACAAATGGGAAATAGTGGAATAGTGTTGTGGATTCAAACTTAAGCTCATATGAAATGTGAATTGAGATAAGGTAGAGTGAGATATAAAAGAAGTAAAAGAACTTAAGTTAGAAAATAAGTTTTGAACTTATTTATGGAGGGATAAAATTGAGTATAAAAGTGGAATGTAAATTGCTTATAATTGCATAAAGAAATTCACATTCTTAAGTCATTAAGTGTTATAATTTGAGCTTGTGATTATAAAATGGAAATGGACTTAAAAAGCAACCTAAACTCTTGGATAGAAGTGAAATTTTAATTCATTAATTGAAAGAGTTGAATGGTGCGACAAATTCAAAAACTTAACCATAAATGAAATGTAAAGTGCAGTGAAGCAAAATGAGAATATAAAGGTGGATGTTCTTAAGTCAGCAAACAAGTCTTGAACTTATGTATGGGGAAAATGAAAGTTGTTGTTATAATGACATTGAAATTAAATTTCAGTTGTGTAATAAATAATGTTAGAAGGAATTTAAATTCTACTTAAAGGAGTGAAAAGGAAGGTAGAAAATTTAGATTTACTAAATGACATAATTGGAAAAAAATTCATATTATAAAAATGAATTCAGAGTGAATTGAGGAAGTGAATTAAAACCTAATATGGATTAGGTTATTGACTAAATTGAATTACAATTTATTGGAATTTGTAATGAGATGAATAGCATTTTGATGGGTTGGTCAAAATTTGGAAAGTAAATAAAACTCCAATTGTGGCATGGGGTTTAAATTTGTGGTAACAAATATTTAAGTGTGAATGAAAGATGGAATCAGATTATAATGGAGATAGTTGGATTGTGAATAAAATTCAAATAAGTGAAATAATTTAAATGGTTTCTTTGTTATTAAAATAAATCTAAAATGGATTGAATAAGTAAACAAAGGGCATTCGAATTTGTAAACAGATTGGAATTTGATTGAATAAAAATCAAATGAAAATAAAATAAAATTGAATTGCAAGTGATATGGTATTAATTAATTGTTGTGATAAATTAAGGGTGTATGGATTGTAAATAATCCAGGATGGAATGAAACTAATATAAACCTGAATTGGTTGTAATAAATATGAATGGCATATAGTAAACTTGAATGTAAACCATTCAAGTGAAATAAATGAAGTTGGTTTGGATGAAAGTAGAATGGGCTGAAATCTTAAAGAAAAATGGATTTGAGTATAAATGTAAGTGAGTTATAATAGAAATGCACATGTAACAAATTGAAATGAAATTTTGCTTGGTAAATCAATTCGAAGATTGGGTAGAGTATGAATTGAAATAGCGAAACTGGTATGTAACTCATTTGTGTGAAATAAAAATGAATTTTGGACTTGGATAAGAAATTTACAAGGTGATTGAAATCATTAAATTGTTGATAAAATATGGTTAACAGTGTTAAATAATGAAGTTGCTTGGTTAGGTCATGAAATGGTTATGTTTGGCTTACATTTATATTGGAAATGCTGTTAAGATGCTCGTATCTTTGAAAACTGATGAGTTTGTTGAGTAAGTACAGGTATGCGAGGCGTTCGATAGAGTTGGAGCGCATATATGCTAAAATATTAGCCGCTTGCTTTAAAAATTTGCTAAAAAGGTACGCCTACGCAAATATATTTGGAAAATGATATATATATTGTGATATATTTTGGTTTCCGACCGTGTGGGTCGATGTATATATGTTTATTTGTATCGCGATATCGCGAAAGCTCCTCCATACAGGGGAGACTTTGCCAAAAAATTTCGGAAATTTTGGGAGTTAGAAATTTTTGGGAATTTTGAAAATTTGAAATTAATTTGGAAAGTTATAAGTTAAAATTAAAGCTTTAGAATAAGTAAAGAAAATGAGTTTGGGGATTGAGCTAAAGGATTTGAGAAGAGTATATAAGCTTTTAACTAAGCTAATTGGGTAAGTAAATGGGTTGGAGAGTATTTTCTACCTTAGCAAATTTCGAGGACGAAATTTTTATAAGGGGGGGAGGAATGTAACATCCCGTATTTTTAAGCCATTGAATTTGAACATTAAATTCGTTTTAAATGTTTAATGTGGATTCTTAATTGATTTTGAAATGAATGGATTCGGGTTCAATCAATGAAATAAGCTATAATTTATAATTATAGTAATTCCGGTTGAATTTGAATAATGGGAAAATAATAATTTAAATATTTGGAATTGAAATAAAAATAAATATGGATGTAAATAGTGATAAAAATGGTTTTAAAATTTTATTTTGAGTTATTTGAGTGTAAATAGTATGGTGGGAATTTTAGATAAAATTTTAAGTCGATAAGTTAATATTTGGGATTTTATATTAATTGAAAAATGAATTTAATATTATTAAAATGTAATTAATCAGATTTTGGTCCGGAATGAGCCAGAATGATTTTTATTGTGTTTATAAATTTTATATGATTTATTGTTAAGTTAATAAAATTTTTAAAAGTGAAATTTTAAGCGGTTTCGACAATTATGAAAATCGCTCGATTTAATCGACGAGTTAAAATAGCCTTCCGGGGCACAGTCTCGGAATTCGACGAAACTAGTTCCAGTGGATCCGTAATAGTTAGTTATTATCGGATTTCAATTTTCGTAGCAATCGGAGTTGTCGTTTGACCGTGGCAGCTCGAAACGCTTAGAAATCGATTTAACCGATTTAATTTTAAATTGATCGTTTAATTCCGTAACTCGCACGTATGACCGAATTAGCTTATGAAACTTGTACCATTGTGTCCGGAACGCGGAAAAACCCAAGAAATGCCTATTGGTGCGTAAGAATCTGAGTTCGTTTGCATAAGTTGTTAAATTGAGAATTCTATTAATAAAATAATATTAAACAATATTTATATATACATCTAATTTTCTAAAACCCTAGCCTACATTCAGAGCCGCCGACTTCATCACTCCAATGGCCGAAAATCACCCACCTTCGCCTCCAATTTGCAACCAATCCACGCGTTATTTCGCAAAATTCCCAACTAAGAAGTTGTAGATCACCTCGACATCTACCCATCTAACGGTAGATCTTGCTTATCGTCGTCGTATGGAGCCGGAAAGGGATCGTGAAGAGCCGCCGTTCGTCTTCGTTCACGCGTAGTTTTTGATGGATTTAAGGCACCGAGTTTGAGGCGCTTCCGGCTATGGGTGGGCGTCATTTGGGGCTTCGATATAGGCTTGGTTGATCGGCCTCTAGCGCAGGTTGGAGGTTGCGTTCGAAAACCCTAGATGAGTTGATGGGTTCGTGCGTTTCATCGGCCTGGTTTGCCTCGCGTGAAGAAGATGAGCAAGGGACGACCGATTTGTTTTGGTATATAAAAAAAATTGTTTTAAATTCAATTCAAACTTTAAAATTTAATAACTTGTTCATACGTTATCAGATTTCGGCGATTTTGATAGCGTTGGAATCGCAACGACGGGAAGCACGCTGTGGCGCAAATCTGTATTCGATTCAAGCAAGTATAAATTTCGAATTAAATCGAACGCTTCGACTTAATTTAAAATTTCGAACGCTCGTCAAAACTCGAGGTGAGTTAATCTCACTCACATCTGGAATATTAGCTGATTCAAGTAGTTAATATTTAATAATTGTGTGATTGGTTGAAATGTTTATTTATATTAGCCTGGATTGATATATATGTTGTTGTGCTAATATTTGTGGATGAAGGGAAAACAGGTTGGAGGGATCCAACTGGATTCCTCACACTATAGTAATTATCTTTATAATTGATGTTGTAACCTGTTATATATTGTGATTGATAACTCTGAATTTAATTGAACTGTGATATTGCTGGATAAGAATATACACAGAATTTTAAAAAATAAATAAAATAAATTGGATTTTTAAAGAAATAAAAGTAATTGATAAATAAAGAATTTAAGGGAATTAAATTTGGAATCTGGGTTGAGTGAAGAATGGAAATTTGTAAAATTGGAAATAAAACTAAGTGGAACATTTATTAGTTGGTAAATGAGAAAGTATGGATTTCTGGTGATAATTTCAATAAGAAATTGTAAATTGTAAAAATAACAATGGGGTTATTTTGATAAAAATGTTCCCTGGAAATTAAATACGATTTCGAAGAAACCCTTCAAATTTAATTAGCAATAAATTGCAAATTAGAATGTTGTAGAAATACTATTTAAAACCATTGAAAATTTAAGTAGGTATTTAGTTAAGCAATTCCTTAGGTATGATTTCATCAAATAAATTTATAATAGTTTATTTAAAAGACCTTTAAACTTATACTTTGGAAGTGAATTTCCGGAAACGGGGATGCGGTTAAGCTTCGTAAGAAGTTATTTTAAACCTAAGGAGGAAATTTATGTTACTAAACATTAATCTAAATTGAAATAAAATCGACAGAATTTCTAAGAATGATTTCTGAGATGTTTAAGTGGAAATGAGTTCCCTGGAAAAGCCAAGTTCGAGTTTTAAACAAATTTTATTAAAATGAAGTCAAAATTCAAACTTGTTTAACAAAGTGTTTTGGAAATTATTGTTTTAAGGTAATTATTAATTAATTAGCGATAGTAAATTTTTATGAATACCTTAGTAATTATTTTTACAAAATGGATTTGTATAAAAAGCTGGTTTGACCTAAGTTATGGAATTAGTATTAATCTCTTTTAAACTCTACTTTTTAAATTTTAGTTTAACTAACACCTTATTTTAAATCAAGTTATATCTTATAAAATAGTTTTACTTTAAATATTTTTGAAATTATGTTTTGAGTAAATAACTAGTAGTAAATTTACATATTTTAATGTATATTTCAGTATGGAAGGTTTAACTGTTTTAAATCTAATTGTTTATGAACTTGGTTATTTCCAATGGGAATTAACGGTAAAGGATTTACTTTATAAAGGAAGAACTTTGGGAAATTGTTTTCAAATGAGCTTTGAAAATTTGGAAATATATCTTTTAAAGATATTTGAGGCAAATAAATAATGTGAGAAATTATTTATTGTGTGATGGACGCTTATGGATGTTTATGAATATAATTGATAGCTAAATCACCGACTATCAATATTGGACAAATGCGTTGATCGTTTCGAAGAGACCGGGATCGAGATTTATTTCTCAAAAACCACTTCGATCCGGTTTGTACATTTCATGGAAAAACGTGTTCGGAGTCGAAGATGGAGCGGTGAAGTGCAAGGGCTAGTCGCTACTAATCCTGAGGATATTTCCAAAATGGATGTAGTAGGGGTAGTGCCTTCGGTTCCATTCGAACCCGGGACGGACTTGTATGGACGAATGCTTTCAGAACATCGTCAGGTGGACGATGAGCATTCTAAGTGATGCGTTCTTAAAAGGTAATGTTTAACCTCAAGCCTCATCAACTGGGAATGGCTAATACAGGAGAGGTGCAGCAAGGTTAGGTGGGTCATGCCCAAGCAGGACAAGATTTTCCCGTCTAGATGTCCCTTTATATTCGTCTTAGTGGGTGGTTGGTCATGCCAACCACGGGGTTATCTTGTTCGGGACTGTTCAGTAAGGAATGGTTCCGGCCTTGTGTTGCAGGGGAGCGGGTGTACTCCTCGGTACTCTGATCTAGGCCAGGTACTGTGACGGGCGGTACCCCAGTAGCCCAGCCATTGATGGAAATCCATTCTCCCTACAAGCCTTGTACGAGTTTTGTTTGTATTACCCACTTTTGTGGCTAGTAGCTGGAATTTAATAGATGTAACAATTTCGGCTATTTTATAAGTATTTGTAAATAGACCCTATTATAATATCAGTGAATTTCTATAAAAAGTGTTTTAGCTATCGTAAGGTAAAAACCCGACATGTTTATTTGTGGCGTGGTCTTACGAGATGCTTTTGTTTTTCAAAAGATTTTGAAACTTTAAGAATCAATTTGGATGCATTATTATCAGCTGGTATTGCAGACTGACTTGGGTGTTATTTCATTGTAATGCTCGCGTCAGACCGAGTATTATATGTACAGGACATGATACCATGGCGCAGGAGAGGAGCTGGAGTCTGAGGCGTATTATCTATACCTATATATATATGTATTTTCCGCTGTTGTGATTGTATGGTATGTCCGATTGGTAATAGTTGATGTATGAGATACTCTGATGATTTGATGTATAAAACAGTTATAGATTTCATTTTGTGTAAAGTTCTATATTTATTATTATAGTTTATTCCGCTGCGACTATGAGATTCTGATATTGTTTAGTTTCTTCTTCTTCTATCTCTTCTTCTTTAACGCTAAGGGTTCGTAATTCTGTGCCACTTGAGTTAATAAAGGTAGAATAGAGTTGATTCAAGGGGTACGGATTTGTGGGCTGTCACAGGAAGTTTATGTGGATGACATGCTGGTAAAGTCGAGGAAAGCCAATGATCATGTAAGCCACCTGGACGAGATGTTTCAAGTGCTTCGCCGATATGGAATGAAGCTGAATCCTCTGAAGTGCTCATTCGGAGTGTCGTCGGAAAAGTTCTTGGGATTCATCGTCCATGCCAGGGGGATTGAAGCAAACCCCGAACAAGTCCGAGCCCTGAAGGATATCAGGATACCTTCCACTCGAAAAGAAATGCAAAGCCTGAATGGGAAGGTGGCCACCCTAAGCAGATTCATCTCTAAAGCAACTGACAAATGCATCCTTTTCTTCAAAGCCCTAAAGAAAGACAAAGGAAAGTTCGAATGGACTGACCAATGCTCAACAGCCTTCCTTAACCCAATCAAACACCTCCAGAGACCACCAGTACTCTCAACTCCAAATGAAGGCGAAGAACTATACCTATACCTTACTGTATCGTCCCATGCTCTAAGCGCCGCTTTGGTGAGAGAAGACAACCGCGCGCAGCGGCCCGTATACTTTGTAAGCAAGAGATTTACAGGGGCAGAAGCCAGATACCCTAAACTTGAGAAGCTAGCATACTGTTTGCTAATCACGTCACGGAAACTACGACACTCTTTCCAATCTCATTCCATCAGAGTTTTAACCAATCAACCGCTAAGGCAGGTACTCCATCGCCCCGACACTTCTGTGCGACTACTTAAATGGTGCATTGAACTGAGTCAATATGATATCACCTACCATCCTCGCACCGCCATCAAGGGACAAGCCATGGCCGATTTCATTGCCGAACTCACTACCAACGAAGGTAAGGAGCAATCTGAAATAACAGGAGATATCAAGTGGAATCTCTTTGTAGATGCAGCATCAAACGAACAGGGCTCGGGGGCAGGTATTGTGATAATCACCCTCAGGGGAAGGAAGCTGCACTATGCCCTAAGGTTGGAGTTCGCCGCCACCAACAACGATGCAGAATATGAAGCAGTAATAGCAGGATTAGAACTTGCCTTAGAAATTGGAGTCAGTTCTTTATGTCTTCATAGTGATTCTCAACTTATCGTAAACCAAGTACTAGGAGAGTTTCAGACTCGAGGAGAACGACTCACAGCATATCTAAAGAAGACCAAGCTGCTGCTCGATCAATTGGATCACTATTTAATCAAACACATTCCTCGAGAAGAGAATCGAGAGGCCGACGAACTGGCAAAGCAAGCTAGCATGAAGAACATCACCACTTCCGGAACATTAGCCATCTCGAAACAACTATCCCTAAGTTTCAAACAAGAAGATCTGATAGCTGCAATCGAAGAGGAAACTTGGATGACTCCTATTCAGAAATACTTACAAGATGGCACACTGCCCCACGGGCGTAACGAAGTTAAGAAAATCTTGAGGAAAGCTTCCCGCTACACAATACAAGAAGGCATCCTCTATCGGCGCGGCTTCTCTAACCCCTTATTGAGGTGTGTCACTGGAAGGGAAGCCAAGGAAATCTTATCCAACATCCATCAAGGAAGCTGCGGAGATCAAACTAGTGGGCAGACTTTGGCAAAGAAGACGCTCCGATATGGATACTACTGGCCCACTTTAAACAAAGACGCCTTAGACTTCGTTAAAAGATGCGACAGATGTCATAAATTTTCTAAGATTCCTCGACTACCAACAAATGAGATTACTCAGATGACCAGCCTTTGGCCCTTTGCAGTATGGGGAATTGACTTGATTGGCGAACTGCCGATGGGACGAGGCGGAGCCAAATATGCTATAGTGGCAGTCGAATATTTCACCAAATGGGTGGAAGCGGAACCTCTAAATAAAGTATCTTCGGCAAAAATTATTAACTTCTTGATCAAAAATGTTCTACGCAGGTACGGGGTTCCACTCAAAATCATATCGGACAATGGACTTCAGTTTGACAGCGAGGAGTTCGCCAACTGTTGCCAAGAGCACGGAATTCACAAAAGCTTCTCATCTGTGGCTTATCCCCAGACAAATGGACAAGTCGAAGCTGTCAACAAAATTCATAAAACTCTAATCAAGAAGAAGCTTAAAAAGTCAAAAGGGGCTTGGGTGGATGAACTTCCTACGGCACTTTGGGCCTACCGCACGTCTTTCAGAACATCAACAGGGCATACTCCTTTCTCTTTGGCATACGGATCGGAGGCCATGCTCCCTGTCGAAACTGTAGTGCCATCCCACCGTAGGATCCACTACAACCCAGAAGAGAACGAAGAACTCCTCCACATGTCTTTGGATCTAATCGAAGAAAGAAGAAATGATGCAGCACTCAAAGCAGCAGCTTGTAAACAAAAAGTGGCAGCACAATACAACTCTAAAGTCAAACATCGCAGCTTACAAGAAGGAGATCTTATCCTCAAGCGAATCTTCCCGTGCCTCGAAGCGCTAGATCCCATCTGGGACGGACCATATGTAATTCATAAAGATCTCCACAACGGAGCTTATATTTTGTCAACAATGGACGGAGAGGTGTTCCAGAGGGCATGGAACATCCAACACCTTCGTCGATACTTTTCTTAACTTGTACTGCCCATAAAAAGTGGATTAACAAAGTGAATCGGTGGACGTAGGCATTTTCGTGCCGAACCACTTTAAAAATCTTGTCTCTTTTTAACTTGTTCCTTTATATCTTGGCTGCTTGTTAAGCTTTATCCTTTTCTGTTGTACAAAATCCTGTGTAAGGGCATTTCCATCCTAGACACGTCGTGGCGCAACCTCACCTGGACAAGACCTAACAGGTACTATACGAATCTATGCCCTCGCCAGTGAGACACTTTTGCTCCAGCATCCCTCTGCTGCGGGTTAACTCATTGCTCGCGACGGCCCTCAAAGCCAACTGTAATGAGCCGATTATAAGCCACCGAGGAGGCCGAAAATAGCCTACGCAGCTCATTACGGTGTTCAGCTCGCCGGCAACTATGAATCGATTATAAGCCCCAACATAAGTTGTGGCCAGCCAGGGGCAGTTCACAGTTGACGATCGGCACCCGCGCTAGCCGGCCACGGTAAATCGAATAATACCCACGATTACGGGCCATAATGGCCCGGGTAGTTACTGTGCGCGATCTCGGCTCCGATGTGTCTTAAGTACGGCTATGGTAAAAAAGAAAACTCCCCGCGGAGGCGTAAGATGGGTGACAAATATCTCCAAGACCCACAGCTAGGGAAAGTGACTACAAAACCCGTTTGCCACAAACTTCAGCACATCGAAGGCCTTCCGTGATTGGAAGTTTTACTATTTCTTTTATTTCCATTTTATTTATAAGAACTCTCCTCCTATCCTCTATAACGATCACTAAAGTACAGGACACAAAATAGGAGACACTCGCTAATGGGAATAAGAACTTGCAGCTGGATGACAGGTCATTCAGCTACATTCCATATTCGATTACACAAGGCATTCAAAGCTACCGTCTACAGCAAAAACTTGAAGGGCGATACTTTCTTCTCTTATACATAAATATGTAACTATAATTTCTACGCACATCACACTAACATTGCAAGACATGAAATTATATTTTAAGCAAAAACTTAGCGTCAGAAACAATTGAATCACTAACACATGCGCAGCTATATTTTATGCAACACATCAAAATAACAACAGTATTCAAACATGACAAAATCAGCTTATGTTATAAGGTTACATGCCAAAAATCAAGTTGTTCGTTACATAATTACAGCCCGAAAAATACATTAATGTTTTAAGACTAACATAGACAACAACGTCAAATAAGCTGAAAAATGTCCAGATCAAGCCAAGGAGCCGACTGCATCGGGGCCTCGCTTCTATCCTGCTGTCCCTTCGAGGTCTACTTAACCGCCGGATCAGAGCTCCCAGCATGCTGACCAGAGGTAGTTGGCACTTCAGAGGTCCCGCCTGTCCAATTCAGGAGAAGAATTGGTTGAATAAACAATAAGCAACCAAGCTATGAAAAGGCTAAAAGGGAAGACTTACCAGCATCCGTTCCTTGATCATCATCTCCCAACTGCACACCTACCTCCTCGGCAGCAAGCAGCCGCATGCCCTCCTTCACCTCCACTTTCTCCTCCTTAGTGAACTGGGCCGTAATCATATCCATCCACTAGTGATCTCGGTGTGGGCCTATGTCGCCCGGATTCCGGCTGAACTGGGGGCACGACGGGGGGCTCTCTTCTGTCCATAGATTTCTTTTTATCTGATAGAGTTTCTACTTTACGAGACATTTATCCGCAAACACAAAAAGTGCGTCGTTAGAACAAGGAGTATGGAAACAAAAACAAACAAGTACATGCAGCCTGGAATCTCATTCGCAATTCAAAACATAAAAGACCGATCAGTAGTTTGAGACTAAAAGCCCATTCGGCCTCGTACTTCTCAAACTCATCCGATAGTACAAGGCAAAAAGTTCACTCGGTATTCAAAGCCCCCAAGTTCATTCGGTGAATCAAAGACTTCAAGTTCATTCGGTGAATCAAAGACATCAAGTTCATTCGGTGAATCAAAGACATCAAGTTCATTCGGTGAATCAAAGACTTCAAGTTCATTTGGTGAATCAAAGATATCAAGTTCATTCGGTAAATCAAAGACTTCAAGTTCATTCGGTAAATCAAAGACTTCAAGTTCATTCGGTAAATCAAAGACTTTAAGTTCATTCGGTAAATCAAAAACTTTGAGTCCATTCTGTAGTTCAATCATAAAAAATCGTTCGGTAGAAGAAAACTCACCTGGTCCGGCAGTCGAGTTGATTCGGTAGTTGATTGGTTCGGCTATTTCAAGCAGTCAAGTTTGGTTCAGTGCTCAATTGATTCGGCTGTCTCAAACGGTGAAGGGTGAACAGAGACGCGGAACCCATACTTATAGGCAAGCATGGACGACCAAACCAACTACTTCGACACTCGGGACCGAATGAGGATGTCCAAGCCAGATGTCCTAAAACAAAGCACGCCATATGCAAGCATATGCCCCACTTTGGGGAGGGGGCAAATGTTGGGCGTATTTCCATGCATTACCGGTCCAACTCCATGACCGTGCACTACCGGTCCAACTCCATGTCCATGCACTGCCGGTCCAACTCCATGTCCATGCACTACCGGTCCAACTCCATGCCAAGCCGAACCACTCACCACCGAACCACTCACCACCGAACCACCCACCACCGGACCAAGCTACGCTCTCACCACCGGACCAACACACATACCACTCACTACCGAACCACCTGCTGCCGAACCCCCTACTACCGAACCAACCTACTTCCAATACCCAGCCGAACCAACCTCAACCCTCTACAACCGGACCAAATCCACACCAACTCTCCATCGAACCAAGGCCTTGCCGAACCAACACTGCCAGGCCAGATTGCATCAGCCCAGGCCCACCAGCAGCTATATCCATCCAAGACCCCTGCCCCAGCCTCAGTCTATAAATAGAGGGGCAGGGATACAACAATGGCAGACAAGTTTGAGAGCTCAAGCACGGATTGAACTTTCAAACAACTTTCAGATACTTGTAATAAAAGCTTTGTACTTGTAATCTGAACAGAAAAGGAGAATAACATATAAAGTGGACGTAGGCACATTCTGGCCGAACCACTATAAATCTGTGTGCCTTTTACAGTTTAGTCCATCTATTTTATATATTTGCATAGATTACCCAAATCATTAAGAACAACCTATAATTAACAAATCATACGACTTGGAGGTGTTTGCCCATTTTTTGTGCAAACATAACTTAAATTCCATTTTTAATTACTTAACCTAACCTTTAATTTCAAACCGGATTTCATATTTCCAACTTTAGTTAAATTCCAAAATTTCCATTTAACTATCCATTGATTTAACATTTTAATCTAATTACCTAAATCAAAATACACTGTAAGTTGCTTAACTTTATTTTACAAATAACTTGATATTTTCTTTTACTTTATATTTATCCAATTCATACATCAATTATATTAATTACCAAGTTCATCTTATAATTCCATTTTTGCTTAAATTCCCATTATTAAGTTAAATCAAACTTTCACACTACAACTCAATCCATCTATTAACTTATACCATTTAACCTGTTAGAAAATCACTGCTTAACAATTTTAAATCCAATATAAGTCAAATTTCATATTTTTATTTTTCTCTTTCATTTACGATACATGAAATTTATAAGAAATCGTATTTTGAAATCAACCACGGGTTCGGATAACATTTTACACCTAAATCAAGCGATATAGAAATTATCAATTATATCCGAAATCAGAAAATTTTCGGGTTTTGATTATTTCAAACCCGCAATCCCAATACAAATACAAATAAATAAAAATCACTCAGGCCTATCCTTTCAGACCATAATAATTTTTCCCTATTCTAAAGTCCATTCGGGTATGTATTATTTCAACACATAGTGATTTCTATACTAATAGGGAACTTGCAGTAATGATCAAAATAAACTGAATAGTAACAACATATAGCAGTATCAGATGATATGACAGATAAATAAATAGGATTAACATTACATAATTTATAACACAGGTAGGTATAACATGATAATAAAATCTACAGATTCACATGGTGTCAATTTACTAATTATATACGTACAGATGTCATGTGTGAATTACTCACCTTTTATGCGGGAGTTAGCAAAAAAACAACACGAATGAATTCCAGAAGGCATGATGAGATGACAAAAGATTCAAGTGGAAGAGAACTAAGCTAATGATCTTCTCACAACCCATAAACAAAACAACATATAAATATAAATTCAATACACATTGAATTTGAAACAACTATGAAATTAAAGCAAATTGAAAGCAATAGTTTTTTCCATGCTTTCGACATCTACTTGCTCGGCCTAGGGGGTGAATATGGTTGGGTTTAGTGTGGTTTTGGATCAGGTTTGAGTCTATGGAGGCACGACTACATGTGCTAGAAGTGGCAAAGGAGTCACAACACATGTATGTGAGGAGACAAGGCAACATAGTAGAGTTTTGGTCATCTTTTGGGCTCGGCTACATGGTCCTAGGGCTCAGCCATGACATGTTTCAGATCTAGACAAAGGTAAGGCTAAGGGTAAATGGTCATATCATGGTGCTGCTGGAGCATGGGGATGTGATATCCCGGAAATTTGGCAATATAAATTTAATAATCTGTGTTAAAAATTAAATGGATTTGATAATTTTTAATAATAAAATTTTGAATTGATCTAATAATCATCTTTTATAAATATTTAAATTGGAAGATTTTATCTTTTTAAAGAAAATAAATTGTTTTCTATTTATAATATATATATATATATATATAATTGTATATATTGTATATATATAGGTTTTGATTTGGAATTTAGTAAATGAATTAATTTTCTAACTCTAATTTATTTTTGGTAAATTGAAATTTGATTTAATTTAACGTCTAACTTTTCGAAGCAATTTAATAAATAATTTTATGGTTTATACTTATGATAAATCTTATTTGTTTTAAAATTTTATTTAATTAGCTTAATATGAATTTAAATTAGATTAACATAAAAGCTTTGTTTTATTCACCTTTTAAAATATTGCTTGAAATTTATATATAAGAATTTAAATTATAATTTATAAATGATCTTGATATATTGAGTAATAGAAGTGATTTATAATCTCTTTTATAAATTATTTAAAATTTTTTGAATTTGTTATTTTCAAATAGTAATGATAATACTTAGTTCTTATGAACATAAATAAATTTTGTTTGAAATAGGATTTGTTGTTTTTTTAAATTTAATAAGAGTTATATATGTATATATAACTTGATTTTTAAATTGGTTTTTAAATTAATTTAAATGTGAATTTAATTTTTGAATTTAAAAGAATAAATAATTAAAAATAACATAACAGAACAAATTATATGAAAGTAGAATTTAAATTTTCCAGATTCATTGATTTAAGATTTTAAACCAATTACATAAACTAAAACTTGAATTCTAAAACTAAAATCAGAAAATTTAGTTTAAAATTGGAAGAGCATTTCTGGTTTGTCTAGAAATGGTATTTTGGTGTGTAACTGTCAATCTAAGTGGCTGGGATGGCCAGCGGCTTCTCTGGTGATAGAGTGATGATCGTAGATTAAAGGAAAAATAGTTGGAGGTGGATTTGAGCATTGAGGCAGTAATGATTTAGGATTGAAATTTTAAACCCTAGTTTTTTGTTCATCTGAAAATTGATCACTGCGGCCTACATAATTGACCGAGCTGTTCCTGATTTAGGGGGATGATTGATGGAGTATGGATGAAGCCGTGGCCGGAGGTAAAGTTTTTCTGGTGGTCGGAGTATGGGGATTTGGGTGGTTTCGAGTGTTCGACATTTTTTTCCAGTTTGAGCTTGACAGCTCGTTTTCAATTTTTGGGTTCTGCTGATGGTTTGATGGTCGGAAATTTGTTGGAAGGTGGTTGACGACTTGCGCGAGTGGTCGCGAGAGGTCGGAGGTGACGGCAGCGGTGGTGCAGGTGCACGGGGGAACTTGGCGTATCAGCTATTTTTGGGGAAGGGGTACTCGTGTTTGGATCTGGTTGTTTCATATTTCTGCTCGAAGTTGGGGTGTGTTGGACTCGAAGTAGCAGTGATGTGGGCTCGGGTATTTTGTTGATGTAGGTTTTTGTTAAACATGATAGCACCTTGAAGTTTTAAATAATTGCAAGATGAAAATCTTACTCGAGTTACTCGAGTTGATTTGTGTTAACCCTGTTCTTCCAACGAGATGAAACTTGGGCCGACTCATCCACTTAAGGTCTTTAACGACTCATTGGATTTACGACTCAAGGGGTTTAAGCAACTTAAGGAAAGGACCGACTCAGCTGGTAGCGACTCAATTGGCTGACGAGCTAAGGCTCAAGGCGACTTAGAGGAATGGAACGACTCATGGAGGTTAGCGGTTCATGATACAGGCCGACTCATTGAGTTACCGACTCAACGAAGTTCACGGCTCATACGAGACGACTCAGGAAGCCTCACGACTCATCGAGTCACCGACTCAATAAGTCAATGACCTAAAGCTCAGAGCGACTTAAAGGGTTACGACTCAAGGGGTTAACGGTTCACAAGGCAGACCGACTCAGTGCATTACCGACTCATCAAGGCTATCGCCTCAGCGACTCAACAAGTCCACGACCCATCATAAGAAACAACTCAAGAGGATTGACAACCTAAGAAGATAAGTCCCTAAGTCGCTTCACCTATGCACCGCTACCTGATAAGTCGTCAACGACTTAACGACTCATGACTCAGAATGACTCGTCCGCGACTTAAAGCCATTGAATCATATTCCATTGCCACAGTACCTATTCCTATGAGAACTGACTCGTAGGCGACTCATGACATGGAATTCTGGAAAGCGAACTATTGAGAGACCAAAGGCTTAAGCAGATAAACCGGCCACGACTCAACTTGACTCGGCCACGGCTTAGCCTAAGTCGGTCACGACTCAGGACTTGGGCGAAAAACTTCTATCCAGATTTGCCTATAAATGCATGGCCACCTCCAACATTCAAGGGACTTTTTGGCTGATTCATCTCAAGCGCCGTTACTCTGCTGCATTCTAGACTACTTCAACACCTTCAAGAAACTTCACGAAGAAATCAAACATGTCAAACATATGTTCAAAGATTTGGATCGACATTGAAGTTTAGGCTACTTGTTCAAAGTCACTTGAAACTCAAAGTGTGTTGTAATCAAAGTGTAACTGCATTGACTTGTAATCAAATCGTCAATAAAGATATTCAAAGTGGACGTAGGCTATCTCTGAAGCCGAACCACTATAAAATTGCTGTTGTTTACTGTTTTTTCACTATTATCTACTTATAATCTGTTCCCGAGTTATCGGGTGGTGCTTTCACGATCTCACTTTATACATTGGGGTGTTAGCGTTCAAATTTAAGCATTAACATTTTTGGTGCTTTCACTGAGAATCACAACTCAGGCGAGTTATCATCATTGCTTCACAGAGGTTTGTAGAAAGAATTTCCTTGAAAACCAGAAGCCTATCCGAGATTATGGCTCCTGGAAGGAAAAGTAGATCTGTCAGATCTGGGAATATTCAAGAGGGAACCTCCGCTTCCCCCATATCGAATCAAGCCACTCCAGCTGTCGGAGTTACAAAGGCAGAGCTGGATGCTGCAATCTTAGGGCTGAACCAACAGATAAATGCCCAAAATGCACAATTCGAGGCTCAGAATGCCCAGAATGCTCTAATTCTGAATAGGTTGAACGATTTGCTTGGGGAAAACCGCCAACCAGCAGGTAATGAAAGGAATTTCGCTGGCAATGTTCATGATGCTGAAGAAAGAAATGCTCCTGAAAGGGCTGCTAGCCCCTTTGAACAAACACTTCCAGAGGTTGGTGGATCTAGAGCTCGACATGATGAGGAGTATCTTTCTGGAATGGTCCGACAAATTATGAAAGAGAGTATGCAGAGGGTTGAAGACGAGAAAGAATGGGGTTTCGCCCCAAGTAAAACTCCGTTTACTGAGAAAATCTTAAAGGCTGAATTCCCAAGGAAGTTTGTCCCTCCAACCATTCCAGCTTACAAGGGGACAAGTGATCCGAACGAATTCTTATACAAGTATGATTGGCACATGACAGGTGCCAGAGCCTCTGATGAAATAAAGTGCCGATATTTTCCTGTGTATCTCGAAGGTGTAGCTCTGCTTTGGTTCACCAAACTTCCAGTCCGATCTATCGATCAGTTTTCTGACTTAACCCGGAAGTTCAAGGAGCAGTTCAGACTATACGCCTCAAAAGCCAAGGATATCATGTCACTGTCAAGTTTGGAGCAGAATCCAGGAGAGACTATCAAATCTTTCTTAAACCGCTTTAATATAGCGCTAGCTGAGGTGGACAATGCAGAACCGCGAATGATATTGACTTATCTGATGAAGGGTATTGACAAGTCGAGCGAGTTTGGGAAATGGCTAAACATGAAGGAACCAAATTCCCTTGAAAAGTTCTATAAAAAAGCAGATGAATTCATACGCGTAGAAAGCCGTCCCGTACCGGTAAAGACGGTGTTGGAAAAAGCCGAAGATAACACTGTTGTTCCACGCAAGAATGAATCTGTAGGGCAAAAAAGGGAAAATAACAACGGGAAGAAGCAGAGTAATCTGAAGAAGCCCCGATCCTTCAAGCCATCAGAATATACTCCTTTATCAGATACGCCGGAACGTATCTACCTTGCCACTAAAGATTCTATTGACTTTCCTAAACCTCCTCCTCTAAGGACCGGGAAAAAGGCTATACAGAGTGGGAAGTTCTGCCGCTTCCATAATCAACCCGGTCACGAAACCGACGAATGCCGCCAGTTGAAAAATCTGATTGAAGAGTTGCTAAGGGAAAACAAACTGCAACAATTTGTGAAAAAGAATAGCAACAATCCTGCTTCATCTAGTCAGGGGCAACAGGCTCCTACTCATCAGCCTAGGACGACTGAGAAGGCTGCAGGGCATGAATCTGGAAGGCCCACTATCAATGTCATTACAGGAGGACCTCACCCAGCGGGCAGAAGCTGGGGTGAGATGGAAAGGTATACCCGAGCTTTAAAGTATGTACCGACAGAGGAAGATGTATTCGTTTTGGAAGGTGCTACGCCCTTGAAGCAACAAAGAACTCTTGATGATGATATTGTATTCAAAGCTAAGGATTCCGCAGGTATTGAAGCTCCTACCTTGGACCCCTTAGTCATCTCGGCTAGTATCGGGCCAGCTATTGTCAGAAGAGTTCTCATTGATTGTGGTGCATCCTGTAATATCCTCTTCAAGAAAACATTCGACCAAATGAAGATCCTTATGGCTGATGTGCAAGCCTCATCGCAGAAAATTGCTGGTTTCACTGGGGAGCCAAAGCAGCCGGTAGGGACCATTGATTTGTTTGTGGAACTTGGAGAAGGAGAGAGAAAAATGGTCCGCAAGCAAACTTTTTTGATTGTCGACGAATTTTCTGCTTACAATGCTTTCCTTGGTCGTCCAACTCTGGCAGCGTTCAAAGCTGTTCTTGCCCCGTGGTGCCTCACTATTAAATTCCCTACAAACAATGGAGTGGGAGTTATAAAAGGGGATCAAAATGCTGGGCGAGAGTGTTATCTGACAGAGCTACGAGAAACCAGAAAAAGAGAAATGGGAAAGAATGTGGCAGCCCCAGTCCGCATCGAAGAACCAGCCTTGTAGCAATTACAGGGCGGACCCTGCACTGGCGAGCACAGCGGAGCAAGGAAAGAGATGGACCCTAGAAAAGTCAGTGCAAAAATAGAGTGGTACCAGTGGAAACGACAATACCAATACCTGTTGACCCAAAGGACCCAAACAAGGTGTTGAATGTGGGTTCACAACTTAATGTGTCAATTCAGAATATCTTAATATCTTTTTTAAAGGCAAATCTGGATGTTTTTGCTTGGACTCATGCCGATATGTGCGGAATATCCCCAGAAGTTGCAGTGCATGCTCTAAATATTGATCCAAAATTTACACCTGTGAAACAAAAGAGGAGAACTCAAGGTCCAGAAAGGTCGGCGGCATTAAAAGAAGAAGTTGATCGGCTCATGGGGAATAATTTTATCAAAGAATCTACCTATCCGAATTGGTTTTCAAATCCAGTGCTGGTTAAGAAAGCCAACGGAAAATGGAGAGTATGCATCGATTTTTCAGATCTAAACAAGGCCTGCCCCAAGGACTGCTTCCCATTACCCAGAATCGATCAACTGGTAGACGGAACAGCGGGACACAAATTGTTATCTTTTATGGATGCTTACTCCGGATATAACCAGATTATGATGCATGAGCCGGATCAGGAGGACACGAGCTTTATCACCGACATTGGTCTTTACTGCTACAGAGTTTTGCCCTTCGGGCTAAAGAATGCAGGGGCAACATACCAAAGACTTGTTAATGCTATGTTCAAACAGCAATTAGGCAAGACTATGGAAGTCTACGTCGATGACATGTTAGTAAAGTCTAAGAAAGCAGTGGATCACATAGAACACTTAGCGGACATGTTCGCAGTCCTCCGAAAATACGGAATGAAGCTCAATCCTTTGAAATGTTCATTTGGAGTGGAATCCGGCAAGTTTTTAGGTTTCATCGTGAGCGCTAGGGGCATTGAGGCCAGTCCAGCTCAAATTACTGCACTGAAAGAAGTCAAAGCCCCTAGAACAAAGAAGGAATTGCAAAGTCTCAATGGAAAAGTCGCCGCCTTGAGTCGGTTCATTTCCAAAGCCACAGATAAATGCATCCCATTCTTTGACGCCCTAAAGAAAGGAAAGAAAAACTTCGATTGGACTCCCGAATGCCAAAAAGCCTTTGATGAATTGATTCGCCATATGGAAACGCCTCCAATACTTTCTAGGCCTGGCGATGGCGAGGATCTTCTTATATACTTGGCAGTATCATCTCATGCTTTAAGTGCAGCGCTGATACGAGAAGATAAAAGGATTCAACATCCAGTTTACTATATCAGCAAAAGACTCACTTGGGCAGAGATGAATTACTCTAAGTTGGAAAAACTCACCTATTGCCTACTAATTGCATCTAGAAAGTTGAGGCAATATTTTCAAGCTCATCCTATCAGAGTCCTCACTAATCAACCTTTAAAGCAAGTCCTGTTTCGCCCTGAGACTTCGGGTCGTCTTCTAAAGTGGAATATTGAACTCAGTCAGTATGACATCACTTATCATCCCCGAAAAGCAATCAATGGACAAGCTTTAGCGGATTTCATCGCAGAATTCACAGATAAGGGTAACAGTGAGGAGAAAACGGTCGACGATTCCCCAATCCAATGGAAGTTATATGTCGATGGTGCGAGAAACGACTACTGTTCTGGAGCCGGAGTTGTACTTGAGACCCCTGAAGGCCGATCATTATGTTATGCACTAAGATTGGAATTTCCTTCAACAAACAATGAAGCAGAATACGAAGCCCTTATCGCAGGCTTAAGGATTGCTAAAGAATTAAACGTCCGAGCGTTGCAGATATTCAGTGATTCTCAGCTTATTGTATGCCAAGTCAAAAAGGAATTCCAAGCAAAAGGGGGGAATCTGCCCGCCTACTTGTCAAAGGCTTGGGAACTCCTAGGTGATTTCGATCATTACATGATAAGTCACATTCCTCGAGAAGAAAACGTGAAAGCAGATTCTCTCGCAAAGTATTCTAGCACAGGCGAAGCTCAATTTCTGGGGTTAACTCCAGTGGAGGTACTGTCGACTCCTAGCATTGATGAGATGGACATTGATTGGATCATGAGCATGTCTCAAGAGCAAGAATCATGGATGACTCCGATAACAGAATATCTGCTCAATGGATCCTTACCAGGGAACTCAAAAGAACGGCAAAAGCTACTAAGAAAAGCCTCTCGATACATAATCCAGGATGGCCGATTATACAGACGGGGATTCTCAATGCCATTACTTCGATGTGTATCCAGGGAAGAGTCCAAAGCAATCCTAGCAGAGGTACACGGAGGAGAGTGTGGTGATCATTCAGGTGGCCAAACATTAGCAAAGAAAATTCTCCGATACGGATATTTTTGGCCAGAAATTAATCGAGATGCAGCAGAGTATTCCTGAAAATGTGATAGATGCCAAAGATTCGCCAAAATTCCTAGAGCTCCTTCCACTGAACTCACACAGATGGTCAGTCCATGACCATTTGCAATATGGGGGATAGACCTTGTAGGACCGTTACCAACTGCCAAATCTGGAATTAAATATGCCATTGTTGCTGTATATTATTTTACTAAGTGGGCAGAAGCTGAACCACTGGCTACTATCACCTCAAAGAAGATGATAAGTTTTGTGACTAAAAACATCATTTGCAGATACGGCGTGCCTCAAAAAATAATTACAGACAATGGTACTCAGTTTGAAAGTGAAGAATTCCAAGGTTTTTGCAAGCAATTCAAAATCCGAAAAAGCTTCTCAGCAGTGGCTCATCCGCAGGCAAACGGGCAAGTGGAAGCCGTGAACAAAATTATTAAGTCAACCATCAAAAAGCAACTTGAAAGAGCGAAAGGTGGTTGGGTCGATAAGCTACCACTGGCACTATGGGCATACAGAACCACTCACAAAACTGCAACTGGGCACACCCCGTTTTCATTAGCATACGGGTCGGAGGCAATGATTCCGGTAGAAGTAGAGGTCCCTTCACATAGAAGAATCCATTTCAACCAAGCAGAAAACGAAAAGCTACAGCTTGAAGCGCTAGATCTCCTTGATGAAAAAAGAGATGAGGCTAATCTCAGAATTGCAGCTCATCAGCAAAGGATAGCCAGACATTTCAATTCCAAAGTTCGCCAACGCAACTTTGAGATTGGAGACCTAGTCCTGAAAAGAATTATGACAGCGACAGGTGTGTTTGGGCCAAATTGGGAAGGACCATATGTCATAGGTCAGAAGCTTCTTGACGGCACATTCAAACTCACTACTGTTGAAGGAGATCAAGTCCCAAGGGCATGGAACAGCAATCATTTGCGTCCATACTTTACTTGAAAATTTTGTCGAAATATTGTAAAAAGAATTATGAATGCATGATTCTTGTAACTGAAGGCAATTGTAAAACTGATGCAAGTAAATAATAAAAAAATATAAAGTGGATGTAGGCCCAATTTCCTGGCCGAACCACTATAAATCTTGTGTTCCTTATTATTATTACATGTTTGCTTTATTTTCGATATAAAAAGTACATAGAATGTATTGCTGAAATGTCGATTTAAATTTTTGCAGACAATGGAAGTGAAACTTGCACATAATAAGACCCAGTGATTCTCGCCAAATTTCAAGTCACAAAAGCTCCAAATTCAAATCCTAGATAGGAAGTACTTCAATTGAAAAGCCTATGATTTCGACAGAAACGGGCCTTTGCTAATAAATTGAGATCGTTTGAACAAACAAACATCCAATTAAGAAGCTGATGCTCGTTCTCACGAACTTGCCTGGCAATGAAGTACATTTCCTTGGATTAAACAAGTCACTTGTAAAAATAAAAAAGAGGATCACTGAAAGAGCATAAGCAAGTGGACAAGGGAACAACCAAAGCCATCATCGGCAGCACAAATCCTCTTCGGAGGCACAACTCTTCGGAGGATAAAGACCTCTAATGGGTCATACGCCACAAAAAAGAAAGTTCTCTACTCAACAAAAAAGATTGGAGGAGTCATGACCCTCCAACCATGAGAGAGTAACTTCCAGGCGATGAAAACCCTCTTTGAGGCACATTTCACCAGGAGTTGAAGTGTAACAACCGCTCTTCGGAATTTCACTTCACCAGAGTTGAAATGTAAACATAATAAAAGCCCTCTTCGGAGGCCCATTTCACCAGGAGTTGAAGTGTAACAACCGCTCTTCGGAATTTCATTTCACCAGAGTTGAAATGTAAACAAAATAAAAGCCCTCCTCGGAGGCCCATTTCACCAGGAGTTGAAGTGTTACGACCGCCCTTCGGAATTTCACTTCACCAAAGTTGAAATGCAAAACAAAATAAAGACCTTTCTGGAAGCCCACGTTTCGCCAAGATTGAAATAAAACTTCCAAGTGTTGAAACGTGAAAAGGCTTTCTTCAAAGGCACAACTCCTTGGAGGTACACGTTTCGCCAAGATTGAAATAAAACTTCCAAGTGTTGAAACGTGAAAAATCCCTCCTCAGAGGTACAACCCCCTCCCGGGGACACAATCAAAAAGAAAGACTTCTTCGGAAGCCCACGTTTCACCGAGATTGAAATAAAACTTCCAAGTGTTGAAACGTGAAAAGGCTTTCTTCAAAGGCACAACTCCTTGGAGGTACACGTTTCGCCAAGATTGAAACAAAACTTCCAAGTGTTGAAACGTGAAAAATCCCTCCTCAGAGGTACAACCCCCTCCCGGGGACACAATCAAAAAGAAAGACTTCTTCGGAAGCCCACGTTTCACCGAGATTGAAATAAAACTTCCAAGTGTTGAAATGTGAAAAGGCTTTCTTCGAAGGCGCAATTCCTTGGAGGAACACGTTTCACCAAGATTGAAATAAAACTTCCAAGTGTTGAAACGTGAAAAATCCCTCCTCAGAAGTACAAATTTCTACCTCAAAAAAAAAAATATATATATATATATATATCCTCATCAAGGGCATACTTTAACTTTCAAAGGAAGAGTGATTTACCTATTCTAGAAAATAACCTTCCTCAAAAAAAAAAAAAGAGGAAGAAAGTTAAAGTACTCTTCAGAGGCCTGCTTTACCACATAGAAGAATTCACTTGGCAAAATGCGTACTTAAGCAAAAGAAAAAAGTGATTTCTTCGAAGGACAAAGCGTAAAAACTTATATGAAGGAAGTTGTACTCTACGAAAAATTTCTTCAAGAATGAAGTAATTATTCTTCAGAAAATAAGAGTGCGAGTCCCCTCAAAGTATAAAATATTGCAACAAACTTATGGTATGGGGGCAACATCGTATAGTTACATACAAAATGGTATAGCTACATCGGTAAAGTACGCTCAAACAACATACCACAAGCTCACCGCAATATCATATAAATAAACTTGTGCAAAAATGAATAATAAATGCATTCTCAAATTCAAACAAGAGTCTGTACAAATAAAGGATCATTTTATTCAATTGCAGATACAGGTTTCAAAATAAAAAAGCAGGGGCCGGTGCCTGCACAACATCCGACCATTACACAAAAAAGGAGTCAAAAAGCCCGAAGTCCGACTCTTCACTTCTTCTTACCACCTTTGGACCCTTTGCCTGGCCGAATGATTAGTTTTTCAGGTCTATCTATAGGCATAAGGGAAGAAGGAGAGGGAGGTGCAACCGGTGTAACTTCCGGTTCCTCTTCAGTAGTGATGATTTTCTTCCCCCTCCTCTTCGATGTTCCGTGCTTCTTTCTTCTCTTCGAAGAAGACTCACTCCCTGGAGTAACAAGAGCGGACAAAACTACGTCATCAGAGGGAGTCCGTTCCGGAGAGATCTCGCCTCCTTCAAGTCCCTCGTCCTTCTGCTCTTGCGAAGCGATAGGATCATCCAAGCCATGAAGAGCCTCAATTTGTTCCTCTTGTGACCCGGGCTGTGAAGCAGAAGGAGGAGTCACCTGAAGAGACGGAGGAGGGATAACCGGAGGAAGTGAAGTCTGCACAGCACTTGGTGTTTCAACTGCAGAAGAAGAGAAATTAAAAATATTAGTATCTCCCCGAAAGAAGGGAGATATGGGTTCGTCGAGATTCAAGAAGTAATCGAGAAGCTCATCAAACTTTTGAGGAGTAAGCAAGCGATCCACCTGAATCGGACCAATGTCAAAATTACCTGAAGATGTTTGCTTCGTTAGTTCAATCTCATAATTCTGAGCCCCGATATCCTCCAAAGCCTCATCATCAGTAGGGGTGATTACCCCGGTTCTTGTAGGAGGCAGCGAATGAGCACTGGAACCTGTAATGTCCACTTCGGAAGAAACTAAAGGACGTTCAGAAGTGGTAGGTGGTGTTTCTTTCTCAGAACGTTCCCCTTCCGCCATTCCGGCCCGTACCCTGGCGAGTTGCTCTTTTCCCTTGGCAAGAGCGGCGCGGGCATCATCATCGAGATAATGCTCTTCAAGAGCTGTCTCAGCGTAGCCGGCACCTTTACCACCTAGCATATCGAGTGCTGCCTCCCAAACTTCAGCTAATGTAATTTCATACTTAAGGCCTAGAAAGGCAAGGCTGCCACGCCCCAAAATGCTGTGCAGATAGAAATCAAATAATGTGGAGCTAATGTCAGCTTTGGTTACTTGATGGGCCTCTTCGGCCGCGAGTTTACCAGAAACAGCCTCGTCACGCTCCTTTTCGGCCATAGCAAGTCGAGCTTTTAGCATCTCTATCTCCAAGCTTTGAGAGCCGGTATGTTCTCGCAGCTGTAAAGTTTCAGCGCGATATTCTTCTATGACCTTCTCCTGGTGTGTAAGCTTATCTTCGACTGCCCTTTGACTGGCATGCGCATCTCGTACTTGTTGCTGAAGCATGCTCTCCTTTTGAGAATAGAAAGTAGATGAAGTAGCTAATTCTTCCTTAAGCTTTTCTACTTCCGCTTCCAGCTTTTCATTATAGGAAGCAATACTTCTCATTTCGGCGTCATGCTGTTCGAGAGTCTTCTGCCACTCAGCCTTATCGTTCTCCATTGTGAGCATGCCTCGAGATTGGCTCGGTTAACCCTCTGAAGCTCGTCGACAAGTTTTTGCCAGTTCGACATTCTTTCAATATCGGTCCTGACAGAATCAAGATTTCGCAGCATAGCCGATTTGTCGAGAGGAACCAAGTCGAGATCAAATCGAACCCCTCTCAGGCACCACTGAGGGAATCGACTTTGAAGAGTGGGAGGACCTTGCCCAACTTGGTATGCGGGCCGGTTGATGATTGTTTGAATGTCGGAACGAACGGGGGCAGGAGATTGAGCAGGAGCGTTTTGAGAAACTGTCGGCATTGTTTCTTCAGTAAGTTTAGCCCGCTTGCTAGAAGAATCTTCCATGTGTCCTTTACCTCTCTCATCGTGAGTCTTTCTTTTTTGGGTATCATCATCTCTGTGGGGAGGGTCATGTCTTTCTTGTTCTCTTCGGTGACGTTCTTCATATCCTCGTCTCTCGTCTGCTTTCCTGATGGCCCTCTCTTCATCCGATTCTCTGTAAGAGGGGAGGTGACGCCTGTAATCATATTGGCTACGCCTCCCGTAGCGCTGGAAATCATCATAGTATGAACTACTGCGCCCCATTGGAGAATCTGGAATAAAAATAATAAGCTTTAGAAATCTTTAAAGTATAAGAAGATGAATGCGTAGAAGTGCTGAAGAATTCTAAGTGTTGTGTAACGTGTAAACTACACGCATCAAGTTACAGACCACTCTGTGGAGTAGAGGTAGTGATAACTTGAGTGGAAGGAGTTGACATTTGTTGTAGAGAGGATGTCGCTTCAATTACAGAAGAGATAGTTTTGGAAACATCATCTTTGAAAAGTTCTTGAGAAGTCACAATTAAATCGCTCAACCCCTCGAAAACATCATCACCATCATGTTTTTTGGGACTGGTTTTCTCCACTCCTTCGTCAGCAAATCTTCCGGAAGATCGTGGAGTTTCTTCCTCTTCGATAACTGGGGCAAGTGCGGACTTGTCAGACGGCCCCGCAACGTCCTTCGGAATTGAACACTTCACTAGTGGAGTTTCTATAGAGGTTCCTCCCTACGTGTGCTCTTTAGTAGAGACCGGGGCATCAGGAATTTCCGTCGGAGAATCAGGAATTTCAGTTGGGACTTCACAAAGCTGAGTGAAGCGAGAGGAATGAAGAAGCCCATATTGATGTAAAAATCCATCATTTAACAAAAACTTTATACTCCTCTCTTCTGCCGCCACGGCGTTCAATCTCTCAAAAATTTGTTTATAGCATGGATCTCTAGAGGGAGGAGGAAGTGCTAAAACAGAATAAAAAAAAAGAAGCCAAGTTAGCGTTTAGTAACCCAGATGTCGAAAAGCCCAAGAATGGAGAAATAAAAGCAGGAAAATCTTACTTCCTACTCTCCAGATGGCATAAAACCCTGGAGGACAGCGGACAAAGAAGTACTGATTTAGAAATCCATGAACGCTTTCAGGAAGATCGGTGATGAGCTTGCGGTTTCAAGCACTCCTTATAACTACGATAGAGGGGTGATCTTTAATTTTTGTGAATGAGCAGAAGTAGCAGATTTCCTCAAAGCTCGGTAATCGGCCCAGGACTCTACTAAATAGCACACATAACCCCATCAGAATGGCATGACCATTGGGGTGCAATTGGAATGGAGAGATAGATAGTCGAAGCAGGAACTGCTGAAGGAAGTCATTGAAAGGTGGTATGGCACCGCTCAAGCACATTTGGCGGTTGACGGCAATAAATCCAGAAGGGGGACTATCTGCAGTATCATTTGGCCCCGGCAGTAAGGCATCAGCTTCGGCAATGCCAAACTGGATGAGCAATTGGTTAAACACCCGCTGATTCGGAGTTGTGGGAGTTCTCTCCGGAGGGTTATCCAACAAGTTGGCTACTAGGAAGACATCTTCAGCCTGGCCCATCGGTTCTTCTTGTTGAGATGTCATTCTACACAAGCAACTGGGTGTTCAAATGCGAAGGTGCACGTTTCCTAAAAGTGTGAAGTGTTGTGCAGAACTAATGAAAATAACAAGTAAATATAACTGGAATTAAACTGGTTGACGATTGATCGACTATGGTAATTTCAGAACTTGTTAATTTAAAATTCAAGCACAATATTAGTGCAGGCTGGTCAGTTTCAATTGACTGTTTCAGTGTTGCTTTAATATTCTACTTGAAATCGATAGCACTTCGTTCACACGATTTGTTTAAGTTAATTATCTGTTATTAACTAATCTGTTATTTGATATGGGCAGTCGATGACAGTATATTCGTCCCAGTTTTCTGTGAATGTTGTATTGAACAGATTGTTAACCTGAAAGTCAAAATAACCTGTGAATGAATGCAATAAAATTCAACAGTTCAAAGTTAATGCAATGGTCCAAAGTTCGAGCAGAATTCACGCAAGTCCTAACTCGTCAACGGTTCAAAAATTTTGAGTCGGCAGTGCCCTAAGTCGTAAGTCGTATAAAAAGGGAGAAGCTCTGGTTCAACTTAAGGCTTAGGCCGTAAGTCGTAAGTCTTGAGTCGTGAGTCGTAAGCCGTGAGTCATAAGTCGTACCTCGACCACGACTCAAGGCTTAGGCCATGGATCATGTTGGGTCGGATCATGGTTGTTGGATCATACAAAAATGACCGAGTCGTACCGAAAGCAGTATTCGAATCAATCTGACCAGCTAATCACCTAACTCCTAACCAGATTGCCTTCTAACCCATAAACCATTTCACTCCTAACTCCTAACCCGTTAATCTTCCAACTTTTAACCCAATAAGATCTCAATCAACAATCCTAGCTCTATCGTACCACTAAACCGCCTCGAATCGTAAACCATCAGAACAAATAACCCTAAGTCCATTGACGACCAGAGCAACCAAATTCGCAGGGCTCAAAGGGGAAAATCAAAGATGAAGATGGGGCGCATAAGCTAGGGATAATCGAAAATCATAAGGAGAGCGAGATCGCTTAGCTATATGATGATAGGGATGATCGATGGAGAATTTGGTCGAAATCGCTTTTGAAAGCTTGAATGCGCGTTAATGGCAGACACGGTTTAAAGGATAGGGAATGAGAAGAAAAGGTGAACGACTCAGGTTTTTATAACGTTGGGCAGTAGAGTTTGAGTCGGCACACGAGTTAAGATAAGTCGAAGCACACGACTTACGACTTAGGCGTGTACTTCGAGGGGCAAATGTTTACCCTGTTCTTCCAACGAGATGAAACTTGGGCCGACTCATCCACTTAAGGTCTTTAACGACTCATTGGATTTACGACTCAAGGGGTTTAAGCAACTTAAGGAAAGGACCGACTCAGCTGGTAGCGACTCAATTGGCTGACGAGCTAAGGCTCAAGGCGACTTAGAGGAATGGAACGACTCATGGAGGTTAGCGGTTCATGATACAGGCCGACTCATTGAGTTACCGACTCAACGAAGTTCACGGCTCATACGAGACGACTCAGGAAGCCTCACGACTCATCGAGTCACTGACTCAATAAGTCAATGACCTAAAGCTCAGAGCGACTTAAAGGGTTACGACTCAAGGGGTTAACGGTTCACAAGGCAGACCGACTCAGTGCATTACCGACTCATCAAGGCTATCGCCTCAGCGACTCAACAAGTCCACGACCCATCATAAGAAACAACTCAAGAGGATTGACAACCTAAGAAGATAAGTCCCTAAGTCGCTTCACCTATGCACCGCTACCTGATAAGTCGTCAACGACTTAACGACTCATGACTCAGAATGACTCGTCCGCGACTTAAAGCCATTGAATCATATTCCATTGCCACAGTACCTATTCCTATGAGAACTGACTCGTAGGCGACTCATGACTTGGAATTCTGGAAAGCGAACTATTGAGAGACCAAAGGCTTAAGCAGATAAACCGGCCACGACTCAACTTGACTCGGCCACGGCTTAGCCTAAGTCGGTCACGACTCAGGACTTGGGCGAAAAACTTCTATCCAGATTTGCCTATAAATGCATGGCCACCTCCAACATTCAAGGGACTTTTTGGCTGATTCATCTCAAGCGCCGTTACTCTGCTGCATTCTAGACTACTTCAACACCTTCAAGAAACTTCACGAAGAAATCAAACATGTCAAACATGTGTTCAAAGATTTGGATCGACATTGAAGTTTAGGCTACTTGTTCAAAGTCACTTGAAACTCAAAGTGTGTTGTAATCAAAGTGTAACTGCATTGACTTGTAATCAAATCGTCAATAAAGATATTCAAAGTGGACGTAGGCTATCTCTCAAGCCGAACCACTATAAAATTGCTGTTGTTTACTGTTTTTTCACTATTATCTGCTTATAATCTGTTCCCGAGTTATCGGGTGGTGCTTTCACGATCTCACTTTATACACTGGGGTGTTAGCGTTCAAATTTAAGCGTTAACAATTTGAGTCTTGTTCGGGCTAGGTTAGGATTAGACTCGAGTAATGAATGTACAGCTCGAGTTAGTTTTGTTCAGGTTAATAATCCTGTTATGTTTTCAAAATTTAAAACCCAATTTTTAAAGTGTAAATCAAAGATTTAAATTAAGTTTTAAATCTAAATTTAAATTATGGATTCAAGTTTAATTTGAATCTTAAGCTGGAAATGAATGAAGTTCGTAAATTCAAATTTGTTTAAAATACTTTAAAGGGGTTTAGTGTTTAAAAATGTTTTTAAAGAAATTTGAATTTAAACTGGAAGTTGAAATGTAAGAAATGTTTTAAACAAGTTTAAATCTGATTCAAATCTGATTTTGAATCTTTGTTTTATAAATTTAAGTGTTTAACAATTTTGAATGATAAAGTAAAATTTAAATGTTTTGAATTTACAAAAAAAAATTTGTTTTAAACTCTTGTAAAAGTTTCTTTTATAAGAAAAGTATTATTTATCATGTAAATTTAAAGGTTTTAAATTGATTTTAAAACTTGTTAAAGTTAAATTAGAATTTGATGATTTGTTATTCATTTAATTATTAGGTTAATTAAATGGATAATTAATTTATTTAATAAATTAACGAAATGGATAATTTCTTAAAGTAATTAAGGGTTTAATCTTAAAAGTTTAAGATTAGTTATTCTTAGAACAATTAACTTGTAATTTAAGAATCATTTATTAATAAGATTGAATTTTAATTAATGATTAGTAATTAATTAATCAAGTAATAAAAGGTTAATGAAGTTACATTTAACACTTAATTAATTAAATAATTAGGGTTTAATTAATGGATAATTAATGATTAATTAATTTGTAATCAATAATGATTAAAATAAGTTAATTATTTTAGAAAAATAATTAATGAATTGTTAATAGTTAATGAAGGTTATTAACTAAGGATTATTTAATATTAATTAATGTGATTAATTTTTAATAATTAATTAGATTAATTAATTTAAAGATAAAAATTTATGTAAATTGTTAAGTATAATTGCTTATGGAAGTAATTAAGGAATTAATTACTTATTGTAATTAATTGAGTTTAATTTGATTAGATTAAGTTAATTAATTCAGTTTAATTAATTTAGAATAATCATTTGATGATTTGTGAAGTATAATTACTTAATGTAATTACATGAAGAGAAATTACTTAAGAAAAGTAATTAATGGGTAACTACTGGATGTAATTAATTGGAGATGATTTGTTGATGAAAGTAATTTGAGTATAATTACTTTGTAAATTAATCAAGGGATTAATTAGAGATAATTAATTATGAAGTAATTAATTTATTTGGTAAAGTAACTAAGGGTAGTTAATTACTGAATGGAGTTAATCAAGGGTGATTAACAATTATGGATTAACTAAAGATTAATTACTTAATGTAATTTATTTAAATAGAAAATGTAATTAGAAATCATTAATTATTATAATTAATGATGTAGTTAAGAATAGATTTATTTAGAAATAATTAATAAATGAAGGGATTAATTAATGTAATTATTTAAGAAGTAATGTAATTAATTATAGTTAATTAATAAAGAAAGTAATTAAAGATTAATTACTGTATTTGGTTAAGTATAATTAATTTGAAAAATTAATTAGTGGATAATTACTCAAATATAATTAAAGGTTAATTAATCACGGATGATTAATTAAAATGAATAATTGGTTGATGACTAATTAATTGATTGATAATTAATTAATGCTAATGTAAGCAAGATTTATATTAATGAAGTAATTAATTTAATTCACTTTAAATTAATTAGAAATCATGTAATTAATTTTAAATTAATTATATTTGGTATGATTATTAATCATTGCTAATATATGAATGGATGATATGGATTGCCTTGAATGGTTTGAATCTCACTATGAGATAAGTAATGTTGAGTGATATGGATGCATTGTGATGATGATTTGGATTATCTTTTGATAATGATAATAGGGATTATCTGTTGTGATGATAATGTTGATTATCTATTGTGAATCTTTGTATTATCTATTTGTGTGTATATAGATAATTGAATTGTTTTAAACCTTTAAAACAACTTGGCCTTAAAAGATACGCTTTGGATTCCAATGAGACCGCGATCGGGTTTCCATATTTAGATATCCGAAAACCACATCGATCCAAATTTACGATAGGCCGTGAATCTCATGTGAAGAGTGAAGACTCGAGGTGTAAGAACCATTCGTCAGTATACCTCTGAGGGTGATTCCGAGATGAGTTTGACGGAATAGTACTTTCAGATTCGAGATGAAGATTCAAAGTGCAAAGGTTATCGTCGCTAACTCTGAGGGTGATTCTAAAATGAGTGTAATGAGATAATGCCTTCAGTTTCGTTCGAACCCAGAACGAACTTGTATGGATTGAATGCTTTCAGAACATCGTTAGGTGGACGATGAGCATTCTAAGACATGTGTTCTCTAAAGGTAATCGTAGCCTCAAGCCTCATCAATCGGGAATGGCTAAAACAGGGGAGGTGCAGCAAGGCTAAGTGGGTCATGCCCAAGTAGGACGAGATTTTCCCCTGTCTAGAGGTCCCTTTTTATTTCGGTTGTGTGGGCGGTTGGAACGTAAGCCAACTGCGGGGTTGTCTTGTTCGGGATTGTCCAGTAAGAGATGGTTCCGGTCTTGTATTGCAGGGGATTAGGAGTGATCCTCGGTACGTTGATCTAGGCCACGTACTATGACGGGAGGAACCCCGGTAGCCCTGCCATTGATGGAATCCAAAATCCAATAAGTGCCAACGGTTTTGATTGTATTACTCACTTTTGTGGCTAGTAGATGGAATTTAATAATGTAACAATTTCGGCTATTTCATATTTACTTGAAAACCCTAGACCTATTATAAAATCACTGGATTTCCTATCAAATGTTTTGGTTAGCGTAAGGTAAAAACTTTTCCATGTTTATGTGTGGGAAGTCTTACGTGATACTTTTCTGTTCAAAGGTTTTTCAAAGTTAAGCAACTTTAACCTGTTACTCACACCAGACCCATGTCTGACCCGGAGTTTATCTTCTATTTCTTAAACTCTTGGGTACACAAATTTTTACCAGTAACCAAGGAATTCAGGTTAGCTTTGACGAATTATGGAGGAGCAATGGAGCAGGAGGCTTCTGCGTGTAGATATGTTTAGTTTTCCGCTGTGTTTCCTATCTCTGTGTTGTCTATGAGTTGTATTGAGTTGTATAACTAGACAGGTGTTTATAACTGTCTAGTATGTGATGTATATTCCGTGTAACTCTGATTACTGTTGTATACTATGTAATATTTATTTTTTTAATATAATTTATTCGTTCCGCTGTTGAGATTCTGTTATTGTTTCTTCTTTCTTTTCTTTTTTCTCTTTTCTATCCCTTTCTTCAAGATGATGCGATTTTCTGTGGTAAGAAAGTCGGGTCGTCACAGTTGATATCAGAGCGCTAGGTTGAGTGAATACCTAGGCATTGAAGTGATTTCTTTCTTGAGAGAGCGTATTTGTAATTATATATATATATATATATATATATATATATATATATATATATATATATATTTACTTCTACCTATTTGTTGGATTACCTGTTTAGGTTTTTCCAATATAAGTTATAAAGGTAGATATGGTAGTGGATTGTGTAACACGACTACTACCATTGGTTGGAATTTGAATGTTGAGGCTGGAAGTGTATCTGTCGAGACTGTAGACCTAATACCATCTTGAGTGAGTTGTGTAGAGTGTAGAGATTTCATCGATCTCTGAAGGAAACCTGTAAAGGTTCGGAGTTCATATTTGAGTTGGACGAGTAGAGTTAGATCTATCGGTTAGGCAGAAGTAAATAATGGTATCTTGATACCTCAGGAATTAGTAGCTGTGTGATGAGACGCAGTGACTATGGATGTCTCCGAAGATTTTTCTTTGGAACAAGTTTAGGAAGTATGTCTGCTTCGATGTTGAGGCTGGGTTCAGCAGGATGTTTCTGTCTGGTTTGAGGTCCGAGTTTTCTCAAACAGTTTTGGATTAGGAAGTCTTTGGCGTCGGTGTCAGCAGTGCAACTTGGAGTACTCTGTGCTAGCAAGAAGGTCTTCTGGTTAGCAGTTTTTCTGAAGATGGAGTTCAGAAGCAGCAGAGTGGATCCATTTCTTCGATGGATTGGCTAGATAAGCATAAGCTGTTCTGAGCGGTAAAGAGAGAACAATTTTCTTTGGATATTGGAAGTGACTTGTGATAGTTTGAGTGTTCTCTTGAGATCCAGAGGTTTGGTGAAGCAGCTAAGGATCAAGGGATTAATTAGAGATAATTAATTTTGAAGTAATTAATTTATTTGGTGAAGTAATTAAGGGTAGTTAATTACTGAATGGAGTTAATCAAGGGTGATTAACAATTATGGATTAAATAAAGATTAATTACTTAATGTAATTAATTTAAATAGAAAATGTAATTAGAAATCATTAATTATTATAATTAATAATGTAATTAATAATAGATTTATTTAGAAATAATTAATAAATGAAGGGATTAATTAATGTAATTAATTAAGATGTAATGTAATTATTATAGTTAATTAATAAAGAAAGTAATTAAAGGTTAATTACTGTATTTGGTTAAGTATAATTAATTTGAGAAATTAATTAGAGGATAATTACTTAAATATAATTAAAGGTTAATTAATCAGGGATGATTAATTAAAATGAATAATTGGTTGATGATTAATTGATTGATTGATAATTAATTAATGCTAATGTAAGCAAGATTTATATTGGTGAAGTAATTAATTTAATTCACTTTAAACTAATTAGAAATGATGTAATTAATTTAATTAATTTAATTAATTTAAAATTAATTATATTTGGTGTGATTATTAATCATTGCTTATATATGAATGGATGATATGGGTTGCCTTGAATGGTTTGAATCTTAGCTATGAGATAAGTAATGTTGAGTGATATGGATGCATTGGTTGCATTGTGATGATGATTTGGATTACCTTTTAATAATGATAATAGGGATTATCTGTTGTGATGATAATGTTGATTATCTGTTGTGAATCTGTGTATCATCTATCTATGTGCATATAGATAATTGAATTGTTTTAAACCTTTAAAACAACTTGGCCTTAAAAGATACGCTTTGGATTTTGATGAGACCGGGATCGGGTTTCCATATTTGGATATCCGAAAACCACATCGATCCAAATTTACGATAGGTCGTGAATCTCATGTGAAGAGTGAAGACTCGAGGTGTAAGAACTATTCGTCAGTATAACTCTAAGGGTGATTCCGAGATGAGTTTGACGGAATAGTACTTTTAGATTCGAGATGAAGATTCAAAGTGCAAGGTTTATCGTCGTTAACTCTGAGGGTGATTCCAAAATGAGTGTAACGAGATAATGCCTTCGGTTTCGTTCGAACCCGGAACGAACTTGTATGGATTGAATGCTTTCAGAACATCGTCAGGTGGACGATGAGCATTCTAAGAGATGTGCTCTCTAAAGGTAATCGTAGCCTCAAGCCTCATCAATCGGGAATGGCTAAAACATGGGAGGTGCAGCAAGGCTAAGTGGGTCATGCCCAAGTACGACGAGATTTTTCCCTGTCTAGAGGTCCCTTTTTATTTCGGCTGTGTGGGCGGTTGGAACGTAAGCCAACTACGGGGTTGTCTTGTTCGGGACTGTCCAGTAAGGGATGGTTCTAGTCTTGTGTTGCAGGGGATTGGGAGTGATCCTCGGTACGTTGATCTAGGCCACATAATGTGACGGGCGGTACCCCGGTAGCCCTGCCATTGATGGAATCCAAAATCCAATAAATGCCAACGGTTTTGATTGTATTACCCACTCTTATGGCTAGTAGCTGGAATTTAACAATGTAACAATTTCGGTTATTTCATATTTACTTGAAAACCCTAGACCTATTATAAAATCACTGGATTTCCTATCAAATGTTTTGGTTAGCGTAAGGTAAAAACTTTTCCATGTTTATGTGTTGGAAGTCTTACGTGATACTTTTCTTTTCAAAGGTTTTTCAAAGTTAAGCAACTTTAACCTGTTACTCAGACCAGACCCATGTCTGACCCAGAGTTTATCTTCTGTTTCTTAAACTCTTGGGTACTCAAATTTTTACGAGTAGCCAAGGGATTCATGTTAGCTTTGATGAATTATGGAGGAGCAATGGAGTAGGAGGCTTCTGCATGTAGTTATGTTTAGTTTTCCACTGTGTTTGGTATCTCTGTGTTGTCTCTGAGTTGTATCGAGTTGTATAACTAGACAGGTGTTTATAACTGTCTAGTATGTGATGTATATTCTGTGCAACTCTGATTAGTGTTGTATACTATGTAATATTTATGTTATTAGTATAATTTATTCGTTCCGCTGTTGAGATTCTATTGTTGTTTCTTCTTTATTATCTTTCTTTTATCTTTTCTATCCCTTTATTTCTTCAAGGTGATGCGATTTTCTATGGTAAGAAAGTCGGGTCGTCACAGGGGAGGTGGCCAAGGCAATCCAAGGTGATGGTAATGAAGACTAGGCTCGGTTAGGCATGTTTTAAGGAGTTTGCAACATTTTCGTGGAGTTTTTGGTTATGGGGAAGGTATGGCCAGATCTGGTCAGAGGAAGAGGATGTGATAGGTGGTTGATGATGAGGATGAGGAAGTGGTGGAGGTGATGGCCAAGGCACTAGAGTGGAGAGCATGCAAATATGTGAAGAAATCATGGTCAAAACGAAGCAAAAGGAAGAAGAAAAAAAGAAAATGAAATACACACACACACAGCCATTACTTACAGAGGAGCAAGCTTCACACGAGAAGATGATCAAATGAGATGCGACAAATAAATTTGTACGTGAGTTTGTATTTAACAGAGAAGTTTCATGTTGATTTAGAGGGAAGAACGGTAGGAAATAAATAATTGAAACGTTAGAGAAATTTAAGGATTTTATTCCTATTAAATCAAGATAAGCAAATGGAAAAGTGGAACGAGTTCAAATGTTATACGTGAATTGCAAGGCAAAAAGGCAGCTGTTGACTTGAATGGCTAAAGTACGGAATCAAAGGGGTGTGCATTATAAATGCAATAAATAAATTGAAACGTATGCCCAAAATAAATAACAAAGTAATGTATCTTATATTTATTTGTTTCCTATTTATTCAATAAAATATATGCTAAAGAATAATTCTGTAAATAACGTATCGTATAAATAAACATCAGATAAATAAACAAGAAACGGATATAAAACGTATAATTTAGTTTCTATTTACAACTTTGTTACTCAACTTAAAAAAAGTTTGATTTGTTACATATCCATTTGATTTGTTTATTACTGAACAAAGAAATCAGATGTAGAACATATACAATAAAACGTATAGATTAATTGCTTTTTACAACATTGTTTATTACTTAATTCACAAAGTATATATCCAAATTAAATGGAAAAACGAAACAAATGTTGTAATTATATACAATTTAAATAAAGATTGGAAGCTAGAATTTAAATTTTAAAATTTCAATTAGAGTCAACATTTAACCCAAATATAAAATTCCAAAAATTGTTTCTATTAAATAAAATTGGGCAAATAATTTATAACAAATTCAGGAAAATTCTAAAATTCAAACTTTTAAAGAATTAAACACCAAAGTATTTTTAAAATAAAATGAATAGAAATATTTATTAAAATTTTGGGCTGTTACATAAAATATATGCATAACATATCATGTTACACAAATTAGAACATGATTTTGCAAACAAGATATTATTTATATAAATTTAAAATAAACAAATTTGTTAAAAAAACAATTTAAATACAATATTGTAAAAAACATAACTTTCACAATATTAGTCCGATTTCAATGGAACGAAAAGCGGTATTCTTGAAATTAAATCTATTTTCATTTACAAATTTATTTGATTAGTTCTTTTGTTTCGTTCATTACAAATTTTAATTTCCAAATTCAATTTCATTCACGAATCATTTAATTAATTGCAAGATCATTTTCAATTTATTTCTACTTTCTTGAACTTTATTTGCAACTCCCACCATTCCTGTTTCAACCTAACTTTCTTTTATTCGATAATATTTCAATTGTATTCAATTTACTAACAATTCAAATCAAATTTAATTTATAACTCATGTTTTCATTTCAATTCTTTTAACTTACTTCCAACTTTTATATCAATATTCGATTTTATTACAAAAATCACTTTATTAAATTTTCCTTAGTTCAGTTTTTTTTCTTCATAATTCCAGTTTGGATTTCTTTCATTTTCCAAAATTCCAACATTTTTATTTAAATTTTTTTATAAATACTTTTAAATTCACATAATACTATTAAAATAGCTTTTTATAAAAATACTTCTTATAACTCGATGTCTCAACTAGTCCATCCTTGTTCTTACAAAAATTCAGTCATTTGTTGATCAGGCATAGGAATGAAAATCTATTAGTACTTGGTAAACCCGTTTCAACACCCAGTGAAAATACTTGGGAAAATAATTTTATTGAAAATATAGAAAACAGTTTCTGAAAATAGAGGAAATATCTTTGGCGAGAATGCTCTGGAAATCATCACCCCCATCCATGGTCGCAGTTACATCTTGGGTTACGTTGCCATCGCAGCGAAAATCCATGTAACTGTAGGCACTCCACTCCCCTCGATTACGCCATGGATCCCACAACATATCGCAGTTACATTCTAGGGTTACGTTGCATCGCAGCAAAAGTCCATGTAACTGTAGGCATCAGCGCCCTCGATTTTTGCTGTCAAAAATGAAACTTCTCCACTCCCGCATAAGTCGCAGTCTACCGATGTAAAATCAAACGCAGACTGTTGGCTCTCAGCGGCGCACACGACTTTTGCTATGTTACCATAGGCCATAGTCTACCGCTATAAAGTCAAACGTAGACTGTTGACTCTCAGCGGCACACACGATTTTCGCTATGGTCTGCAGTAGATCGCAGTGACATCGAGTTACACTATCGTCACAGCATAACCCAAATGCCTCTGTAGGCATCAGCGCCCTCGACTTCCGCTACACACTACTCATAATCCTCAGAAACTAGTTTTTTTCAGACTCCTCACAGGATCAACTTTTGAACCCCCCCTTAGGTCCAAGGCAGTACCACCCTGTGGCACTCCTGAGAAGTTCATTTCAAAGGAGCGCCTTTTTCCCCAGAACCATTATCAAAACACTTTATACTATACACATATAGTATCTTCCAAATCATACACCTAATATGAATCCCATATAAATCTCTTTTTCTCAAAATCGATTATCCCAAAATCGATAATTCTCAAACTAGGCTTTCCAAATTCCAATATTGATTTTACCCAAAAATCAAAAGCCTTTCCAAAAATAAAGGTTCCCAAAACCTTTTTACAAAATCCTCATAAGATCCTTTATATATATATATATATATATATATATATATTTATATAATTTTTTAAGTACTTTGGATCATTACAAACTTGTATAAAACTCCTTTTATACTTCAAACACCTTCAAAATCCTTTTCTTCCGGCAATAGATTCAACAAGGGGAGATTTATCTTATATAACAAAGATATATAACTTTGTTTATTCAAAATCAAGTATTTAAATTTGATTACTCTTTTCTATAAAAAAAAATTCCATCTCACTTATCATCATAAAAATATCCAACTTTCACTTTTATCCATTGTATATTTCACAACATATACTTTCATTTCAAAAGAAATCATTTCACATTTCTTATTCACAAATTTCCCATTTCATTCAAATCCGTACGATGTAGACTTATCATCCATACACTATACCAATCTAATTGCTCACTCGATCACACAATTTCACTTCCAAACTAGTATCGTCCACCTGACTTCCTAGTGTGGACTCAGATTTGGTTTCTTGATCAGAAACCATCATTTTCCTTGCATGGCCTAACTATGATAGAGAATATCCAGAACTAATCAACAATCTATATCCAGGTTCGCCGTCGAAAATTGAGCGAAAAATCTCAACTCGGGTCGATAAACTATCTCGAAATGCTGTGCTCGAATCTGGGTCAAATCACTATGCGAATAGAATAATATACGAACATTCTACGTATTTATTTTCGTTGATTATTAACTAAATCAATTTCTCTTTCTATTCACATTTCCTTTAATTTCTATCCACATAATCACAATTGTTTCAATTCCATTGGATTATCACTTTAATCCTTATCCCAAATGGATATTCAATCATAAACAGTTTGAACACTGTCCAGCGTAAATTCAGAAAATAGCTTGAAAAGTTTAAAATAGATAAGTCGTTGAAAAATAATTATTAGTCTGTAAAATAGCTGTAAAATAGTTAAATAATTTTAAAATAGTTGGAAATTAGTCAAATAGTTATAGAAATTTTAAATAATTGCAAAATAGTAATTAATTTGTAAAACAGTTGAAATAGTTGAAAAATTAGTAATTAGTTTATTAAATAATTGTAAAATAGTTAAATAGTTCCGAAAGCAGTTGTTAAGTAAATATAAAATAGTTTTGTAATTTGAAAAAAAGAAATGTTGTGTAGTAAATAGTTAGGAAAATAGATTTATACAAAAATAATTTATTTTGAAAATAGTCCGGAGCCAAACTGTTCAATTCTCCATCAATTCAATTTAAATTTCCAATTCCATTTAAATTGACCCAATTCCAATTTGAATAACTTCCATTTTCATTGAAATTGATTTAACCCTAATTCAAGTTGAATCAATCTTGATTTCTTTCCTAATCCAAATCAAATTCAATTTTATTTTAAACCTGTTCAACTTTAATTACATTTCCAAATTATTCCAATCAATTTGGACTAATATCAATTGGACCCACTTTAATTTCAAATCATTTCAATATAATCCAATTCAAATTTTCCATTTAAATTTTTAAACCTATACATCTTCAATCACAATTCTAAATAATTCAAATCATATTCAATTTGAATGAATTCAATTAAATTTCAAATTTAAACCATCCTGAATTATATAAATTCGAGTTAAATTTTTAAATGTTGATTTAATCCTTTAAATCAAATCAACTTATCACTTTAAACCATTTAATTCTAAATCCATTTCAAACTTATCTTCATTTAATTTTAATTTGGTTTTATTTCTGTTACCACTTAATTTCATACCAATTCAAGATTTCAATTTGGTTGTATTATATTACTTCTAATTTAATTCCAATAATTTAACAACCAATCACCTAAATATTTATTAGAAGGAAATATTGCTTTATATATCAAAATATATTCTTATATAAAATCATTTAAAATCTTTATATAAGAAAATAACAAATACACTCTCATACATACATACACACATACATACATACATACATACATAAATATACATATATATATAGACACACTCAACTCATTCTAGGGTACCATTGACCCTATCCTTAATGAGTAATCCCAACAGTGCCAAGGTTCTCGCTTAACCTTCGGCTCTGATACCAACTGTAACGACCTAGAATGTTCGATTCCGAAAAATTCCAGATAGTTATGAAAAAGAAGAAAAAGATAGAAGAACAGAAACACCAACATCTCACATTCGCAGTGGATAAAATAAAATATCAAATAATAAAAGTTTACAAAAGAATTCTGTAGCTGTCAAAATACATCAGAGTTACACATACATACAAACACTGGATATACACAATCATCATGTCACAGATATACAACAATATAATACAGCAGAAATACTCCATATGTTCTCGCCATCCAGCTCGCCTCCTGAGCTCCAGAACGTCCTTACCTTAAAACCTGTAATACTCGGTCTGACCTAAGCATTACATCAAAGTAACACCCTGGTCAGGTTGGAAACCAACGTGCGTAATCCCATTTAACATGGAATACAAAGCATACAACTTAAATAAAACCCGAGGTAACTCGTATTAATTTACAAATTCACAATTTGTTATAGACTTCTCTAATTTCACACGTCAATATCTAAGTACCAAAAACTTAGATTGAATAGTCCAATTCACTTAAATCATTTCATTCCAGCCTATTGATGTCACATATCAACCTATAAAAATTCGAAGTGGTTTCGGGTATTTTCTAATACCCGACCCGGTCTTTTCGAGTCTCATATCATCCTATCCCAAGTTATCCAAATGAAACACTCTTCAAACTTTAAATACAGGATGTCCCTTTTCACAACAATTCATCATTGATGGATAACCACAATATCCTGTCCCCCCAAACATATGATACTACAAGACACTTCATACCAGAGATATCAACTCATTCAAGGCATCCAATACCATTCAATCATCCATAAGCAAACTTGATCACTTCCAAAATAAATTTAATCACTTGTTTGCATTCATAACCGGCGCTATATTATATTGCAAACTGACACAGACACACTATATTGCAAACTGACACACACTGACACACACAATTCAAAATTTTACTTTATATTCCACTAAATTTGAATATTAATTATATAATAGATGAGAAGGAAGAACTGAGAAAAGGAAAACAAAAACTCTTATTTCTTAAATTCGAAGTAGCTTGCCGATACAACAGTTAGCAATGTTTTTGGGTAAATTTCAGTTTTACCCAAATGTTTCCATAATAAGGTAGCAAATAAATGCGTATGAATAGCCATAAACCACCTCAGACGAAGTCTGTATTTTATCTCGTTTATTTTAGGAGTAGAATCAACGGTATGATGCTAATTTATAAGGAGTGAGTTCAGAGAAAAAACAACTATTTCTTAACTACTCCAAACCATAAGAAAATTATACAAGATTAGGCTGTACTTTAAGCTTTCATTCATCTATTGGAGAACTGAGACATGCAAGTTCTAAAAGTTCATAGTGTAATTCCTTCATGTTGAAGATAGCCTAACTTCTAGACAAAGACCAAATATTCATTTTTGGATTTTTCATACTTTATTTGACGTCTACTATCATTTAAAATAAGTTATTAGGATAACATAAAAGCAAAATCAGCTAGGTTGAAAACCATGCAAACAATATATTTTTTATTTGTCTTATGATGTTTTCTCAATTTTGTAACATAGTATTACTATGATCTGGAAATGTATTACAACTTATATGCAATATCGCATGTTTGCATATTGGGATTTCAGTTCCTAACATGCTATTATGAACTGAAACTATGTATGTACTATTATTATATGCATAGCAGATATATAATAAAAGCATATAATTTCGATCATATTTTCAGTTCATAACCCAGATACAACAAAAACTAAATACACATAATAAGATATGAATTAATAATATATATATATATATATATTCAATGCATATTAAGATTTCAGTTCATATCCCTATGTTACCATAATAACAGTCAATAACAATTAAATAAAATAAATAAAAATAAAATATACACATAATTAATACAAACTCACCGGAACTACCTGCCGAGGCTTCGGCAGCCCTTCATATCGCGATGCCGCCATCTCCAACTGCTGCGAAACTCGACCATGCACTCACGTAGGTCCAGATCGATGCTAACGATTCCTTCCCCCATCCCGAGAGCCCAGTCTCAAATCATCGCCTTACAGCCCTAGCTCCCTCACCATCGTGACGTACCTTTGCACGTGCCTCCACTCGACCTCGAATTTGAGTTATTCGCCACTGCGAGCTAGCATCGGCCCACCATGATGCCATCGCGTTTGCCACCTTTTATTTTATTTTGAGATTGCAATCCGGATTCGATAGGCAAATAAGGGATTTGGGAAGGGAGAGGGGAGCCGTGACTTTCGATCGAGGGTTTTGAGGGAAGGCATCGATTAAATTTCGAAGAATTTTCTCCGCCATTTTTTTTTGAATTTCGTTTCTGTTCGATTTTCTTCCTCCTCTAAACGAAGATAAGGATGGACACGATTTTAAGTTGAGGGGAGTGGTGTATATGAGAAGATTTGACTATTTATTCAATTTTTCTTTTATATGTATATTTTTTTATAAAGTATCTCAAATTATATAATGCAAAAGTATTTGAACTCATATTTAGGCGTGCTGCTAGGCGTTTATAATGTTAAACCCCTATTCCGAACGCAATGGAAAAGGTTTCGAGTCCTAATTTGATCGTATGGAGAAGATAACTTTTTGGACTCAGTAATTATATTAAATTTCCGATATAGATTCAACGCGTTTATATGTCGTACGCTCACACAACCACTCCAAACACTACGAAAATTGAAATCCGATAATAATATAATATTACGGATCCAATGGAACTAGTTTTGTCGAATTCCGAGACTATGCCTCGGAAGGCTGTATAAATATTAAATCTAAATAATATACTTCCAAAACTTAACACAACATTTCCAAATACAATTTTAACACTTTTACTATCTTCAATATTATCAGTATAAATTTTACAAGTCTTCAAAATATTTTTAATAGGCTTAAAACTGAAGATTCAATATTTTACCCAAATTCAAATTATTAAATTCAACTGCCAAATTCAAACTGATATTTGAAATCCAAATTAAACTATCTTGCAAATATTTAAAATTAATTAAATCTTCCAATTTCAAATGCCTAAAAATTTCGGTTCGTCACTGATTCCATGACATGACTAGCGATCGTGCTGCAAAGAAGAAAACTTAGAGCTGAAGACGATTAAAAAATGCATTAGAGTTGTATCATTAATTCAATTTTTGGGATTAGTTGGTTTTCTTATTATAAATCTAATAATCCAGATAAATAAACAAATATAATACAAATTCCATAATTATGTATTTTAATGACTTAAAAAAATTGCTGCATCTACAAGATAAGTAAGTAGGATATTCAAATTGAGACCTACACGGAAAACATTTAAAAAATTTCGTGTGTTTGCATGAAATTTACATATTTTTGGGTTGTTTACTTTTAAAAAACCAATTACCAAATGGATATTAGCATGTCCACCTCGGTACCTTTTTATCATGAGAGGATTTCATCCAAGTGCACTTGCCTAGCCATGTGTAACATGCAAAGAAACTCATCCTAACTCTTCGAGTATTTGGAGAAATAATTTATTTTTTGAGTGATGTAGAGATGTAAACGATTATATGATAACTGGAACTATCACCAACCCTACCAAATTTTAATACTATATTATACCACTGTAAAGATTATATATATCTTGAATTCATCCTTGTCCAAGGGGTTCCAGCAAAATTATTGATTCGTGATAGCACGACATTATATGGGCATGAGTCTACGTCCATCTGCATGTTCTATCATTTGGATAGTTTTAGGAATGAGTTGAAGCTAGATTTGCATCGAGTTATATCATAGTCAAATTGCAGAAATGTTATTTACAACTTATAATCTGCATGAATCCACAACTTACCTGATCCTGTCAATGCAGATATCGTTCATCGTTTTTGTGGTGGTTAGTTTTAAAAAATATTCAATGTACCTTCCGTTGTTCTGAATCTCAGACATTTCTTAAAAATCATTTCTTGTTTATACGTTTTAATTTCAATGAACTTCTTGATCTCTGTATAGTTCGTATTTTTCTTGAACTATTGAGCATTCTAAAGATATATATGTAATAAGTTATGTTACTTTATTTGATTTATGCTAGGTCTTCCACCAAACTTCAAGTGTTCATATGAGTTTTCTAGAGAGTTTATAACGGTCAATGTTATATGTTTGAATTTCAATGAACTTCTTGTTCTTTGTAAAGTTAGTATTTCTTCTAAAACTTTTGACATTCTTAAGAATATATGTGCAATAAGATATGATACTTCAGTTGATTTATGCCTGCTCTTTCACCAAACTTTTAAGTGTTCGTATGGGTTTTCTAGAGAGTTGAAATAGTCAATGCATTTATTAGTTATTATTCAGTCTCAGTTAGTAATAATAACATTAATTCAGTAACAAATTCCTTCATAGGATCATATGCCTGGCCAGAATTTTGTCGTTTGGCTGCGGACGGTTTGACTGGAAAATGAAAATTGTGTTACCTATCTTTTTTCAAGAATAAAGATGATTTTATATTTCACTTATAATCTTTTGCGTTCATACAAATTATATATATATATATATCCTGCAGCTTATCCTGAACTGTTTTTAAACTCGATTAGTAACAAAATATTGTTGCTGTTTTCATTTCATTCTTTTCTACACAATGATTTTAGTAACAACAAGCACGAATTGTGGTACGTCATATCGTCAAAACCATGTAAATGAAATTAAACAATTTCTTAAAAATTGTTAGATATTTTCACAATTTAGGGATCATGGCATTAGATACACTAAAATCCCATATAAAAACTCCTGGTAACAGTCGGCAAATTCTTCACTGTTTTTGGATCTGCGTGGTTGGTTAACATTTGTATTGACCAGGAAAAACTTCTAATTAGTTATAACCTAGTGGCCTTTTCCAAATGGAAAAAATTGCATCACCTAAAAAAATTGTAAGAAAGCAAAGTTAATTTAAAGAAATATGGAACTTGCTACACTTTAAGTCGGGACGGTCTTATTTTGTGGATTAAGAACATAGCTATTGAATATGGTCGTATGGTTGCATACAATGGTGTCATGTCAACAATATAGAAACTGGAAAGTTGTTTGATTATTGAATAAAAATACAACACTTTATGCATGTTTAGTTATTGTTATTATCTTTTTGATTCAATGGCACTAAAAATTATTTCATAGAGCTTAAGTCCTGTTTATACATAATATGAAACAGATTTTGCAACTTTATGCATGTTATCCTTTTCAAAAGAGTCCTTGTTTCTATCTTGTGTTTTGTATACTGACTAAATTTACATAGTTGCATCATTCTGTCAAATAACTGAACAGATTAGTTTAAATATTACCATCCCATAATCTTTTCTTCATGTGTTTGCCTTGGCATAACGGGAGCCATAATTTTATTATATGTCGCAATGAATTTGATTCTATATATTTCTCCTATTAAACTTAATTTCAGAATCTGTTTTAACCCACTTAGTTGCTTCCTCTGCCTTTTCTTCATCATTTGTTCTCTTATCATAAATCGTTGTTTCATTTCCATGTATTTTGCTGTCATTGTTGCTTGTGTTGATCCTTGAGGGTAAAGTTTCTTGTGAAACATTGCCCTTATAATCGTTGATGTTACCGCACACGATTGAACAATTAATAACGCTTCAGTGACTTGCATCTTTACACTATAATCATGATACTTCTTAACATTGGAAAATATATTTACCTTTTCCATCCTAGAATCAGGAAGTGGAAATTAGGTTTCAATGGTAATTCACACATTAAAGTTAGTTTCCAGGATATGGATCCTAATAATTATGTTTTCAGGTCATGTACACGTAATTTTTTCTACTTTAAGCACTTCATTCAAAATTTTCATTAGTTTCAAGGACAAACCCAATCATTCATATTTACCCAATTACCCTTCTCTATCATTCTTCTGGCTTGAGTTAGGAACTATTTTTCAGTTCTCAATTTCCTCTCGAATTTGGGAAGAAAGAGAAACCTAATTACCAAGTCTAATTCCATATCCAATTCAAATTTCATCGTCATTTTTTATCGTCGTTTGGCTTGTTGTTTTTGGATCATCGGCTTCAGCTCATCGTCTGAAGCCGATCATTGATTTGATTCAAATCATTGTCAGTAGAAATATCTTATTTTGCTTCCAATGCAAGTTTTCTAGATTCAAAGAGTCCATTTGCAGTTCATACAATGTTGATTTTGATGTTTTTTTGGTTCTTAATTTCTTTACTTTAATCATACCTAAACGTGGATTGAGATGAATGTTATTGATTTGATTCTTATAATTTGTTCTTCCCACCATAATTTTAGTTCTTAGGCAAACTATTAATTCTTTTTCCGATAATCCATGATTTTCCAACTACTATTACGCACATTGATTTTGAGCATTTGTAGGACCTGGCTACCTTAGTTCACAGTGTCAAGAAGAAAATGAAAAAGAATGTATGAAGGCTTTCAAGAATTAAAAGGTCAGGACCATTATCAGATTAAGCAGACATTTTTCATCCTGATTAAAGCTTCCCGGACTATAAATGTACCTGATTATTAGGGTTGAAGAGCCTTTATGTTTGAAATATCTACAATCTGAAAAATGTTGTTAAAGTTCATGTCATTAGTCGTTAAAGAATTTTAGTTATGTATTCTAGTAAATCCCATATACGTGCATCTAATAGTTATTAGATATTTACCTTTTATTTGACAAAAAATTAATAGATGGATGTGTGTTATTAGTGCAAAAACTTTAGTAGTCACAACATTTATTTTAAACGGTCTTGTTGGTGGTATTGGTTACAAATTTAGGCTGAAATCTCGTTGATGGATAGTTGGAAAGGGAAGGAGGTTGCAAATGCATGGTAAGATTATATTGATGGATGTGGGATATTTTTGAAATTTCAAAAAGACAGTTGAAATTCATTCATTGAATTATCATTATTAAAGTAGAGATGACAAAAAATTAATAGATGGACGTGTGTTGTAAGTGCGAAAACTTTGATGGTGATAGCATTTGTTTCAAATGGTTTTCTTGGTGGTGTCAGTTGCAAATTTAGAGTAAAATTTTGTTGATGGGTGGTTGAAAGTGGATGGTGGAGGTTGCAAAACTATGGTAAGCAACGTGGGATATTTTTGGAACTTCAAAAAGACACGGTTGAAATCCTATTCATCAAATTATCATTATTAATGTGGAGATGGGTTGATCTTCAATAAATTTTGAATTTTTTTCAATATTTTCCCAACACATACATATGCATACATACAGATTACAGTTGGATCACAAGCATAACATGACCCATATATGGGCAACAGATGACGTACACGTTTTTTTTGGCCTTCCATGTATTTTTCATAGTCATATCTTTATAACTTATAGTGATAGTGATAAATCGAAACATTCTTTGTTTATGTTTATCAGTAGTAGCTAATCAAGCTATTCTATTGGATGCCTTTTACACATAGTGTTGGATTTATGGATTTTCTCCATTGAGCCATGTTTGAACGTTTGGGTATTTGGTAAATAAGTTACCGACAAAAATTATAATTTTAATGAGAAAGAATTCAACTTAATTATGAAAAACATTTTGGCCATCTCAGAATATAAACATACATCAATATTTCTATGGATGTATAATATGATTTAAGCACCCACTAATTCTCGATAGATGAATGTGATATCACTAAAATTTGTTGTATAATACTTAGGTTGAGTATCCATTATGCAGTTCTTTCTAAATTATTGAATGTACTGATATTTAATTTTACGCTCCTAAATAATTTTTTATATATAGATTAATTTTTCTAAATTGGATGCTTTATAACTATCGTTGTATTAGTAGAGATGGGAAATATACGCTGAAATTTAAATTACTAAATCAAACTTAAGCAACGAGGAAACCCATCTTGATACTTGGATGGGTAACTATCCAAATAATGTTATCAAAATGAAAAAATAACCACGTTGAGTAGATATTGTTTTGGTTTCTTAGGGTTGTTTAGATGAAATTTGAAATCATTTGAGATTTATTATATGCCTATCTTGCATCCATTAGTATATGGATGGATGAATAGTTTATTATGTTTAACTTTTATGGTCACAAAACGGGAATGAATTTCTACACGAGATTCTTTCTAACTCTTTTGAATGCTTTATTATTTATCTCTTAAGTATATTTATGTATGAACAAATTTTTAGTTACGATACTTTGCTACTGTAGTTGTATTAATAGAGATGTAGTACTACATGGATTATTTTGTTAATGTTATTTTTCATTGATGGATGTTGTCGTCAAAAAATTAGTTGAATATGCTTAAATAAATAATTAAAAGTTGCAATCTTATATTATTTAACCCATCTTAAAAGTAGTTTCCAGTTTCCTCACTGATAGAAGTATAAATCCTAGAGTCCATATGGAGAATTTGTGAAAGAACTAGGTTATAAATATAACAAATATTTACCGATTTATATTGGTATGACTTTCAATATTTACTTTCCTTCTTATTTTTTCTCCTTTTAATGCAGGTAAGGTAATAAAAGAACCAATCTTCTTTAAAACATGTCTCGTCTCGTTCCAGGTAACCAAGGTTTTTGTCTTGGCAATTTCCCTTGGTCTGCAGATCTGACTTATTTGATTTTAGATGGTTAAAATACGACAATATCATATTATATTAGCAAGAATGTTTCAAACTTATTTTCTAATACCTATAATAGGTTAAACTTGTTTTACACAGTTAAATATTATGGTCATTTGTTTATAGAAATCGTGATTTAATATCAATCTACTTTTGGCGTCTTATGCATGTCACCTTTCGCATAATTAGCCATTACAAACTTGTTTTTGGAAGAGAATTATAGTTTTGTCAATATAGTAATGATTACTCCTTTATATTACTATTTATTGGTGTAAAACTTCTAATTGAGGAATTTTGACCGCATAAAAAATTATAACAGTATGGACAATGCTAATATGCATTGGGAGGCATGGTTTTGTAGTTCAGTAGAGCAGGAGGTTTTATAATTAAGGGGACTAGAAACTCAAACTACACTATGATAAAATGTTTCTCTTTCAATTTCTAGTTTATTTTATGTTTGGAAAGATAGAGTTATAATTTTACACGTATTTTGAAATAAAAAAATGAAAATTTACATGTAGATAATTTTATCTTTTCTCCAAACTTAACCTTTCTATAGTATGTGCATCTACGATCACTTTGCCTTCCTTTAGTTTTTAGGTAAAAGGGTTAAAAAACTTTTAACAAAAGAAAAATAAATTTAAATTTTAAATAATTATTAAACATACTTCACATTTTCTCTAAAAAGGTATATTTGCGCATTCATTCATTATAAAAACGTTTGCATTTGGTATGTTAATGTGATATAAGTTTGTAACAGTACGTTGTATATGTAATGAAATTTGTACAATATTACAAAGATTTATTTTTCAGTCGCTTCATACTATTTGTATTTTAAAATGACATACGTATTTATCTTTTTAAAAGATGAAACATTTCTGTATTTTTTGAAATGAAAACACTTTTATCTTTTCACTAATATGGCAAAGATAAATTAAGAGGAAAGCGGTTAAAAAATAATTGAAACAACTATAGGATAATAGTGTAATATATTACTAAGAACCATTTGTTGATGATAGAAAGATAATTGAGGGTGTAGAAATGGTATGCTTATGTAAATGCTATAGTGATTACCAATGATTTTATGTCTATCATTATGAGAAAATGCTTATGTATTTTAACTTTAGTTTTAAATAAGAATCTTGGCACAGGCAGCATATAACTCTGTGAAATAGTATATGTATTTATCTTTTTAAGGTATTAACCTTTTGTGAAAATGATAAACAAAAATCTTTTTGATAAAAAGATAAATTTGTTTATTTTTTGAGACAATGATAAATGTAGCAATTATGTTGGTGCCAAAATAAATTTAGTAATCCTTTTACAAAAAATATAGTTATGTCTATTTTTTTCAAATACTATATTTATGTGTTATAGACATCTCAAATGTTGGTATGTTACAACAAATTTCTTAAATTAACATTAAGTTGATCTTTTCTGTTATAGTTTTATGTCATAATAACGAGGCCACAACTTTAAAAATTAGTTAGTCCCATATTGTTGTGGTCTTCCAATTGCCCAAGGTCTATGTTGATGAAATAATTTTAGACTGGTTTCTAGAGTTTTACTATTACAAACATGCGATTTTTATTTAATAGAGCCATCTGCTTTATATCGATCTTCTACTTATGAATTTCTTTTATGTTGTGTGTTATGCAGGTATGAAGTCCCATACTTCATTTCAGTTGGCAACACTCCCCTTTCAACTTAAAACAATCATTCACCATGGTCCATGGCACTTGAGAAAATTATCGAATCCAATGAGATCGATTATAAAATAGTGCTTAATATTTTAGTTGGAGGAGAAAGTGGCGATAAATTTATCTGTAAATTCAAAGTTTTCTCTCCTAACATCTAATGCATGAGTAGATTAAAATTTTCTTCTTTATGCTTCAGTTGTGAGATTTGAGAGATTGAAACTGAGATATTATATGTTTTGAAGAACATGATTGGAGTAGTGAGATCATATATTGAAATACAAATCATTTTGTTGTATTGTTTAAGTTTGTTTATACCATCATATGCGTGAAGGAAAAGCATAGTCTCAATTGTTTTACTATGATAGTACCATTGAATGTTTGTTTTTGTGGTAAATTTTAAAGCTTAAAACATTATTATATGTTATGTGATGTTGAGTGCAAACATATAGCTAAATCTTTATTTTGTTTGTCCTCACTGTTCCATTTTGATTTCATTGTTGACTTGTTGGTTTTGCATTAGTTTTAATATGTATTATTCTTAACAAAATGTCATCACATGCTTATTGTATGACATAATCTGTGCGTTCAATAATAGAGAATTTTATGGGATCATCTGTTTACTAACTTTTGCTTTCATATGTGAAATATATTCACCTAATAAATCAATAAAAATACATACCACCTGCTAAAACAATATTAGTTGCACAATATTAATCATATTTCAAACAGTAAAGGTGAAATAAGCAAACCTTACAAAATGGTATGTAACACACATTAGATTCTCAGTTAGTGTCAATCATACATAAAAACAGATGCATAATATATAACATGAAACTAGGTTTGTAAGCGTACGGACACGAATTCAGATATTGCCATATCCATATCCGTGGATGTCGATGGATATCGTATATTTATCACATAATATTTGATCAATTCACAATCAATAAATCTAAAAAATAAATACGAAATTTTGATTTATTATATCCATTTCAATATTAAACATTACAGAAATAACTAATATACTAAAAATATATTTTTTACCGATTTCTATATACATATTAACTTTTTTACCTAGATAAAATAGTAAAGACAATCATTTTATGTACTAAAATATACAAAATATAACTAAAATCTTTGTAAAAACTGGATGGATAATTATCGGATATAGATATGGCCATATCCATATCCGTATCCATTTCTTGAATATCAGATAATTTTTTGTATTTAAGTTACAGATACAAATAGATTTTGAATTTTTCGAATACTCATTGACAGCTTTACATGAAACCAAACATTTATTTGAACCAAGTAAATATTATATCTGAAAAACACAATAATAGTTGCAAACTTCATTATTTAGGTTAATTGCAACCTGTAGTGCGTTGGGTTGTTTCATCTTCGTCGAATGTGCTATCATGCTACAAGAGCTTGGTGCCCTTTTCATATGTGCTAAAGGCACTAGTTTATTTGCGGTATTTGATTAATGTGTTAGATTCTTCCTTTTTACAAGCAATTCCTATTTTCCTTGTTGTATTTATGCCCTTGATTTCCTTCAATAATGAAACGGTTGGTTTTGTTCTACAAAAAAGACTAGATAATCAATAAACAAAACTGCTTTCTAGCAAGAAGGGTAATTCATAAGAAATTTTACAAAATAAAGTTAGGTTATAAAAAAGGTAGTTTTGACAGTAAGTCTATGACTATAAGCTAATGTACATTTATTATTGTATGTGGACATGTCAATAGATACTTTCAGATATAGATAGTGCCATAACTGCATCCGCATCCAAAATAAATTTCGGATATTAGATATCCGCATCTGCAGATACAAACGGATATCAGATAACTGTCCTATCCGTTAACGATAGATAAAGAAACATAAAAATAAAATTTTGGTTTAATGTAATTTTTTTCAATCCCATATATTATAGGAGTTTTAAAAATAAATAAATATGATGATAGTACATAGTTCTAGGCAGTTGATATTCATTAAGTGCATATGATATTAACTACTAATTTAATAAAGAAATAAAATAATATCTTTCATTGTACTAAAATACACATAATTTAAATTATAATCTTGATAAAACAGAATGACTAATTTTCGGAGGAGGATACCTTCGTATCCGCATCCTTTTTTCGAATATCAGATATTTCTCTGCTTTTCGAATACGGATGCAAACAGATTTTGGATTTTGTTATGGCCAAAATCTGGAAAGCAGTCTCAGTACATTCAGAAAATCAGAAAAACTTATTTTAGGCCAGTGTTCATTGGAGTTGGAGGCCGGAGTTGTGGGTGGAGATAGCCATGTTGATGACAAGGTGGGTGGTGTGGATGTGTCAGAAGTTTAAAGCCTGAGATTGAAGAGATCATAAGATATCAACTGTGCACATTTTGTGCATGTACACGTGCACAAGCATGTTAAAGCAATTGGACATGTTCTTTGTTACAGACCAGTTAATCAACCAATAAGGGTTTATTGTGGTTAGTTTATAGTCATTGCCATCTTTGTTTATATATAGTATAGGGTGCGACTGTAGGAATGAATGCTTGATAAAAGTTTGAATGAAACCCTAATTTGCTCTTTCTCTTCTGTGTGCATTTCTTATTCTTGTTATCTTCTTCTCAATATTTCCTTTCACCTGAATACTATTTCTTTCTAGACCTTTGCCAAAAATCTCTCTTGTTACTTCCGTTTTTATCTGCTCATCGCAAACTCACTTTTCTGCACCCAAGTATTTCCAATTGAACCCCAATATCATTGCTTTATCACATCATAACATCACCATTGCAGACATGACTATCACCCAAAATCAATCCGAAGTACATGGGTCTACCAAATTAGTATCCAAGCAGGACCCGAACCAAGAATCTCGTGCCAATCCAAACCATAAAAATCCCATTTCCAGTAACTAAGATGACAACATCCACCTCACTATTCCAACTCTTGATGATGAAGAGGACCTATGGGCTAGACAAGAACACATATGAAAAGACAAGCCACACCTTAGAGCCGAAGCACAGCAGAAGCTTCATCAATCATTTCAAGAAAATTCACAAGAAGTTATGGAAACATTGATCTTCTATCGGCTACCCATAAACCTTTTTTGCAAGAAATGATAAGTCATAAGAATTCACCTGCAACTTACCATCAAGAACCTCATCAGTCATCAATAAGCAAACCATATGTTTCTCCATTCTAGAGAAACAACGGATGTGTAACAACCCATACCTTAATGAGTCCAAATTTCGACAAAAATCAAAATCCAAATCTATTAAAGCACAGATCATTGGATTTGGTACCCGCAAATAAGCATAAACATTATCAGAGATTGATAGAAATCTAAACTCATGGTGGAAACAAAGAACATGATAAATACTGACTATGGCTACTACTTTGGAATGAAGGAATTCCTTTAATATCGTATTGCCACATCAGCATCGAGCATGAGGGGAATGAATACTTCTCCAACAACTAAACACATGCAGCTCCAGTGACTTGTTCCTCTAAAATCCATCCTGTGCGTTAGAAAAAGGAGAGAGTTAGAACAATGTTCTAATGACTGGAAAATCTATAAACTGTCCATAACATAAATTTATACAGACTGGTTTCCATTTAATTGTTATGTCTATTAAGATTAGCAACTCTAATCTAACCTTGCATTGCATACACGATTACTTACCTACCCATTCCCAAGGTACAAAATACCGATGAACCCTTAACAACCACCTATATAGCGACCGACATTTTTAAACATTTAAAAGTATTAAACTAAATAAGATTTTTAAATAAAATTGTTAGGAATAAAAAAAATTAAGATTTTATTGATACAAATTAGATTATATTACAAATTATGAGCTTAATTAAAATTTCTATTAATGACATATGTTTGCAATAATATAAGGATGATAACAAATGTTAGTGTGCATTTTAATAATATTGGTTTGAATGATATTAACAATTGTCTGAATGTAAATTTCCAATTGATTGGAATAATAAATGTTAATAAGGAAAAATAAACGTTTCTTTATTAAAAAAAGAATCATATGTTTATTTATTTAAAATGTTTGGTTGCTAAAAGATTGATTTCAGAGATGATAAACTATTATTTGATAAGAAATATATAATACCTGCTTGTATCCAATAGTGCATAAATATGTTTAAATCACTGTTTAATAGGACATAATGTTTCTATTTCTCATTACATTTATTTAGTCCATTTTGATATTCACCTTTGTAATCGATTGAAATTAATGTAATTGAATAATTTCAATTAATAAGAGAGATAGAACATTAAATTGTAAGTTTATAAGTGTAACTAAATGCAGCTTATGTTTTGTGAAAATATAAGAAAAGTTTGATTTAATGAAAAGAAGAACATTTATATCAAATAAAATGAATGTTTAATTTGTGAATGTAGATTTAATTTCATTAGAGTAAAGAATAGAATAATTTGTTAAAACAAGAAATATATATTTATTTGAATGCTGTTTTAGAATACAGATTAATTACGAGAATAGGAATATAATTTAATTAAGTGATTATTACTATGGAGTAAAACAACAAATTTATAAACATGTTTAAATGACTTAAGGAAACAATTGTCCTATTTTTCATCCATTTTGGTTTATCTATTTTGAAATTTAACTTTGTTATTAATTACAATTAATGTAACAGAAATATTTCGATTAAAAGGAATGAAAACGTTGATTGCAATTAATAGATTTAATAAAAGAAACGCACGTTTTGTGTTAAATAGAAATGGTGCTTTAATGGAAATTAAAGAATTGAACGTTTTTATTTTTAAGCTATGTATAATTTTATTAATTGTGCTTAGATAAAATTTATAGGTGTACAAATTGAGTATAATTTGAGTGAATGAAATTAATTTGGTTACCTTTCGAAAAAAAATTGAATTTCAAAATGTGTATGTGGTCCCTTCATTTTTTATTTATTTATTGCATGTACGTTTTAAAATAGTTACCTCATTATTAAAACTTGGTCCGTTCATTTCTCCTTCAGTTTAATACCTAAGCTTAAGCTCTTAGGCTATATTTAATTTTTTTAATCTCATTTTTGGTTATAATGTTTTTATTTTCCTTTGATTTGCACATTTTCTCGTTTCTAAATACATTTCCTTATGCATTATCAATGCCTAAAGCATTTAAAACTAAACGTGTATTTTGTCCCTCCACCTTTATTTCCTTATTGTTAAATAATCTATAATTTTATTTCCTCATTTTCATTTTTATTCTCCTAACACCTCATATTCATTTAGTTCACATCTTTCAATGCCACGTTTTAGGGTTGTTCATATTTTACTCTATTTCAATTCCTAGTTTGTTTATATATACATTATTAGCTTTTCATTTGTTTCCATTTTCATTCCTTTAGTCATATTTCATTTTCTAATCTCATCTTCTATAGCTTCATTTTTCAAATAAAACTTCCATCTCATTTTTTTCATCTTCACCTTCCTTCTTCCTTTTTCATTTTTTACTTCTTTAAATCTCCTTCTTCTCTTTTTTTTCTTCATTTTTAATCTTTTTGTTTCTTCTTCTTCAAATCTTCTTCTTCTTCTTTTTGAAAGCTTCCTTTTCTTTTTCAATTCTTCATCTTCTTCAAATTTTCTTCTTCTTTTCTAAGCAATCTTCTTTTTTCCAAATCTTTTTCTTCATATCTAGATCTATAACAACTTCTCTATCTCTTCCAAAACATTCTAAAAAAAATATTAAGATAGAAGGAAACAAATAAAAAGGGGGAAGTAGTAGAGGATCCAAATCCGACAAGAAAAGGGAAATGCAGAAGGTGAGTGTTTAAACTCACTCATGAAATACTAAAATTTTATTGCAAGTTAAACCAGGTCATAAAGTGATAATTTTTTTATTGTTGGTCTGGAATTTTTATTGATATATAATTTGAATAGCTAAATTCCAATATGTGATGACTAATAATTACCGTGACATGTTATTTAATTGGTTGATTTGTTGAATTGATTGATTTGAATGTTGACTGTATATTGTGATGGATGCTATTGTGATAGAATGTGTATTTGTTCATTTATTTGATATATCCTTGTAATCACCCTATAGTTGATTATAATTATATAAATTTTCATGTTGATTATTTACACAACGAATAAAGATATAAAACCTATGAATTTCAAGTATGTACATAAGAGGAAAATAATATGTTTAAATTTACTATTTGAACCATAAAAATGATTTCGAGAAGTAAACCGTCATTACCTTATGTGAAAGTTTTCAAAATTAAATTTTGAAGCATTGGGAACTTTCCATAAATTTGAATATTGAAACTTTGGAACATTTTTATAAATCAAATCTCTTGAACTATGAAACTTAACTGGGAATTGTTCTGTAAATTTGTAATTTACTAGAATGGATCTATTGTGAAATCCATTTCATATTGAATATGGAAACAATAACATTTCCAGAAATTTGAACCTTCAAAAATGTAGTTATCTACATTCCTTATTACATCTACTTTTGATTTAATTTGCATAAGAATTTTAGTTCTGACTCGAGTGCATTATTTTCCTTTACGCTCGGGTCAGCCTGAGTTTTTCAGCATTGAAGACTATTTTCTAGTAGACAAAGATGAAGATTCAGTATATTATTGCTATTTATTATTCCACTACATTCTGTATTCTGCTGCATTATTTGTTTATTTATGATATGTGTATAACTCTGATTTGAATTTGTAAAATTGTAATCAAATGTTATTTGTAAAACAGCTTCATGAACTGTTTATTTGATTATTATATGTTGTCGTTCCGCTGCGAGATTCTGTATTTTGTTTTTCTTTCCTTTTTCCTTTTTTTCTTATTTACCCAATTAACAATCCTTCCTTTTGAATGGTTTGATTATGACATGTGTGGTTTATTGTCGATTTGAACCATCCAAAAAGGTGGGTCATTACAACCTAGTACTTCCAAATCCATTTGCCACTTAATACTTCTAAATATAAAGTGGAATTCTAATATTACCACATAATACTTTTAAAAGTGAAATAAGCATAATTTTCCATTTACGACCTCAATCGAGATAGACTCCATCATTTAAGACCTATTCCTAAGGTGGACTTCCAGCATTGTCATTATTGTTCTATTGGTCCTAACTATAGAGACCTTTGACCACTATATACGACCTTATAATTTATAACAACCATGCCACTGGCGCATTTATCACTATTAAAGTCTTAGCAATGTGAATACCCAAGCCACGTAATACCTCATCAACAAGGACTAGGCATACCTCTAACCATTTAACACCTATTATAAGCAGGCCTTTGCAGTTTAATACCTAACCTCAGGGCGAACTCCTTACCGGTATTATCTAGCCGACATTGCTTGAAAATCTCATTGGGCTACTTAATACTTCTTTCATAGGAAAGAAGCAAACACTACTGCCACTTAATACTCAAACCTAAGGTGAACCCTTTCCCAAGATATCTATCATCGCTTTTAATCATAAATATGGAATCTCATTAGGTTACTCCTTTCGGTTGGGTGGCATGCCATACAATAGCTACTTAATACCTTAAACTGAAGCAAACCTTTTTAGTGATATCCTTATTTATTTGGAACCTCACTGGGTTACTTAATACTTCTTTTTAGGAGAGAGGTGGAACCTACAACCGCTTAATACCTCAAACTTGAAGCGAAGCCCTATGGAAATATCCCTCACCGCTCCGGATTCCAAATTTGGACTATTAATACTTTTCAGTTAAGAAAGTGTGCACAATCTCACATGCCGTCACAGATCCTTGGATTAGTGATATCTCACATCTGTTATAGTTTTGTGTCATCATAACAAGGTCAAAACTTTGATAATTAGTTAGTCCTTATATTGCTATGGTCGTCCAATAACATGAGGTCTATGGTGATGAAATAATTTTCAGATTGATTTCTATAGCTTTACTATTACAAACATACAATTTTTTTCACTAGAGTCATCTATTTTATATCAGTCTTCTACATACGAATTTCTTTTTTCAGACGGATTTCTGTAAATTTGATGATTTCTCTCCTAACATCTAATGCATAAGTTGATTAAAATTTTCTTCTTTATGCTTCAACCATGAGATTTGAGAGATTGAAACTGAGATATTATATGTTTTGAAGAACATGTTTCGATTGGTGGGATCATATATTGAAACATTATTATTTGCTGTATTATTTAAGCTTGTTATATCATCATATACGTGAAAGAAAAGTGTCGTCTCAATTGTTTTACTATATTAATTATTTTTATGGAAAATTTTGAAGCTTAAAACATTAGTGTTTATTATGCGATGTTGTGTGAAATTTTTTTGCCAAATCTTTTTTTTATTTGTCCACGCAGTTCCATTTTAATTCCCACTGTTGCTTTGTTGGTTTTGCATTAGTTTTAGTATGTGTTATTCCTAACATAACATCACTACATGCTCATTGTATGCTTTAATCTATGCATTCAACAATAGTGATAGATAGGGTCTCACCCTATTTATGTTAATAGATTCGTTTTTTATTTTATTGTTGACTTTTATATTTTACCAATGTGGATAATATGTTTGTGGGATTTATGCATTAGTATTGTTGTGTACTTATAAACATTTAACATTCCAAGGGTGTTATAACTCTCTCGAGCATTATTAATAAGAGTACCCTTTAATTTACAGACAAACTTTTTTATACTTTTAGGACATCACAATCATTTAAGATTCTTGAAATCATAATACGTTGATTTAAATCTATCATTAGAATTAAAAAAAATTATTTATTTCAACAAAAGTTTAACAAATTAAGCCTTCAATAAATGGTAGGTAAAGTTAGCTTTTAAATTAAATGATAAATATATTTATCCTTTTGTAGAGGCTATTTAGTTGCATTATACCGCACTATGTATGTTTGAACTTTTTGATAGAATTTAGCATTTAGAGGAAAAGATAAATGTATTAATTTTTGGATAAAATATTTAAAGCCGCTTTAAACAATGAATAAATAAATTTAACTTTAGAGAAATATATTATTAATTTTTTGGTCAAAAATCAGTAGATTCCACAGATTAGTTAAGTTGTGTTTTTCTATTGGTATCCCCAATATAAAAATTATATGCAGCTTATAAGCTTAATATTTTTAGTGACTAATCTTGCAACAAGGGAGCATATGTAGTCCAGGCAGCATCTGCACGTCCTACGTCACGCCTCCAACAAAAGTTTCTGGTATCGAATAAAGTATATCTCAATATGTTATGACATTGCAATTTCATGATATTTTCGTATCATGCTATTAATGACAATGACACCAACATATATAATAACATGTACAATGAGAAGCATCCTACTTGTTATGCAATGGTGGTCGGATCAAAATTTTCATCTCCAACATGTGGCGTAGGCATATGGATTGACACCCACTTTATTATAACAAAAAATCACATATGTTACATGTCTACCAACTCATATTTACACACCACTTCTCCAAGTTATTTAGCGACGTGAGACTGTTCCAATTTCAAACCCTTGCTCCTTCTTGTAACATGCGAGACAACCCTGATAACATCATCATCACAAGCTCCTCATCAATTACAAGCCCGTCGATGACATAATTTCAAACAGTAAATTAAACAAAAAATTTATAAATTTAAACAATGTGATGATCCAGAATTTTGATCATTTGAAATTGAAATATTTGATTGATTTTAAATATTTAGAAATTGGTTTAGCTTGAATTCCAAAAATAACTATGGATTTGGCAATTAAATTTTTGAATTTAATTTATTGAAGTTGGGTAAAAATTTGAATCCTCAGTTTTAAGCTGATTAAAAAAATATTTTTAAGGCTTAAAAATTTATATTTACAATACTGAAAATAATGGAAGCTTCAGAGTTGAATTTGAAAATGTTTTGTTCATTTTTGAAATTATAGTTTAAATTGATAGTTAAAAATAGCCTTCTGAGTCACAGTCTCGAAATTTGACGAAACTAGTTCCATTAGATCCGTAATATTGTATTATCAACGGATTTCAATTTTCGTAATGTTTGGAGTCACCGTTTGGCTGTACGGTCAATAAATGCGTTGAAATCTAATTCGAAAATTCGATATTTTAACTGGTCCAAAAAGCTATCTTCTCCATATGATCGAATTTGGACCCGAAACCTTTTTCATTGTGTTCGAAATAGGGGTTAACTTTATAAATGCCTAGCGGCATGCCTCGATTGGAGATCGAGATTTTGAATCATGGAAATCGGAATGATTTGAATTTGTATTTAAATTAAATATATACATATATGTATTTAATAATATTTTCATAAGGCAATTCTACACGTACCATTTTGAACAACACATGCTTTGTTTTCTTCGATAATTTCACACGCGTTCGTTGAAAATATGATGAATATCTCACTCGAGAGAAAAACAAACGAAACATTTTCTTTCGTACAAATAAAAAATTGGTCGCACTTCCTCTTTCATTTCAAAATCAAAAGTCACAGCCGTAAAAAATAAAATCGAATTCATTTACAAAGCGAAACCTTTCCTCGTTAAATCAAAATTGAGAGTATTATTGTATTCCATCTTCCTCAAATCTTCAATTTGACATAAAGGGGAAAATATGAGGGCCGATTGAGAACCTCTTTGAAATAAAAAAATGACAGAAAGAAGATGGATCGTGGATCGACAACACGTATTGATCAATCTACCACAACAGAGGTGGAGGCGGCGATCGTTGCCCGCGCGTGTGATGAAGAAGCGGTGGCTGTAGTTAAGCCGCGACGTGATTTCCGAAGACGACATCATGCTTGGTTGCTGAGGGTGATGTAGCAAGCTAGGGTTGGTCAGCTCGCAAAGTCATTTCTGGGAATGGTGGCGAGTCGCCGGCAAGGGGAATGCTGGTGTTGTGATGGTGATGGCGAGTTGTTTTGGTTACCTTGGTTCACATTTTGCAGTAAGGTACGAGATAATTTATCTTTCGTTGACATTAATGTGCATATATATTAGGTGATGTATAAATCAGTAAGGTTCTGTTTTGCAAATAATTTAATTTGATTTTTTTGAACCTAGGTTGTTAAAAAGTATAAGATATATACTCATACCTATTTTTAAAATGAAGTACATACATAGATAAATAGAAAATTTATTTATATATTTATGAAGTTTTTGGGAAATATAGGAATGTATATAAAATTTGATTTTTAAACCTATGTAGATTATTTTACATATAGTTGAAAGTGGAAATAAAATAAATATACATACATATTTTTAATTCACTAGATTATTTTAAGTAATGTATGTAACAACCCGCATATTTATCGGGTGTATATTTAAATATTTTATTTAAATATAACGTCGTTTGTCGGATTATAGTCCGAAGAGGTACTTTCTGCAAACGGTCGAATTAGGTCCCAAGACCACTTCCATTGAGTTCAAAACGTCGTTTGCGATCTTTTTGAGTATAAGCTTTGATATGTTTGGAGTAAGTTGAATTTTGCTACTTTTTCTATTGGGTTTTGGGTTTGGGTTCAGCCCACTAGCTAACTAAATACCCTAACTCAGCCCTCTCCTCTTCGTTCACTCATTTCCACTCCTCAAACTCAAGCTCTAACTGATAATGGTGGAGGGGAAGAGGAAATAGAAATTGCAAGCCCTAGTTCCTCTTGCTAGGTCAAATTCTTGCTCCAAAATCAAAGTGAAGCCATTGGTAAGCTTCCTCTTCATCTCCTCTATCTCATTCTCTCTTCAATCTCAGAAATTCCTAAACCTAACTTAGGAAATATGTTTTTTATTCTTAGATTGAAGCTTGTAAGAGTTGAAGTGAAGAGTAGTAGTCTCCTTCTTGTGTTTGAGCTTCTTCTTCTTTGTTTTGGGATAAAGGGTGAGTTTTGAACTCACATCTACTTCTTTTGATATCATTGATGTTAGGTATGAATTCCTAACACTTGTTCATATGTTCATTTGCTTTCGATTTAGTTTGTTTTGGTGAAATTGCCAAAGTATGATTTCTGAAGCCAAATCTATGTAAAACCTTTTATGGTTGATGTTTATGTTGTTCGGAGTGTTTGGCTGTGTCGTTAAGGTTGGGTAGTCGTTTGACGTAAGCCCATAATCAACACGCATCCGATTGCTTTCAATTTGTTGGCAATAGATGGCTTAGGTTCAGGGAACGCCTGATCATCAGGTTTCAGACGTCTGAAACTCCTATTTCAGACATCTGAATATTGTTCTGGGGAACATTTTCACCCCCAAATTCAGACGTCTGAAATTATATTCCAGACGTCTGAATCGGCTAAATTTCGACCAGAAAGGAAATATGCCAAACTATGCCTATTTCAGACGTCTGGAAGGTTGGATTCAGACGTCTGAATTCTGTTTTGAAAAACAAATTAATTTTCAGATTCAGACGTCTGAATCCCTTCTTTCAGACGTCTGAATATGTTGTTTTTGCCAAATTGCCTTATTCGTTTGGTTTTCCAAATTTGATTGACGCATATTGATTCCAATTAGTTGTTTATTCTTATTTGATCTTGACGATTCCTTTTTGAATTTATTCGCGGGTTTTTATAAATGATTTCTTCAAATCGTATTAAAAGTTCGCTTCTCCGATTTATAAATTCTATTTAAAATATACACGCACAATTTCGCACTTCGAGCGAAGTGGAAGGGTGATTAAATGATTGGGCAAAACACGGACCATGAATCTGTGCGTTTATCCTTCCGGTTAATCCCCGACCTATTCAATTGATCATTTTAACCTTCGGGTTTGGTTTACCGATGATATGAGGTGAACTTTGTACTGCTTTGAGTGTGAAATTAACTAACGGATAGTAAACCGTTTAGTGAGAACGAGTGGTTATGGGACTCACGTTACCACTTTTCGGATTCCTTTTCGAGAGTTATGACACATTCCTCCAGTTAGTGGTGTCCAGTACGGGGTCTTTGACCTTCACCACTACAGTTTGTTGCCTTTGGGATAGTGTCTTCGGACTGTCTCCTCCAGGTTTGTTGCCTTCGGGTTTGTTGCCCTATAGTATCGCCTTTGGAGTTGGTCCATCGTCATCGCTCGAGAGATACTTGGGTTTGTCGCCTTCGGGTTTGTTGCCCTATTGTATCGCTTTCGGAGTTGGTCATTTGTCACCGCTCGAGTGATATTGGGTTTGGAGCCTTCAGGCTCATGGATCCTTGTTTATATAGCACTGTGCTCGAGCAATTTTCTGATGCTTTATTGATATGTATATTCCCTAGGTATTGCCCCTCGGTGTAGGTGTTTTTGAACCGCACGATATGTAGCTATTACCTTGTGGAACTTGTGTTACCTTTATTGGTATTTGTTATTTGCCTTTATGGCTTGTTTTGGGATATTCATATCCTTTGTTTTTCTGAGTTGTCGATGATACGAGGCTTGTTTTGTTATGATTCATCTTTTGTTGATGATTGTGTTATCTCCTTTAGAGATATTTGTTATACTTTGTAACCTTGCAAGTTTATTGTTGTTTAGTTTATCTAACTGATTTGTTTAGCTAGACTGACCCGTGTATTTTATACTCGGGTCAGAGCGAGATGTTTTAGGTTAGGTGCTTTTGGACTTAGCCTATTTTGCTTCCGCATGGACTATTCAGCTTGTTCCTTTTTGTTAAAGCTTTTTGTGTAATCCTTTTATTGTAACTCTGATATATGTATTCTTTTGGTTCGTCTGTATATTGTGGTTTGTTATACCACTTGACGTGTATTATTTTGTATACTCTGCTATGTATCAATATATGTGTATATGATGATCCACTGTTCTGTGATGTATATTACATTTGAGTTGTTATATTCTGTTCTGATAGATCCTTCAACCACCTATGGTTTTGTTTTAAGTATTCATTGGGTATGTCGACCTGCTTGGTATGTCTATTGTCGATGTATTCAATACATTATTAGAGCAAGGCTATAGATGGTCGCTCCTAACCAGCCTTATTCTCCGTGTTAGTTGATGGCATTACTCTGTAGTGTCCTTGGCTAGCGTGGGTATAGAGGTGGGGCGTCACAGCGTGGTATCAGAGCTGAGTTCAGAACAAAATATGATAAACACAGAATAGATGCACATATTATGGTACATCAAAGTGTATAAGTGATACAAATCTTTGAATCCTCGTGCCTTTCTATTCCTTCTACCATCAAGGTTAGATAGAATGTGGGAATACGTCTAGGAATGCATTTTATTCCATAGTATTCCATATGGAAGTATCTACCTTGCGATTAATCTTGTTCTTATCCTACTTTCAGCGTATGGCTGGAAGAGGCAGGGGATGATGTTCGGATGCTGGGCAATCCAGTGGTTCACATCCGGATGGCGTTTATATGTCTGCCGATCAGTTTTTGGAATTGTTTAGGAGCACTCAGCCTCAGGTTCCTCCTCGAGTTTCTCCACCTCGTAAGTCTGCCTTTGCACGCCAGTGCAGTGATTTTGCTTATCTTGGAGGAAAGCCGTTTAAAGGCTCTAAGTCTGTTCTTGAAGTCCAAGCTTGGCTTCGCACGTGCGAGCGTATCTTCTCTCGCATGGATCAGAAAGACCATGATAGAGTTCTTGTAACTTCTAGCTTATTACAAGAGCGTGCCCTTGATTGGTATGAGCTTCTTGTAGCCTAGATTGATGAGTCTACTCTTTCTTAGACTCAGTTTCGGGAGCGATTTGAACTCAAGTTCGTTCCTGAATTTGAAAAAGTTTTATTGACCGTTGCTTCCTTGAGTTGAAGCAAAGGAAATCTTCTATTTCTGAGTATGTTGCATCATTCGAGGCTTTATCTCAGTATGGTCTTGAATTCATTAGCAATTTTAAATTTTTGCAAATCTTTTTCATAAGATTTATTTACAAGTATAAATGGGATTTTTGTTCTTAAAACAAACAAAGAGAATTTTTAAAAGTTTTTAGAAATATTTTTATCATATAGAAGATTGTTTTGTGATTGTATTGCCCATTAAGTGCTTTAAGAATTCTGGTCGATGCGCTTGATCAACGTTATCGATAGGAATCTCTTAAACGCTTTGATGAGACAATCAGACACAATGAATTGATTTGAAATAAGAAAAATTTTCTACAAAAATAATAATTACATAAAGATAATTGTGATTTTGAAAGTTTTAGCTTTTTGGGAAAGTTGATTATTTAAAAGAACTCTTTTCCGATACTCTCATTTTTTTATTCCCGAAAGGGGGATCGTTTTGCCAATGCATTTAGTTGTAAGCAATAAGTGATTGTTTCTTTGTTGATGTCCGAAGGGAATGATCTTTTTTTTACCAAGTTCATCGAACGTTTTGTTGTACTTCATTTTGTTGAGCTTTGGTTCATCTGACGTATTGTGCACCACGTCGGTGTTCCGAATTATTTTGAGCTTAGGAGTCCTTAGAATTCTCTGAGCAAACAAGTTAGGGCTTATCCTTTCGTGCACTTTATGGTGAACTACTTATTCTGTTATTCTTATGTGTCAATATGTTTTTGGGTTGTTACTCTTTATTTTCTTCTTAAGAATTGCGAGGACGCAATTTCTTTAAGGAGGGAAGTCTATAACAACCCGCATATTTATCGGGTGTACATTTTAAATATTTTATTTAAATATAACGATGTTTGTCGGATTATAGTCCGAAGAGTTACTTTCTGCAAACGGTCGAATTGGGTCTCAAGACCACTTCCATTGAGTTCAAAACGTCGGTTGCGATCTTTTTTAGTATAAACTTTGATATGTTTGGAGTAAATTGAATTTCGCTACTTTTTCTTTTGGGTTTTGGGTTTGGGTTCAACCCACTAGCTAACTAAATACCCTAACTCAGCCCTCTCCTCTTCATTCACTCATTTCCACTCCTCAAACTCAAGATCCAACTGATAATGGTGGAGGGGAAGAGGAAATAGAAATTGCAAGCCCTAGTTCCTTTTGCTAGCTCAAATTCTTGCTCCAAAATCAAAGTGAAGCCATTGGTAAGCTTCCTCTTCATCTCCTCTATCTCTTTCTCTCTTCAATCTCAGAAATTCCTAAACCTAACTTAGGAAATATGTGTTTTATTCTTAGATTGAAGCTTGTAAGAGTTGAAGTGAAGAGTAGTAGTCTCCTTCTTGTGTTTGAGCTTCTTCTTCTTTGTTTTGGGATAAAGGGTGAGTTCTGAACTCACATCTACTTCTTTTGATATCATTGATGTTAGGTATGAATTCCTAACACTTGTTCATATGTTCATTTGCTTTCGATTTAGTTTGTTTTGGTGAAATTGCCAAATTATGATTTTTGAAGCCAAATCTATGTAAAACCTTTTATGGTTGATGTTTATGTTGTTCGGAGTGTTTGGCCGTGTCGTTAAGGTTGGGTAGTCGTTTGACGTAAGCCCATAATCAACAGGCATCCGATTGCTTTCGATTTGTTGGCCATAGATGGCCTAGGTTCAGGGAATGCCTGACCATCAGGTTTCAGACGTCTGAAACTCCTATTTCAGACGTCTGAATATTGTTCTGGGGAACATGATCACCCCCAGATTCAGATGTCTGAAATTATATTCCAAACGTCTGAATTGGCTAAATTTCGACCAGAAAGGAAATAGGCCAAAATATGCCTATTTCAGACGTCTAGAAGGTTGGATTCAGACGTCTGAATTCTATTTTGAAAAACAAATTAATTTTCAGATTCAGACGTCTGAATCCCTTCTTTCAAACGTCTGAATATGCTGTTTTTGCCAAATTGCCTTATTCGTTTGGTTTTCCAAATTTGATCGATGCATATTGATTCCAATTAGTTGTTTATGCTAATTTGATCTTGACGATTCCTTTTTGAATTTATTCACGGGTTTTTATGAATGATTTCTTCAAATCATATTAAAAGTTCGCTTCTCCGATTTATAAACTCTATTTAAAATATACATGCACAATTTTGCACTTCGAGCGAAGTGGAAGGGTGATTAAATGATTGGGCAAAACACGGACCATGAATCTGTTCGTTTATCCTTCCGATTAATTCCCGACCTATTCAATTGATCGTTTTAACCTTCGGGTTTGGTTTACTGATGATATGAGGTGAACTTTGTGCTGCTTTGAGTGTGAAATTAACTAACGGATAGTAAACCGTTTAGTGCGAACGAGTGGTTATGGGACTCATGTTACCACTTTTCGGATTCCTTTTCGAGAGTTATGACACATTCCGCCAGTTAGTGGTGTCCAGTACGGGGTCTTCGACCTTCACCACTACGGTTTGTTGCCTTTGGGATAGTGTCTTCGGACTGTCTCCTCTAGGTTTGTTGCCTTCGGGTTTGTTGCCCTATAGTATCGCTTTTGGAGTTGGTCCATCGTCATCGCTCGAGAGATACTTGGGTTTGTCGCCTTCGGGTTTGTTGCCCTATTGTATCGCTTTCGGAGTTGGTCATTCGTCACCGCTTGAGTGATATTGGGTTTGGAGCCTTCGGGCTCATGGATCCTTGTTTATATAGTACTGTGCTCGAGCAATTTTCTGATGCTTCATTGATATGTATATTCCCTAGGTATCGCCCCTCGGTGTAGGTCTTTTTGAACCGCACGATATGTAGCGATTACCTTGTGGAACTTGTGTTACCTTCATTGGTATTTGTTATTTTCTTTTATGGCTTGTTTTGGGATATTCATATCCTTTGTTTCTCTGAGTTGTCGATGATACGAGGCTTGTTTTGTTATGATTCATCTTTTGTTGATGATTGTGTTATCTCCTTTAGAGATATTTGTTATACTTTGTAACCTTGCAGGTTTATTGTTGTTCAGTTTATCTAACTGATTTGTTTAGCTAGACTGACCCGTGTATTTTATACTCGGGTCAGACCGAGATGTTTCTGGTTAGGTGCTTTTGGACTTAGCCTATTTTGCCTCCGCATGGACTATTCAGCTTGTTCCTTTTTGTTAAAGCTTTTTGTGTAGTCCTTTTATTGTAACTCTGATATATGTATTCTTTTGGTTCGTCTGTAAATTGTGGTTTGTTACACCACTTGACGTGTATTATTTTGTATACTCTGCTATGTATTAATATATGTGTATATGATGATCCACTGTTCTGTGATGCATATTATATTTGAGTTGTTGTATTCTGTTCTGATAGATCCTTCAACCACCTATGGTTTTGTTTTAAGTATTCATTGGGTATGTCGACCTGCTTGGTATGTCTATTGTCGATGTATTCAATACATAGTTAGAGCAAGGCTATAGATGGTCGCTCCTAACCAGCCTTATTCTCCGTGTTAGTTGACGGCATTACCCTGTAGTGTCCTTGGCTAGCGTGGGTATAGAGGTGGGGCGTCACAATGTATTTTAGCGATCGACTTATTTTGATAAACTTATTTAATTAATTTAGTCACTAAAAATATTTTATCAAAAGAAAATTAATTAATTTTTTAAATAATTAGTTAATTAAAGTTAAATAAATGGTAATTAATTTTTTTGACTAATTCGAATATTAATAAAACCTTATAATGTTTGTTACAAGGTTCAAAAATCGTGAAATCAAGCTGGAATGAAAATGGGTTGCATGCATAGTTAAAGGTGAGATCTTCTCACTCAAATTATAATAATTGAAAATTTCAGTTATTGATTGATTGTTGAATTGTGATAGTTAAATTTAAAATTGATTGATTATGTGCTTGGATGATTTATTTATTATCAGTTATATTAGTTTAGACCCTATGCGCCGCATAATAGCGGGTGATATTATATATTAAACCCATATACCACGATATTCTACCTCGAAGTGGAATTGGTATTATATATGTATTTGGTGTGATTTATTTCCCGCATTATATAGCGGATGAGACCCTATGAGCCGCTTAATAGTGGATGATATTACATAAATCCCATATACCGCGATATTCTACCTCGAAGTGGAATTGGTATTTAATTGTTGTGCTAACGTCTGTGGATGCAGGGAAACAGGTTGGAGGGATCCAACTAGATTCCTTAAATAATTAAATTTGTTTCAATGATTGTGTGTTGATTATTTAAAATCTGTATGTGATCCAATTTGTGATTGAAATCGTTGAAGGTTATAATTTAGCCGAATAGATTTTTGGTATCATGGGATACCAAAAATTAATAAAATTGGATTTTTTAAATTTAAGTAGAAAATTTACAGCAGATTAATTTTAGAAAATTAAATAAATTTAAAAGAAGGAATTTGTTTCAAAAGATAATAAATTTGGTGTTTGAAATAAATTTGAGAATCAATTTGAAATTTGATTTGGTGTTTTGAAAATAAATTGGAAAATCAATTTGATATTGATTTAGTAAAAAAGAATAAATATTTGGGAAATCGATCTAAAATTGATTTGGTGTTTAAAAATAAATATTAGGAAATCAATTCGAAAAATCAAGTTGGGATTTGATTTTGTTTTTGAAATAAATTTGGAAATCAACTTGAAAATTGATTTGGTGTTCAAAGTAAATATTTGGAAAACGATTTGAAAATCGTATATCTGTGTATATTTGAATATTAAAATCCACAATGGTAATTTTATAAAAGAAAGGAAAAAATTTTTTAAAATTAAATATTGTTTAATTTTAAAAAGTGTGGAAAGGAATTTACGAATTTGGAACGTAAATTTAAAATAAATCCAGAGAGATTTATTAATTGATTTGAATGAACCATTTTAGAATGGAAGGTGTATTTTCCCTAAAAAGCCGAGTATATATTTAAAATAGCTTTTGAAATAAAATTAAAAGTTATAGATTTGGTTTTAAAAGATATTATTGTAGAAATTATTTTTGGGAATTGTTTTTAATCTTTAAAGTAAATATTTATTTTGTTAATTATTGATAGGGATTATTTTAAAGATTAAATTGATATTTGATTTAGAAAATAGTTATTTAAATATTTATACTCATCTACTAATTTTATGTTAAAATTAGTTTGCCTTAAAGTCTTATATTTGTAATAATTAGTATAATATTTTCATAACTAATATTTAAGTGAAAGTAGTTTTATTCAAATGTCTCCCAGAATATTTTGGATAAGTGATTTAAATTATTTTAAAGTATTTGAACTCGGCAGATTTTCAGTGGAAATGAATAAATATTTGAAAATATGTTCCGCGTAAGGAAAATGATTTGAAATTTGTTTTCAAAGGGTTGAAATGTAGAAATTGATTTGAAATTTGTTTTCAAATAGTTGAAGTGTTAAATTATATCTTGTAAAGATATTTTGAAAATAATTAATTTAGGAAAATTATTTAAATCTGGGTGATTGTCGTGAATATTGTTTGATAGTGATTGTTATGTATATTGATTAATAGTTAAATAACTGGCTATCAATATTGGCCTTTAAATGACATTTGAATTTCGATGCGACCGGGGGTCGGATTCCAAACGGTTATCGGAAAACCACATCGAACCTTTGTGATTGTGATGGATCTTTTGTTGAAAAGATCTGTAATGACCCTGGATTTTTGGGCCCATTTATTTTAATAAATATCTGATCTAATTAAATAAATGCGAACTGGTCATATTAAAATGAATATGATTTTGGAAATAACTGTCATTTGTTCATATGGATTGATATTTTAAAGGGGAATTGATTTGAAAATTTGAAATAAAAATCTAAATTAATAATATTTACGATAAAATTTATCTTATATAATTTAATTAAAATACTTTACTTGGTTTGCATTAGTAAATATACATATAGATAATAATGTTTGAAATTCTAAAATAAAGTTTCTCAATAATATAATTAATAAAATTTACCTCATATAGTTAAATTAAAATGCTATACATTGTTAACATTTGTTAAATAAATACATATGCTTGATAATGTTTAAAATTTAAAATCTAATTCCAGCAATATAAAATATAAATGCAAAGAAAGAATTTATTAGTTAAACATAACTTTAAATTTGTACACAATGAATAAAAAAATAAGTAGAGTATAAAATAAGAATAAGCACAAAGTATAAAGGTAAAACTAACACATTTATGTACAAAACAAACATGTATATCAAAACTATTCAAACTAGAAGTTAGATAAAACATTTATAGTCAAAATATATAAATATAAATGTAAATACAAACAAGGGTTAAATGAAACAATAAGTATAAAATGAAACAAAAACAAGTATGACATAATAATAAAAAAAATATTTAAATAAATATCTTCATATATATGACAAAGTTGCCTGCAAAGTTCTAGTTGGAAGTAATACCAGACCAAATGAAAATAATCCTTGCACAAAAATAATTTTATGTTATTCAAGCAAGCAAATAATAAAAAACATCTTTATACTTAATGGCTTCATTCACAAGCCTACCTGAAAACATATCTCTTCATACAAATATCTGTGTACAAATTACAAATATCAGGGGACACTAATTATTTGTTAACATAATTGAAGACATATTCATTAATGCTAAGTACACAATGTCTTCAGGTTACAAAATAATGTTTCAACCGAAATCTCAGTATTTTTTTTTCATATTGTAGTAATTTAATTCAAGTCAAATTTGGTCAAACAAATAAAACTGTCCAGATGCTACCTTCCACTATCCAACTGTATCTTTTATATAAATGTGTATTTATCTTGTATTTGATTCATTCAGAAAACTACAGAAAGAAAATAAGAAGTAAACTCAAAATTTTTGGCAAACTAAAAACAGTTTCTAACTGAATTCAAACCAGAGAATATACAGTTAAAAAAACAAATTTCAAGCAGTTTCAACTGCAGATTCAAACAATTCAATTTCCATATGATCAACTTCAAATTTATTCTTTGTTCAGAAATGTTATAGGTGAGTAAACTAAATTCTTAAAGCTTTAAGTTAAACCAAACACTTAAGATGATTTTGTGATCTTGTGGTATATGGTTTACTTTTACATATGATCCTGTGATTTGTATATACTTCTCCGTTAAGTGGATACAGGGTGAACATTTGGTTCGAACTTAAAGTTATTTGCTCCTAAACCATGTTAAAATTTAAAAAAATTCAAATCAAACAAGGTATTGCAGCTAAAACCAAGCTTTGTAAACTGTTATAAACATTTTTGTAAGGGAATGATACTGTAATATAGTTTTACAGGAAACCAAGTAAATTTATTGATAAATTCAAGTGGTACAAGAAGCTAATTCAAGATTTTATTTTGAATCCTTAATGAAATTGAAGATTTTTAAATCAAAAATAAAGATTTTTAGATTATTATGTAGAGAGCAGTTTGCGTATAAACTAGGATTGCATTTTTACAAATTTAACATTACTGAATTAATTTAAAAGGTTGAGATGTTAATTGAAGCAAGTATAAACATTAGGAATGTCGTAAAACTTATCAGATCAATTTTCTATTGTGTGGGATTTAAGTACAAGATCGAACTAGGGCTTGTGTTATGTTCTTCTTCTTGTCTGTAACCTAGTGTGTTCGGCCCTTCTCACGTGATCGAGTGGCATAATATTTTGGTGGAAGGTTGTTTGGCGTGATGTTGTCGTGTGGGCGAAGTCGCACCGTCTCCTATGGCTTGATCGTTGATCATGAGGCATATTTGCCGAGGGTTTGGTTTGCAGTTTTCCATAGAACTGTAAATTTTCGATTACGATCATGTGAGGACGATCTGGGTTTGGATTTCAAGTTTTCACATGATTTGGGATTTGCGCGATGGGTTGACGTTCGCCAGTGACGAGATGTGCCGCCATGCACGTGCACGGCGGTAGGTTCGCGTGACGATGTCATGGTTCTTCTGACTCGGGTCATGCTCAAGTTGAAATGGGATTGACTTCGAGTTTTATCGTGGGCGAGATGGGTATCCTGATGCTATTTGACATTGTTTAATTTAAGTTTAACTTTTAACAAGCTTATTGTATAAAAAAAATTAAAAGAAGAATAAGAAGGTGTTTCAGGGGAGGACTTGAGGAAAGCATGCATGAAACCTGGAGTTATGCTCGAGTCTAGGCAGGGAAGTCTCGGGTTTTGGTTATACTGCAGTTTTGCAGTGGGTTTAAAGTCGAGTTAATTTGTTTTTTTTTACAAATTTGTTTAAACATTTTGAGCTTAGAGAATGTTTAAAGGTTAAGTTAAGGTTTTTTCAAGTTTTAATTATTGTAGTCAAAAGCTTAACGACTTTTCTTAAACACTTAAATTATTTTAATTTAGGAAAATTATTTAGGTTATGTATAAAGGTTAATTAACTTTTAAGTTTGGGGGTTAATAATAAAATGATTTAAAATTTTAAGAGGACTTTTAAGGGTTAACTACATTGAGTAATAAAAATTAAATGAATTATTTCTAGGAAGCAATCAAGTATAATTACTTTTCAATAGTAATTAGTAATAGATTGTGAGAAATAAATAAGTAATTAACTACTTAAGTTAAGTTATGAACGATCAATAGGTAATTAATCAAGTGATTTAATTAAGAAGTAAGAAGTAATTAATTAAGGGATTAGCAGATAATAATTTGGCGATTAAGTTTTATTAATAAATAAATAAAGTTATTAATTAATGATCAGGAAATAGATAATTAGGTAATTAAAGTTAAACAACTTGATTAAGGAGTAATTAAGTTAATAGAGTGAAATAATTAAGTAATTAAATAAATAAGACTTAATAATTAATTAAGTTAAGATTCATTAAATTAAACAAGTTAAAATGAAATAGGTAATTAATTGTTAATTAATTAATAATTAAATAGAGTTAAGTGGTTAACTCTCAGGTAATTAATTCTAAATTGAATTAATTACAAATAAGACTTAGAGATGACTGCTTACGGATTGTTATGTTGAATATCTGATTGTGATATTTATTTAATGATATTCTGTGATGTTCTGTGATATGTTGATGATTATGTATGATTCATCTGTGATAAATGCTATGTTAATTCAATTGTTGAATTTAAATTATTTAAACTGTTTAAGTTTATTAGACAACTTGGCCTTTAAAATGGCGTTTGGATTTCGATGAGACCGGGATCGGGTATCCAATTGATATTCCGAAAACCACATCGATCCAATTTAAATGTTAGGTCGTGAATTCTGAAATGAAGATCGAGACGGTGTTTTCAGAATGCAAGGGTTATCGTCGTTGACTCTAAGGGTGATTCCAAAATGAGTGTGACGAGGTAATGCCTTCGGTTTCATTCGAACCCGAAACGAACTTGTATGGATTGAATGCTTTCAGCACATCGTCAGGCGGATGATGAGCATTCTAAGAATAATGTTCAATAAAGGTAATCGCAGCCTCAAGCCTCATCAACCGGGAATGGCTAAAACAGGGGAGAAGCAGCAAGGTTAGGTGGGTCATGCCCAAGCAGGACAAGATATTTCCCCTGTCTAGATGTCCCTTTTTATTTCGGCTGTGTGGGCGGTTGCTAGCTACAACCACGGGGTTTATCTTGTTCGGGACTGTTCAGTAAGGAATGGTTTCGGCCTTGTGTTGTAGGGGGTCGGGAGTGATCCTCGATGCGCTGATCTAGGCCCCGTACTGTGACGGGCGGTTCCCCAGTAGCCCTGCCATTGTTGGAAATCCATTTTCCCTACGAGACCCTACGATTTTGATTTGTATTACCCACTTTTGTGGCTAGTAGCTCGAATTTAATGAATGTAACAATTTCGGCTATTTTCTATTTACTTGAAAACCCTAGACACTATTATAATATCACTGGATTTCCTATGAAATGTTTTGGTTAGCGTAAGGTAAAAACTTACCCGTATTTATTTGTGGGGAGTCTTACGTGATACCTTTATTTTCAAATGTTTTCAAAGTTAAACAACTTTAAACCGTTTACTCATACCAGACCCATGTCTGACCGGGAGTTAATATATTTTTTCATAAACTCTTGGGTACTCAAATTTTTATGAGTAGCTAAGTGATAGGTTTTGGACTTTGATTTCTGGAGGAGCTTGGAGCAGGAGTTCCAGACGTATGTAGATATCTATCTAGTTCCGCGGGTGTCAGTAGTTGTTGTATACTGTATCTCCTATATGTTTGTAGTGACAGATGTATGTATGACTGTCATGTGCGTTGATATTCTATAATTCTGATATATGTAAAACTATGTAATATTAAGTGATATATTATATTTTGTTCCGTTCCGCTATGAGATTCTGATGTTGTTGTTATTTCTTTTCTTTCTTTTCTATTTCTATCCCTTTCTTTCTTAATGATGATACGTCTTTCTGCTAATAGAAGGGCGGGTCGTCACAGTTGGTATCAGAGCGTAGGTTGGTGATAACCTTGGCTCTGGTAGGAATTACTCATAGAATAGAGTCTGTAGTACTCTAAAATGAGTTTGAGTGTATTAATAGATATGAGCGCGTATTTGTTAGTGAATATAAAATTGTTTTTATATTGTGTTGACTTATCTGTTGAGTGTTTATGGATTCTGGTCGATGTATGAGACGCCATTTCATCGATAGGGATTTCTAAACTCTTAAACAAGATAGACCGACACAATATTGTTTTAAAGCAGGGTAAATGAAAATAATTTTACCCAAAATTATATTTTGAAATAAAAATAAATAATTATATGAAATATTTATATATATTTGGATGTTTGGTTGTTAATATTACAATCAAATAAAATTTAAAATTTGAGTGGTTTATAACCAAATAAAATTGTCTAAGTATGGTTTTAATAAAAGGGAATATTACTAAAATTAGATTAAACCAGAATTTAAGTCCCGGAAATTTGAAAGGTGTTTAAATAAATTTAAACAAAGAATTTGGGGATTTAAAAATCTTGGGAATGTTTGAAATGTTTTTCCAAAGATTTGAAGGCAATAATGGAGTACTGTTTTGGAAAATATTGTTGAATGGAAATTGGTTTGGGAGGAAATTGTGAAAGTAAGGAAGCACTGAACTTATTTCAGTCGCTGGAAAATAATCCTGATGATGATGGTCACATCATCAGTATTCATTTTCGAGTTTCTAAAGTGATGGATTGCTACCAGGATAGTTGGTCATAATATTGTTTGGGTTGTTCGACATACAAGTTGTTTTAGAAATTTCAAAGAAAAATTTGTTTTGGTGAAAACAAGTGTTTGGAATTTGGAAATTTAATTTGATATACCAAGTGTGTATGTGTAGTTATCATTTCAAAATGGTTTTGGAAATGAAAACCGGGCAATTGAATTCTAAGAAATTCTATTTAATAATGTGAAAAGTTTAATTGAATCAATTATGGGACTTATAAAGTAAAGTTGATATTAATAAGAAGAAATTGGGAATTTTAGTCCAGGAATTAAAATTTAACTAAAGTAAATGAAAGTGAAGAAAATATATTTGAATTTAACCTGAGATAAAAAAAAAAAAAAAAAAAAAAAAAAAAAAAAAGTTAGATAAAATTGAAGTTGAAATTAAATTGAAATTGAACTAAATTGGAAGGTAAAATGATTGTAATGGTGAAATGAAAATTTATACCTTAAGATAGTAAGTGTTATATATATATATATATATATATATATATATATATATATATATAATCTAAAATTTTGATTATAAGATGAAATGACCCAAATGAGTAATATAAACCTTTAAGTAAACAAATAAGTTTTGAGCTCATATATTGAGTAATATTTAAAAGAATGGTAAGTAGCTAAATTTCACTGAAATTGAGTTGGAAGAAAACTGATTTAAATGAATTCAATCGAGTTATAAATAATATTGAATGAAATAAAATTCTTAAGTAAATAAGTAAGTATTGAACTAAATTAAATAGAATTGGTGTGAGTTGTAAATATGTCTAATTCAAGCAAAAAATTAAATTGAATGACCTTATTATAAATAAATTCAATAATGAATTGTTAATGTAAATTAAAATTTAAGAATGGATAAAAGAATAAACTAATCAGAAAATAGTTGGGATTTGATTAGAGGAAAATCAAATCAAAGAATTAAATGGAAATTGGTGGAATAGAATAAACTTAAGTTATTGGATGGAGCAGTTAGAAGTAAATAAATAACTTAAGTAAATTGTGAGATGGTTTGTTTAAAATATTAGTTGTCGAGTTTAAATAAATGATTTGGATTTAAAACTTTTGAAATGAAAGAAAATGCAATGAAATGATTGTGAATAAATTATTTGGGATGGAATCAAGTGTAAATTGAGATGGAATTAATTTAAAATTGTTATAAAGCTTAAGTAATTATTTATTCACAATAGTATTGTCGAATTGCATAGGAAAATGGTTTGTTTTGAAGTAAATGGGATTATATAAAATTCTATGAATGATTAGAAGCAAAATAGGATGATTTTGAAATCAGTTGGAATGAATATGAGTTTGTTTTGCTTAAATAAATAATATATATAAGCAAGTAAGTTGAAAATCACTTAAACTAAGGGAATGATTTGAGAATTGGTTAGAATTAATTGTGATAAGGATTGAAACCTTACATATGTGCTTATGAAAATATGTAATGCTAAACAAAAGAAACTCTAATAAAACTTTTCAAAATTTTAGGAGTTAGAAATTAAAAAAAAAAACTTTAGCAACAAAACGATTTCAAATTGGAGATTGAAATAAACTATGGATGAAACTAATTTAAAAATAATAATAGAAATCAGTTATAAATGGAAGATAATCATTAAAATTCAAATAAAAGGATATAAAGGTTAAAGTGGTGGAGTAATAATATAAGAGTATATATAATGCTTATATTAAACTTAGGAAATGAACGGTAAAATTCTTAAGTAAATTTGATATTGAGAAAATTATTCCAAGTGGATAGAAATCAGAATAATGTGAATAAAAGAAATTGATATAGTTGATAATCAATGGATATAAATAAATAGGATGTACGTATATTATTTTATTCGCGTAGCAAATTGATCCAGATTCGAGCACAGAATTTCGAGATAGTTATATCGATCCGAGTTGGGATTTTTCACTCGATTTTCGACGACGAACCCTGGATATGGATTTTGATTGTTTCTGGAAATTCTCTATCATAGTTGTGGCTATGCAAGGAGAATAACAGTTCTGATCAAGAAACCAGATCTGTGTCCGTACTAGGAAGTCGGATGGACGATACTAGTTCAGAAATGAAATTGTGTGATCGAGCGAGCTATCGAATTTTATATTACGTACGAATGGTATATGTACATCGTACGGGCCTGATTTAAATAGATATTGAAATTCTGTAAAGAAGTTAATAAAATTTGGAAAGTGTTGATACTGTAGCTTTCAGAATTGAATCGCCAGAATGGATGTCTAGAATTCATTGTGTATTCCATATATCCCATCTAAGGAAATTTGTTTATGATTCATCAATTGTTGTTAAATCAGTAGTTCAGGAATTTGGAAGTTGAATCAAATTTGATTGTGGTCAGGAATCCAGTTCGGATTGTTGATCATCGAGAGACAACTCTGGATAGTTTTGGGAAAACTTATCCGGATTCATGTTCAGATAGCTAGTGTTGTTTGTTAGGATAGACTGTTTGGTTGTTTGTTAATGTATGAATGATATATATGTTTGAATGGTTGATATAACAGCTTTTAAATTATCTTTGTTTTGAATTTCGGGGACAAAATTCTTTTAAGGGGGAAGGAATGTAATGACCCTGGATTTTTGGCCCCGTTTATTTTAATAAATATTTGATCTAATTAAATAAATGCGAACTGATCATATTAAAATGAATATGATTTTGGAAATAACTGTCATTTGTTCATATGGTTTGATATTTTAAAGGGGAATTGATCTGAAAATTTGAAATAAAAACCTAAATTAATAATATTTACGATAAAATTTATCTTATATAATTTAATTAAAATACTTTACTTGGTTTGCATTAGTAAATATATATATAGATAATAATGTTTGAAATTCTAAAATAAAGTTTCTCAATAATATTATTAATAAAATTTACCTCATATAGTTAAATTAAAATGCTATACATTGTTAACATTTGTTAAATAAATACATATGCTTGATAATGTTTAAATTTTAAAATCTAATTCCAGCAATATAAAATATAAATGTAAAGAAAGAATTTATTAGTTAAACATAACTTTAAATTTGTACATAAAGAATAAAAAAATAAGTAGAGTATAAAATAAGAATAAGCACAAAGTATAAAGGTAAAACTAACACATTTATGTACAAAACAAACATGTATATCAAAACTATTCAAACTAGAAGTTAGATAAAACATTGATAGTCAAAATATATATATATATATAAATGTAAATACAAACAAGGGTTAAATCAAACACTAAGTATAAAATGAAACAAAAACAAGTATGACATAATAATAAAACAAATATTTAAATAAATATCTTCATATATATGACAAAGTTACCTGCAAAGTTCTAGTTGGAAGTAATACCAGACCAAATGAAAATAATCCTGGCACAAAAATAATTTTATGTTATTCAAGCAAGCAAATAATAAAAACATCTTTATACTCAATGGCTTCATTCACAAGCCTACCTAAAAACATATCTCTTCATACAAGTATCTGTGTACAAATTACAAATATCAGGGGACATTAATTATATGTTAACATAATTGAAGACATATTCATTAATGCTAAGTACACAATTTGTCATTTCAGGTTACAAAATAATGTTCCAGCCGAAATCTCAGTATTTTTTTTCATATTTTAGTAATTTAATTCAAGTCATATTTGGTCAAACAAATAAAACTTTCCAGATCATACCTTCCACTATCCAACTGTATCTTTTATATAAATGTGTTTTTATCTTGTATTTGATTCATTCAGAAAACTACAGAAAGAAAATAAGAAGTAAACTCAAAAATTTTGGCAAACTAAAAATAGTTTCTAACTGAATTCAAACCAGAGAATATACAGGTTAAAAAAAACAATTTCAAGCAGTTTCAACTGCAGATTCAAACAATTCAAGTTCCAGATGATCAACTTCAAATTTATTCTTTGTTCAGGAATGTTATAGGTGAGTAACTAAATTCTTAAAGCTTTAAGTTAAATCAAACACTTAAGATAATTTTGTGATCTTGTGGTATATGGTTTACTTTTACATATGATCCTGTGATTTGTATATACTTCTCCGCTAAGTGGATACAGGGTGAACATTTGGTTCAAACTTAAAGTTATTTGCTCCTAAACCATGTTAAGATTTAAAAATTTTCAAATCAAACAAGGTATTGCAGCTAAAACAAAGCTTTGTAAACTGTTATAAACATTTTTGTAAGGGAATGATACTGTAATATAGTTTGACAGGAAACCAAGTAAATTTATTGATAAATTCAAGTGGTATAAGAAGATAATTCAAGATTTTATTTTGAATCCTTAATGAAATTGAAGTTTTTAAAACAAAAATAAAGATTTTTAGGTTAATATGTACAGAGCAGTTTGCGTATAAACTAGGACTGCATTTTTACAAATTTAAGATTACTGAATTAATTTAAAAGGTTGAGATGTTAATTGAAGCAAGTATATACATTAGGAATGTCGTAAAAATTATCAGATCAATTTTCTATTGTGTGGGATTTAAGTACGAGATCGAACTAGGGCTTGTGTTCTGTTCTTCTTCTTGTCTGTAACCTAGTGTGTTCGGCCCTTCTCACGTGATCGAGTGGCATAATATTTTGGTAGAAGGTTGTTTGGCGTGATGTTGTCGTGTGGACGAAGTCGTGCCATCTCTTATGGCTTGATCGTTGATCACGAGGCATATTTGCTGAGGGTTTGGTTTGCAGTTTTCCATAGAATTGTAAATTTTCGATTACGATCATGTGAGGACGATCTGGGTTTGGATTTCATGTTTTCACATGATTTGGGATTTGCGCGATGGGTTGACGTTCGCCAGTGACGAGATGTGCCGCCATGCACGTGCACGGCGGTGGGTTCGTGTGACGATGTCATGGTTCTTCTGACTCGAGTCGTGCTCGAGTTGAAATGGGGTTGACTTCGAGTTTTATCGTGGGCGAGATGGGTATCCTGATGCTATTTGACATTGTTTAATTTAAGTTTAACTTTTAACAAGCTTATTGTATAAAAGAAAATTTTAAAAGAAGAAGAAGAAGGGGTTTCAGGGGGGACTCGAGGAAAGCTTGCGTGAAACCCGGAGTTATGCTCGAGTCTAGGCAGGGAAGTCTCGGGTTTTGGTTATACTGCAGTTTTGCTGTGGGTTTAAAGTTGAGTTAATTTGTTTTTTTTACAAATTTGTTTAAACATTTTGAGCTTAGAGAATGTTTAAAGGTTAAGTTAAGATTTTGTTAAGTTTTAATTATTGTAGTCAAAAGCTTAACGGCTTTTCTTAAACACTTAAATTATTTTAATTTAGGAAAATTATTTAGGTTAAGTATAAAGGTTAATTAACTTTTAAGTTTGGGGGTTAACAATAAAATGATTTAAAATTTGAAGAGGACTTTTAAGGGTTAACTACATTGAGTAATAAAAATTAAATGAATTATTTGTAGGAAGCAATTAAGTATAATTACTTTTCAATAGTAATTTGTAATAGATTGTGAGAAATAAATGAGTAATTAACTACTTAAGTTAATTTATGAACGATCAATAGGTAATTAATCAAGTGATTTAATTAAGAAGTAAGAAGTAATTAATTAAGGGATTAGCAAATAATAATTTGGCGATTAAGTTTTATTAATAAATAATTAAAGTTATTAATTAATGATCAGGAAATAGATAATTAGGTAATTAAAGTTAAACAACTTAATTAAGGAGTAATTAAGTTAATAGAGTGAAATAATTAAGTAATTAAATAAATAAGAATTAATAATTGATTAAGTTAAGATTCATTAAATTAAACAATTTGAAATGAAATAGGTAATTAATTGTTAATTAATGATTAATTTAACAGAGTTAAGTGGTTAACTCTCAGGTAATTAATTCTAAATTGAATTAATTGCAAATAAGACTTAGAGATGACTGCTTACGGATTGTTATGTTGAAGATCTGATTGTGATATTTATTTAATGTTGAAGATCTGATTGTGATATTTATTTAATGATATTCTGTGATGTTCTGTGATATGTTGATGATTATGTATGATTCATCTGTGATAAATGTTATGTTAATTCAATTGTTGAATTTAAATTATTTAAACTGTTTAAGTTAATTAGACAACTTGGACTTTAAAATGGCGTTTGGATTTCGATGATACCGGGATCGGGTATCCAATTGATATTCCGAAAACCCCATCGATCCAATTTAAACGTTAGGCCGTGAATTCTGAAATGAAGATCGAGATGGTGTTTTCAGAATGCAAGGGTTATCGTCGTTAACTCTGAGGGTGATTCCAAAATGGGTGTGATGAGATAATGCCTTCGGTTTCGTTCGAACCCGGAACGAACTTGTATGGATTTAGTGCTTTCAGCACATCGTCATGTAGATGATGAGCATTCTAAGAATAATGTTCAATAAAGGTAATCGCAGCCTCAAGCCTCATCAACCGGGAATTGCTAAAACAGGGGAGATGCAGCAAGGTTGGGTGGGTCATGCCCAAGCAGGACAAGATATTTCCCCTGTCTAGATGTCCCTTTTTATTTCGTCTGTGTGGGCGGTTGCTAGCTACAACCGTGGGGTTTATCTTGTTCGAGACTGTTCAGTAAAGAATGGTTCCGCCTTGTGTTGTAGGGGGTCGGGAGCGATCATCGGTACGGTGATCTAGGCCTCGTACTGTGACGGGTGGTACCCAGTAGCCCTGCCATTGTTGGAATTCCATTTTCCCTACGAGAACCTACGGTTTTGATTTGTATTACCCACTTTTGTGGCTAGTAGCTGGAATTTAATGAATGTAACAATTTCGGCTATTTTCTATTTACTTGAAAACCCTAGACACTATTATAATATCACTGGATTTCCTATGAAATATTTTGGTTAGCGTAAGGTAAAAACTTACCCTTTTTATTTGTGGGGAGTCTTACGTGATACCTTTATTTTCAAATGTTTTCAAAGTTAAACAACTTTAAACCGTTTACTCATACCAGACCCATGTCTGACCCGGAGTTTATATTTTTTTTTCATAAACTCTTGGGTACTCAAATTTTTATGAGTAGCCAAGTGATAGGTTTTGGACTTTTATTTCTGGAGGAGCTTGGAGCAGGAGTTCCAGACGTATGTAGATATCTATCTAGTTCCGTGGGTGTCAGTAGTTGTTGTATACTGTATCTCCGATGTGTATGTAGTGACGGATGTATGTATGACTGTCATGTGTGTTGATATTCTGTAACTCCGATATATGTAAAACTATGTATTATTTATGTGATATATTATATTTTGTTCCGTTCCGCTGTGAGATTCTAATATTGTTGTTCTTTCTTTTCTTTCTTTCATATTTCTGTCCCTTTCTTTCTTAATGATGATACGTCTTTCTGGTAGTAGAAGGGCGGGTCGTCACAAGATCAAAGTGAAAATTTGTTATGAATTGTTTGAATCTGAATGTAACACTTATTTTTTTAAAATAAGTGCTCGTTATTCGGATTAGCCGGGAGAGGACCTTGTGTCATAAAATCCATTCCGAATTGTGATACGACGAAATGGGATTGCATTCGATGATGGTGTTGAAAAACGGGTATTTTCGAAAGCAAAAGGATTACCTGTCGAATGTCTCTGCACCAGGTTTCTCTGGTATAGAGATTTTATCACCCTTTGTGATGGGGGTTCCGTACGTGATTAGTAGATATCCAGATTTGCAAGGGCTTCTTTGAAGAGCCTTCGGTTTCGTTCGCTCCCAGAACGGACTTTTATGGATGTGTGTCTAACGTTACACTTTGAGATGTAAAGCTGGTTTCTATCAAATACATTTCTGTTGGTGGTGGAGAATTTATTCTCTTAGCTTAAACCCTTCTCTGAGACATACGAGCTCAGAGGTTATGCTGTTGATGGTTACTAGTGATATATTCTCAGATTGGTAATGTGGCATATGTAGTGCTGCTGATCATTTGTTGATCAAAGCATGAATTTGTGAAAAATGTAGCTTTGTGGACGAGACTTCATCGGACCTCACACCCCGAAAATGGTTGAAACAGAAAGGATGGGGCAAAGGTTATTTGGAGGTAGCGCCCCCTGAGGGTATGTCATTCCCTTCTGGAAAAGGGTAGTATCATGGTATGGATCCCAGATATTTTACCTATGTTGTTGCTGCAAATTTATTATACTTTATGGTTGTTTCTTTGTGGTTGAGGATCCTCGGGTAAAGGTCGTAAATGACTAGGGGATCTCGTGTAGTAGTTACCTAGTTACAGAGGTAACCCGACCTTGTGTTGGCACAGATCCGGTTAGGTTCTCGGGGCGTCGCTCCAGAGGCGTACCCATGTAGCAGTAAGAAGTTTCTTAGCCTGACCATTTGTTGGAAATCCAATCATCATTACGCGCCTTGTACGGTTTTAGTTGTAGAACCTGCCATTTAATAGGGTAGTTATAGCAGGCATACTATAATGGTACGTATGCTGGCTAAGATTAATATTATACTTGCAAATGTTTTCCACTATGCACTAATGATAATATTAAAAGAATTTTGCATATCAAGCATATTTGACTATCATAAGGAGAAATCTCCCCCAAGTTTGCGATTGCATTGTGTGTGCAGCGGAAGGCCTTATGGTAGTTTCATTTTCCAAAAGCATAGCGGATTTCTTTTTATTTTCTCCGTGAAAATAACTGTTTTTTAAGATCTCACACCAGTCTCATGACTGACCTGGAGTTTATTGTTCCCTTTCTAAACTCTGGGTGCTCACCAATTTCCACACGGGCAGCCTAAAGTCAGGTTATTAGTTATTCTGGAGCGAAGTCAGAAAAGAGATGCTGTGGAGATTAGAAGCAAGCTGGATGGCAAGGCGTATCACTAGTATATGTAATATTTCCTTTCCGTTGTTGTGTTGTTATACACTCTGATAATGTATGTATAAACTGATATAGTGTTTTTGCTTTAAAAATATTCAATTATCTATTGTATATTGTTCCGCTGCGAAATGTGAGATTCTGTTTATTGTTTTTGTTCTTCTTCTATCTTCTTCTTCTTAAACCCTAACGGTTTGATTTTCTGGCATTCGAATGTGAGGTATTGGATACCGTGGATGTATCGATGTCCACTTTCGGGCGTCGAAAAATCAGGTCGTTATAAATGTGGTATCAGAGCATTTTGTTAAGCGACAACCTTGGCTCTGGTGGGGATTACTCATTAGAGATAGAGTCAGTAGTACTCTAGAATGAGTTGAGTGTATTAATAGATATGAGTGCATATTTGTTAGTGAATATAAAATTATTTTATATTGTGTTGACTTATCGGTTGATTGTTTATAGATTCTGGTCGGTGCAGTTTGGCCAACTGTATCGGTAGGGGTTTCTAAACTCTTTAACTAGATAAACCGACACAGTATTGTTTTAAAATCGACTAAATGAAATAATTTTACCCAAATTATTTTTGTATATAAAAGGAAATGATTTCCATAAATTATTATATATATATATATATATATGGTTGCTTGGTTGTTAGGAAGTGATAATATTAAATTATTTTCATTAATTATTGAATAAGAAGTTAAATTCATAACTTAAAGCTGAGAAATAAAATCCATATACAAATGGGATTTAAAAATAAATAAATTGTAAATGTGATTTATTAATTTGAAATAGAATTCCAGAGAAATATTTGAAAATATTTTGGAAAGGATTAGAAATTTGGAAATTTTGGAAATTAAATTCCATTGAGTTTGAAAATAAATTTTCAAAGGTTTTGGAAAAATATTTTTAAGGGATAAAAGCACTAAACTCTTTTCGGTTGCTGGAAAATAACTTCGGTGATGACTACAGCATCATCGATGTTCATTTTCGAGTTTCCACGAGAGTAATTGCTGCCAACTTATTTTAAAGGAAGTTGTTTGGAAAAATGGGTTTGGTTTTCGAAATTCAAAAGATATTTTGAATTGATTTCAAAAATGATTTTGAAATGACGGAAAGACTCTGGAATCCTATTTAAAATATTTATGGAATATAAATGAGTTGATAACTTATACAATTTGAATTTTGACAGAATAGATTTAACTTATGGGTTGGAGTTAATATAAAGTAAGTATAAGTGAATCAACTAAATAATGTGAATTTAAAGAAATGTTTAAGGAGACTGGGTGAGATGATTACTTAAGCAAAATTTATTTAATTGAAAACAAATTTGGGGTAGAGACAAATGAATTGGAATTGAGTTTGAATTATGGAAATAAATTGTGAATTAATAAATAAATTTACAATTGCAAGTAAATGAAAGTGAAATTGAATGTTGAAATTCATTTCGAATTTGTAAGCAAATAGAACTGGAATTGAATTTTATTTGTGATAAACAAAGCGAAGTATTAAAATAAAATTAGTAAGTGAAACTAATTGAAGGAATGACAAATTTAGTATGGTTTGAAATGAATTGAATTCAATATTTATAAATAAAAGGTAAATTAAATTCATATGGAATTTGAAATCCAGTTTAAATATAAGTGGTTGTAAACCAAAATGGTGAATTGAAAATAAATTTGGGAATGAACAAAAGAATAAAACTGGAATTGAGACTGAACATTGAAAACCATTTGAATTGAGTGAAATTTTAAAACTAGTTCGAAGTGAACTAAAGATAATAAAGGTAGAGATGGAAAAAATGGTTTGAGATAAAATGAATTGGAATTTGTAATAAATTAGTAAATGAAACTAATTTAAAATAGTGAGATGAGCCAGTTGTGAATGAAAGATAGTTGATAATATTCAATATTCAGAAGGTAAATTAATCCAAATAGATTTGAATTTGTGAATTGAATTCAAATGAAATTGAAAATGTAAGATTGAAAGAAAGTGGATATATAACTTCAATAGTGAAGTAAAAATGGTATAAGAAGTAAGCATTCAAACTTTTGTAATGGAAAGTGCAAAATGATTTTTGAATGTAGAAACTGGATAATGGTTGTTAAATAGCATACAGGTGATATAAAGGAAAAGGAATTGGGATTTTGATTTCAAAGATAAATTTGAATTTCTCAATAAAGGTATGTATTTAAATTTTAGTATGAAATTTGATGACTTTCTTGTCTAGCCACTTGGCTTTTCATTTCTTTTTGAATCTGGTGGCCCGTTGTGGCATTTTGTAGTCGTACCGAGCTAGCCCGCAAAGGAGACGCTGGCGAAATTTTTTGAAAATTTAGGGAGTTAGAATTTTTTTTGAGAAAATTCTAAAATTTTTAAATTAAAATTAAAATTTGAATGGTGAAGTAAACAATGTTGTTTGGAAACTATGGAAAACTTTGGAAAGTTATTTGAAGTGATGAGTCTTTAATAAAAATATTTGTTTTGGCAAGTTGATAAAACTGTTTGGTTTTGGGAAAATAGTAAACGGGTTGAGGATCATTCTTCTTAACTAGTATTTTCGGGACGAAATTCTTTTAAGGGGGAAGAATGAGACGACCCAGAATTTTGAACATTTGAAATTGAAATATTTGATTGATTTTATATATTTAGAAATTGGTTTAGCTTGAATTTCAAAAATAACTATGGATTTGGCAATTAAATTTCTGAATTTAATTTTTTGAGGTTGGGTAAAAGTTTGAATCCTCAGTTTTTAGCTGATTAAAAATATTTTCAAGGCTTAGAAAATTCATATTTACAATACTGAAGATAATGGAAGCTTCAGAGTTGAATTTGAAACGGTTTTGTCCAGTTTTGAAATTATATAGTTTAAATTGATATTTAAAAATAGCCTTCCGAGTCACAGTCTCGGAATTCGATGAAACCACCACTAGATCCGTAATATTGTATTATCACTAGATTTCAATTTTCGTAATGTTTGGAGTGATCGTTTGGCCGTACGGTCAATAAACGTGCTGAAATCTAATTCGACAATTCGATATTTTAACTGGTTCAAAAAGATACCCTCTCCATATGATCGAAATTGGACCCGAAACCTTTTTCATTGCGTTCGAAATAGGGGTTAACATTATAAACGCCTAGCGGCATGCCTCGGTTGAAGATCGAGCTTTTGAATCACGGAAATCGAAATGATTTGAATTTGTATTTAAACTAAATATATACATATATGTATTTAATAATATTTTCATAAGGCAATTCTACACGTATCCTTTTGAAAAACACGTGCTTTGTTTTCTCTGATAATTTCACAAGCGTTCGTTGAAAATATGATGAATATCTCACTCGAAAGAAAAAACAACGCAACATTTTCTTTCGTTTAAATTAAAAAAATGGCCGCACTTCCTCTTTCATTTCAAGATCCAAAGTCACGGCCGAGAAAAATAAAATCGAATTCGTTTACAAAATGAAACCTTTTCTCGTTTAAATCAAAATCGCGAGTATTATTATCTTCCATCTTCATTAAATCTTCATTTCGACATAAAGGGGAAAATATGAGGGTCGATCGAGATCCTCTCTGAAATAAAAAAATGACAGAAAGAAAATGGATCATGATCGGCAGCACGTATTGATCAATCTGCCGCAACAAAGGTAGAGGTGGCGATCGTTGCTCACGCGCGTGATGAAGAAGCGGTGGCTGTAGTTGAGCCGCGACGTGATTTCAGAAACGATGTCGTCTTGGTTGCAGAGGGTGATGTAGTGAGCTAGGGTTTAGCAGCTCGCGAAGTCATTTCTGGGAATGGTGGCGAGTCGCTGGCAAAGGGAGTGCTGGTGTTGCGACGGCGATGGCGAGTTGTTTTGGGTACCTGGGTTCGCATTTTGCAGTAAGGTACAAGATAATTTATCTTTAATTAACATTAGTGTGTATATATATTAGGTGATGTATATATCAGTATGGTTCTGTTTTGCAATTAATTTTATTTTATTTTTTTGAATCTGGGTTGTTAAAAAGTATAAGATATATACTCATACCTATTTTTATAATCAAGTACATACATAGATATATGTATATGTATAAAGTTTTTGGGAAATATAGGAATGTATAGAAAATTTGATTTTTAAACCTGTGTACATTATTTTATATACAGTTAAAAGTGGAAATAAAATAAATATACATACACATTTTTAATTCACTAAATTATTTTAAATAATGTATTTTAATGACCAACTTATTTTGATAAACTTATTTAATTAATTTAGTCACTAAAAATATTTTATCAAAAGAAAATTAATTAATTGTTTTTTCAATAATTAGTTAATTAAAGTTGAATAAATGGTAATTAATTTGTTCGACTAATTCGAATATTAATAAAACCTTATAATGTTTGTTACAAGGTTCAAAAATCGTGACATCAAGCTGGAATGAAAATGGTTTGCATGCATAGTTAAAGGTCAGATCTTCTCACTCAAATTATAATAATTGAAAATTTCAGTTATTGATTGATTGTTAATTACGATAGTTAAATTTAAAATTGATTGATTGTGTGCTTGGATGATTGATTTATTATCAGTTATATTAGTTTAGACCCTATGCGCCGCATAATAGCGGGTGATATTATATATTAAACCCATATACCGCGATACTCCACCTCAAAGTGGAATTGGTATTATATTTGTATTTGGAGTGATTTATTTCCCGCGTTATATAGCGGATGAGACCCTATGCGTCGTATAATAGCGGATGATATTATATAAGTCCCATATACCGTGATATTCCACCTCGAAGTGGAATTTGTATTTAATTTTTGTGCTAACGTCTATGGATGTAGGGAAACAGGTTAGAGGGATCCAACTGGATTCCTCAAATAATTAAATTTGTTTCAATGATCGTGTGTTGATTATTTAAAATCTGTACGTGATCATATTTGTGATTATATCGTTGAAGGCTATAATTTAGCCGAATATATTTTTGGTATCGTAGGATACCATAAATAAATAAAATTGGATTTTTTAAATTTAAGTAGAAAATTTATAGCAAATTAATTTTAGAAAATAAAATAAATTTTAAAGGAGGAATTTGTTTCAAAAAATAATAAATTTGGTGTTTGAATAAATTTGAGAATCAATTTGAAATTTGATTTGGCGTTTCGAAAATCAATTGGAAAATCAATTTGATATTGATTTGGTAAAAAAAATATTTGGGAAATCGATCTAAAATTGATTTGGTGTTTAAAAATAAATTTTGGGAAATCAATTCCAAAATTCGATTTGGTACTTTAAAGTAAATGTTTGGAAAAATCAATTTGGGATTTGATTTGGTATTTGAAATAAATTTGGAAATCAATTTGCTTGATTTGGTGTTGAAAGTGAATATTTGAAAAAAGATTTGAAAATCGTATATCTGTGGATATTTGAAAATTAAAATCCACAATGGGAATTTTATAAAAGAAAGGAAAATTTGTTTTAAAATTAAATATTGTTTAATTTTAAAAAGTGTGGAAAGGAATTTACGAATTTGGAACGTAAATTTAAAATAAATCCAAAAGGATTTATTAATTGATTTGAATGAACCATTTTAGAATGGAAGGTGAATTTTCCCTGGAAAGCCGAGTATATTTTTAAAATAACATTTGAAATAAAATTAAAGGTTATAGATTTGGTTTTAAAAGAATATTGTTGTAGAAATTATTTTTGGGAATTGTTTTAAATCTTTAAAGTAAAGATTTATTTAATTTATTATTGATAGGGATTATTTTAAAGATTAAATTGATATTTGATTTAGAAAATAGTTATTTAAATATTTATACGCTATCTACTAATTTTATTTTAAAATTAATTTGGACTTAAAGTCCTATATTTGTAATAATTAGTATAATATTTTCATAACTACTATTTAAGTGATGGTAGTTTTATTTTAAATGTCTCGCAGAATATTTTGGATAAGTGATTTAAATTATTTTAAAGTATTTGAACTCGGTAGATTTTCAGTGAAAATGAATAAATATTTGGAAATATGTTCCGTGTAAGGAAAATAATTTGAAATTTGCTTTCAAAGGATTGAAATGCAGAAATTGATTTGAAATTTGTTTTCAAATGGCTGAAGTGTTAAAATTATATCTTGTAAAGATATTTTGAAAATAAATAATTTGAGAAAATTATTTAAATATGGGTGATTGTCGTGAATATTGTTTGATAGTGATTGTTGTGAATATTGATTAATAGTTAAATAACCGACTATCAATATTGGCCTTTAAATGACATTTGAATTTCGATGCGACAGAGGGTCGGATTCCAAACGGTTATCCGAAATCTACATCGAACCATTGTGATTGTGATGATCTTTCATTGAAAAGATCAAAGTAAATTTTTTTTATGATTTGTTTGAATCTGAATGTAACACTTATTTTAAAATAAGCGCTCGTTATTCGGATTAGCCGGGAGAGGACCTTGTGTCATAAAACCCATACCGAATAATGATACGACGAAATGGGGTTGCATTTGAAGATGGTGTTGAAGACCGGGTATTCTCGAAAGCGAAAGGATTACCTCTCGAATGTCTCTGCACTGGGTTGCTTCGGTATAGATATTTTATCACCGTTTGTGATGGGGATTTCGGACATGATTAGTGAATACCCGGATTTGCAAGGGCTTCTTTAAAGTGCCTTCGGTTCCGTTTGATCCCGGAACGGACTTGTATGGATGTGTGTCTGACGTTACACTTTGAGATGTAAAGCTGGTTTTTATCAAATACATTTCTGTTGGTAGCGGAGAACTTATTCTCTTAGTTTAACACCATTCTCTGAGACGTACGAGCTCAGAGGTTATGTAGTTGATGGTTATTAGTGATACATTTTTAGATTGGTAACGTGGCATACGAAGTGTTGCTGATCATTTGTTGATCAAAGCACGACTTGTGAAAAGTGTAGCTTTGTGGACGAGACTTTGCCGGACCTCACACCCTAGAAATGGTCGAATCAGGAAGGATTCAGCAAGGTTATTTGGGGGTAGCGCCCCCTGAGGGTATGTCATTTCCTTCTGGAAAAGGGTAGCAACATGGTATGGAGCCCAGATATTTTACCTATGCTATTGCTGCAAATTTATTATACTTTGTGGTTGTTGCTTTGTGGTTGAGGATCCTTGGATAAAGGTCGCAAACGACTGGGGGATGGCATACTCATGTATTCGTTACCAACTTACAGAGGTGTTCGGACGGCTAAAGTCCCATGAACTGGAAAATAGCCGAACGAATTTTATAATAAAAATACGACAAGCGCACGGCGTACTATTGAAGTACTTGGCGAATACAGGTCAATCTGCAGGGAACTGATGATTTTAAAAATTCTATTTAATCAAATTAAACTAAAGTTGAAGAGTGTGATTAGCTAGAAAATGAGAAAAATGTCAAAAAGAAAGTGATAAAAATATGAGAGTTAAATGACAATTTAGGGAATAAATTCACTCTCTAGATCGTGTAGCTCAACATATATGAAATCATGATCTCTCTTTTGTGGTCATTAGTGCTTTAATTGATGTGCTTATCATAATTATGGCATATTTGTGCTATTAATTAGCCAACGTAAGCCATCAAAGTATAACACATCCATTAAAGCACTTACTAACTTTCATGAACTTTGACAAAGAAAATGAAAATGAAATCTATTTTAAGTATGCTCTATTAAACGTTGATTAGAAATATATACCATCAAATTTGAATTTCAAATCACTTTATTATGCCATAATCATATTTTGATGAAGAGGCATTTGTGTTAGTGATTGTTTAAGCATAACCTATTTGGTGTCAACAATATAGGCTATCAAATTCAAAACAAAAACAACAAGTTAAACCACTTCAAGCATTGTCATTAAGCCCAAAAAGCGTGCATAAATTAGCAAATTGTTGAAGCTACATAATTAGAGAGCTTCATTATGCATAAATTGAAGGGGTTTAGCCTCACATATTTGTCATTTGATTAACAAATGTAGCTTGCAACATGAAAGAAATAAGAAAGAAAAATGAAAGCTAAATGAAAGAAGAGAACTAATTAACAAGAATTAACACTAATCTAATTTGCATGAAACTAAATCTACACTACAAACATGAAAGGAAAATAAACAAGAGAAGAAAAGAGAAATATATTAAAGTTGCATAAAATTACATAAGAAAATGGCTAAGTAGCCATGAAAAGAGAAAGAGAGCTTTGAGTTTTATTTTGATACTAAACTAAACTAAGAGAGACTAAGGGAGGAAGAGATTACATGAAATATATGGGTATTTATACATGTATGAAACCCTAGTTCATATTTTTTGGGAATGCCCAAAATGCCCTTAAGGTAGTGTGCCGACCAAGTAATCATTAGCATGTCATAATTCACATTTAAGTGTACATGAAGCCATTAATTCCATAAGCATATGCATTAGCCTCTAATTTTTACATTAAGGTGGTGGGTAGGTGGGGTCCTCCATGATCTTCACTTTAAATTATCTCCATCTACATTCCTTTGTGTTCTTTTTGTGCACGCATATCTTCTTCATGAAACAACTTGTAATTGAAATCAAATTCCTACAAAATAGTATGGAAATTTATAATTAATTTTTCTCAAAGAAATATATGCACACAAATGACCGTTTTGCCCCTATATGAAGATGGATATGTGAAAATTTGAAATTAATATGGATTTTGGTTAAAACAAGTTAAAATAACCAATGTGATCATTTATTTACTTTAAATAGATTAAATATGGTGGTAAAAATATGCACATTTACGTGCACATCAAATACCCCCACACTTATCTTTTTATTCATCCTCGAATAAACTAAAACTAAGATAAATTTGTTTTCGTAGAGAGCACGATTGCATTGAGCATATGCAACAAGCAGTTAAACCATTGGGTGTCCCCAGTAGGACGAGTGTTGTCTCATGATGGTTTTCAGTGCATACTACCCACAAAATCCAAATGCAGGATGAAAATATTTACAAAATGCAAGATTCATTTACGAAGAGATGAATGTGAGTTTTTGAAAATATTTACAATTGAAGGATTTATTTAAATTGACACGAATAAGTTAAATATAGGTTTTGGTAATTACCTTGAAATTTAAGTTATTTACTCATCTATATTTCCAATAAAAACGAAGTTATCATAACAAATAGACTGTAGTTTAACTCGTTGTTTTGGTTAATAACGCAGTGTAACTTTGAAATGGATCCTTAGTTGATTATCAAAGTCCATCAAAATGGTATTTTCATTTCTTTTCAATAACAAATCAAATCAAATAAGTAAAAATAGTGCTAGGATTTCAATTTCTTACTCTCCCTCATTATTTGCAAGAAAAATTACACACCTAGCTCAGGTAAACTAAGGCCGGATATACTAATGCACTGCCTTTCAGGCTTAAATGAGTGGAGTACAGAACATGGCGAGTGCACACACTTTCATGCATACACCTATCGACCGTAGGTGGTTTTTATTAAGTCTGTTTTTTACATGTGTTCCATACATGCATAACCGTGAGGACTTTTAAATGAGTATGAAAGCACATAATCAAAGATTCTAAGTAATTCACCCATGCATAACCGTGATGACTTTTAAATGAGAGTGAATACTTGGATGTTATTATTTTTTTATTTTTTATTTTTTCAAGAGAGAGAGTTCTGTAAAATGATCTTAGCATCATTTAACTTAGAAGACAAAAAATATATTATATCCTTTACTTTAAATCAACCACTTTTTAAAACAAAGATTTTCAATTAGGATATACTTTATAATTAACACATATGCATCTTCCTATATACTAGTTAAACCTTTATTGTTTGTAATCAAACTTCATTTTTATTTTTGTTAAGACAAATAAATTTTCAAAAATTCCAATTTAATAAACCAAAACCATATATTTATCTTATAGTGTTTCTTTTAAAAATAAATCAAAAGAAAATTTGTTTTTGGGATTTTTTTTAAATTTTTTTAGATTTTAAAGTAAAAATAAACCATGAAAAAAAACGAAAAAAATGAAGATGAGTCTCCCCCCACACTTGATTTTTGACTGTGTCCCCACGGTCAACTTAAGTGGAAGGAGAAAAATAAAAACAAAAACATGACCTTTATTTAAATGAAAATTAATGGTATTTACATAAGATCAGAAAGTATATCGTCAAAAGTAAATGAAACGGTCTTCCAAAAACCGATTCATTTTTCTCGTCAAATATACGAGACACGGCTTAAGCTTGAAAAACCAAAACATAAAAGATTTCGAAATTAAATGTGGATTTGGAAAAATGAATGTTGTTTTATTAAAAATTGTACGAGTTTTTTTATTTTCAATGATTATCGAGGTTGATAAATCGATTGATTGAAGTTTAAGTTTATTTTCACCAAATTGAAATTCAAATTTATCATTGAAAACTTCTTCAAAATTGTTGATTTCAGAATTAAAATAGTGATTTAATCTTCCCCTTGAGAATTTAACAACTCATTTTTGAAAAGTCCAAAGAAATTGTGTTCATTAAATTTGTCTTCCTTCGTTGGTTTATGTAACGACCCACTATTTTGGACCATTCAAATCGACAATAATCCACACATGTCAGACTTGAATACTTCAAAATAGTGGATTCTTAAGAAATTTGGAGCAAATAAAATCAAACACAGAATCACAGACAAAGAATATCAAAATAACTCGCAGCGGAAATAAAATATCATAGTAGTTCATGAAGCTACTATATACATACTCTCAAAACATATACAAAATCTCATAGTAAATAGATACAATAGAAGTCAGGATACATAAACAACAATACAGAGATAGATACCGAATAGGAACTAACTGGAAGAAGTAGACGAATAGATAGACAGATAAGCTCCAGCAAAACTCTAGCTCCAAAAGGTGAATCCAAAGCTATGATTCTCAGGTTGACCCGAGCATAAAGTAAAACACAAACACTCGAGTCAGGACATACATACTTATACAATGTAAACCAACTCAAGTGAACTGTAATAGCAATGCACAATTACTTAAAGGATGCTTGGGATCGCCCATCCTTTAAGGATCAGTCAAACCATCAATTAAGTAGTAATAAACACTATCATAGAAATATCCATATTAAAGTAAACAATGTAAATAACAGTGTTATTGTGACAGGGTAGCGTAGAGATGCAGTAACCGCTCACCTCTAGCCACATCTTAAAATCTAAGGTGTGCATCAAACAATCACAAGGAAATCATGTGACACACAAAACATCGTACCCATGGTTATAAATTTCAAAATGATTTATAATTCCGAATTAAAATCATTCATTTAAACCATTAAAAAGTGAATTCATTATTCCTTCAAATCAAATATTCAATTCCCAAAAATTAAGCCTTTTCTTAGTTCATTTATTCAGTTAAACACTTCAAATATTGAAATTTCAGCCACAAATAAACTTTGATTTTAACCCTTTAAACATTATAAAAATCATATTTTAACACTCAAAATGTTCATTAAAATACCTTTAACTTATGATTTTTATAAAGTAAATTTCCTATAAATAAAATCAAATTTTCAATAATTCACTTAATAAATTCAAGTGTACAATTTCCTAATCTTCACATTTTAACAAATTTCTTAACACTTAAATTTTTATTACCATTTTCCAAATATAACTTAATTTCCATTTTATTTATATAACTTAAATTCCATTTTTAATTACTGAACCTAACCTTTAATTTCAAACCAAATTTCATATTTCCAAGTTTAGTTAAATTCCAAAATTTCCATTTAACTATCCATTGATTTAACATTTTAATCTAATTGCCTAAATCAAAATACACTGTAAGTTGCTTAACTTTATTTTACAAATAACTTGATATTTTCTTTTACTTAATATTTATCCAATTCATACATCAATTATATTAATTACCAAGTTCATCTTATAATTCCATTTTTACTTAAATTCCCATTATTAAGTTAAATCAAACTTTCATACTATAACTCAATCCATCTATTAACTTATACCATTTATCCTGTTAGAAAATCACTACTTAACCATTTTAAATCCAATATAAGGCAAACTTCATATTTTTATTTTTCTCTTTCATTTACAATACATGAAATTTATAAGAAATCATATTTTGAAATCAACCACGGGTCCGGATAACATTTTACACCTAAATCAAGTGATACAAAAATTATCAATTATATCCGAAATCAGTAAAATTTCTGTGTTTTGATTATTTCAAATCTGCAATCCCAAGACAAATACAAATAAATAAAAATCACTAAGGCCTATCATTTCAGACCATAATGATTTTTCCCTATTCTAAAGTCCGTTCTGGTATGTATCATTTCAACACAGAGTGATTTCTATACTAATAGGGAACTTTCAGTGATGAACAAAATAAACTGAATAGCAACAACATATAGCAGTATCAGATGATATGACAGATAAATAAACAGGATTAACATTATATAATTTATAACACAGGTAGGTATGACATGATAACAAAATCTACAGATTCACATGTTGTCAATTTACTAATTATATAAGTGCAGATGTCATGTGTGAATTACTCACCTTTTATGCGGGAGTTAGCAAAAACACAACACGAATGAATTCCAGAAGGCATGATGAGATGACAAAAGATTCAAGTGGAAGAGAACAAAGCTAATGATCTTCTCACAACCCATAAACAAAACCAAATATAAATATAAATTCAATACACATTGAATTTGAAACAACTTTGAAATTAAAGAAAATTGAACATAATAGTTTTTGCCACGCTTTCAACATCTACTTGCTTGGCCTAGGGGGTGAATATGTTTGGGTTTGGTGTGGTTTTGGATCAGGTTTGAGTCTATGGAGGCACGACTACATGTGCTAGAAGTGGCAAAGGAGTCACAACACATGAATGTGAGCAGACAAGGCAACATAGTAGAGTTTTGGTCATCTTTTGGGCTCGGCTACATGGTCCTAGGGCTCGGCCATAACATGTTTCAGATATGGATAAAGGTAAGGCTGAGGGTAAGTAGTCATATCATGGTGCTGGTGGAGCATGGGGATGTGATATCCTGGAAATTTGGCAATATAAATTGAATAATCTGTGTTAAAAATTAAATGGATTTGATAATTATTAATAATAAAATTTTGAATTGATCTAATAATCATCTTTTAATAAATATTTAAATTGGAAGATTTTATCTTTTTAAAGCAAATAAATTGTTTTTTATTTATAATATATATAATTGTATATATTGTATATATATAAGTTTTGATTTGGAATTTAGTAAATGAATTAATTTTCTAACTCTAATTTATTTTTGGTAAATTGAAATTTGATTTAAATTTAACATCTAACTTTTTAAAGTAATTTAATAAATAATTTTATAGTTTATACTTATGACCAATCGTATTTGTTTTAAAATTTTATTTAATTAGCTTAATATGAATTTAAATTAGATTAACATAAAAGCTTTTTTTTATTCTCTTTTTAAAATATGGCTTGAAATTTATATTTAAGAATTTAAATTATAATTTACAAATGATCTTAATATATTGGGTAATAGAAGTGATTTATAATCTCTTTTATAAATTATTTTAAACTTGTTAAATTTGTTAAGTTTGTTATTTTCAAATAGTAATGATAATACTTAGTTCTTATGAACATAAATAAATTTTGTTAGAAATAGGATTTGTTGTTTTTCTAAATTTAATAAGAGTTATATATGTATATATAACTTGATTTTTAAATTGGTTTTTAAATTATTTTAAATGTGAATTTAATGTTTTGAATTTAAAAGAATAAATACTTACAAAAAATTAGAATAAACTTATATTTATATTTTTGTTTCATTTCTCTTTAACTACAAAAGGGAGAATTTATTTATGTATACATAAAAAGGAATAAATTAAGATTAAAAAGTTTTTATAAACAATTTAAACTAAAACTAAAATACTCTTAATACATGTGTAAGTTTCTTAACACACCTAGTAGACACGTGTTAAGCATAGAATAAACATCTTGACAAATGTTAAACTAAGAAACAAGTGTGCTATTAATTTTATTTTTCTTTTAATTTAATGAAATCAAAAATTTTCTTTTATAAACACATATTTTTCTCACCTCATTTTCTTTTCTATTCTTCTTCAAATCAAACTTAAGATCTTCAGCTAAAAAAATTGAAAATCTACAAACTTCTTCAAAAACAGAAACTTTTGATCAAAACAAACCTGTAAATTTCCCTCAAAACCAAATCTAAAACAGAATTCTGTTCAAACATAATTCTGTATAAAAAAAATCCCCTCAGAAACCAATCTGCACAAATGTTTCTTCTCACCAAATCAACATTCAAACCAATCTTCTTCCAAACTGTTTGAATCTTCTCCACATACCAGAATCAAAACCTGTCGCCTCTTCAATTTCCTCAACGTGAAAATCATTCTGAAAATTCCAAAACCTGCATGCATCTGAAGATCACTACTTTTCTTCTTTGAAACTTCATCAAGCATGCAATTGTAATCAGGCAAAGCATTGTAGAAAAAAAACAAGAATCAACTTGAAGTTTTTAAAGCATACATGCAATTGATAAATTTGGAAAACACAATGTACTGCAGCAACTTGAAGCTTTCAAATTTTAGCACCTTCCAGTTTCATACTTTTCAAAAGTGCTATGCTCATAAAATTCGGGTGAGTAACTTAATTTTGTTTAAAAAATTAATTATAAATTTAGTTGCTTATTATACTCTGGAAATAATTGTGGTTGTATGCTAATTACAAATTATTACTGGTATATATATGATTGTATGAAAATATGCATGCTGCTGTAACTCATTTTTTCTGTACTTAAGTTCCAGATTTAAGAATTGTTTAAAAAAATATCCACTTTATTTGATTTAATATGTGTTAAGATTTAACATTCAATCAAAATAGGCTGTGAATATAATTTAAAGTTTAAAGTTTTATTTAATATAAAATACTGTACTGTCTCTAGAAACATAACATAACAGAACAAATTATATGGAAGTAGAATTTAAAATTTCCAGATTCATTGATTTTAGATTTTAAACCAATTACATAAACTAAAACTTGAATTCTAAAACTAAAATCAGAAAATTTAGTTTAAAATTGGAAGGGCATTTCTGGTTTGTCTAGAAATGGTATTTTGGTGTGTAACTGTCATTCTAAGTGGTTGGGATGGCCAGCGACTTCTCTGGTGATAGAGTGATGATCGTAGATTAAAGGAAAAATAGTTGGAGGTGGATATGAGCATTGAGGCAGTAATGATTTAGGATTGAAATTTTAAACCCCAATTTTTTGTTCATCTGAAAATTGATCACCGCGGCCTACATAATTGACCGAGTTGTTCCAGTTTTAGGGGGATGATTGATGGAGTATGGATGAAGCCATGGCCGGAGGTAAAGTTTTTCTGGTGGTCGGAGTATGGGGATTTGGGTGGTTTCGAGTGTTCGACATTTTTTTCCAGTTTGAGCTTGACAGCTCGTTTTCGATTTTTGGGTTCTGCTGATGGTTTGATGGTCGGAAATTTGTTGGAAGGTGGTTGACGACTTGCGCGAGTGGTCGCGAGAGGTCGAAGGTGACGGCAGCGGTGGTGCAGGTGCACGGGGGAACTTGGCGTATCAGCTGTTTTTGGGGAAGGGGTACTCGTGTTTGGATCGGGTTGTTTCATGTTTCTACTCGAAGCAGTGGTGTGTTGGACTCGAAGTAGCAGTGATGTGGGCTCGGGTATTTTGTTGATGCAGGTTTTTGTTAAACATGACAGTACCTTGAAGTTTTAAATAATTGCAAGGTGAAAATGTTACTCGAGTTTGTAACAAACCGCATATTTTACGATTGTATATTTAAATATTTTAAATATAGCATCGTTGGTCGGATTTTAGTCCGAAAAGCTACTTTTTGCAAACTGTCAAATTAGGATTCGAGACTACTTCCATTGAGTCCAAAACGTCGTTTGTGACCTTTTTGAGTATAAACTTTGATATGTTTGGAGTTAGCTAGAATTTCGACCTTTTCACTTAGGGCTTTAGGTATTGGGTTTCAGCCCAATAGCCTAACATAAGACCCTAGCTCCACCCCCACTCCTCTTCATTCATTTTCATTTCCTAACACTTCAAACTTAAACAAAAATGGGGGAAGAAAAAAGGAAATAGAAATTCCTAAGCCCTAATTTCCTTTGCAAATTCAAGTTCTAGCTCCAAAATCAAAGAGAAGCTTAGGTAAGCATCTCCTTCTTCTTCTCCAACCATTCTCTCTTTAATTTCAGAAAATTCCTAAACCTAATTTAGGAAATATTCTTCTTTTTGAGCTTAGATACAAGCTCCTTGGGTTGTGTTGAAGAGTGGTTGATCCTCCTTTGGTTTCCAAGCTTCCTCTTAGTTGTTTTTGTGTAAAAAGGTGAGATTTTTATCTCACATCTATGTCTATATCTATCCTTGATGTTGGATATGAGTTCCTAACACTTATTCATGTGCAATTGCTTTTGGTTTGGATTGATTTGGTATATATTCCAAGTTTTGGTGTTTTTAAAGAAAAATCTATGAAAATCCTTTTATGGATGTTTGAACATGTTTTTAGTGATGCATCGAAGAGCCTATAGGGCCAGGTCGCCGATTTGACATAAATCCCTAGCGCCATTGCTTGTTCGGTCACGAATTGGATGTGATTGCACATCATTTGTATAGGCAGAAAAACTGCCTTGGTTCCAGTCAGTCGACTGGACTTTGAATTCAGTCGACTGGCTGTAGCCAATTGGCGTACCAAAGGTAGATAACAGAGACAGGAGGTCTCTGTTTCCTGCAGTCAGTCGACTGAACTCATTGAGCCAGTCGACCGACCTGCTCTTAAATGCCTATTATGCCTATTTTTGTCTATTTTTCTTGTGTTTCCAAATTTAATCGATTCAGGTTTATTCCCACTTGTTGTTATCAATTGTTATTCGACTTTGATGACTTCTATTTTGGGATTTTTGGAAATATCCATTTTGATGGATTTGATATCGATTTCTTTGGAATTAATTCACATCTTCGTATGTGAATTTTAGTGATTAATTGTTTCTACAATCATTTTTGTGATTGTCACTTTAAAAATATAAAGGTTTTCTATACTAGTAGTAAATATCAAAACTCTTCCATTTAAAACGATTTCAACACTATTTTATTACAAAGCTCGTTTCTTAAACCGTTTTCCAATCTATTAGTATATACAAACCTTTACCTCACTCATATGAGAAATCTAATTAAATGGCTTAGTAAAACAAGTGGTATGAAATGCTTGCGTTTACTTCGTCGGTTAATTCTTGGACTTGTTCGATTGAATCTCTTGTGACAATTTTCGAGTGGAGATCTATAATTTGTTCGTAAATATTTAAGTTAAGCTAGTGGTTATGGGACATGAAGCTAAGCTCATATATTTACTAACTTAGTGTAATTGACACTTCTTGATGATTGATGATGATCATTTTTGTGATTTAGACTAGCGATATGCTATGTTTCTATGTCCACGTAGGGGACGATACCTCGTTTTATTGAGTTTCGTGTCATTTCTTTTATAGGCTAACGACCTATGTATTATTTGGAGTTTCGACTCAATTCTTGTGGGCTAGCTACCCATGTACTTTTAATGTGTTTCGATTCATCTAATGTACCGTTTGTACTACATCGATGTCTCGGCTTTTCGGTTCATTGGACGTACCGTTTGTACTACGTCGATGTCCAGAATTGTTTTGTGTTTCGATTCATTGGATGTACCGTTTGTACTACATCGATGTTTCGGCTTTTCGGTTCATTGGACGTACCGTTATTGTACTGAGACGATGTTCCGAATTGTTTGAGTTTTGGTTCATCGGATGTACCGTTATTGTACTACATCGATGTCCGGGCTTTTTGGTTCATTGGATGTACCGTTTGCACTGCATCGATGATCGGAATTTATGGTTAGCGACCATGGGATAGCGTTCCATTTATGATACATGTGTTGGTGAGTTTTCATGCTCCCGTTTACGATTGGCCTCCCTCTTTTTGTGATTTCTGGTTTTCTATTGATGATTTCTAGAATTTGTGTTTCACCAGCTTTTATTATTGGCATTGATATGATGTCGATATTTGTGACTTGGTGAATAAAACTAAAGAGTATGACATTCTTTTGATTTTTGAGAGATTAATCTCTGGTTGATTTTCAATTACATACTTATCATAATATGGCTTTATGGTTATCATACGTTTTTGTCATATCTCTTATTCTATATCATTTTATCTGATATTTATAGTTAAACTGATCCGTTTATTATTTTCTTATTAAATAATACTCGGGTCAGACCGAGATGTTACTGGTGCTTCTACTTGACTCCTTATCTGGGAGTATTACCTGACTTTTGGCTAACTACACTAGATTGTTAGTTTTTGTCATTATACACTCGAGATATAGACTCATTGATGTATACTTATTCTTTTGACTATCACTTGTATCTATTCTTTTGTTATATTGTGGATCTTGTTAGACCACTACTCTGGTATATACTTTTATGTGTAATATTCATACCTGTTTCCACCTTTGAGATATGAACTTCTGTGACTGATTTGTGTTATGATATTTCTATATTTATTTCTGAAGATTATATATAGCTACTGTATAGTAGCTTTGAGTTTGAGTCGGTATGTCTGATTTCCTCTTGAGATGAAAAGTTATATTTTTATCTGGCATATCGGCACTCGCACGAAGCAATTATACAGATGGTCACTCCTCAACAGCCTTATTCTCCGTGCTAGTTGACGGCATTACCCCGTAGTGCCCTTGCCTAGCATGGGTATAGAGGTGGGGCGTCACAGAGTTACTCGAGTTGATTTGAGTTTTGTTCGGGCTAGGTTAGGATTAGACGCGAGTAATGAACGTATAGCTCGACTTAGTTTTGTTCAGGTTAATAATCCTGTTATGTTTTCAAAATTTAAAACTGAATTTTTAAAGTGTAAATCAAAGATTTAAATTAAGTTTTAAATGTAATTTTAAATTACGGATTGAAGCTTAATTTGAATCTTAAGCTGGAAATGAATGAAGTTTGTAAATTCAAATTTGTTTAAAATACTTTAAAGGGGTTTATTGTTTAAAAATGTTTTTAAAGAAATTTGAATTTAAACTGGAAGTTGAAATGTAAGAAATGTTTTAAACAAGTTTAAATCTGATTCAAATCTGAATTTGAATCTTTGTTTTATAAATTTAAGTGTTTAACAATTTTGAATGATAAAGTAAAATTTAAATGTTTTGAATTTATAAAAAAATTTGTTTTAAACTCTTGTAAAAATTTCTTTTATAAGAAAAGTATTATTTATTATGTAAATTTAAAGGTTTTAAATTGATTTTAAAACTTGTTAAAGTTAAATTAGAATTTGATGATTTGTTATTCATTTTGTTATTAGGGTAATTAAATGGATAATTAATTTATTTAATAAATTAATGAAATGGACAATTTCTTAAAGTAATTAAGGGTTTAATCTTAAAAGTTTAAGATTAATTATTCTTATAATAATTAACTTGTAATTTAAGAATCATTAATTAATAAGATTGAATTTTGATTAATGATTAGTAATTAATTAATCAAGTAATAAAAGATTAATCAAGTTACATTTAACACTTAATTAATTAAATAATTAGGGTTTAATTAATGGATAATTAATGATTAATTATTTGTAATCAATAATGATTAAAATAAATTAATTATTTTAGAACAATAATTAATGAATTGTTAATAGTTAATGAAGGTTATTAACTAAGGATTATTTAATAATTAATTAATGTGATTAATTTTTAATAATTAATTAGATTAATTAATTTAAAGATAATCATTTGTGTAAATTGTTAAGTATAATTACTTATGGAAGTAATTAAGGAATTAATTACTTATTGTAATTAATTGAGTTTAATTTGATTAGATTAAGTTAATTAATTCAGTTTAATTAATTTAGAATAATCATTTGATTATTTATGAAGTATAATTACTTAATGTAATTAAATGAAGAGAAATTACTTAAGAAAAGTAATTAATAGGTAATTGCTGGATGTAATTAATTGGAGGTGATTTGTTGATGAAAGTAATTTGAGTATAATTACTTTGTAAATTAATCAAGGGATTAATTAGAGATAATTAATTATGAAGTAATTAATTTATTTGGTGAAGTAATTAAGGGTAGTTAATTACTGAATGGAGTTAATCAAGGTGATTAACAATTATGGATTAAATAAAGATTAATTACTTAATGTAATTAATTTAAATAGAAAATGTAATTAGAAATCATTAATTATTATAATTAATGATGTAATTAAGAATAGATTTATTTAGAAATAATTAATAAATGAAGGGATTAATTAATGCAATTAATTAAGAAATAATGTAATTAATTAACGAAGAAAGTAATTAAAGATTAATTACTGTATTTGGTTAAGTATAATTAATTTGAGAAATTAATTAGTGGATAATTACTTAAATATAATTAAAGGTTAACTAATCAGGGATGATTAATTAAAATGAATAATTGGTTGATGATTAATTAATTGATTGATGATTAATTAATGCTAATGTAAGCAAGATTTATATTGATGAAGTAATTAACTTAATTCACTTTAAATTAATTAGAAATGATGTAATTAATTTAATTAACTTTAAATTAATTATATTTGGTGTGATTATTAATCATTGCTTATATATGAATGGATGATATGAATTTCCTTGGATGGTTTGAATCTCAGCTATGAGATAAGTAATGTTGAGTGATACAAATGCAATGGTTGCATTTTGATGATGATTTGGATTACCTTTTGATAATGATAATAGGGATTATCTGTTGTGATGATAATGTTGAGTACCTATTGTGAATCTATGTATTATCTATCTGTGTGTATATAGATAATTGAATTGTTTTAAACCTTTAAAACAACTTGGCCTTAAAAGATACGCTTTGGCTTTCGATCAGACCGGGATCGGGTTTCCATATTTGGATATCCAAAAACCACATCGATCCAAATTTACAATAGGTCGTGAATCTCATGTGAAGAGTGAAGACTCGAGGTGTAAGAACTATTCGTCAGTATAACTCTGAGGGTGATTCCAAGATGAGTTTGACGGAATAGTACTTTTAGATTCGAGATGAAGATTCAGAGTGCAAGGGTTATCGTCGTTAACTCTGACGGTGATTCCAAAATGAGTGTAACGAGATAATGCCTTCGGTTTCATTCGAACCCGAAACGTACTTGTATGGATTTAATGCTTTCAGAACATCGTCAGTGGACGATGAGCATTCTAAGACATGTGTTCTCTAAAGGTAATCATAGCCTCGAGCCTCATCAACTGGGAATGGCTAAAACAGGGAAGGTGTAGCAAGGCTAAGTGGGTCATGCCCAAGTAGGACGAGATTTTCCCCTGTCTAGAGGTCCCTTTTTATATCGGCTGTGTGGGCGGTTGGAACGTAAGCCAACTGCGGGCTTATCTAGTTCGAGACTGTCCAGTAAGGGATGGTTCCGGTCTTGTGTTGCAGGGGATTGGGAGTGATCCTCGGTACGTTGATCTAGGCTACATACTGTGACGGACGGTACCCTGGTAGCCCTATCACTGATGGAATCCAAAATCCAATAAGTGCCAACGATTTTGATTGTATTACCCACTTTTGTGGCAAGTAGCTGGACTTTAATAATGTAACAATTTCGGCTATTTCATATTTACTTGAAAACCCTAGACCTATTATAATACCACTGGATTTCCTATCAAATGTTTTGGTTAGCGTAAGGTAAAAACTTTTCCATGTTTATGTGTAGGAAGTCTTACGTGATACTTTTCTTTTCAAAGGTTTTTCAAAGTTAAGAAACTTTAACCAGTTACTCACACCAGACCCATGTCTGACCCAGAGTTTATCTTCTATTTCTTATACTCTTGGGTACTCAAATTTTTACGAGTAGCCAAGGGATTCAGGTTAGCTTTGACGAATTATGGAGGAGCAACGGAGCATAAGGCTTCTGCGTGTAGATATGTTTAGTGTTCCGATGTGTTTGGTATCTCTGTGTTGTCTCTGAGTTGTATCGAGTTGTATAACCAGACAGGTGTTTATAAATGTCTAGTATGTGATGTATATTTTGTGTAACTCTGATTAGTGTTGTATACTATGTAATATTTATGTTATTAATATAATTTATTAGTTCCGCTGTTGAGATTCTGTTGTTGTTTCTTCTTTCTTCTCTTTCTTTTCTCTTTTCTATCCCTTTCTTTCTTCAAGATGATGCGATTTTCTGTGGTAAGAAAGTCGGGTTGTCACAGTTGGTATCAGAGCGCTAGGTTGAGTGAATACCTAGGCTTTGAAGTGATTCCTTTCTTGAGAGAGCGTATTTGTAATTTTAAATATATATATATATATATATATATATATATATATATATTTACTTCTACCTATTTGTTGGGTTACCTGTTCGGGTTTTTCCAATATAAGTTATAAAGGTAGATAAGGTAGTGGGGTGTGTAACATTACTACTACCATTGGTTGGAATTTGAATGTTGAGGTTGTAAGTGTATCTGTCGAGACTGTAGACCTAATACCGTCTCGAGTGAGTTGTATAGAGTGTAGGGATTTCATCGATCTCTGAAGGAAACCTGTAAAGGTTTGGAGTTCATCTTTGAGTTGGATGAGTAGAGTTTGGATCTGTTGATTAGGAAGAAGTAAATAATGGTATCTTGATACCTCAGGAATTAGTAGCTGTGTGATGAGACGCAGTGACTATGGATGTCTCCGAAGATTTTTCTTTGGAACAAGTTTAGGAAGTATGTCTGCTTCGATGTTGAGGCTGGGTTCAGCAGGATGTTTCTGTCTGGTTTGAGGTCTGTGTTTTCTCGAAGAGTTTTGGATTAGGAAGTCTTTGGCATCGATGTCAGCAGTGCAGCTCGGACTACTCTATGCTAGAAAGAAGGTCTTCTGGTTAGCAGTTTTTCTGAAGATGGAGTTCAGAAGCAGCAGAGTGGATCCATTTCTTCGATGGATTGGCTAGATAAGCGTAAGCTGTTCTGATCGGTAAAGAGAGAACAGTTTTCTTTGGATATTGGAAGTGACTTGCGATAGTTTGAGTGTTCTCTTGAGATCCAGAGGTTCGGTGAAGCAGCTTAGGATCAGGTGGGACATTTGAGTTTTCTTTTATGAATGTGTTGAACCATATTTCTGAGATGTGTTGTCCAGTTTGCGCTCGAGTTTTTCTTCTATTCCAGATCAGAGTTGTGCAGGGGAAGCAGTTTTGGAGTGCTTTTGTTTTATCTTTTCCGAATAGGAGAAGTAAGTTAGTCTTCTGATGTTTATGTAGTAGAGTTAGTATTCTTGATTTTGGATTGATCTTGAGGAGATCATTCTGTTGAGTTGGTCCAGTTTGTTTTTAAAGACATCAACAAAGGTTGAGCTGATCGAGAGAGATGAAGGCAGCCCAGAATCGTCAGAAAAGTATTTTGTGGATAAGAGACGAAGGAATTTGGATTCCGGAGTCGGAGATTTGATTTTGGGTAAGTTTTCTCCGATCTAAAGAGTTCTAAGATGGAGTAAGACTAGGTAAGTCATCTCCGAGGTGTTTTGGATCTTTTCTGTGTTCTTGTGAGGATTGGTGTTTGATTTTCAAGGTTGAATTGCCAGTTTGGATAAATGGGATTCGTTGTGTTTTACGTTCTCTGAGGGAGTACATGTATGATTCATTTCGGGTTGTGGAACAAGCAGTTCAAGAGGATGTGATTGTTGAGTCATACTTGTCTGTAGTTTGATATCCTGTTTAATTTTGTAGATCTAGTTGGATAGGAGCTCTGTAGCTTAGTAGTATAGATTGTTTGGATTCTGTAGAGTGAGTATCCCGGCATATATATTTGGGAAACTCTAGGAAATCCTATCCAGAATTTTGTCTAGATAGTCAGATTTGTTTGTTTGAATGAATTGGTTGCTATGGTTGTTAGCATATGTTTGATAATGTATGCTTGTGTTTTTTAAATAAAATCTTAAGATAGATTATTAAATTACCTTTGCTTTTAAATTTCAGGGACGAAATTCTTTTAAGGGGGGAGGAATGTGATATCCCGGAAATTTGGCAATATAAATTTAATAATCTGTGTTGAAAATTAAATGGATTTGATAATTTTTAATGATAAAATTTTGAATTGATCTAATAATAATCTTTTAATAAATATTTAAATTGGAAGATTTTATCTTTTTAAAGCAAATAAATTGTTTTCTATTTATAATATATATATAATTGTATATGTTGTATATATATAAGTTTTGATTTTGAATTTAGTAGATGAATTAATTTTCTGACTCTAATTTATTTTTGGTAAACTGAAATTTGATTTACATTTAACGTCTAACTTTTCAAAGCAATTTAATAAATAATTTTATGGTTTATACTTATGATAAATCTTATTTGTTTCAAAATTTTATTTAATTAGCTTAATATGAATTTAAATTAGATTAACATAAAAGCTTTTTTTTATTCTCTTTCTAAAATATTGCTTGAAATTTATATATAAGAATTTAAATTATAATTCACAAATGATCTTAATATATTGAGTAATAGAAGTGATTTATAGTCTCTTTAATAAATTATTTAAAATTTGTTAAATTTGTTATTTTCAAATAGTAATGATAATACTTAGTTCTTATGAACATAAATAAATTTTGTTAGAAATAGGATTTGTTGTTTTTTAAATTTAATAAGAGTTATATATGTATATATAAATTGATTTTTAAATTGGTTTTTAAATTAATTTAAATGTGAATTTAATGTTTTGAATTTAAAATAATAAATACTTAAAAAATATTAGAATAAGCTTATATTTATATTTGTTTGTTTCATTTCTCTTTAATTAAAAAAGGGAGAATTTATTTATGTATACATAAATAGGAATAAATTAAGATTAAAAAGTTTTTATAAACAATTTAAATCAAAATTAAAATACTCTTAATACATGTGTAATTTTCTTAACACACCTAGTAGACTAGTGTTAAGCAAAGAATAAACATCTTGACAAATGTTAAACTAACAAACAGGTGTCCTATTAATTTTCTTTTTCTTTTAATTTAATGAAATCAAAAAATTTCTTTTATAAACACATATTTTTCTCACCTCATTTTCTTTTCTATTCTTCTCCAAATCAAACTTAAGATCTTCAGCTAAAAAAATGAAAATCTACAAATTTCTTCAAAAACAGAAACTTTTGATCCAAACAAACCTGTAAATTTCCCTCAAAACCAAATCTAAAACAGAATTCTGTTCAAACATAATTCCTGTATAAAAAAAATCCCCTCAGAAACCAATCTGCACAAATGTTTCTTCTCACCAAATCAACATTCAAACCAATCTTCTTCAAAACTATTTGAATCTTCTCTACATACCAGAATCACAACCAGTAGCCTCTTCAATTTCCTCAACCTGAAAATCGTTCTGAAAATTCCAAAACCTGCATGCATCTGAAGATCACAGCTTTTCTGTTTTGAAACTTCATCAAGCATGCAATTGTAATCAGGCAAAGCATTGTAGAAAAAAAACAAGAAGCAACTTGAAGTTTTTAAAGCATACATGCAATTGTTAAATCTGGAAAACACAAAGTACTGCAGAAACTTGAAGCTTTCAAATTTAAGCACCTTCCAATTTCATACTTTTCAAAAGTGCTTTGCTCATAAAATTCTGGTGAGTAACTTCATTTTGTTTAAAAAAATTAAGTATAAATTTAGTTGCTTATTATACTCTGGAAATAATTGTGGTTGTATGCTAACTACAAATTATTACCGGTATATATATATGATTGTATGAAAATATGCATGCTGCTGTAACTCATTTTTCTGTACTTAAGTTCCGGATTTAAGAATTGTTTAAAAAAATATCCACTTTATCTGATTTAATATGTGTTAAGATTTAACATTCAATCAAAATATGGCTGTGAAAATAATTTAAAGTTTGAAGTTTTATTTAATACAAAATACTGTATTGTCTCTGGAAACATAACATAACAGAACAAATTATATGAAAGTAGAATTTAAATTTTCCAGATTCATTGATTTAAGATTTTAAACCAATTACATAAACTAAAACTTGAATTCTAAAATTAAAATCAGAAAATTTAGTTTAAAATTGGAAGAGCATTTCTGGTTTGTCTAGAAATGGTATTTTGGTGTGTAACTGTCAATCTAAGTGGCTGGGATGGCCAGCGGCTTCTCTGGTGATAGAGTGATGATCGTAGATTAAAGGAAAAATAGTTGGAGGTGGATCTGAGCATTGAAGCAGTAATGATTTAGGATTGAAATTTTAAACCCTAGTTTTTTGTTCATCTGAAAATTGATCACTGCGGCCTACATAATTGACTGAGTTGTTCCAGATTTAGGGGGATGATTGATGGAGTATGGATGAAGCCGTGGCCGGAGGTAAAGTTTTTTTGGTGTTCGGAGTATGGGGATTTGGGTGGTTTAGAGTGTTCGACATTTTTTTCCAGTTTGAGCTTGACAACTCGTTTTCGATTTTTGGGTTCTGCTGATGGTTTGATGGTCGGAAATTTGTTGGAAGGTGGTTGACGACTTGCGCGAGTGGTCGTGAGAAGTCGGAGGTGACGACAGCGGTGGTGCAGGTCCATGGGGGAACTTGGCGTATCAGCTATTTTTGGGGAAGGGGTACTCGTGTTTGGATCGGGTTGTTTCATGTTTCTACTCGAAGCAGTGGTGTGTTGGACTCGAAGTAGCAGTGATGTGGGCTCGGGTATTTTGTTGATGCAGGTTTTTGTTAAACATGACAGTACCTTGAAGTTTTAAATAATTGCAAGATGAAAATGTTACTCGAGTTGATTTGAGTTTTGTTCGGGCTAGGTTAGGATTAGACTCGAGAATGAATATATAGCGCAAGTTAGTTTTGTTCAGGTTAATAATCCTGTTATGTTCTCAAAATTTAAAACTGAATTTTTAAAGTGTAAATCAGAGATTTAAGTAAGTTTTAAATCTAACTTCAAATTATGGATTCAAGTTTAGTTTGAATCTTAAGCTGGAAATGAATGAAGTTTGTAAATTCAAGTTTGTTTAAAATACTTTAAAGGGGTTTATTGTTTAAAAATGTTTTTAAAGAAATTTGAATTTAAACTGGAAGTTGAAATGTAAGAAATGTTTTAAACAAATTTAAATCTGATTCAAATCTGAATTTGAATCTTTGTTTTATAAATTTAAGTGTTTATCAATTTTGAATGATAAAGTAAAATTTAAATGCTTTGAATTTATAAAAAAAATGTTTTAAACTCTTGTAAAAATTTCTTTTATAAGAAAAGTATTATTTATCATGTAAATTTAAAGGTTTTAAATTGATTTTAAAACTTGTTAAAGTTAAATTAGAATTTGATGATTTGTTATTTATTTAATTATTAGGGTAATTAAATAGATAATTAATTTATTTAATAAATTAATGAAATGGATAATTTCTTAAAGTAATTAAGGGTTTAATCCTAAAAGTTTAAGATTAATTATTATTAGAATAATTAACTTGTAATTTAAGAATCATTAATTAATAAGATTGAATTTTAATTAATCATTAGTAATTAATTAATCAAGTAATAAAGATTAATCAAGTTTAACACTTAATTGAAAAATAATTAGGGTTTAATTAATGGATAATTAATGATTAATTAATTTGTAATCAATAATGATTAAAATAAGTTAATTTAGAAAAAAAATTAAATGAATTATAAATAGTTAATAAAGGTTATTAACTAAGGATTATTTAATAATTAATTAATGTGATTAATTTTTAGTAATTAATTAGATTAATTAATTTAAAGATAATCATTTGTGTAAATTGTTAAGCATAATTACTTATGGAAGTAATTAAGGAATTAATTACTTATTGTAACTAATTAAGTTTAATTTGATTAGATTAAGTTAATTAATTCAGTTTAATTAATTTAGAATAATCATTTGATGATTTGTGAAGTATAATTACTTAATGTAATTAAATGAAGAGAAATTACTCAAGAAAAGTATTAATGGGTAATTACTGGATGTAATTAATTGGAGGAGATTTGTTGATGAAAGTAATTTGAGTATAATTACTTTATAAATTAATCAAGGGATTAATTAGAGATAATTAATTATAAAGTAATTAATTTATTTGGTGAAGTAATTAAGGGTAGTTAATTACTGAATGGAGTTAATCAAGGGTGATTAACAATTATGGATTAAATAAAGATTAATTACTTAATCTAATTAATTTAAATAGAAAATGTAACTAGAAATCATTAATTATTATAATTAATGATGTAATTAAAAATAGATTTATTTAGAAATAATTAATAAATGAAGGGATTAATTAATGTAATTAATTAAGAAGTAATGTAATTAATTATAGTTAATTAATAAAGAAAGTAATAAAGATTAATTACTGTATTTGGTTAAGTATAATTAATTTGAGAAATTAATTAGTGGATAATTACTTAAATATAATTAAAGGTTAATTAATCAGGGATGATTAATTAAAATGAATAATTGGTTGATGTTTAATTAATTGATTGATAATTAATTAATGCTAATGTAAGCAAGATTTATATTGATGAAGTAATTAATTTAATTCACTTTAAATTAATTAGAAATGATGTAATTAATATAATTAATTTTAAATTAATTATATTTGGTGTGATTATTAATCATTGTTTATATATGAATGGATGATATGGATTGCCTTGAATGGTTTGAATCTCAGCTATGAGATAAGTAATGTTGAGTCATATGGATGCATTGGTTGCATTGTGATGATGATTTGGATTACCTTTTGATAATGATAATAGGGATTATCAGTTGTGATGATAATGTTGATTATCTATTGTGAATCTGTGTATTATCTAACTGTGTGTATATATATAATTGAATTGTTTTAAACCTTTAAAACAACTTGGCCTTAAAAGATACGCTTTGGATTTCGATGAGACCGGGATCGGGTTTCCATATTTGGATATCCGAAAACCACATCGATCCAAATTTACGATAGGTCGTGAATCTCATGTGAAGAGTGAAGACTCGAGGTGTAAGAACTATTCGTCAGTATAACTCTGAGGGTGATTCCGAGATGAGTTTGACGGAATAGTACTTTCAGATTCAAGATGAGGATTTAGAGTGCAAGGGTTATCGTCGTTAACTCTGAGGGTGATTCTAAAATGAGTGTAACGAGATAATGCCTTCGGTTTCGTTCGAATCCGGAACGAACTTGTATGGATTGAATGCTTTCAGAACATCCTCAGGTGGACGATGAGCATTCTAAGAGATGTGTTCTCTAAAGGTAATCGTAGCTTCAAGCCTCATCAACCGGGAATGGCTAAAACATTGGAGGTGCAGCAAGGCTAAGTGTGTGACGTCCCACCTCTATACCCACATTAGCCAAGGACACTACGGGGTAATGCCGTCAACTAACGCGGAGAATAAGGCTGGTTAGGAGCGGCCATCTATAGCCTTGCTTTAACTATCTATTGAATACATCGACAATAACCGTACACAGCAGATCGACATATCCAATGAATACTTAAAAAAACCATAGGTGGTTGGAGGATCTATCAGAACAGAATATAACAACTCAAACGTAATATACATCACAGAACAGTAGATCATCTTATACACATATATAGATATATAACAGAGTATACAGACTGATACATGTCAAGTGGTATAGCAAACCACAATATGCAGACGAATCCAAAAGAATATATATATCAGAGTTACAACAAAAAAGACTACACAAAAAGCCATAACAAAAGAAGCTAGCGAAGTAGTCCATGCGGAAGCAAAATAGGCTAAGTCCAAAAGCACCTAACCTGAAACAACTCGGTCTGACCCGAGTATAAATACACGGGTCAGTCTAGCTAAACAAATCAGTTAGATAAACTGAACAACAATAACCTGCAAGGTCATAAAGTATAACAAATATCTCTAAAAGAGATACAACAATCATCTAACAAAAGATGAATCAAAACAAGATAAGCCTCATATCATCGGCAACACAATAAACAAAGGATATGAATATTCCAAAACAAACCAAAAAGGCACTAACAAATACCAAAGAAGGTAACACAAGTTCCACAAGGTAATCGCTATATATCATGCGGCTCAAAAAGACCAATACCGAAGGGTGATACCTAGGGAATATACATATCAATGAAACATCAGAAAATTGCACGTGCTTAGTACTGTATAAACAAGGATCCATTAGCCCGAAGGCTACAAACCCGAAGGTGAAAACCCGAAGGCAACACACCCGAAGGCAACAAACCTCAAGGTGCAAACCCGAAGGCAACACACCCAAAGGCAACACATCCGAAGGCAACAAACCTGAAGGTGCAAACCCGAAGGCAACACAGCCGAAGGCAACAAACCTGAAGGTGCAAACCCGAAGGCAGCACACCCGAAGGCAACAAACCTGAAGGTGCAAACCCAAAGGCAACACACCTGAAGGCAAAAAACCTGAAGGTGCGAACCCGAAGGCAACAAACCGTAGTGGTGAAGGTACGAAGGCCCAGTACTGGACACCACTCACTGGCGGAATGTGTCACAACTCTCGAAAAGGAACCTGGAAAGTGGTAATGTGAGTCCCATAACCACTCGTTCGCACTAAATGGTTTACTATCTGTTAGTTAATTTCACACTCAAAGCAGTACAAAGTTTACCTCATCTCATCGGTAAACCAGACCAAAAGGCCAAAACGATCAATCGAATAGGGCGGGGATTAATTGAAAAGATAAACGCATGGATTCATGGTCTGTGTTTTACCTAACTAATTAATCTCCCTTCCACTCCGCTCGAAGTGCGAAATTGTGTATGTGCGTTTAAAATAGAAATTATAAATTAAAGGACGAGCTTTAATAACATTTTAAAAGATTATTTTATAAAAACCCGTGGATGAAGACAAAAAGGAATCATCAAGGTCAAATATGCATAAACGACTAATTGGAATCAACATAGATCGAAAAAAGTTGGAATCACAAACAAATAGGCACACTAGGAAAAACAGGGAAACAGGAGCAGGTTGGTTGATCGGACTTCCTGAGTCGGCCGACCGAAATAGCCCAGAAAGTTTCGGGCTCCAGCTCGGTCGACCGACCAGAGAGTTCGGTCGACCGAGCCCCAAGTTCCTGCATTTCCTACCCTATTAGTTGAAGTGCAAACTCTCCTAATTCACAACCGGTCGAGCACGAACGCTAAGGGATTATGCCCATCGGCTACCCAGTCCTATTGGGTTCTCGATGCATCACCAAAAACATGTTCAAACATCAAAGTTAGGATCTTTAAAGATTTGAACCCAAAACACTAAAAATTGGGATATTCACCAATTCAATCCAAACCAAAAACAAGTGCACATGAATAAGTGTTAGGAATTCATACCCAACAATCAAAGGTGGTTATAGACAAAGATGTGAGATAAAAATCTCATCTTTAACCCAAAAACAAAGAAGAAGAAGAAGAAGAAGAAGAAGAAGAAGAAGAAGAAGAAGAAGAAGAAGAAGAAGAAGAAGAAGTTCAATTGCAAGGAGAAGACCAACCACTCTCCACTTCAACTCTACTAGCTTCAATCTAAGATCAAAACAAGTATTTTCCTAAGTTAGATTTAGGAAACTTTTTGAAATTGAAGAAGAAAGAGTTGGAGAAGATGAAGAGGAGGCTTACCTATAACTTCTCTTTTACTTTGGAGCAAGAATTCAAGTTTGCAAGAAGAAACTAGGGCTTGGAATTTCTAATTCCTCTTCCTTTCCCCTATTTTCAGTTGTGCTTGAGTTTAGAAGTGAAAATGAGTGAATGGAAGGAGAGGGAACTGAGTTAGGTTATTTAGTTAGCTAGTGGGCTGAACCCAAACCCAAAACCCAACTAGAAAAACTAGCAAAATTCAACTTACTCCAAACATATCAAAGCTTATACTCAAAAAGATTGCAAACGCCATTTTGAACTCAATGGAAGTGGTTTCGAGTCCTAATTCGGCCGTTTGCAAAAAGTAACATTTTGGATCCAAAAATCCGATTAACGGCGCTATATTTAAATAAAATATTTAAATATATAACCGTTAAATATGCGGGTTGTTACAAAGTGGGTCATGCCCAAGTAGGACGAGCTTTTCCACTGTCTAGAGGTCCCTTTTTTGTTTCGGCTATGTGGGCGGTTAGAACGTAAGCCAACAATGGGGTTGTCTTGTTCGGGACCGTCCAGTAAGGGATGGTTCCGGTCTTGTGTTGCAGGGGATTGGGAGTGATCCTCGATACGTTGATCTAGGCCACGTACTGTGACGGGTGGTACCCCGGTAGCCCTGCCATTGATGAAATCCAAAATCCAGTAAGTGCCAACGGTTTTGATTGTATTACCCATTTTTGTGGCTAGTAGCTGGAATTTAATAATGTAACAATTTCGGCTATTTCATATTTACTTGAAAACCCTAGACCTATTATAATATCACTGGATTTCCTATCAAATGTTTGGTTAGCATAAGGTTAAAACTTTTCCATGTTTATGTGTTACGTGATACTTTTCTTTTCAAAGGTTTTTCAAAGTTAAGAAACTTTAGCATGTTACTCACACCAGACCAATATCTGACCCAGAGTTTATCTTCTGTTTTTTAAACTCTTGGGTACTCAAATTTTTGCGAGTAGCCAAGGGATTCAGGGCTTTGACGAATTATGGAGGAGAAATGGAGCAGGAGGCTTCTGCGTGTAGATATGTTTAGTTTTCCGTTGTGTTTGGTATCTCTGTGTTGTCTCTGCGTTGTATCAAGTTGTATAACTAGACAAGTGCCTATAACTGTCTAGTATGTGATGTAAATTCTGTGTAACTCTGATTAGTGTTGTATACTATGTAATATTTATGTTATTAATTTAATTTATTCGTTTCGCTGTTGAGATTCTGTTGTTGTTTCTTCTTTCTTCTCCTTCTTTTCTCTTTTCTATCCCTTTCCTTCTTCTAGATGATGCGATTTTCTGTGGTAAGAAAGTCGGGTCATCACAGGGGAGGTGGCCAAGGCAATCCAAGGTGATGGTGATGAAGACTAGGCTTGGTTAGGCATGTTTTAAGGAGTTTGCAACATTTTCGTGGAGTTTTTGGTTATGGGGAAGGTATAGCCAGATCTGGTCAGAGGAAGAGGATGTGATAGGTGGTTGATGATGAGGAGGAGGAAGTGGTGGAGGTGATGGCCAAGGCACTAGAGTGGGGAGCATGCAAATATGTGAAGAAATCATGGCCAAAACGAAGTAAAAGGAATAAGAAAAAAAGAAAATGAAATATATACACACACACACAGCCATTACTTACAGAGGAGTAAGCTTCATACGAGAAGATGATCGAAAGAGATGCGACAACTAAATTTGTGCGTGAGTTTGTATTTAAAGAGAAGTTTCACGTTGACTTAGAGGGAAGAACGGTATGAAATAAATAATTGAAATGTTAGAGAAATTTAAGGATTTTATTCCTATTAAATAAATAGAAGCAAATGGAAAAGTGGAATGAGATGAAATGTTATACGTGAATTGCAAGGCAAATAGGCGGCTGTTGATTTGAATGGCTAAAGTACAGAATCAAAGGGGTGTGCATTATAAAGGCAATAAATAAATTGAAACGTATGCCCAAAATAAATAACAAAGTAATGTAACTTATATTTATTTGTTTCCTATTTATTCAATTAAACATATGATAAAGATTAATTTAGTAAATAACATACCGTATAAATAAACATCAGGGAAATAAACAAGAAACAGATATAAAACGTATAATTTAGTTGCTATTTACAACTTTGTTTATTACTCAACTTAAAAAAAGTTTGATTTGTTACACATCCATTTGATTTGTTTATTACTTAACAAAGAAAACAGATGTAGAACATATACAATAAAACGTATAGATTAGTTGCTTTTTACAACATTGTTTATTACTTAATTCACAAAGTATATATCCAAATTAAATGGAAAAACGAAACAAATATTGTAATTATATACAATTTAAATAAAGATTGGAAGCTAGAATTTAAATTTTAAAATTTCAATTAGAGTCAACATTTAACCCAAAATATAAAATTCCAAAAATTGTTTATATTAAATAAAATTGGGCAAATAATTTATAACCAATTCAGGAAAATTCTAAAATTCAAACTTTTAAAGAATTAAACACCAAAGTATTTTTAAAATAAAATGAATAAAAATATTTACCAAAAATTTGGGATGTTACATAAAATATATGCATAACATATCATGTTACACAAATTAGAACATGATTTTACAAAAAAGATATTATTTATATAAATTTAAAATAAACAAATTTGTTAAATAAAACAATTTACACACAATATTGTAAAAAGCATAACTTTCACAATATTAGTCCGATTTCAATGGAACGGAAAGCGGTATTCTTGAAATTAAATCTATTTTCATAATAAGATAAAATTCAAAAATTAAAATATTTAAATTTTAAATTTAAAAGTCAAAGTTTGACCATTTTGACAAAAATCCACTTTTTTGGAAAATATTATATTTCTTCATGTTTGGAATTATAATTCACATAGAAAACAAAATTTATATTCAAAATAATTTTTTTTATGCATTTTAATAAATAAAATAAATTTTTTAAATCAGGAATTTCAGTTGAAATAATTATAATAAAAAATTAAATTAATCACAAAATACAGGATTGTTACACTCTCCCCCGCTCAAATCTTTTCGTCCTCGAAAAGGAACGAGGTAAGGGATAACACAGAAAAGACAATGAAATAGGATTAAAACAAGATGACAAGAAGATGAAAATTATACCTGATAACTGTTGTTATAGGTAAGTTTAACAAGGTGGAGATTAGGAATAGCTAGAAGCTGTGTAGTTAATGCCCCGCTATTACCCCGCTACAACCCCGCTATATTTCATAGCGGATTTCTACCGTTATGATTTTTCCACATAGCGCCAGAATATAGCATTTTCGCTTTAATCCCCGCTATTTCCGTTATATCTCGTTATTTGCGCGATATTCCGCTATTCCCGCTATATCTTTTTCAATAAAATGAATTGAAAAATTGCATTTATACATTATAAAATTATGAAAATAATTTACTTGATTTAATTTTTAATATATTTTCAGAAATGAAAATACTCTAATATTCTACCAAATTCAATTATGTTATATAACAGTTTTTCGTTTATTTAAAGTATATAAGCACATGTTTTTATTTAAAATTATTTATGTATTATTTATAATTCAATCGAATGATAATTTTTCATTTAATTACCATTTATATATTTGTAAAAACATTTAGTACGAGTTATATGCTATTTTAGAGCCATCCGCTATATCCCGCTATATCCTCGCTGTATCCCCGCTATGACTTTTTGCACCTCCACCGCTTTGAATCTACCAAGCGCATTAACTGTAACGATCCTGAATTTTGAGCAATTTAAATTGAAAATATTTAATTAATTTTAAATATTTGAATGATAATTTTAAATTGAATTCCAATAAAACTATGAGTTGGCGATTAAATTTTTGAATTTAATCTATTTAAAGTTGAATAGAAATTTGAATTTAACTTTGAAGTTTGAAATTGAATATTAGAAATTGTATTTTAAATTCAAACAAATGACTTAGAAAAAAAATAGTTTGGATTTACGAATTATATTTATGTAAACTTATAAATTGATGTTGAACTGTAAAACGTTTATAAGTTTATTTAAAGAAAAAAAAATTATACAAAACGAATTTGAATTCAAAATAAAAATAAAAATAAAAATATATATAATAAAATAAATAAAGAAATACGTATAGTTAAAAATTCAAACAACATATTTATAAATTTTGTTAAATGTAATGTAACTACATTGGAAAATTTTTAACAACATAATTTTAACAAAATAAAAACAAAGCAAACAATTAACAAAAACTAATTGAATTTAAAATTGAAAAAAAAAAGAGAGAGAAAAATAAAATAAATAAATAAAATAATAAGTTATACACGGCCTTACCTTCATCAGCCAAATTCACGCCTTAAACTACGCTAATACACGTTCCTTTTTCTATTTTATACCCTACCCTTTACCCCCTTTTCATTCGAAACCCTAATCAGCATACGAAAAAGAAAAATGGCGGCCTCTCTCTAATTGTCGCACGAGTCGCTCGTTCTTCGTCTTCGATTCAAAATCTAGGGCTTCGGCTTCATTCTTGCTTCGACTCGCGTGCTCTTCACTTCGTTTGCAAAGGTGAGTTCTTTGCTCACGGTTGATTTTAATGCAAGTTATTTAAATTTGTTGACTTGAATGCTTGGTTGCATGCTATGTTTTTGGGTGTTATCTGTTATCATGGGCTCGGTTACTTGAATCTGAACTAACAAGAACAGTTGCTATTTGAATTTGCGTTTAAACTGTTGAGAACAGATATTAATTTAAATTTGTTTTTTTACAGATGCAATTTAAATTATTTTTTTAAATTGATAAGAACAGATACTATGTGTATTTTGTTTTGTTTTTTTAAACTGATAAGAACAGATACTATGTGTATTTTGTTTTTTTAAAAACTGATAAGAATAGATGCTACTTGATAATTTGATTTAAATTGTTAAGAACAGATACTATAAATTTTGTTTTTAAAAACTAAGAAGAACAGATGCTATCATTTTAAGAATCTGACAAGAATAGAGGCTATTAAAAACTTGACTTGCTTGTGTTGCTGTATGGTGTTGGATTTTGCTTAAGTTTGTTTAAAGCACTGCACTGCTTTCTTCTATCCAAAGCCTGCAGTAAATTCATTTATATTAAAACTTGAGTTTTAAATCAAAAATCTCAGTAAATTATAAAGTTGTTTTATATTGTGTGAGCCTTGTATTGAAACTTGTTGAAGATTTGATTATTAAATTGCATATTTTCTATACAACATTTGTTTTCACAATTGTGCAAATTATTAAATCACATTTCTATAAAAATGCAACTGATATCTGTAGCTTCTCGAGTCTTGTTTAAGTCACTTGTATACTTAGTGTTGCATTTGTACCACTGCAGTTGCCATTTCATATGTTTGTTTCTGCTCCATTCTGGTTGCTTCCCAGATCTTGCTTGCTTCTGTACTGATGCATTAGTTGTTGGCATATTGATGCATTCATTGTAGCTCCATCTTGATTTGTGCTTTCTCACTGACCCTTCCATATGCTCTCTGATAATGTTGAACTTCACTGTTGCATTCCATTTGAAGTTGTAGCATGTTCATGTGTGTCTCCCCATTTACTGGTACCTTTCATTCTGTCTGCACTGTCCACTGCAGTTTCCTCATTTGTGCATTTAGACTTGACTGTTGCATTCCATTTTTTGTTGCATTTGGACTTTGTCTTGAATCTGTTTCGAACTTGCATCCTTCTTGAGGCTGTTGTTCACTCTACTGTGCCTCGGCTTCATTGACTTCAAGTTGTGTTAGTTTGCATTGTACCATGCTCCTTGCATAGGAGCATTGCCTTGATTGTTGTGAAGTTGTGCACTTGCCCGCACTTGTACTTCTGGTTGGTCTGCACTTTGGTTTATTGATGTTGTCTCTTTGCTTTGGTGGCACTGAACTTGAGTTGTCTTCATTTGTGTCACTTAACTAGTTCTGGGTACATTTCATATATCACTTGCTTTTAAAGGTTGAAGTTGCATCAATATACATATGCCACTGTCTGTTTCTGGTCTCTGATCATTGCTTGGTCATCTTGGTGGCTTGAGCATTTGGTCTGTGTTGCATTATTCCATGTGTCTTGCCTTTGACTGTTTGTATACACTTTGGGTCATGTTGTACTACTGTTTGGGTTCAGTTTGGTGCCAAATTGATTCTGCACTTGCATTGGTGATCTTCATTTCATGTACTCTGTTTTTGAGTTGTTGTGTTGATTGCATTGTTGTACACTGCTGCCTGAGTGCCAGTTTACATTGTTCGTGTGCACTGACCATATGGGTTTTGCTTAATTGTAGCTTGTATCATTTGTTCCCCTGTACTTGTTGCACTGTAAATTGTACAGGCTTCACTGCCCTGTACACGATCTGGATTGCATGCTTGCTGCTGCATGTTTGTTTTCTACTGTGTCGTCTCTGTTGTTGTTTCATTTGTGCACTAATTCAATGCTCAGTGCATTGTGCATCTGTTTTGGACTTGCAGTTTGAATTGCATTGAGTTGAGTCGAGTTTGCAGTGATTTGTCCGATTTGCGCTTGCACACGTGTTGGCGAGGCAGTGCACATGTGTGCAAAGTATACGTGTGTACTGCAGCCACACGGGATTGACAGAAATTAAAATTTTGAAGTTGTTAATAATAAAAATCCATAATAGATTTTAAATTGATTCATGTGATTCGTCATCTCTGTTACCATTTTATTCAGTTCATTACAAATTTATTTACTTGAGTTAAGATTAATCCTGACTCGAGTGTTTTGTGTTTTGCAATTAACGCTCGGGTCAGACCGAGTATTTTTACAGCTTGAAGATTTTCAGGCCGTGAAGTTAGAGAGAGAGGGGAAAGCACTCCACTAAAGTTTTTCGAGAAAATTTTCTTTGTACTCTAAAAGATATATATATATATAGATAGATAAATTGTTCCGCTGTATAAAAATTTAATACATTGTACAAACTCTGATGTATGTAAGAAAAATTCATTTATGAATAATATTGTGATTATTCTGTGATTCTGTGGCTGATTCTGGTTAAACTCTATAAACTGACTAACAATCCGTCATTTTGAACGTTTCTAGTTGGTTTAATTACCGACTAGAGGCGGTCAGAGCGGCGGGTCGTTACAAAAGTGGTATCAGAGCCAGGTTTACTCAAAGCTCAGTTTATGATGTTTAATATGAATAGTTACTAGGATCACTTTAAAAGAAAGTGCTTTTCAAATTTAAAGAAGTATGAAATTGTTTTCTTTAAAAACAAAAAGTATTTTGAAAATTAGAATTATTTTGAAAATTCTCCTCTCTAAATTTAAGTGCGATAGTTTATATTCGGTGAGGTCTCATTAGATTTGAGTTTCAATCGTTCGGAAGCTCATTATCGAATTATTGAGATTTATGAAAAATGAAATATGAGTTAAGTGAATTAATGAATTGGTTTTAATTGGTTTAAATCGAATAACTTGAATATTTCAAGTAATAATTGGGAAATAAAAGGATATGTCAATTTGGTTATAACCAAGAGAATTATCGAATTATAACTTGAGAATTTGATTCTGAATTCTTTTGAAATTGATTTCAAATGTTGTTAAGAACGAATTAGTAAATAAATGAATTATAAGTATTTAACTTATAAATGGACTTTTGGTATATAACTGAGTTATATAAATTGAATTGAATTGAATCAATAAGAAGATTTATAAATCGAAGTTTTATAAATAGAAAAGGAATTTATGAAGATTGTTTATAAATTCGAAATCAATTGAATTTGATAAGTAAATTGTTATAGCTTATTAAATGAGATATATCCACGATTTTGGACGGCGGGTAATCCTTTAAAAATAGAAAATAAGTTGTAGAAATGATGAAATTGGTTGACAAAGTATATTCACGATTTTGGACAGTGAATATATTATTGAATAAAACAGATATGTTTTAGGGAGAATGATTGAATAATCCAACCTCTGCTAATAAAAATTTCGAATATTGATAGGAAACTTCGAAAACACCTTGTTAATTATAATGGCGAAAACCGAAGCACAAAAAGCAGCACGCCGAGAACGAAGAGAAATTGCTCGTAGAGAAGCAGAAGCGAAACGTGCGGAGAATTAAATTAAGTGAAAAACTTAATATTGAAAAGTTTGAAATCGGTTTAAAACTAATACTATGAAAAGTATGAAGGATTCAAACTATAAATTAAGTTGAAGTTGAAAAAGTTAATAGTTTTAAAAGTGTTTTAAAATGCATTAACTATCGAATACATAGATTTCAACATTCAATTGTTGAAATAGACGTTTTTGAGAAGAATAAGGAAATAGTAGACTATAACACTATTGTTATAGTAAATGGTTTCCGGAAGGAAATGTTGTTTATAGTATTGGGATTTATATATCTATCTTAAATCCGAATCCCTATACTAGTGATTTTGAGTTGTCGTAACGATGTTTTACGCAACATTCGTTTTAACTCAAATAAATGTGTTTAAAAGAATGATTTCCTTAAAGAAAGAAATATATACTTAATTTTGATTCAAGTATATCGAATATTTTCAAAGTGTTGAAAGTGAATGAATTTGTGAATTACTTATTATTGAATAAGTATGGGAATATTTTCCAATATGAAATGAAAGGTTTGAAATTTTATCTTTTAAAAGATAAATTGAGAAATGAATATTTGAAATTAGTTTCAAATGGCTAAGTGTGAAAATTATATATCTTGTAAAGATATTATTTTGAGAAATTAGAACAATTAGTTCAACTTGGAAATTTTTCAAAGATTGAATCTTGAGTTAAATTGAGTTTAACTTTGACATCAAAAACAATATAAGTTCAACTTTGAATTTTGGATAGTCGATTGGGATTGTATGTCTAACATTGTGAATTGATGACATAGCATTTGATCTCTATTAAATATATATCTGTGGTGGCGGAGAATTTATTCTTTTAGCTTAACACCCTTCTCTGAGACGTACGAGCTTAGAGGTTATATATCGATAGACATCAATTATGTGTTGAGAATTGACGATGTAACGTGAAATCCAAATCGAATGTGAAGTCGATAATGAATTGGATTATGAATGTGAATTAGGTTTAAGATAACCTTAAATTTTCAAATCGATTTAGAGGAAAATTTTAAACGTGATGGAAAATTTGGAATCCTCTATTTGTTGTGAATGTGAATTGAGTTTTCGTAACTTATATATGTGAATATAATCGAAAACCATCAGTTTAGAAAGTCATTATTATGAAAGTCCTGTGTAAGTTTACATAGGTATGATAAGTACAAAATGTGAAATGAAGTACTATATGTATATGACATATGTTTTCTAAAAAAACTGAGGATATGGAAATGTACCTTCCATTTATTATATGTGAAAGTGATTGGAACTCGGTGGAGTGTCCATTGTAAATCGTAGCTACGTAGAATTCCATTAGTGGAATGTCCAATGGGACTGATATGATATCCCCCACGATGGATCATCGTGTTTGGGATTATGTGATTGATGCTGGCGGACTTCGTGGGGTGTGATGCCTACAGTTACAAGCGATTCCACTGAGATAGTGGCGCAACCGCCGAGTAAACTGCGATCTGGAAAACCGAAGCGTAATTCGAGGGGCGTGATGCCTAAGGCTACGAGCGATTCTACTGAGATAGTAGCGTAACCGCCGTGTGGACCGCGATCTAAGGCGATAACCATGGCGAAATTCAGGAGTGATGAGAAATCTGAGATTACAAGCGATTCTACTGAGATAGTAGCGAAACCGCCGGGTAAACTGTGATCCATGGGGGAACGGACTTTCCATATCCATTTTTAAAAAGAATTTTTAAAAAAGTATTTTCAGTGGGAGTTGAAGCAAGTATGTTTAGTATTTGGAGATTTTTAGTCTTGCGCCTGGCCAGCGTATGCCTAAAGTCTGTGAGAACGACGATGAACTTGTTAAACTTCGAGTTATCAAGTATTTTCAAAACTTTGAATAGAAAATCAATAATCTGAAATTAGAATTACACAATTCTAACTTAATGAATTAAGGAAGAAGATCTTTAAAATATCTTGAAAGTCCACAGTTTTGGATAAGATATATTATGCAAATATTTAGCATGAAAGATTTCAAGTTTAAAAATCTGAGTTTTTGTAAGTCAAAAATTTAGTAAAAGACTTTTGTGTCTTGATTATTGAAATTGATGAACAAAACTAGTGAAATAAAATAAATGGAATGAATCCTATATTTATTTGCGAGTTTGAAACTTGGTAAAATTGTGTAGGATATAAATATCGGTGAGATTTTAGCAATCGTTTTTCCTAACTTATAATTTCGGGACGAAATTCTTTTAAGTAGGGGAGATTGTAACGATCCTAAATTTTGAGCAATTTAAATTGAAAATATTTAATTAATTTTAAATATTTGAATGATAATTTTAAATTGAATTCCAATAAAACTATGAGTTGGCGATTAAATTTTTGAATTTAATCTATTTAAAGTTGAATGGAAATTTGAATTTAACTTTGAAGTTTGAAATTGAATATTAGAAATTGTATTTTAAATTCAAACAAATGACTTAGAAAAAAAAATAGTTTGGATTTACGAATTATATTTATGTAAACTTATAAATTGATGTTGAACTGTAAAACGTTTATAAGTTTATTTAAAGAAAAAAAAAATTATACAAAATGAATTTGAATTCAAAATAAAAATAAAAATAAAAATATATATAATAAAATAAATAAAGAAATACGTATAGTTAAAAATTCAAACAACATATTTATAAATTTTGTTAAATATAATGTAACTACATTGGAAAATTTTTAACAACATAATTTTAACAAAATAAAAACAAAGCAAACAATTAACAAAAACTAATTGAATTTAAAATTGAAAAAAAAAGAGAGAGAAAAATAAAATAAATAAATAAAATAATAAGTTATACACGGCCTTACCTTCATCAGCCAAATTCACGCCTTAAACTACGCTAAAACACGTTCCTTCTTCTATTTTATACCCTACCCTTTACCCCCTTTTCATTCGAAACCCTAATCAGCATACGAAAAAGAAAAATGGCGGCCTCTCTCTAATTGTCGCACGAGTCGCTCGTTCTTCGTCTTCGATTCAAAATCTAGGGCTTCGGCTTCATTCTTGCTTCGACTCGCGTGCTCTTCACTTCGTTTGCAAAGGTGAGTTCTTTGCTCACGGTTGATTTTAATGCAAGTTATTTAAATTTGTTGACTTGAATGCTTGGTTGCATGCTATGTTTTTGGGTGTTATCTGTTATCATGGGCTCGGTTACTTGAATCTGAACTAACAAGAACAGTTGCTATTTGAATTTGCGTTTAAACTGTTGAGAACAGATATTAATTTAAATTTGTTTTTTTTACAGATGCAATTTAAATTATTATTTTTAAATTGATAAGAACAGATACTATGTGTATTTTGTTTTTTTTTTAAAACTGATAAGAACAGATACTATGTGTATTTTGTTTTTTTAAAAACTGATAAGAATAGATGCTACTTGATAATTTGATTTAAATTGTTAAGAACAGATACTATAAATTTTGTTTTTAAAAACTAAGAAGAACAGATGCTATCATTTTAAGAATCTGACAAGAATAGAGGCTATTAAAAACTTGACTTGCTTGTGTTGCTGTATGGTGTTGGATTTTGCTTAAGTTTGTTTCAAGCACTGCACTGCTTTCTTCTATCCAAAGCCTGCAGTAAATTCATTTATATTAAAACTTGAGTTTTAAATCAAAAATCTCAGTAAATTATAAAGTTGTTTTATATTGTGTGAGCCTTGTATTGAAACTTGTTGAAGATTTGATTATTAAATTGCATATTTTCTATACAACATTTGTTTTCACAATTGTGCAAATTATTAAATCACATTTCTATAAAAATGCAACTGATATCTGTAGCTTCTCGAGTCTTGTTTAAGTCACTTGTATACTTAGTGTTGCATTTGTACCACTGCAGTTGCCATTTCATATGTTTGTTTCTGCTCCATTCTGGTTGCTTCCCAGATCTTGCTTGCTTCTGTACTGATGCATTAGTTGTTGGCATATTGATGCATTCATTGTAGCTCCATCTTGATTTGTGCTTTCTCATTGACCCTTCCATATGCTCTCTGATAATGTTGAACTTCACTGTTGCATTCCATTTGAAGTTGTAGCATGTTCATGTGTGTCTCCCCATTTACTGGTACCTTTCATTCTGTCTGCACTGTCCACTGCAGTTTCCTCATTTGTGCATTTAGACTTGACTGTTGCATTCCATTTTTTGTTGCATTTGGACTTTGTCTTGAATCTGTTTCGAACTTGCATCCTTCTTGAGACTGTTGTTCACTCTACTGTGCCTCGGCTTCATTGACTTCAAGTTGTGTTAGTTTGCATTGTACCATGCTCCTTGCATAGGAGCATTGCCTTGATTGTTGTGAAGTTGTGCACTTGCCCGCACTTGTACTTCTGGTTGGTCTGCACTTTGGTTTATTGATGTTGTCTCTTTGCTTTGGTGGCACTGAACTTGAGTTGTCTTCATTTGTGTCACTTAACTAGTTCTGGGTACATTTCATATATCACTTGCTTTTAAAGGTTGAAGTTGCATCAATATACATATGCCACTGTCTGTTTCTGGTCTCTGATCATTGCTTGGTCATCTTGGTGGCTTGAGCATTTGGTCTGTGTTGCATTATTCCATGTGTCTTGCCTTTGACTGTTTGTATACACTTTGGGTCATGTTGTACTACTGTTTGGGTTCAGTTTGGTGCCAAATTGATTCTGCACTTGCATTGGTGATCTTCATTTCATGTACTCTGTTTTTGAGTTGTTGTGTTGATTGCATTGTTGTACACTGCTGCCTGAGTGCCAGTTTACATTGTTCGTGTGCACTGACCATATGGGTTTTGCTTAATTGTAGCTTGTATCATTTGTTCCCCTGTACTTGTTGCACTGTAAATTGTACAGGCTTCACTGCCCTGTACACGATCTGGATTGCATGCTTGCTGCTGCATGTTTGTTTTCTACTGTGTCATCTCTGTTGTTGTTTCATTTGTGCACTAATTCAATGCTCAGTGCATTGTGCATCTGTTTTGGACTTGCAGTTTGAATTGCATTGAGTTGAGTCGAGTTTGCAGTGATTTGTCCGATTTGCGCTTGCACACGTGTTGGCGAGGCAGTGCACATGTGTGCAAAGTATACGTGTGTACTGCAGCCACACGGGATTGACAGAAATTAAAAATTTGAAGTTGTTAATAATAAAAATCCATAATAGATTTTAAATTGATTCATGTGATTCGTCATCTCTGTTACCATTTTATTCAGTTCATTACAAATTTATTTACTTGAGTTAAGATTAATCCTGACTCGAGTGTTTTGTGTTTTGCAATTAACGCTCGGGTCAGACCAAGTATTTTTACAGCTTGAAGATTTTCAGGCCGCGAAGTTAGAGAGAGAGGGGAAAGCACTCCACTAAAGTTTTTCGAGAAAATTTTCTTTGTACTCTAAAAGATATATATATATATATATAGATAAATTGTTCCGCTGTATAAAAATTTAATACATTGTACAAACTCTGATGTATGTAAGAAAAATTCATTTATGAATAATATTGTGATTATTCTGTGATTCTGTGGCTGATTCTGTTTAAACTCTATAAACTGACTAACAATCCGTCATTTTGAACGTTTCTAGTTGGTTTAATTACCGACTAGAGGCGGTCAGAGCGGCGGGTCGTTACATTAACTACACAGGCTAGAAGGGAAAATAAGTAGATAGGAATATCTAGGAAGGAAAATAGGTTGAAAGACAAGTATGAACCATTATTTTAAAGCTATATAAATTTCAATTATTTAGAAAGGTAAATTAAATGATCAAATATCCTTTATATAATACTTTATCAAAATACTTTTATAACTCGGTGTCTTAACAAGTTTATCCTTGTTCCAGCGGGCTCTTGCTATGCGTTGATCTGGCGCAAAGCTAGAATTCTCCAGGTACTTAGTAGACTTGTTTCAACAACCAATGAAAATACTTGAAAAACTTTTAAAAACAGATATGGAAAGTACAATCCAAACAAAACAACCAAACCAAAACCTTTGTCTAACCATGGTTCGCAGATACAAAATGGTTACGCCTGAATCCCTCAGGAAACAATCCATATCTATAAGCTTTTTCAGCCCTGCGAGTTACGCCATGATGACTAGTAGACTGCAGGATACACAAGGATTGCACTTGGATCCCCTAGGAAATAAACCGTACCCCTAGGCCATCTCAGCCAGGCGGATTTCGCAACTAATGCAACCTACATAGTTCACAGGATACATAATTATTACGCCTGGATCCCCTAGGAAACAATCCATAACCCAAGGCCAGCTCAGCCAGGTGAATTGCGCTATGCAGTCGTGCTCAAAAGAAAAACCGTGGAGATCGCCATGGTAGGACACTCGAGTATCACATCCGGAAAACCAAATCAGAGTGAATAATAATAGAATGAATCCATAATATGGCCACAGAGCGGATATCAAGCAGAAGGCACTTCCCATATCTTTATTTTGAAAATATATATCATATAGTACCTTTTCAAATCACTTTCAAATATCACACTTATATAAAGTCCATTATATAGGATTTCATTTTCAAATCGAATACTTTCCCAAATTAGTAGTATATCAAATCACACATATATAGACTTCGATTATATAAGATTTCTCTTTCCAAATTGAGTAATTTTCAAATCAATAGTTTTCAAATCAATAGTTTTCAAATCAACTTCATACTTATACAAATCCATTTTACATAAGTTCGACCGCTCCCAAATCAAATACTTAATAATATAAGGTTCTCAATTTCAAATCATTTCAATATCAATTCAGTTTCACAATCATATACGATTTCACCAAGTTATTTCTTTCAAATTAAATATCTCAATTTCAAAGTTCCCAGAATAATAGGTTTTGAAAATAATCCCAGTTTCCAAATTAACATAATTCAATTCAAACACATTCATTTCCAAAATCATATAAATACTGGGTTTTACATTCCAATCTATTTTCAAAACCAAATATTTTCTCAAAATCAATTATACCCAAAATGGTTTCCAAATTTGTAGCTATCCTTTTAAAAACTTTAAACTATATATTTCTATTCAAAAGATCCAATTTACCTTTTGCAAATTATTTACTTAACAAAAGTTTCAAATTTATTTAAGTCATACTCCTATGCATACAAAACTAAACTTATATACTTTATCAAATATTTTATACTCTTCAAAATTCCTTAGCTTTGAAAATTAAACCTTGATTTGGAAGTGTTCGAACCTTCAAAATAGTCGGTGAAATCAAATTTCAAATCCAAGAGTTGGGAATCAACAACAAATCAGTAAATCAGTTTTATAAATAGAGTTATTCTAAATCAAATCTGAAACTCGAGGATTGAACACCGGGCTCACTTCAAATCATTTTAAATATATATACATATATCTTTCGAAAATAAAATCATACTTCAAAATCTGAAATCAAAATTGATTTCACAAAATCACTCGCATAGCAAAGCTACTAGAGTGGCCTCTTCCCCACTCTGAAACTCGAAAATCAATGTCGATGATGCATGCACTCATCACCGAAATTATTTTCCAGCGACAAAAGTGAGTTCTGGACTTCTGTTTTCTTAAAACTTCCTTGAAATTTCTTTGAGATCATTGAAACTCATTTGAAGTCATCTGAAACATTTCTTATCTGGAAAATACTTTCAAATCAGATTATCATGTATTTTCAAAACCTTAAAACCATTTTTCAAAATACCAGAGTTCAATCTCTCAAATTTCAAATTCAAAACCCTTCAGTTATAATCATTTTTATATAAATCAATTCCTTATAAAAATTTCAAAATTTCAAATCTTCAAATTTTCATTTTTAAAAGGTATATAATCCTCATCAGAAACATTTCACTCTTATATATAAAATGTGGTCATCCTTATCAAACTAATAGTTTCGATGTATGCACAATTTCAAAATACAACCAAACACAAATTTCCAAGGGATGATTCAAGGATGGTTTTTAAAACAAACAGAGATTCAAATTTAGTGAAACTGTAATCAAATAGAATTCCGTTCGAAGAAAAGCTCGAACGAAGATGAGATAATTTAATTACCAAATAGAAGATGGATAAGCTGATGTAAATCGCGGTTGACCTTAGCCGGTCAACCGTGACTTCAGAAATATAATCAATGTGGAAATCTAAGGCAAATCGACATTCGATCGCCAGAGATAGAATCCAGGTAGAGCAAGCGGTAGATAGCATCGTAAACCGAGGATACAGAAATACCCGGTGAATCAATGCCAATTGTAAAGAAGTTTCACCCCTTTACAAATCATCCAAAGATTTGAGGAATCACCGACCTTTATAGAGGTCATTCAAGTAGAGTTATGGAATGCTCCAAAATCAAAGGAATATAAATAGGAAAGACAAGACTGGATTTCAGAACAAGTGGAAGAGTTCCAAAGTTTAAAGGAATCCGATCGATAAGAATCTTATCCAAGAGATTACTAACAGGGTGGATACAGAAGGGATGGAGTTTAGGACATCTTGATTTCAAAATAAGAAAATTTATACCAAAATAATATTTAAAAATCCTTCAAAATCATTTGAAAATCATTTTATACTTCGAAAATACGTTCTCTCTCAAAGAAATGATTCTGAGATTGATTTCACTCATTCTAGGGTATTTCTACCCTATCTCTAATGAGTTTTTCCTCCACAGGCTAAGATTTGCCAAAAACCAAAGCTCTGATACCAAATTGTAACGACCCACTATTTTGGACCATTCAAATCGACAATAATTCGCACATGTCAGACTTGAATACTTCAAAATAGTGGATTGTTAAGAAATTTGGAGCAAATAAAATCAAACACAGAATCACAGACACAGAATATCAGAATAACTCGCAGTGGAAATAAAATATCATAGTAGTTCATGAAGCTACTATATACATACTCTCAAAACATATATAAAATCTCATAGTAAAATAGATACAATAGAAGTTAGGATACATAAACAACAATATAGAGACAGATACCAAATAGAAACTAACTGGAAGAAGTAGACAAATAAGCTCCAACAAAACTCTAGCTCCAGAAGGTGAATCCGAAGCTGTGATTCTTGGGCTGACCCAAGAGTAAAGTAAAACACAAACACTCGAGTCAAGACATACATACTTATACAATGTAAACCAACTCAAATGAACTGTAAGAGTAATGCACAATAACTTAAAGGATGCTTGGGATCGCCCATACTTTAAGGATCAGTCAAACCATCAATTAAGTAGTAATAAACACTATCCTAGAAATATCCATATTAAAGTAAAAATGTAAATAACAGTATTATTGTGACTAGGGTCTGCAGTAACCACTCACCTCTAGCCACACTCTTAAAAATTAAAGGTGTGCATCAAACAATCACAAGGAAATTACGTGACACACAAAACATCGTACCCGTGGTTATAAATTTCAAAATGATTTATAATTCCAAATTAAAATCGTTCATTTAAACCATTAAAAAGTGAAGTCATTATTCCTTCAAATAAAATATTCAATTCCCCAAAATTTAGCCTTTTCTGAGTTCATTTATTCAGTCAAACACTTCAAATACTGAAATTTCAGCCATAAATAAACTTTGATTTTAACTCTTTAAACATTATAAAAATCATATTTTAACACTCAAAATGTTCATTAAAATACCTTTAACTTATGATTTTTATAAAGTAAATTTCCTATAAATAAAATCAAATTTTCAATAATTCACTTAATAAATTCAAGTGTACAATTTCCTATTCTTCACATTTTAACAAATTTCTTAACACTTAAATTTTATTACCATTTTCCAAATATAACTTAATTTCCATTTTATTTATATAACTTAAATTCCATTTTTAATTTCTTAACCTAACCTTTAATTTCAAACCAAATTTCACATTTCCAAGTTAAGTTAAATTCCAACATTTCCATTAACTATCCATTGATTTAACATTTTAAACTAATTTACCTAAATTCAATATACACTCTAAGTTGCTTAACTTTATTTTACAAATAACTTGATATTTTCTTTTACTTTATATTTATCCAATTCATACGTCAATTATATTAATTACTAAGTTCATCTTATAATTCCATTTTTACTTAAATTCCCATTATTAAGTTAAATTAAACTTTCACACTACAACTCAAACCATCTATTAACTTATACCATTTATCCTATTAAAAAATCACTGCATGACCATTTTAAATCCAATATAAGTCAAATTTCATATTTTTATTTTTCTCTTTCATTTACAATACATGAAATTTATAAGAAATCATATTTTGAAATCAACCACGGCTCCAGATAATATTTTACACCTAAATCAAGTGATACGGAAATTATTAATTATATCTGAAATCAGTAAAATTTCCTGGTTTTGATTATTTCAAATCTGCAATCCCAAGACAAATACAAATAAATAAAAATCACTCAGGCCTATTTTTAGCGCATAATGATTTTCCCTATTCTAAAGTCCGTTCGGGCACGTATCATTTCAACCCATAGTGATTTCTATACTAGCAGGGAACTTGCAGTGATGATCAAAACAAAATGAATAGCAACAACATATAGCAGTATCAGATGATATGACTGATAAATAAACAGGATTAACAATATATAATTTATAACACAGGTAGGTATAATATGATAATAAAATCTACAGATTCGCATGGTGTCAATTTACTAATTATATAAGTACAGATGTCATGTGTGAATTACTCACATTTTATGCTGGAGTTAGCAAAACAAACAACACGAATGAATTACAGAAGGCATGATGAGATGACAAAAGATTCAAGTGGGAGAGAACCAAGCTAATGATCTTGTCACAACCCACAAACAAAACCAAATATAAATATAAATTCAATACACATTGAATTTGTAACAACTTTGAAATTAAAGCAAATTGAACACAATAGTTTTTGCCATGCTTTCAACATCTAATTGCTCGGCCTAGGGGGTGAATATGGTTGTGTTTTGTGTGGTTTTAGATCAGATTTGGGTCTATGGAGGCGCAGCTACATGTGCTAGAAGTGGCAAAGGAGTCACAACACATGAATGTGAGGAGACAAGGCAACATAGTGGAGTTTTGGTCAACTTTTGGGCTCGGCTACATGGTCCTAAGGCTTGGCCATGACATGTTTCAGATCTGGACAGAGGTAACGCTGAGGGTAAATGGTCATATCATGGTAGTGATGGAGCATGGGGAGGTGGCCAAGGCAATCCAAGGTGATGGTGATGAAGACTAGGCTCGGTTAGGCATGTTTTAAGGAGCTTGCAACATTTTTGAGGAGTTTTATGTCATGGGGAAGGTATGGCCAAATCTGGTCAGAGGAAGAGGATGTGATAGGTGCTTGATGATGAGGAGGAGGAGGTGGTGGAGGTGATGGCCAAGGCGCTAGAGTGGAGAGCATGCAAATATATGAAGAAATCATGGCCAAAACGAAGCAAAAGGAAGAAGGAAAAAAGAAAAAGAAATATACACACACACACACACATATATATATACATCCATTACTTACAGAGGAGCAAGCTTCACACGAGAAGATGATCAAATGAGATGCGGCAAATAAATTTGTACGTGAGTTTGTATTTAACAGAGATGTTCCACGTTGATTTAGAGGGAAGAACGATAGGAAATAAATAATTGAAACATTAGAGAAATTTAAGGATTATATTCCTATTAAATCAGGAGAAGCAAATGGAAATGTGGAATGAGATGAAATGTTATATGTGAATTGCAAGGCAAATAAGCGACTATTGATTTGAATGGCTAAAGTATGGAATCAAGGGGTGTGCATTATAAAGGCAATAAATAAATTGAAACGTATGCCCAAAATAAGTAACAAGGTAGTTTATCTTATATTTATTTGTTTCCTATTTATTCGATAAAATATATGCTAAAGAATAATTCAGTAAATAACGTACCATATAAATAAACATTAGAGAAATAATTATGAAATGGATATAAAACGTATCAAATAAAACCTATAATTTAATTGCTATTTACAACTTTGTTTATTAATCAACTTAAAAAAAGGTTTGATTTGTTACATATCCATTTGATTTGTTTATTACTTAAATAAGAAAACAGATGTAGAACATATACAACAAAATGTATAGATTAGTTGCTTTTTATAACATTGTTTATTACTTGATTCGCAAAGTATATATCCAAATTAAATGGAAAAACGAAACAAATGTTGTAATTATATACAATTTAAATAAAGATTGGAAGTTAGAATTTAAATTTTAAAATTTCAATTAGAGTCAACATTTAACCCAAAATCTAAAATTCTAGAAATTGTTTATATTAAATAAAATTGGGCAAATAATTTATAACCAATTCAGGAAAATTCTAAAATCGAACTTCTAAAGAATTAAACACCAAAGTATTTTTAAAATAAAATGAATAAAAATATTTATTAAAATTTTGGGCTGTTACATAAAATATATGCATAACATATCATGTTACACAAATTAGAACATGATTTTACAAACAAAGGTATTATTTGTATAAATTTAAAATAAACAAATTTGTTAAAGAAAACAATTTACACACAATATTGTAAAAAGTATAACTTTCACAATATTAGTCCGACTTCAATGAAAGGAAAAGCAGTATTCTTGAAATTAAATCTATTTTCATAATAAAAGATAAAATTAAAAAATTCAAATATTTAAATTTTAAATTTAAAAGTCAAAATTTGACAATTTTAACCAAAATCCACTTTTTGGAAAATATTATATTTATTCATGTTTGGAATTATAATTCACATAGAAAAAAATATTTAAAATAATTTTTTTATCCATTTTAATAAATAAAATAAAGTTTTTAAATCAGGAATTTTAGTTAAAATAATTAAAATAAAATTTTAAAATAATCACAAAATACATGGTTGTTACAGTTTATCAACAACTTCATTACATATGTCAAGTTCAAAATCCAAAGTTGCTGTATTCAAAATTTCGAAATCGAGAAAAGGAGGATCGAATTTTAAATTTGGTTCCACACTCTCAAAAGAATTAAAATCCAACTCAATTACCGTGTTTTCAACAACTTCATTAAAATTATTATTTTCAATTTCAAAAGTTGTTGTTTGAAAATCGTCGATTTGGGTAAAAGATGGATTATCACTCGACTCATTACACGTTGGGATTTGGTTTTGCTGTTCACGTTGTTTCATATAAGTTTCAGACAACGAATCCGTGTGATCATCATAAATGTCGTTCATTTGTTCAAAAAATTCCAATTTGTAGTTACTAACTTGAAAATTCTCGATTTGGATTTGTTGAGAACAAAAGATTTCAATCGTAACGTGGTTAAGATTATTTCCATTGCCAAATCTATTTGAAAAGTTGTTTCCATTTTCATTTTGAGTTTGAAATTCATTTTGGAGTTCGAAATTGAATTGGCATGGGTTATAATCGAAATCGTTTGAATTTTGAATTGAATTCAAAATTTGAAATTGACTCGAGCTATTACACAAATGTGAATTACACAAATCATTTATCTCTTGATTTCGTTGTGTAGAGATTTCAAGTAAAGACGAAATGCTTTTTTCAAGATTTGAGGATTGCTCGTTATTTTGAAAATTTTATGGTTCGAAATTTGAATCTTTTAAACAATAGCTTGAATTAAAATATCCATACGAATTTGGATTGAAATTATATGGATTATGTTGATTTTCACAACTATTGTAAATTCAAGTGAATATGGAAATTCAGACATTTTCAAGAATGTTTTTGGATTTTTTATAAAGGAAAAATATTTACAAATAAAATTTATTTTTCAAAAGGAAAATTGATTTTTGTTTTTTATTTTCCAAATTTCTTTTTGTTTTTGAAAATATTATATATATACATATATTTGAATTTTGGTTTTGCTAAATTTTTTGGATTTTTGAAATTTCAATGCAGATGGATTTAAAAATTTTAAAGGAAAGGAATATTTACAAAAAAAAATTAGTTTTGGATTTTGATTTTTTTTTTAAATATGCATGAACTAATGCAACTAAATGAATGCAAGGGTTAATTACAAGTGATTTATCCTAAGTTAACCCAAAATTGTATAATCACGCGTTGTCTTAGATAAACAGATAGTTCTCAGCCAGGTAACGGACATGATTTATCGGTGCACAACGAATCACCGTAGCAATGCAGCCGAATGTTTAAGTACCTTTAGAGAAACAATTCAGTATAATATTTTCGAATCATCGTAATATTTATAACTGATTATTGCTCTGTCGTAGCTTAGATACCAAGAAATTAAATTGTTTAAAGAAGACAACTTGTCAATATACAATTAAGCATTATGATGTCTAACCGTTATTATTAATCAAAATCTAGGATGAAATGCAAAGCAGAAATTAAACATGTATTAACAATGCAACTACGAATAGATTATTGTTTTTGTTTGTGGATTTTGTAATTTTTTTAATATATGCAAGCAAAAAACAATGCAAATAAAATGAAAAACAAGAGATAAGAGTGCAAATTTTCTTTAAGCAGGCAAGCAGTTGTTATTTATTGGCAAGCTAAGCAAAACAAGCACTTTAATCTTCCTTATCTGCTACTGCAACCTGAAAATAGAAGTAAGATACGTACAGTTGTTGTTTTTTTGGAAAAGAGAAAGAACAATTGATTAAAAAAAACTAAACAGAACAAAGTAATCTCCTAAACAAAGGAAAATAAAAAGAAAGACAAAAGTCTTTTTTAGTGTATGTTTATGAAAGAGGAACTAAAACAAGTGGAAAACAAATGAAAACAAAACAACTTTTTTTTTCTTTTTTTTGTTTAAAAGAAACCTAAAAAATAATAATTTAACACTCAAAGATTAAACAAAGCAAACTCACACAAACTTATCACAAAACCCTCGCCCAAGCAACTAAGCACAAAACTCACTTTCGAATCAATTCAAACAACAGCAGATTTGCACTTCCCTCAAAACAAAATGCTTTATCCCGAAATCAAGCTCAACAAAATTCTCAACCCAAATAAAATACTCAAAATTAGCAACTACCGAAATCAAAATTCGAAACAACATAAATCAAAATTCACTATCCTAGTAGTATGTGATTTTGGATCTACGATTAAGGTGCGGTTTGGTTGTGGCTTCAATTTTTCGGTGATGGTTCAGGATTTTAGGGGTCTGTGTTTCAGGAGTCTCAAATGTTTTCAATTGGTATTCAGTGGTACTGTCGATGAGGGTGATGGTTGCGGTGGTTGCAATTTGGGGATGAGGCAGTTGAATTTGGGCGTGAGGGTTGCGGGTTGGAAGTGATGGTTGGCGATTAGGCAATGAAGTTGCAGTAATCTCAGAGGAGGTTGTGTAGAGTTGTGTTTGCTCGAAAGAAATGGTTAAGGGAATAAGAAGATGGCGATGATTTGTAAGTTGTTATAGTTTGGAATGGTTATTTAATGATGTGGTTGGAGGAAGGTGCACATGCAAGAGGCAATTGGTGATAGGTGGTTGTTGTATCTGTGTTGAATGAAGTTGAATACGGTATAAGCTGGAGGTAGATTGTGATGTAGTGAGCGTTCTCGTTCGATGTTGAACGATTTGAGAATGGAGGCAGAGCACAGAGGATGTTTGCTGTTCGAAATGGAATTGATATGTGCAATGAAGTGTTGTTTTGGTGAGCAATGACACTTGAAGACGCAAATGAATTATACGAAGCTCAGTAGTGCTTTCGAAGTGCTCAATAGAGTTTTGTAGAGTTTCGGTGGGTGGAGATGCTTAGTAGTTCTTCAGGTGTCAAGGGTGGTTTGGTGGAAGAGAAAGCAAGTTGTCTCAGCAGTAGTTGTTGTTGCTGGTTGGTCTGTGTGGTTGAGCAGAGGTGTGCAACTGTTGATTGGCGATTTGAGCAATGTTGTATTGGCAAGTGTGAGGTGATTCGAGTGATGATTTGTTGGACAGAGCAGTGTGGTTGTTTTGTATGGTAGAGGGTGATTGTTGAAATGTAGTGATAGTAAGTTGGAGCTGTATGTGGTCAGGCAGCAAGGCAGAGAGGAAGGAATGAATTGAATGAAGGAGAAGAAGATATTGTTGTGAATATGGTTCAGTCTGACAGTAATGAAGCAGGGTGATGATCAGGTGGTGGAGTGGAACAGTTGTGAAGCTGTTGATGTAAAGTGAGGCAGTGTAGTGGTAGTCAGAGGTGTGGATGTTTATGCTAAGTATGTTGCAACAGTTTGTAGAAGTATGATGTGGTTAAGGTCTGTGATGGTAATTGTAGCAATTTAAACTGTGGTCGAAGAAGCAGCAACAGTGACCGTGTTGTGGTTTGAGTGAGGGAAATGAAGTGGATGATATGGGTATGGGCAGTTTATGGGTATGTGGAGTGATGATGGTGGAACTGTAGTGAGTTGACAACATCTTGGAGTTGTATTGCAGAATGTTGAAGAGGTTTGAAGTTTCTGGTTGATATTCTAGAAGTTTGTTGCTGTTGTATTGTGCAGGGAAAAAATATAGACAGTGGGGAGGTGGTTACAGTAGTGATGTTACTGCAATGTGCACAGAAACTGTTGCACAGTGTAATTTTTTTTTACTTTTTTGGAAACTGATCATGTACAAAAATGCAAATGATATGTAATTGAAAAACTTGCAATCCAAATGTAAACAAAATTGAAGTGAAATGAAATGCAATGTTCCTAATTTTTAAAATAATAATAATAATAATATGATATGCAATGCAAATAGACAATTAACAACAAGCAAACAAATTAAATAAAAGACCAAATCACATAAGCAACAATTTTTTTTTAAATTGCAAACACATAAAAACTAAAAACACACAAAAATTTAAAAATAATAATCCGAAGAATAGAAAGTTAAAATCAAAGAAATTCACCGACAACGGCACGGCGTACTATTGAAGTACATGAAGAATACGGGTCGATCCGTAGGGAATTGATGATTTTAAAAATTCTACAGTTGAAGAGTGTGATTAGCTAGAAAATGAGAAAAATGTCAAAAAGAAAGTGATAAAAATATGAGAGTTAAATGACAATTTAGGGAATAAATTCACTCTCTAGATCATGTAGTTCAACATATATGAAATCATGATCTCTCTTTTATGGTCATTAGTGCTTTAATTGATGTGCTTATCATAAGTATGGCATATTTGTGCTATTTATTAGCCAATATAAGCCATCAAATTATAACGCATCCATTAAAGCACTTACTAACTTTCATGAACTTTGACAAAGAAAATGAAAATGAAATCTATTTTAAGTATGGTCTATTAAATATTGATTAGAAATATATACCATCAAATTTGAATTTCAAATCACTTTCTTATGTCATAATCATATTTTGATGAAGAGGCATTTGTGTTAGTGATTGTTTAAGCATAGCCTATTTGGTGTCAACAATATAGGCAACCAAATTCAAAACAAAAACAACAAGTTAAACCACTCCAAGCATTGTCATTAAGCACAAAAAGAGAGCATAAATTAGCAAATAGTTGAAGCTACATAATTAGAGAGCTTCATTACCCCTAAATTGAAGGGGTTTAGCCTCTCATATTTGTAATTTGATTAACAAATGTAGCTTGCAACATGAACGCAAAAAGAAAGAAAATTGAAAGCTAAATGAAAGAAGAGAACTAATTAACAAGAATTAACACTAATCTAATTTGCATAAAAGTAAATCTACACTACAGACATGAAGGAAAATAAGCAAGAGAAGAAAAGAGAAATATATTAAAGTTGCATAAAAATTACATAAAAAAAGACTAAGCAGCCATGAAAAGAGAAAGAGAGCTTTGAGTTTTATTTTGAGCCTAAACTAAACTAAGAGAGACTAAGGGTGGAAGAGATTATATGAAACATATGGGTATTTATACATGTATGAAACCCTAATTCATATTTTTGCGGAATGCCCAAAATGCCCTTGAGATAGTGTAGCCACCAAGTAATCATTAGCATGTCATAATTCCCATTTAAGTGTATATGAAGCCATTAATTCCATAAGCATATGCATTAGCCTCTAATTTGTACATTAAGGTGGCGGGTAAGTGGGGTCCTCCATGATCTTCACTTTGAATTATTTCCATCTACATTCCTTTGTGTTCTTTTTGTGCATGCATATCTTCTTCATGAAACAATTTGTAATTGAAATCAAATTCCTTCAAAATAGTATGGAAATTTCTAATTAATTTTTCTCAAAGAAATATATGCATACAAATGACCGTTTTGCCCCTATATGAAGATGGATATGTGACAATTTGAAATTAATATGGATTTTGGTTAAAACAAGTTAAAATACCCAATATGATCATTTATTTAATTTAAATAGAATAAATATGGTGGTAAAATATGCACATTTACGTGCACATCAAGAGGTAACCCGCCCTTATGTTGGCAGAGACCCGGTTAGGTTCTCGGGGCGTTCCTCCAGAGGCGTACCCATGTGGCAGCAGGAAGTTCCTTAGCTGACAATTTGTTGGAAATCCAATCATCAATACGCGCCTTGTACGGTTTTAGTTGTAGAACTTGCCATTTAATATGGTAGCTATAGTAGGCATACTATAATGGTACGTATGCAGGTTAAGATTAACATTATACTTGCAAATGTTTTCCACTATGCACCAATGATAATATTAAAAAGAATTTTGCATATCAAGCATGTTTGACTATCATAAGGAGAAATCTTCCCCAAGTTTGCGATTGCATTGTGTGTGTGCCAAGAGGCCTTATGGTAGTTTCATTTTCCAAAAGCATAGCCGATTTCCTTTTATTTTCTTTGTGAAAATTGCTGTTTTTTTAAGATCTCACACCGGTCCCATGATTGACCTGGAGTTCATTGTTCCCTTTCTAAACTCTGGGTTCCCACCAATTTCCACACGGGCAGCCTAGAGTCAGTTATCAGTTATTCTAGAGCGAAGTCAGAAAAGAGATGCTGTGGAGATTAGGAGCAAGCTGGATGGCGAGGTGTATCACTAGTATATGTAATATTTCCTTTCCGTTGTTGTGTTGTTGTACGCTCTGATAATGTATGTATAAACTGATATAGTGTTTTTGCTCTAAAGATATTCATTTATCTATTGTATATTGTTTCGCTGTGAAATGTGAGATTCTGTTTATTGTTTATATTCTTCTTCTATCTTCTTCTTCTTAAACCCTAACAGTTGGTTTTCCGGCATTCGACTGTGAGGTATTGGATACCGTGGATGTATCGATGCCGACTTTTGGGCGTCGAAAAATCGGGTTGTTATAAACAACATGAAATAAAGTCACTGTATCTATTCATATAAGTGCTAAATGATTTAAAAGATTAAAGTGGTTTACTTATTGAGAATTACTGGGCGTAGTTTGAAATTTTTAGTGTTACAACACAGTAGTAATAGTTAAAGCTTTTAAATAAATTACACAAGGAAAAAACACATAGCACAATACTTCCTGTTAGAAAGTGGGGAGGGTAGTGAAATTGAAAAATGAGATATTCGTATGATTTTGTACGTGACTGAGATTGCAAACAGACTACAAAATTAAGCGAGTTAGGAATTTTCTTGAATGATAAATTCTATTGGTAACTATGAGGCAATTCATCCTCATAACGTGTGATTTGTGCTTTAAACAAATAAATTTTCTAAAATTGCGATATATAAGAGTATATTAGTACTAATAATTATTTGAAAAATAACATCATTCATGAATACTTGAATTGGTTATAAGATTATAAACTAGAAAGCAAATATTTGATGTTTTAAATAATAAACTCCTCTAATGTACACCTATAAGTATCATACCTCCAGTATGTTCAAATGTTGTGTTTATTTATGAAAACCATTACTCCCTCTTAGTATTAGCTCATTCTATAAGAATCTATTGGTTGATTGATGAGTCGCATACTCTTTCTTTTACCTCTACTAGCTTATACTCGAATGGTCTCGCATTTAATTCAAGTCTTTTTTTTCTCTTTTTTCCTGAGGCTATCATGCCTGGATTTGTTCTTCGGTAGCACATCCTATTTATTGTTGCTTAATCGAAGATTCTTCTTTCATTTTCCCAAGTTCTTGGTTCTAGCTCTTTTGTTTTCATGCTCTACATGTCGAAATTGAAGATGATCTCGATGAGTTCAAAGTGAGACGAAACATTTTAAACAATAAATCAACTAAAAGAAATGCATGCATCCTCCTGCGAGCCAATTTACACTTGTAATGAGCCGCTTTAAATCATTTGTTAGTAAAACTTTTGAAATAAATCTTATTAATGATATGGTGTAAAAAGTCATTTATAAATTCATGTTCAAAGCTCTAATTTACAAGAGAACTCTCGAGAGAACTTGGGAGTAACTCAATAATCCAATAGCTCTTGGCAAGAAACCAGCATAACATCACACTCCATCTTGTTTACTCAAACTTCTTGCATGTTGCATTAGGTAGAACCAAATATTTCAATCAGGAGAAGGCATTTAGTAATTAAATGTCATTTACCAATATATACAATCAGTTTCACCCATCGTTTCATGTGTTATTAGCTTATCATTATGCATTTGTTACTAAACACAAACATTCATTATTCAAGATCATAACACTCTATGTCCAAACCTATAGTTTTACCTCCTCTAAAGCAACGATTATTTTCAGTTGTTAAGGCCTTTGTAAGAAGATTGATATCATCTCTAAATATTGCTTTGATTGATTAGTGGAGAGCCATTGAAGTTCATTTGAATCAAATTGTATATCAATCGTTTATAATGATCAGAAAGTGGAAACTGTAATGTCAGTAGTTGAAAAAATACGAGTTTATGTGACTTAGCCCATTATTATTTTTCTCTGAGAGATGTATCATTACAAACTTGACCTTTAGCGATGCAAAATAATGTCGTGAAGGATTGAGTATGCATCATAAAAGATTTCTAGCAACGTGAAATGTTGTGTCACATAAGCTTCGCAAATGATAAAAGCTCAAAAAATACTTTTCGTTAGAAGTAAATGTAGCAAAAGAAAAGTACACTTTCGTGACTAAAAATATGTCGTAAAATGTAGAGAAATGTTAAAAATGGTTTGCCTCCTGAGTTCTCCATTTTCTTTAACATTATTTGCAACATGATTTAAATGCCGTTAGATAAATACAACTATGACATATGATTTCATTGCAAAATAATACATTATTAAAAGCATACGCATATGTTGCAAATAGTTATATTTTTAGATGCTGTTAATATTTGCAACACCAAGACTGGCGCTTAGGTAGCTTGAATGTGTTGCATTGGGTGCCCACAATTTTCCACACGGGCAGCCTAGAGTTAGATTTTCAGATTATCAGCTAGTAGATATAGATTCGATAGCCTTTAGCTTCCCATTTGGAACTCCTTGGAATCTTTGGATCTAGGCAATTGCATTGCTGGCTCACCTTGCTTAGTTCATGGTGATGCTGGTTCGAGTTTTTGGATTGGAGTCCTTGGAGCTTTGGTAATGGAGATGCATTCTATTGGGTCCTCGCTTTTTCACTTGGAAATTCTATTGGAGTTATCTTTCCATTGTCGATGGTTGCAAAGTCTAGACCATCCAATTGTGTTATTTCTTGTGCTGTTATCTTGTATCTCTGATGTTGATGTCAATTGTATCAATGTGTTGTATCAACTGTTGTGTATCAATGATATATTCATTTTCTTCTGCTGTGTTGTTGTACTTAATATATTATAAGCTCCGCACGAATCGGATTTCAACGGTTGAATCTGCGGCATTCGAGTAAAAGTGAAGTACGGGTGTCGATTTTCGAATGCTGAAATTTAGACCGTGACATTTTGGTATATGTTAATAACCCCATTTACCATGTTTCTTTCTGTTTCCAATAGTAATTTACAATGACTTATTTAAGCATCATAAAAGATTAGCTAATCCATAACATTCGACTTTAAATTTGGTCGGTAATCATAATTTTCTAAAAAGATATACTAAATTAACTTTTTAGTTTTGTTCATATTTGCTTCCAAAAAGGAGCCTAAAGAAGGCATCAAGTTCAAATCTGTACACAGGAACTCACAATTATAGTCAATCCACCAATGCTTTTCATATTGAGCAAGGAGTATCTATTATAAATAATTATCTAATGTGACCTCAAAAGTACAGCTGGAATAATAAGAAACTTTAGACAAGGCTAAAAATCAAATGGACTATCGAATTGATTTACGATACCAGGGAAGCAAATATCGTTCTTCGTCATTTTCAATTAATTAGCCATTTATGCTCACTTTATAGAAATAAATGAATACATCTTACACTTATGTTGTAGCCAAATAGGAAAATTTTCAATAGTGACCACAGTAATATTATTGACATATATACAAAAGCAAGCTAGGTTAGGAAAACAAACTTTAATGTAGTTTAATTTTGTTGAGCTTTAGCAGCAAGGATCCAAAAGTCATATTAATTCAAATTAGCAATGTAGTTTGACATTGCCCGATAAATCTTGACCATTTAATTTACAATCTGACAACCGGAATAATTCAACTAAATATGCTTTTACATTATAGCGAACGAGGTTCATTTAATCTTGACCATTAACATGGTTGGGCATTGGGTTAGTCATTCCTCCTTTTTCTATCCTTAGGGTTCCACATTTACATTTTATATTGGGACATAACATCTACGTGAAACTAATAAATACTACACACACTACTAGCAATGTACAAATATACAAATTTAGTTAGTAAAAAATTACTTCCAATCATTTTACGAAGATCGGTACTAATATACTCTCGCTAAGTATACAAATCTACTAAAAATTATAGTTCACACTCAATGAGCCATATATTTACAAGATACAAAAAGCATACAAAACCATATATATATGGTTTTGTAAGCATACATGGTTCATTGACAAATATTTCCATATAACACCAGTCCAATTCATTACCCCTAGTTCATACATTGTTCAACATTGATGTTAGGTTGAAACTTCCATTTGAACTTGGAAGCCATTTCATGTCCCTTCCAACTGATACAAAGTTATTCTTTAGAATTGTTGGATGTAGCCCACAACTATAAACGTTCCTATTAACCAACTTAATATAAACATTTTTTTAGAACAACATTTTTGATCTAACTGAGGTGGAGAATTGACGCAACGGTTAGGTCACCCGCATGGTGATCTGAACGCCTTGGTTCGAGTTCGGAAATAGCTTCTTTGCAATATGAGGGAAAGACTGCGTGTGTTATCGACCTTCTCAATGCCCGCTATTATGCGAGAGACTCATGCCCTGGGTTCCAACTTTAGCACTTTTGATCAAATTGTTCTCTTGTCTCAGCACAAAATTTGTAAATATATTCATAGGAAGTTGCACGAGGATATATAATACTAAACTTGTTTTTTGTTATTAATATTTCATATCTAACATATTCATGTCGAAGGACTATATTTGGGAAAATCTTTGTTTTTTTGTTATCTATTTAAATTAAAGAAGGTGAAAAAAAGAAAAATGAGATGCTTACCGTTTATTTCAAATACGGTTTCTACTTGAGGTTATTTGTAGAGCAGTATTGATGGCAACCGAGTAGTCCCTAATAGATTCGTTACCAGGACCCAATATTGATACATGTTAATGTGGAAGGAAAAAGGACAACCAATATTGGATATAAGTTAGCAATGTTCAAATTAGGCGCTATAATAGGAATTTAATGCAAATAGTATTATTACCATGTAAAGATCCGTCACCATTGAATTGTCTCATGAAATGAGTTGCCACAGTGTTACGTTAATTTTCTAACTCTTTAATCTTGCGATTTTGTTGTTGCATTTGCATATTTTGTTCTTTCAGTTATGTTATGAGCTCATATTCCATCTTTTTGCATTCTCCACCCTTAGAATAACATTGGTCAAATCAAATGGCTGCATTTTGAAATCATAGTTGGTAGCACACTATGCCTAAGGCCTTTCATATAACCAGTTCTGGTGCACAATACTATGTCACATATCTCATCCTTTGTCATTGAAATGAATTCTTCAAGCGTAGAAAGCTTTTGGAGTTCCCCTAACAGTTTTGCAAGTAAAAAGTTGATATGTTACCGAAAAAATATAATCATGTCTAAGCAACTAGATAACTTTTGAATGTAAAATATTTTTAGTACATAATTTTTTTTGCTTACGGGCGATGTAACTCAATTCTACCTAGCTCTTGTTGAGTGTCTTTTTCACACTATTATAAAAATAAAAATAAAATAAAATCGATGACTCTAAAATTTGTGATATAATACATTATGTAGGCTTGTATATTAACTTTTCATATTGCAATTTTGTAACGATCCGGAATTTCACCGCTTTGATTTGTGAATATGATTAACTTTAAATATTAAAATAATAAATTTTACAATTAAATAAAACTCTTTTGAACAGTAATTAACAGTGGTGAAATATTTTTCCAAATTTGTTTACAAATATATTTAGATCGAAGAAAATTAAAAAATGTGACGAAAATACCATTCTCGATTTTTTTACTTTTAGTTGAATAAAAGTTATCGGAAATGTTGTAACACTATTGTGTATATATACACATTCATTTATAAATAAGTTAGAATCATATGTATGTATATATTCATTTATATGTTCATTTGCTTAAGTTAATATAATGGCAATGTCACGTTTTCCTAAGCTTTTAGAAATAATTGCTATAATACATCATTTCACCTAAGGCATTAGGAAGCATAAGTGCATAAAGTATTAAGTGCATGTTAGCAAGGGGTTGGGGCTTGTCTAGGCACGAGCATGAAGGGAGGGGACAAGCTTGATGATGTGGCACTGAATGAAAGGAGGGTAGGTACTTTAAGGACTTTTTAGTGCCACTTTTAATTAAAAGTTTTAAAGTTGTACACAACTTTATTTCTAAAGATCGGTTTGGTTTCAAAGCAAGACATTTTTAAAGGATATTTCTAAACCAAATAAATTCTTTGTTGACTACCCTTAGTAACTCCAATTTAATATGACACATTGCTCAATTGGTGTAACTTTTATGTAAGGAAATTCTTGTAGAATACAATTGCCTATAATTTTTGTTTGATGATAATAATTATATATATTCGTTTAAATGTATTTATTATAGTACTATATTATTTTTCCACATAATTAAATAAATATTTGTTGAATAAAGTAAATAACTCGGAATTCATATTCGAACAAATATTTTATTTAAATAAATATTTTATTACAAACTCAAATAGTACAAATTTGAGCTCTCACTACATTTACACATTTTCAATATGTACAATTTTACATATTTTACCTCTTTACATAATTCACTCAACACTCATATACTTGATCTTGACTTGCTCCAACTTGTGTCAAGCCATCTGTTATACTTGTCAAATAAATAACACAGTAGACTGAAAAAGAAACAAATTTAAATTGCAAAAATAAAAATTGAATTTAAAATTTATTTTTGCCTCACGTATTTGGGTTGTTTCTTTTCGTATTTTCAGACAATGACAAAATATATGCGCATGAACAACTTGTAATATTCGCATCATATCACTATGAATGTCACAAGGCCATTTCCCGATTCCACCTCACAAACTAGTGCAAGTGCACACATGTACAAATCGAATATAAATGGATACAAAACATGTATTATACAATCACACATATATATGGATATGTATGCATGTATATACATGAATATGTTCATGATATTTCAAAATCAATGAGCAATTGCAGGTTCAAAGGCAACCCAAACCATACTTCACAAATATGTTAACATTAATACAATGGACTTAGCAAACAATGGAGCATGCAACTACACCAAACTTTAAGTCTAACTAGGCAACATAGGGTGACATACATGAATCATTCAAGACATGAACATAGCAAGTTAAAGACATGAACACAATGCAACACAGACCACCAAATGTACAAATGGTACCATGACTACAAAACATGAAACGGAGGCAACACAACAGTGGCCAAAGCAGTGCAGAACAACCCAGTGCAACATAACATCCAAACTCATCAATGCAGACCTATGCAAGCTCAGTTTCAACATGTACAACATGAGGAACCAGTCAGACATGCTCAGACTTCAGAGATAACACAAACATGAATGCAAAGCAACCTCAATGAGACCAGAACTCACACCAGACTTCAAATCAAAACAACACAGCCTCAACATCATTGGTCTCGACCAAAAAATGAAACCACCACTACAACCAAACTTTACAAGCACAGTGACATATGCAAAAACACATGGCTGAAAAGAAGCAGCTGGAAGTAGAACTCAAAGAAAAATTAGAAATTGGTAGGAAGTGAGAAGGCATAACCGCATATGGTCAGACATACATTTATATACATATGCAACAAAGAACACATCAAAAATAAGAAAGCAAACAGTTGATGGTGACAACACACAATCAAAGGCAACGCAGAGAATCATACACAAATGGATGCAAACAAAACAGTTCAACAAGTTAACATACACACAAGCATCTGGGTTGAAAATGTTCTAGGTAAAGGAAACAAGCATCGACAATAACAAAGACAAAATCAACACGTCAAGGCTGAGATAAAAATCAACAGGGGTCAAACATAGTTGAAGACATTTTAAGAAAAATGGATATATTCATACGTATATCAATCAATGCCAAAGTCATAGGAGAAAAGATCGAAGCAAATTCAAACTCATGGAGCAATGCGTATACACTGAACAAATCAAATATCATCTCATCGTTCAAGCAAGAATGAATGGCCAAGCAAAGTATTTGAAGAATTCAAATCAAAAATAAGAACGAAAATATAGGGTTTTCATCCCTATTTAACTCAATATCATCATCGACAAATTACCATTCAAGTTCGAGACAAAATCAGAGAGCATACATAGAACAAATCACAGAAAATATCCAAAACTAGAATTAGGCAAGTTGAGCATGATCAAAATCGTAAAAGGGCAAAATCACCAACCAAATATTCGAGCTCGACTAAATTGAAGCGACCGTGTGCATTCTAAGCCAAATAATCAATTGACAAGGCAAGTCGAAGTGAATTCATCGTTGCTATCGACCGAATGTTTCGGCATCTTCAATTTTCGCCAAAACCCTTGTTTTGAAGAGCAAAAAAAAAATGAATGGCAAAAAGTACTCAAACGAAAAATAAAAGGAGAGACAATCTTTAATTGTTATATTGAGCCGTGTCTTTTGTTTACGTGGGCTTTAGTTGTATAAATAGGGTTTTGATTTTGTTTAGTTTATTTTCTTTATAATTTCCTTTTAAAATTTGGTAAAATTAATTGTGTGACTAGGTACGAACTACGGTTGTGTAGTTCAAGAATTCACAACTCAGTAGCTGAGTTATGGCAGTGTTTTGATCTTAGAGTAGGTTAATCAAGTTAGCGAGTTTCGCAAGTTTACGTGTGTTTGTAAGCGTTTGATTACTTAATCTCTAGTAGAAACCTTAGTGGCAGCACATAGACAGGTTTTCACCGGAGCTGGGTAAATCTGTGTGATCTCTACTGCATTACTTTTTGTTATTATTTTTATTTCCGCATTAATTTTTAGTACATCCTATTCACCCTACCTCTAGGGTGAAAACGATCCTACAATTCTGATTCAGGGGGAGTCCGTATTTGGTACCGTTATATGACACATTGCTCTATAATTTGGTTATAGACATATATCAAGTTCTTTTTCTGATCAGAAATAAAGTTTAGTTTACGCTCTAGGTTGTTTAAATATTGAACGTTTTGATCTCACTAAAGTAGGGCCAGTTGAAAATAGACATGTATAGATCACATCTCATGTAATTTCATGCTACGCATCCATGATTGATCTATGTCTTTTGATTTTCTTGGTATATGTGACCACTGATGTGTTTAGTTAAGCTCAAAGTAAAGAAAGCTGCTTTGATCCTTTGCTAGCATAGTTAATGGATGAGATTGTTTTGGAAGCACCTTATGTTATAAATAGCAAATTTTGGAGCTCGTAAAGTTCTACACATTTATAAGGTTAGTGTATATATGGCCCAATTTGAGATTGTTGAAAAATTCCAACATATGGACCGCATAAGTAATATAAAATGTGTTTTGTTATTTTGATGTAAAGCCTAATTAATGCTGGGGAATTTCTATAAGAAGAAGAAGGGAGAAGTAACTGCTATTGTGATGCTCCATTTGTTTTATCTTGCATCATTACCCTAGAATATTCTAAAAAGTATGTGTTCTAACATCCATCTTGATCCAGTGTCATGAATTTTGAATGAGTCATATATATTATCTTTACATTCTTTCTTAATTTTACTCTTACAATCTTCGATCCATTCAATTTCTTTGTGTGTTTTCCAAATTTGACTTTGGCATGAGATTCCAAAACACATTGCTTGTGAAATAAAATTGTTTGAAATAGAAAGGATATAATCATTTACCACCACTTTGTTCTCACCACCATAGAGCTCATCACTTATTTCTTTGACTTCCTCTTTAACCATTTCTATTTTTTCTTTTCTTCAATATTATCTAGTAGCATTTCGTCAGAAAATTTCTTGTATATCGAACCTTCTTCAAGCACTTGAATTTCCTCTTCTTGATCCATGTCCTTTTCATATTCTTCTCTTTTGCTTCCATACTCTTCATCATTGAGGTCATCTTTGCTTACTTTATTTCTTCATCCTTTTCTTTTCCATATTTTACTCGTTTTTCTTCTTCTTTCACTTTCTCCTTCTTTTCAACTTCTTCTTCCATCTTTTCAGTTTTTGCTATCTTGATAGCCTCCTTTTTAACTTCATTGTTTTGAAAGGTCTTCATTTGCAATCAATAAGACTTTCTTTTTGATTATCTTTGGTGACTCTTTTGCAACATTCTCCTCCATGTCAGTATTCATTTTCTATTCCTCTTCCATCACAGTATTCTCTTTTATTTCTTTGTTTTCATTTTCGTCCTTCTTATCAACTAAGATTTCTTCTTCAATATATCTTATTTCATTATCCACCATGAGTTTGATTTGAAGACCTTGATCTAATGGCTCTTCTTTGACTATTCTATTTAATTTTTTTCATAGACCTGAAGCATTTCCATAAGTTGACTAACACTCATGGTTTTTACATCTTTAGAATCTCCTATCTCTACAACTATATTGTCAAATTGGAAACCCAAAGATCGTAAAGTTCTCTCAAATATTCTAGAATTATCCATTTTTCTCTTTATCCTTTCAATTGGTACAATTGTAAACTAGTCATCGATTGTTTCTGATGATTTAATTAATAACGATTCAAACTTACCTCACATAGCTTGTAATCGTATTTTCTACACTTTATAAATCCTCCATAAATGTGTTTCCCAAAATCTCCCATGCTTCCTTATTAGTTTGTGCAATAGCTATCTTCTCAAACATAGCATCATCTAAACCTTGATGAATTCTTCATACTAGGGATCGTAAATCCATCTTTTTCAAACTCTTCAAATTATCCCTTTTAGTTTGGGATAAAGTGGTGACATTGATGAGTTCTTCATACTCATTTTCCACTATATCCTCTGCACCTTGTGATTCAAGCATCGAACTTCATGCAAATTCTCCAATTATCATAATATCTTTTTTTGATTAAGGGAACTTTTACGAAACTCAATCCACGTATCATCCTTCCTTACTAGTTTGTGCATTAGCTTTGCTTTTTTGGTATATTATCAATGGCTTGTATACAAATATATTTATCACTATAATTTTATAGGTTATCCAATATTGTTTATTGTTCCAGTCCATACAACATTTTACCAACAGGGATTTGTCGAATTTTTATTTTGATGTCGCAAAGGGCAGACTTTACGTGGGGTAAATTTTAGTTGGCTTAGTTCAAACTGTCAATTTTCTAGGAACTATCGCCTCCACCTTTTAAAAAAATATAATATGTTTATCAAATCAATTTTGCAGCAGCTTTTGTAGTTGAAGTATATAATTAAGCACTGCAGCTTTAATATCATATGTATTATGTCTATTAACATTTTGTTTTTTATTTGCTCTTGCAATCAATGCAGGGGTGATTGTCAATCCTAAAGCTTAAATCACTACAACAAAATCTATTATTAGCGGTTGCTTACAACTAGATGCCGTCGTTTCTAATCAGCCTGTTACTGCTACAGCATTTTGACTATGTCGAAGGTCTTTGGCGGTCTTAATTTTCACGCACCCGCTTTCTTCATTTTTATTTTCATTTTCTTACCCCTTTACTCTATCCCGTAACAAAGCAGCCAAAAAGAACGCTAACTTTCCTTTTTTTTTTTCCTAAAATCCGTTTCTTCTTGCTCACATTCCGGTATCTCCAAATAAAACCCTAATTTTTCCTCAAATAATCACACTCTTCTTAGTCCGATCTTCAGAATCTTTGGTAAATTATTTTCTCGCTAAAGTTTCTCCCAAAATGCAATTGTTGAATCTTGTGAATGGGTTCGTTTGGCTACGATTCGATATGTGATTTATTGATCTAGTTCTATGTGTGATTACTAATAATTATTTAGTTGCTTATCGCTTCACATCCGAATTCTTAAGGCAACGGTATGTTAAGTTAATTATGTATTGTTTGGTGTAACATAGAAGATGATTTTTTCTTATTTTCTATCGTACTCAGGATAACTACGAAGTGTGTTAAACTCTGTGGAATGGTCTCTGATTAAGTATGCTTGGTGACTTTAGATTTCAATATGATTTTTAAGTCTGTTCAACTCCCTTAGATAATTATTGTCCTTTTCATAAAAATAAAAATAGGGCGTGCTTAATTAATTATATCCATGTTTACATACAAATGGTTTTTAAATTACTTCCACTACTTGTTTTTTTATATGCTTGTTTTTAGTGGTTGTATCTTTTATCTAGCGAGGAGTCTATTATTTATACTTTGACAAAACTGGATTTGGACCCAAAAATAATAATGTGTATGTATGTGTATTTCAGACTATACTTTGAAAGAGATTCAATCTACAATTATTTCTGTTACTTTTCCCATTGAAAAAGAATTTTACGTTGCTATTTCATAATAAATAAAACCTGTATCGCTTTAACTTCATACAACAATATAGATCAGGAACCATAAAGAACTAAGATATCAGGTTATTTTTTCATTTGGTTCAAAAAAATGAGAAGAAAATAATAGTTCTTAGGCTATAATGAATTTTTTAAATGATTATGTGTATATACACTTAGGATGCATTTCTTTCCAATAAAATGTTTGGTTTCTCAATGCTAAATTGTTTTACATGTGTTTGATAGCAGTAGAAAAATATATGATTATTAGATATTTTAGTACTTCAATAAATATTAAGAAATTCAATAAGCATAAGACATTAAGCATTTTCAAAATGGAGTTTTCATATTGAAGATCCATAATGTATTCTCAAGTCGAGAAAATTGTGTAAATCAAACATATCAATATTTTTTGTTCAATCTTAATTATATTAACTGTAACAACCCGCATATATATCGGTTGTATATTTGAATATTTTATTTAAATATAATGTCGTTTGTCGGATTATAGTCCAAAAAGCTACTTTCTGCAAACGGTCGAATTGGGACTCAAGATCACCTCCATTGAGTCCAAAATGGCGTTTGCGATCTTTTTAAGCATACACTTTGATATGTTTGGAGTAAGTTGAATTTTTCTACTTTTTCTAGTTGGGTTTTGGGTTTGGGTTCAGCCCACTAGCTAAGTTAATACCTTAACTCAGCCCTCTCCTCTCCATTCACTCATTTCCACTCCTTAAACTCAAGCTCCAACTGAAAATGGTGGAAAGGGAATTAGAAACTCCAAGCCCTAGTTCCTCTTGCCAGCTCAAATTCTTGCTCCAAAATCAAAGAGAAGCTATTGGTAAGCCTCCTCTTCATCTTCTCCAACTCATTCTCCTTCAAATTCAGAAAGTTTCCTAAACCTAACTTAGGAAATATTTGTTTTGATCTTAGATTGAAGCTAGTAAGGTTGAAGTGGAGAGTGGTTGATCTTTTCTTTGCAATTGAGCTTCTTCTTCTTCTTCTTCTTCTTCTTCTTCTTCTTCTTCTTCTTTGTTTTAGGGTTAAATGTGAGATTTTTATCTCACATCTTTGTCCAAAATTATCTTTGATTGTTGGGTGTCAACTCCTAACACTTTTTCATGTGCATTTGCTTTTGGTTTGGATTGAATTGGTGAATATCCTAATTTTTAGTGTTTTGGGTTCAAATATTTAAAATTTTAACTTTGATGTTTGAACATGTTTTTAGTGATGCATCGAGGAGCATATAGCGCCGGGTAGTCGATTGACATAAACCCTTGGCGCCGTTGCTCGAACGATTGCAATTTGGTCGGGATTGGCCCTCGTTTTGATAGGCTGGGAAGTGCTGGAAACAGGTTTCGGCCGACCGAACTCGGTAGGTCGGTCGACCGATCTGCTACCAGAGCACTTCTCTGTTTCTGGGCCGGTCGACCGAGCTCAGAGTCCGGTCGACCGAGCTGCACATGTTCTCCTGTTTTGCCTAGTTTGCCTATTTGTTGTGATTCCAACTTTTATCGATCTATGTCAATTCCAATTTGTTGTTTATGCATATTTGACCTTGATGATTCCTTTTTGACTTCATTCACGGGTTTTTATAAAATAACCCCTTTAAATTGCATTAAAAGCTCGTTCTCCAATTTATAAATTCTATTTAAAACACACACGGTTTCGCACTACGAGCGAAGTGGGAGGAGAAACAAATGATTAGATAAAACGCGTGCAATGAACACGTGCGTTCATCTTCTCAGTTAATTCCCAACCTATTCGTTTGAACGTTTTGACCTTTGTGTCTGGTTTACCGATGAGATGAGGTAAACTTTGTACTGCTTTGAGTGTGAAATTAACTAACGGATAGTAAATCGTTTAGTGCGAACGGGTGGTTATGGAACTCACGTTACCATTTTTCGGATTTTTTTCTGGGAGTTTGTGACACATGTTGCCTTTGGGACAATGTCTTCGGACTGTCTCCTTCTGGCTTGTTGCCTTTAATATCGCTTTGGGAGTTGGTCCTTTGCCCCGGCTCGAGAGATATTTGGGGTTGTTGGCTACCTTTAGTATTGCTTTCGGAGTGGCTTTTCTTCACCACCGCTCGAGAGATATTGGGGTGGTTTCCTCACCGCCGCTCGAGAGATATTGGAGTGGTTTCTTCACCACCGCTCATGAGATATTTGGGTTTGTTGCAATTAGGATTTTCTGATGTTTCATTGATATGTATATTCTCTAGGTATCGCCCTTCGGTGTTGGTCTTTTTGAGCCGCATGATATGTAGCGGTTACCTTGTGGAACTTGTGTTACCTTCATTGGTATTTATTATCACCTTTTTGGCTTGTTTTGGGATATTCCTATCCTTTGTTTCTATGAGTTGCCGATGATACGAGGCTTGTTATGATATGATTCATCTTTTTGTTAGATGATTGTGTTATCTCTTTTAAAGATATTTGCTATACTTTGTGACCTTGCAGGTTATTGTTGTTCAGTTTATCTAACTTATTTGTTTAGCTAGACTGACCCGCGTATTTATACTCGGGTCAGACCGAGATGTTTCAGGTTAGGTGTATTTGGACTTAGCCTATTTTGTTTTCGCATGGACTATCCAGCTTGTTCCTTTTTGTCAAAGCTTTTTGTGTAGTCCTTTTTTTTGTAACACTGATATATGTATTATTTTGAATTCGTCTGTATATTGTGGTTTGCTTTACCACTTGACGTGTATCAGTTTGTAAACTCTGTTATGTATCAATATATGTGTATATGATGATCTACTGTTCTGTGATGTATATTACATTTGAGTTGTTATATTCTATTCTGATAGATCCTCCAACCACCTATGGTTTTGTTTTAACTATTCATTGGATATATCGACCTGCTTGGTATGACTATTGCCGATGTATTCAATAGATAGTTAAAGCAAGGCTATAGATGGTCGCTCCTAACCAGCCTTATCCTCCGTGTTAGTTGACGGCATTACCCTGTAGTGTCCTTGGCTAGCGTGGGTATAGAGGTGGGGCGTCACAGCTTGGTATCAGAGCTGAGTTCAGAACGAAATATGCTAAACAAAGAATAGAAACACATATTCCGGTACATCAAATTGTATAAGTGATACAAACCCTTGAACCATCGTGCCTCTACATTTCTTTTGTGCCTTGGTGGTAGATATAATGTGAGAATACGTCTAGGAATGCATTTAAATTCCGTTGTATTCCATATAGAATCATCTACCTTGTGAATAATCTTGTTCTTATCTTAACTTTTAGCGTATGGCTGGAAGAGGCAGAGGACGATGTTCGGATGCTGGGCAATCCAGTGGCTCACATCCGGATGGCGTTTATATGTCTGCCGATCAGTTTATGGAGTGTTTAGGAGCATTCAGCCTCTATCTCCTACTCGTGTATCTCCACCTCGCAAGTCTACCTTTGCACGCTTGTGCAGTGATTTTTCTCATCTTGGGGGAAAGCCATTTAAAGGCTCCGAGTCTGTTCTTGAAGTCCAAGCTTGGCTTCGCACGTGCGAGCGTATTTTCTCTTGCAGGGATCTTTCTGATCATGATAGAGTTCTTGTAACTTCTAGCTTATTACAAGGGCGTGCTCTTGATTGATATGAGCTTCTTGTAGCCGAAATTGATGAGTCTACTCTTTCTTGGACTCAGTTTCGGGGACGATTCGAACTCAAGTTCGTTTCTGAATCTGAAAAAGTTTTATTGACCCGTCGCTTCCTTGAGTTGAAGCAAGGGAAGTCTTCGATTTCTGAGTATGTTGCATCATTCGAGACTTTATCTAAGTATGGTCTTGAATTCATTAGCACTTCTTATAAGAAGAATTTGAAGTTTGTTTCTGGTCTTAAGAATTATCTTAAGAAGTCTTTGTTGCTCCAGCTTAAGCTTTCGTTTGAGGAGTGGGTTGATTCTGCACTTCATCTTGAAACCGTCGAGAAGGAGTGTGATAGTGGTGATGATGTTGACGTTCGCAAGAACCCCAACAAAAGGCAGTCTCCATTGGATGAGCGGGAATTTTTACCTTACAAGAAGAAAAAGCCCGTTGAATCTGATTCTCAGTCTCAGCCTGCTGGAACGCCTTTCCATTCGGAAGTGTTTCAATTGTGGTTCTCCTGATCATATGATTCGAGCTTGTCCTAAGCCTCTCTTTTGCCGCTATTGCAAGAAGGAAGGTCATCGTAGTTCCACTTGTCCCATTGCTCCGAACAATTCTCCATCTGGCAAGTTAAATGTAACTGATGCTTCTGGAGGTTCTTCTCAGGGATAAGGTATGTCCCCATCTATTTTGGTAGGTTTTTACTTTTCTTTGTGATTCGATTTCCAATTTGATGGCATCATTTTATTTCTTTAAGCCCTCATGATGAGGAAAGTGTTGTTTCTCTCATTCTTGTAGTTTGAGAATTTTTTGGTATTTTTAGTCTTGTCTTAGGATTATCAACTAAGTAATCCTTTGAGTGGTATTAAGGTCTTTTCAGTTTGACCTTGCCACCGGTTTTGATTTGGCTACGAGTTGCGGAAGTTAGCACTCCACTTGCCGCATTCCGCACTCGTTGTGATTCTTATGAATGATTTATTATGTCATTCAGTTTGTCTAGCTCATTTCATCCATTTTATGAATCGAGTATTTTGTGAATATCTCGATGATTCCATTTTAGTATTATTGGTTTTGGATGGAAATAAGCAATTTAAAATTTTTGCAAATCTTTTTCATAAGATTTATTTACAAGTCTAAATGGAATTTTTGTTCTTAAACAAACAAAGAGAATTTTTAAAAGTTTTTAGAAATATGTTTATCATATAGAAGATTGTTTTGTGATTGTATTGCCCATTAAGTGCTTTAAGAATTCTGGTCGATGTGCTTGATCAACGTTATCGATAGGAATCTCCTAAACGCTTTGATGAGACAATCAGACACAGTGAATTGATTTGAAATAAGAAAATTTTTCTAGAAAAATAATTACATAAAGATAATTGTGATTTTGAAAGTTTTAGCTTTTCGGGAAAGTTGATTGTTTAAAAGAACTCTTTTCCGATACTCTCATTCTTTTTATTCCCGAAAGGGGGATCGTGTTGCCAATGCATTTAGTTGTAAGCAACAAGTGATTGTTTCTTTGTTGATGTCCGAATGGAATGATCTTTTTTCCAAGTTCATCGGACGTTTTGTTGTACTTCATTTTGTTGAGCTTTGGTTCATTTGACGCATTGTTGCACCACGTCGGTGTTCCGAATTATTTTGAGCTTAGGAATCCATAGAATTCTCTGAGCAAACAAGTTAGGGCTTATCCTTTCGTGCACTTTATGATGAACTTCTTATTCTGTTATTCTTATGTGTTGATATGTTTTTGGGTTATTACTCTTTATTTTCTTCTTAAGAATTGCGAGGACGCAATTTATTTAAGGAGGAGAGTCTGTAACAACCCACATATTTATCGGTTGTATATTTAAATATTTTATTTAAATATAACATCGTTTGTCGGATTATAGTCCAAAAAGGCTACTTTCTGCAAACGGTCGAGTTGAGACTCAAGACCACCTCCATTGAGTCCAAAATGGCGTTTGCGATCTTTTTAAGTATAAATTTTGATATGTTTCGAGTAAGTTGAATTTTTCTACTTATTCTAGTTGGGTTTTGGGTTTGGATTCAGTCCACTAGCTAAGTTAATACCCTAACTCAGCCCTCTCCTCTTCATTCACTCATTCCCACTTCTTAAACTCAAGCTCCAACTGAAAATGGTGGAAAGGAAAGGGAATTAGAAACTTTAAGCCCTAGTTCCTCTTGCCAGCTCAAATTCTTGCTCCAAAATCAAAGAGAAGCTATTGGTAAGCCTCCTCTTCATCTTCACCAACTCTTTCTCCTTCAAATTCAGAAAGTTTCCTAAACCTAACTTAGGAAATACTTGTTTTGATCTTAGATTGAAGCTAGTAAGGTTGAAGTGGAGAGTGGTTGATCTTTTCTTTACAATTGAGCTACTTCTTCTTCTTCTTCTTCTTCTTCTTCTTCTTCTTCTTCTTCTTCTTCTTCTTCTTCTTCTTCTTCTTTGTTTTAGGGTTAAATGTGAGATTTTTATCTCACATCTTTGTCCATAATTATCTTTGATTGTTGGGTGTGAATTCCTAACATTTTTTCATGTGCATTTGCTTTTGGTTTGGATTGAATTGGTGAATATCCTAATCTTTAGCGTTTTGGGTTCAAATCTTTAAAATCTTAACTTTGATGTTCGAACATGTTTTTGGTGATGCATCGAGGAGCATATAGCGCCGGGTAGTCGATTGGCATAAATCCTTGGCGCCGTTGCTCGAATGTTTGCAATTTGGTCGAGATTGGCCCTCATTTTGATAGGATGGGAAGTGCTGGAAACAGGGTTCGGCGTACCGAACTCAGTAGGCCGGTCGACTGACCTGCCACCAGAGCACTTCTCTGTTTCTGGGCCGGTCGACCGAGCTCAGAGTCCTGTCGACCGACCTGCTCCTGTTCCCCTGTTTTGCCTAGTTTGCCTATTTGTTGTGATTCCAACTTTTATCGATCTACGTCGATTCCAATTAGTTGTTTATGCATATTTGACCTTGATGATTCCTTTTTGACTTCATCCACAGGTTTTTATAAAATAATCCCTTTAAATTGCATTAAAATCTCTTTCTCCAATTTATAAATTCTATTTAAAACACACACGGTTTCGCATTCCAAGAAAAGTGGGAGGAGAATCAAATGATTAGATAAAACGCGTGCAATGGACACGTGCGTTCATCTTCTCAGTTAATTCCCAATCTATTCGTTTGAACGTTTTGACCTTTGTGTCTGGTTTACCGATGAGATGAGGTAAACTTTGTACTGCTTTGAGTGTGAAATTAAGTAACGGATAGTAAACCGTTTAGTGCGAACGGGTGGTTATGGGACTCACGTAACCACTTTTCGGATTCCTTTTTGGGAGTTTGTGACACATGTTGCCTTTGGGATAATGTCTTCGGACTGTCTCCTTCTGGCTTGTTGCCTTTAATATCGCTTTTGGAGTTGGTCCTTTGCCCCGGCTCGAGAGATATTTGGGGTTGTTGGTTACCTTTAGTATTGCTTTCGGAGTGGTTTTTCTTCACCACCGCTCGAGAGATATTGGGGTGGTTTCTTCACCACCGCTCGAGAGATATTGGAGTGGTTTCTTCACCACCGCTCATGAGATATTTGGGTTTGTTGCAATTTGGATTTTCTGATGTTTCATTGATATGTATATTCCCTCGGTATCGCCCTTCGGTGTTGGTCTTTTTGAGCCGCATGATATGTAGCGGTTACCTTGTGGAACTTGTGTTAGCTTCATGGGTATTTGTTATCACCTTTTTGGCTTGTTTTGGGATATTCATATCCTTTGTTTCTCTGAGTTGCCGATGATACGAAGCTTGTTATGATATGATTCATCTTTTTGTTAGATGATCGTGTTATCTCTTTTAGAGATATTTGCTATACTTTGTGACCTTGCAGGTTATTGTTGTTCAGTTTATCTAACTGATTTGTTTAGCTAGACTGACCCGTGTATTTTATACTCGGGTCAGACCGAGATGTTTCAGGTTAGGTGCATTTGGACTTAGCCTATTTTTCTTCCGCATGGACTATCCAACTTGTTCCTTATTGTCAAAGCTTTTTGTGTAGTCCTTTTTATTGTAACTCCTGTATATTGTGGTTTGCTTTACCACTTGACGTGTATCAGTTTGTAAACTCTGTTATGTATCAATATATGTGTATATGATGATCTACTGTTCTGTGATGTATAATACATTACAGTTGTTATATTCTGTTCTAATAGATCCTCCAACCACCTATGGTTTTGTTTTAAGTATTCATTTGATATATCGACCTGCTTGGTATGACTATTGCCGATGTATTCAATAGATAGTTAGAGCAAGGCTATAGATGGTCGCTCCTGACCAGCCTTATTCTCCGTGTTAGTTGACGGTATTACCCTGTAGTGTCCTTGGCTAGCGTGGGTATAGAGGTGGGGCGTCACAGCTTGGTATCAGAGCTGAGTTCAGAACAAAATATGATAAACACGGAATAGAAACACATATTCCGGTACATCAAAGTGTATAAGTGATACAAACCCTTGAACCATCGTGCCTCTATATTTCTTTTGTGCCTTGGTGGTAGATAGAATGTGGGAATACGTCTAGGAATGCAATTAAATTCCGTAGTATTCCATATTGAATCATCTACCTTGTGAATAATCTTGTTCTTATCTTAACTTTCAGTGTATGGCTGGAAGAGGCAGGGGACGACGTTCGGATGCTGGGCAATCCAGTGGCTCACATTCGGATGGCGTTTATATGTCCGTCGATCAGTTTATGGAGTTGTTTAGGAGCATTCAGCCTCCAGCTCCTACTCGTGTATCTCCACCTCGCAAGTCTACCTTTGCACGCTTGTGCAGTGATTTTTCTCATCTTGGGGGAAAGACATTTAAAGGCTCCGAGTCTGTTCTTGAAGTCCAAGCTTGGCTTTGAACGTGCGAGCGTATTTTCTCTCGCATGGATCTTTCTGATCATGATAGGGTTCTTGTAACCTCTAGCTTATTACAAGAGCGTGCTCTTAATTGGTATGAGCTTCTTGTAGCCGAAATTGATGAGTCTACTCTTTCTTGGACTAAGTTTCGGGGACGATTCGAACTCAAGTTCGTTCCTGAATCTGAAAAAGTTTTATTGACCCATCGCTTCCTTGAATTGAAGCAAGGGAAGTCTTCTGTTTCTGAGTTTGTTGAATCATTCGAGGCTTTATCTAAGTATGGTCTTGAATTCATTAGCACTTCTTATAAGAAAAATTTGAAGTTTGTTTCTGGTCTTAAGAAATATCTTAAGAAGTCTTTGTTGCTCCAGCTTAAGCTTTCGTTTGAGGAGTTGGTAGATTCTTGCACTTCATCTTGAAACCGTCGAGAAGGAGCGTGATAGTGGTGATGATGTTGAGGTTCGCAAGAACCCCAACAAAATGCAGTCTCCATTGGATGAGCGGGAATTCACCTTCCAAGAAGAAAAAGCCCGTTGAATCTGATTCTCAGTCTCAACCTGCTAGAACGCCGTCCATTTGGAAGTGTTTCACTTGTGGCTCTCCTGATCATATGATTCGAGCTTGTCTTAAGCCTCTCTTCTGCCGCTATTGCAATAAGGAAGGCCATCGTAGTTCCACTTGTCCCATTGCTCCGAATAATTCTCCATCTGGCAAGTTAAATGCAACAGATGCTTCTGGAGGTTTTTCTCAGGGATAAGGTATGTCTCCATCTATTTTGGTAGGTTTCTACTTTTCTTTGTGATTCGATTTCCAATTTGATGGCATCATTTTATTTCTTTAAGCCCTCATGATGAGGAAAGTGTTGTTTCTCTCATTCTTGTAGTTTGAGAATTTTTTGGTATTTTTAGTCTTGTCTTAGGATTATCACCTAAGCAATCCTTTGAGTGGTATTAAGGTCTTTTCAGCTCGACCTTGCCACCGGTTTTGATTTGGCTACGAGTTGCGGAAGTTAGCACTCCACTTGCCGCATTCCGCACTCGTTGTGATTCTTATGAATGATTTATTACGTCATTCAGTTTGTCCAGCTCATTTCATCCATTTTATGAATCGAGTATTTTGTGAATATCTCGATGATTCCATTTTAGTATTTATTGGTTTTGGATGGAAATTAGCAATTTAAAATTTTCGCAAATCTTTTTCATAAGATTTATTTACAAGTATAAATGGGATTTTTGTTCTTAAAACAAACAAAGAGAATTTTTAAAAGTTTTTAGAAATATGTTTATCATATAGAAGATTGTTTTGTGATTGTATTGCCCATTAAGTGCCTTAAGAATTCTGGTCAATGCGCTTGATCAATGTGATCGATAGGAATCTCCTAAACACTTTGATGAGACAATAAAACATAGTGAATTGATTTGAAATAAGAAAATTTTTCTAGAATAATAATTACATAAAGATAATTGTGATTTTGAATTTTTTAGCTTTTCGGGAAAGTTGATTATTTAAAAGAACTCTTTTTCGATACTCTCATTCTTTTTATCCCCGAAAGGGGGATCGTGCTGCCAATGCATTTAGTTGTAAGCAACAAGTGATTGTTTCTTTGTTGATGTCCGAATGGAATGATCTTTTTACCAAGTTCATCGGACGTTTTGTTGTACTTCATTTTGTTGAGCATTGGTTCATTTGACGTATTGTTGCACCACGTTGGTGTTCCGAATTATTTTGAGCTTAGGAATCCATAGAATTCTCTGAGCAAACAAGTTAGGGCTAATCCTTTCGTGCACTTTATGATGAACTTCTTATTCTGTTATTCTTATGTGTTGATATGTTTTTGGGTTATTACTCTTTATTTTCTTCTTAAGAATTGCGAGGACACAATTTCTTTAAGGAGGGGAGTCTGTAACAACCCGCATATTTATCGGTTGTATATTTATATATTTTATTTAAATATAACGTCGTTTGTCAGATTATAATCCAAGAAGGTATTTTCTACAGACGGCCGAATTGGGACTCAAGACCACCTCAATTGAGTCAAAAATGGCGTTTGCGATCTTTTTAAGTATAAACTTTGATATGTTTAGAGTAAGTTGAATTTTTCTACTTTTTCTAGTTGGGTTTTGGGTTTGGGTTCAGCCCACTAGCTAAGTTAATACCCTAACTCAGCCCTCTCCTCTCCATTCAGTCATTCCCACTCCTTAAACTCAAGCTCCAACTGAAAATGGTGGAAAGGAAAGGGAATTAGAAACTCCAAGCCTTAGTTCCTCTTGCCAGCCCAAATTCTTGCTCCAAAATCAAAGAGAAGCTATTGGTAAGCCTTCTCTTCATCTTCTCCAACTCATTCTCCTTCAATTTCAGAAAGTTTCCTAAACCCAACATAGGAAATACTTGTTTTGATCTTAGATTGAAGCTAGTAAGGTTGAAGTGGAGAGTGGTTGATCTTTTCTTTGCAATTGAGCTTCTTCTTCTTCTTCTTCTTCTTCTTCTTCTTCTTCTTTGTTTTAGGGTTAAATGTGAGATTTTTATCTCACATCTTTGTCCAAAATTATCTTTGATTGTTGGGTGTCAACTCCTAACACTTTTTCATGTGCATTTGCTTTTGGTTTGGATTGAATTGGTGAATATCCTAATTTTTAGTGTTTTGGGTTCAAATCTTTAAAATCTTAACTTTGATGTTTGAACATGTTTTTGGTGATGCATCGAGGAGCATATAGCGTCGGGTAGTCGATTGGCATAAACCCTTGGTGCCGTTGCTCGAACAATTGCAATTTGGTCGAGATTGGCCCTCATTTTGATAGGCTGGGAAGTGCTGGAAACAGGGTTCGGCCGACCGAACTCAGTAGGCCGGTCGACCGACCTGCTACCAGAGCACTTCTCTGTTTCTGGGCCGGTCAACCGAGCTCAGAGTCCGGTCAACCGACCTGCTCCTGTGCCCCTGTTTTGCCTAATTTGCCTATTTGTTGCGATTCCAACTTTTATCGATCTATGTCGATTCCAATTAGTTGTTTATGCATATTTGACGTTGATGATTCCTTTTTGACTTCATCCTCGGGTTTTTATAAAATAATCCCTTTAAATTGCATTAAAAGCTCGTCCTTCAATTTATAAATTCTATTTAAAACACACATGGTTTCGCACTCCAAGCGAAGTGGGAGGAGAATCAAATGATTAGATAAAACGCGTGCAATGAACACGTGCGTTCATCTTCTCAGTTAATTCCCAATCTATTCGTTTGAACGTTTTGACCTTTGTGTCCGGTTTACCGATGAGATGAGGTAAACTTTGTACTGCTTTGAGTGTGAAATTAACTAACGGATAATAAACCGTTTAGTGCGAATGGGTGGTTATGGGACTCACGTAACCACTTTTCGGATTCCTTTTTGGGAGTTTGTGACACATGTTGCCTTTGGGATAGTGTCTTCGGACTGTCTCCTTCTGTCTTGTTGCCTTTAATATCGCTTTTGGAGTTGGTCCTTTGCCCCCGGCTCGAGAGATATTTGGGGTTGCTGGTTACCTTTAGTATTGCTTTCGGAGTGGTTTTTCTTCACCACCGCTCGAGAGATATTGGGGTGGTTTCTTCACCACCGCTCGAGAGATATTGGAGTGGTTTCTTCACCATCGCTCATGAGATATTCGGGGTTTTTTGCAATTAGGATTTTCTGATGTTTCATTGATATGTATATTCCCTCGGTATCGCCCTTCGGTGTTGGTCTTTTTGAGCCGCATGATATGTAGCGGTTACCTTGTGGAACTTGTGTTACCTTCATTGGTATTTGTTATCGCCTTTTTGGCTTGTTTTGGGATATTCATATCCTTTATTTCTCTGAGTTGCCGATGATACGAGGCTTGTTATGATACGATTCATCTTTTTGTTAGATGATTGTGTTATCTCTTTTAGAGATATTTGCTATACTTTGTGACCTTGCAGGTTATTATTGTTCAGTTTATCTATCTGATTTGTTTAGCTAGACTGACCCGCGTATTTTATACTCGGGTCAGACCGAGATGTTTCAGGTTAGGTGCATTTGGACTTAGCCTATTTTGCTTCCGCATGGACTATCCAGCTTGTTCCTTTTTGTCAAAGCTTTTTATGTAGTCCATTTTATTGTAACTCCGATATATGTATGATTTTGAATTCGTTTGTATATTGTGGTTTGCTTTACTACTTCACGTGTATCAGTTTGTAAACTATGTTATGTATCAATATATGTGTATATGATCATCTACTGTTCTGTGATGTATATTACATTTGAGTTGTTATATTCTGTTCTGATAGATCCTCCAATCACCTGTGGTTTCGTTTTAAGTATTTATTGGATATATCGGCCTGCTTGGTATGACTATTGCCGATGTATTCAATAGATAGTTAGAGCAAGGCTATAGATGGTCGCTCCTAACCAGCCTTATTCTCCATGTTAGTTGACGGCATTACCTTGTAGTGTCCTTGGCTAGCGTGGGTATAGAGGTGGGGCGTCACATTCACCAACGGAAAACTATCTAGTGAGTCATTCCATAGTTATCTAATAGCTATTAGCAATTAACTTAGTGCCCCCAACAGCCATAAGTAATACATTATCCTACATTTAGAGAGTATTATGTACTCTAGTCTCAATGAATATATTGGTGTCCACTCTCGATGCATCATGACTAGGAACATTTAAAATGATATATTTATTTTCATTGTGAAAATTACTCACGGTTACAATACTTTGTAACTACAATCAAAAAATGTACCATTTATGGATTTTCTATTAAATATACTTTAGCTAAATTAATTAATTAACATAACACATTATATCGAGTATATAATAGAAAGAAAACACCTTTTATTTCAAAAAGATTAGTTATCGAGTTAGATATATGTAATAAAATACATAATTGCCTTAGGGCATAGTCCTAACTGTATCAGGTCGGACTTGAATTTTCATTATACAAATATTCTAATTCCCGTCCTAAATGAAAATCGAATGGATTTGGATAGACCATTTTTGGCCATGGACTCGAACATGGATCAAACTCGTACAAAATTAGCTGTCTAATATATGACGTCTATAAGATTGTGTGTTGAGATGGGAACTGCATGAGTCAGTGGTGACTTGTAGCCAAATGTACGAGTTGGCTCCAAAGTATTCTCTATGATAGTTGGTGGCAATTCATTACATGGACATCAATTTAAGATATTCAATAGCGTTGAGCATGGATGCTACTTATATATGATTCTTATGGGGGTTTTGGGTACGAAGATGCTACGTTAGTAGCATTGTTACATCATTGTATTTGTTTGCATTTCAAATGCGTCGATAGGGATTGGGAGATCTATCACACCATTGCTTATGAAGTGTAATATTACCCCTATACTTGTTTTTCATATTTAGTAGCATAACTTGTTATAGTATGTAATATTTTAAAAATAAAACCACTATTATATATTATAATGAATTATTAGTGTATGGATAAAGTAAGGCAATGCATGTATAGTATTATAGGTTGATCCATGCTCATATTTTTAGACGTATATAGGTTGCAATATAGTACTTAAAGAGAGTCCCTACATCAAACTTCACAAAATATATAAATGGTGTGACTAAAAAAAGTTGAAAATGCAGTAATAAATAAACATTTTTAGTGTTATAAACAATCATGATTAGTCGATATTGTTTGCTTATATCTTATTTTTCAATTACATACCAGCTATACTTTATTTTAATAAACTAAACAAATATGTGTAATTATATGAAAATAAATAATGATATCGGAAAGTGAATCGGAAATCGAAATGTTCGAAATTTACGAATTAGGTTGAAATTCCTAAAATTACACAAGACCGAAACCGAGATCTCGAGTCTTACCCGCAGTCACTGAATTTCTAGAAATCTAGTTAGGAAGTTCTTTTCTACCTAAAATGGGTTAGAATACACACGCACGAACACACACACAGATATATGTATATATAATTTCTTTACATTCTTATCTAGAAATATATTAATCGGCAAATGTTTTGATCCGTTAATTCCAAAATATTTGTTTTTGCTTTTTCTGTTAAGTTAATCAACCAGATATATTTGGTGGTATGTCTTATCGAGAAATTCACAGTCAGTAATAAGTTAACAACTTTAAGTGCTACTTCCATCTATGATGAATTTGTACATTTGTGGAAAAAAAGTGGAGTTAAGTTGCCAATTCAAAATTTCAAAAGTTAGTACATAAACTAAGAGATAAACTACCCAAAATCTGTTAGAGTGATCCAAATCATCAGTGAACATAATGTTTGTAATATGAGGACCACCCACATCAGCTAAAGAGAAATTTAATGAATTTTTGTTATGACATATATAACTTTCACAAATTTTCAAAAAAAAACATATTAAAACTGCTAAAAAATTAAAAAAGTAATATCAATAAGTAATTATGTACATACTAAAACCTCTATTCTAGTGTATTGGATGAAGAGAAATGTAAAACTGGGTCGTAACAGCTAAAACAAATTAGTGGCACTATTTCAAATCTCGACCATCTTGGTTGATACCTTGGCCTAGATCTCGGCCTTGATATTGGTGAGATGTTCTTGCGGAACGAAACACAAAATTTCGGTGAAAATCTTGTTTTCCATATATCAGCCAAGATCTCGGTAGAGATCAAATTTTGTTATCTAGGCTGCTTTTTTTGATAACTTTAATTTGATGTAATATAAAATTATGTGATAGGTGGTATAATTAATATTTATGTATGCATATTAGCAGTCGAAATGAGGGTTTTTGACATCAATAAAAACGATGTCGCAAGTCAAATCATCTTCGGATGAAATCAATAATTTTGCATGTTGCTCTAAAATGCAGTCAAGAAGAAAAATGTTATATACATCATGTTTGTGTTGTATTTTTAATGTGTAAATATCCGTCAGACAAAAATTAGTAAATAAATATATTTTCTATGTCAAATGCAAGGTTAGAATATTGTGGAATTCTTAGAAAAAGTTAAAAGTAGTGTAAGTATTAACGTGACACAGTATAATGTATTCATTAAGATTACACTGGGTTATGTTATTGTTACTGTAGAGAGCGTATCCCAACATCAGGTCAAGGTTTGGCCTTCCATGATTGGACAGTAGGTTATAAAATTTATTAAAATCAATTTTATAACTTACACTCCAAGAAGGAAAGACTAGACGTCTACCCTGATGGTTGGATCTGCCCGCTACAGATAGTAACAATAACAATGTCACCGAGTGTAAGACTTAATGAATGTAATACAATGGATGACGTTAAGACTTAAATTACTTTAAACTTTTCATATGACGAAAAATAACAATATTTATTTACTAATATTTGTGCAATGGCCATTTATATATACAATAAAAGTATTACACATATCTGATGTATATAACATTTGTTCCTTGCCTGCCTTAAGAGAAGTTTGCAAACCTGATCGATTCCATGACATGACTAGGATCGTTTTGCTGCAAACAACAAAGGAGAAAAACTAAGAGCCGAAGATGGTTGAAAAAATGCATTAGGAGTGTATTTGAAATTTAATTCTTGGGATTAGTTGAGTTTTTCATTGTAAATCTAATAATCTGGGTAAATAGATAAATGTAATAAAGATTTGATAATTGTGCATTTTAATGACTTAATAAAAATTGCTGGATCTGCAAGATCAGTAAGTTAAGTTGAATTGTTCGCTTTTGTTTCCAATTTATTTTTTCTACTTAGTAATTGAGAGATCCATTTTCGATCTATTCTGATTTAGTCACCTTGAATCTCTAAATCTTGAAATCCGTCTCAAGGGTGTATTGTTTCCTTGGCTTATAAGTTTTGAAACATTGTGCATAGATCTCATTAATAGCGGACAAAGCAATAGTAATATTCAAATAGATCTCAAGCCTTGTGAGTCAGACTCGTGGGATTATTTGATCTCGTTTTATGTAACTGTCCAATTTTCTGTTCAAGTCTGCTTATGTTCCAATGGATTATAGGTGTTTGCGCAAAAAATGGGCAAACACCTCCAAGTCGTGTGATTTAGTTGATTTTATGTGATTCTTAATGATTTAGATGAGTTATGTAAATATGAAAAAAGCATGGGCTGAAATGTAAAAGACACACAGATTTATAGTGGTTCGGCCAGAACGTGCCTACGTCCACTTTATATGTTATTATCTTCTTTGTTTCAGATTACAAGTACAATGCTTTGTGTACAAGTATATGAAAGTAGTTTGAAAGTTCCTTCCGTGCTTGAGCTCTCAAACTTGTCTGCCATTGTTGTACCCCTGCCTCTCTATTTATAGAGTGAGGCAGGGGGCAGGGGTCTTGGATGTATATAGCTGCTGGTGGGCCCGGGCTGAAGCAATCTGGACTGGCAGTTATCTGGTTCGGCGAGGCTTCATTCGGTGGTGAGGTATGTGTTTGGCTCGATGGTGTTGGTCCGGCCATGAATGATCCGGTGATGGTGGTCCGGTTGTAGCTTGGGAGTTGGTTCGGTAGAGGGGTGATGTATGGATCGGTGGACCTGGTCCGGTGAAGGCTGGTGGACCGGCATGGTTGGTCCGCTAGGGTATTGGAGGGGTTGGTCCGGTGGACCTGGCCGGAGCTTATGCCGAATGGGGTGGAGGTTTGCCTTGCCGAATGGATATGGCCGAATGAACTATAAGTTGGGCTTGCCGAATGGACCCTTGGACATGAGTGTTGAACGAACTCCTTACTAGATGGAATGGAGGTCGCCAACCCGGGTGAAACTGCCGCTTCTCGGTCTCGAGATCTTCTGGGTGAGAATTCGCCCAACATTTGCCCCCCAAAGTGGGGCACGTGCTTGCATGTGTCGCGCTTTGTTTCCCTACAGTAGGAAGGCGTATTTTGTAACGCCATGGGCTGGATGCTCGTATCCTGTTGATGTCCTGCAAAGGAATTTACAGTTTTAGTGCGACTTCAGATAACGACCGTTCAGGATCGAAGCATTTGAGATGAAGTGAATCGCGCCGTTCGGGGCGAGAGGTGTGCCCCGAGGGGGCTTAACATTATCGATGCCAGGTTCACGTCAGAGTGGGTCCCTGGATCGTTTGTCCAGGTGGTTTATCGCCAGCTCAGAGCATGCCTAGGGATCGTTCGCGACCCCGTATATGTGTAAGTAGCTTAGCCATTTCATAATTATCAGAATCAAATATCCATTTAACCGATGAGCTTAAAAAAGGATGTCAAAGTGCAAATTCTCACGACGATAGGGTTAATAGCCATTCAGAGCGTGCCTATGGACCGTTCGTGGTCGCGTACACGTGTAAATGATTAACCCACGTTGGTGAGAGATTTACGACTCATTCATTGTTATCATATTCTCTACTTTATTAGTAGGTCCTTGAGTTCGGTACTTATCTGAGTGAGGCGCTCCGCGTGCCCCCTGCTTCTGACTTTTGCTGGTGGAGACAACGTCATTCGATGTTTGGTTGGTCCGGATAGATGTTTTCATTCGGCATATGGTTGGTCCGGTATGCCGAACCATCTGGTCCGGTGGTGTTCCTCCAGTCTATATATAGGGGCTATACCCCCTTAGGTTTTCTTCACCGAATCAACAAGCGCCGAACCAATACTATACCGAATCAAACTTTAGCCGAATCACACTTTTGCCGAACCATTTCGTGCCGAACCAGGTATATGCTCTTTGCCGAATGATCCTTATTACCGAATGAACCTAATTTGCCGAATATACGCGTAAGGCTTTCAATGCCGAATGGTGCTGTGTACCGAATGAACTTGAGATGCCGGTGCCGAATGAACATGAACTTGTACTACCGAATGAACTTGAACTTGTACTACCGAATGAACTTGAACTTGTACTACCGGATGGTCTTGAACTTCCAGTGCCGAATGAACTTTGTATTCGGACTCTGAGTGGAACTCTGGACTTATGTATGCTTGCTTGCTTACATCTCTGTATTCTTTGTTTTAACAACCTGTCTTTTTGCTTCTGTGTATGCAGATAAATGTCTCGCAAGGCGGAAACACGATCAGATAGGCGGAAGTCGAGGGATGGAGGAGAATCTTCTTCCGTGCCCCCAGCCCAATCGGGGTCCGGGGAGCACGGAACTGCTTCGAGATCGCTGGTGGAGGGGTATGGACCCCATGAGCTCCTGGTCTCCCCTCCCGACTGCTTCCCTAGTTCTCTAAAGGAGGAGCAGCTTGATGCTATATCCCGTTCTTTTGGGATAGATAGGACGCTTATGTTGCTTCCGGGAGTCGGGGTGATGCCATACGACCCCCCCGAAGGGTATTTCGCCTACAGCAGGTACCATTGCATGTGCGCGGCCATTGCCCCTATCAACGCCTGGGTTGTTAGCTTCCTTACATATCTAATGGTGGCGCCTTTCCAGCTTCAGCCCAACTCGTATGCCATCTTGGTGTGCTTATATTCTATCTTCCAGAAGAGGTACGGGCGCTCTCCATCCAACCGGGAAATCCGGTATCTATATAATCTGAGGGGCTATAGGAAGGGGTCCCCCTACATTAGCTTAGAGTCGGCCGTCTCCTTCAAGCCGGTCCTGGACCTGTACTCAAAGTACAACATGTTCAAGAAGGAGTGGTTCTTTGTGAGGGACGATTCTGTCTCCATTCGTCGCTTCACTTCCGGATGTAAGTTAACTCTTTATTCGTAATTCCTGTCTTGATTGCAATTCCTTTCCTTATGTGCTTCTGTTGTTTGTTAGCGACATGTGGCTTTGCGGTGGTGGAGAGCGATCGCCTAGTCCATATGGCAGCAGAAGTTAAGGCTATCTCCGAGAGGGACAGGTCAGCCGCCTATCTAATCAGGAACGCTACCCTCCTGGAGTACAACTTGATCCTGCCGCACCAGTCCGTGGTTAAGCAGAGGGACACGGTTGAGGAGAAGGCCGCTAAAGCTAAGGAGGGGGCCACGGTGAAGAGTGGCAAGAGGAAGCCCTTTGCACAACACCCAGTCGTGGGGGGTAAGAAGCTCAAGGAGTCTGATGGCCCCTCTCCTAGTACTCGCCCGATCATCCCGGAGGGGGAAGGTGTGGAAGAGGGCGAAGGAGGCGATGTGGGAGGAGAGTCAGAAGGCGGAGGAGATGGCGATGGAGATGGTGATGGTGATGCTGGTGCCTTAACCTCTGGGAAAGATCCTGAACTGGATGAGGCCCTCCGTCAGGCCTTCGGGGAATCGGAGGAAGAATCGGAAGTGGAAAAGGCAAAGGAGGCGGGCAAGGCTGTGGCTGGTGCCGATCCATCCCCTAAAGGCTCCTCAGCTAGGGTAACTTCGGCGGTGCAAGGTGAACTTTTGTCCTCTGTCGATTCCATTTTCGATAAGGACTTAGAAATATTTTATGGTTCACTTTCGTCCTGGAATGAGATTCAGGACTTATTGTAGTACCCCACTCCTCCGCAGGGTTTGTATAATAGACGTGCCTTCACATTTTTCTTTCTTTTTACTTAACATGTTTCCTGAATTGGGGACCATTGTATGTTCGTAACACTTGTTCTTTATTTCAGGGGCAGGCCAGGTGGTTACAACGTCAGACGTTCGACACCGCCTCGAACAATTCAAGTTGATGAGAGCTTCTGTGAAGCCTCCCACTGGTCGTACTGGGGACGTGGTCAAATACCGTCCTCTTCTTGGGGTCATCGAAGAGAGCATTCAGAAAAAGAAGAGGAGTCGTTCTTTATTTGAGCCTTCCCCTGATCCGCAGCTTCCTGTTCAGCCTCCTCGTGATGTCCACGGAGGAGAGCACGGAGTTTATCCCCCCTCCACCTCCTTCCAAGAATCCCACAGTTATCCGTATAAGGCGTCCTGACGTGCCTCGTGACCCCTTTGCCGGTCATCCTGATTTAGATCCAAGCTCTCGGGATATTTCATTTGATGAGGCAACGGGTGAACACCTCCTTCCCCGCAACCCCATGGTACGAGTGTTAGACGAGGCTAAGTCCCTAGATCTTGATCTGCTTACCACCCGGGTAGTTACCATGGGAGACGAGGCCAAGGCTAATATCGATCGGGTGGCTGAAGAGACCAAGAAGTTAATGAAGTATCATGCTCAATTGGTCAAGGCCGGGGAGGAGATTGGGAGTGCTAATATTCGGTTGCGGCTGAAGGTTGCTGATCAGGCCGAACAGCTTGCCGGTCAAGCCGTTCAGATTTCTCGACACGAGGAAGCCTCCAGGCGTCTGAAAGAGACCATGGAAAAGGCTAGTAGGGCGGAGTTACGGAAGATGGAGGCCGCCTGTAAGGAGCGGATCGACATGGCCATTGCGACAGTGGATGAGGTCCGGAATGCGGATCTCGAGCAGGTAGAGGAGCTGTCTGGAAGGCTTGAGGCTGCGGAGATGGCTCAAGTCAAGTTAAAGGAGGAGATGGAGGAGATGAGGAGGTCTCTCCAGGCTGACTGCTCGAGATACCGATCAGAGAGGGATGTCGCTGTCGCCAAGTTGCAGGCTTCCGAGGCCCGGGGGAGGGAGTTCGAGGAGAATGAGGGGATGATGGACGAGATGCTGCAGGACATGTACTTCCGTACTTGGAAGGAGGGCAGCTTGTCTTGGATGGATGACTATCCCCGGGTCATGGCCAAGATATATCTTCGGGCTCTAGAGGAGGCCAGGGTCGATGCGGGTAAGGAAGGTGGAGCGGCTTTTAGTCTGGATGTGGTCACTTCTCAGTTCTCGAAAGAGGAGCAAGTGGCGGTGAAGGAGGGGATGCGGTTGCTTGCTGCGGAGGAAGCGGGTGTGCAACTGGAGGATGAGGATCAGGCGGCGGACGCTGGTGAGTTATTCTTCTCTTTTTCTTTTCTTTCTGGGTTTCCATAACTTGATCGTTTATCGTTTGTTTAATGGATTCCTCTTCTGAATTGGACAGGTGAAACTTCCGATCAACATGCTGGGGGTTCCGGCCCTGCGGCCAAGTAGGCTTGGGAAGTTGATGATGGAGTGTGGACGCAGCTGGTTACTTGTCCGGATTCGGCCGCTTTTTATTTCTTTTTACTGTTGTTTACGTTAGTCCAAAACATTGATGTGACTGTAATAATATTATTTGCAGAGAATAACTTTGTGTGATTTTATAATATAAGCTGATTTTGTTATGTTTAAATGTTGTTGTCATTTTGACGTGCTGCGTGAGAAGTATAACTATGTATATGCCTGTGATTTTAGTCGTGTTTGATGTTAAGCCTCTGCTTGAAATATAATTTCATGTTTTGCAATGTTAGTGCGACGTATGAATAAGCTGTATTTATGTACAAGAGAAGAGAGTACCGCCCTTCATGTTTTATTTGCAGGCGGTGGTTTCGAGCGTCTTGTGTAACTGATCATGAATATATCTGAGTACCTTGCCACCCAGTACGCAGGCTTAGATTCTCATGAGTGAGTGCTCCCTATTTGGTTTCCTGTACTTTAGAGTTTGTTATACAGGATAGGAGAAAAGTATTTAAATGAAATGGAAATATAGAAAAAGTAAAACTTCCAGTCACGGAAGGCCGTCGATGTGCTTAAGTTCGTGGCAACGGGTTTTGTAGTCACTTTCCCTAGCTGTGGGTCTTGGAGACATTTGTCACCCATCTTACGCCTCCGCGGGGAGTTTTCTTTTTTACCACAGCCGCACTTAAGACACATCGGAGCCGAGATCGCGCACGGTAACTACCCGAACCATTATGGTCCGTAATCGTGGGTATTATTCGATTTACTGTGGCCGGCTAGCGTGGGTGCCGTTGGCCGTGAACTACCCCTGGCTGGCCACACCTTATGTTGGGGCTTAAAGTAGGTTCACAGTTGCCGGCGAGCCGAACGCCGTAATGAGCTGCCATCGGCTATAGTCGGCCTTTATGATGACTTATAATCGGCTCATTACAGTTGGCTTTGAGGGCAGGCGCAAGCAATGAGTTAACCCGCAGCAGAGGGATGCTGGAGCAAAAGAGTCTCATTGGCGAGTGCATAGAATTGTAGCGTACCTGTTAGGCCTTGTCCAGATGAGGCCGTGGTGCGTCTTGAGTGGAGATGCCATAAGATTTTGTTCAACAGAAAAGGATAAAGCTTAACAAGCAGCCAAGATATAAAGGAACAAGTTAAAAAAGAGACAAGATTTTTTAAAGTGGTTCGGCATGAAAATGCCTACGTCCACTGATTCTCTTTGTTAATTCACTTCATATGGGCAGTACAAGTTAAGAAAAGTATCGACGGAGGTGTCAGATGTTCCATGCCCTCTGGAACACCTCTCCGTCCACTGTTGACAAAATATAAGCTCCGTTGTGGAGATCTTTATGAATTACATATGGTCCGTCCCAGATGGGGTCCAGTGCCCCGGGGCACGGAAAGATTCGTCTGAGGACAAGATCTCCTTCTTGTAAGATGCGATGGTTGACTTTGGAGTTGTATAGTGCTGCCACTTTTTGTTTGTGAGCTGCTGCTTTGAGTGCTGCATCGTTTCTCCTTTCCTCAATCAGATCCAAAGACATGAGGAGGAGTTCTTCGTTTTCTTCTGGATTGTAGTGGATCCTACGGTGGGAAGGAACAATAGTCTCAACAGGGAGCATTGCCTCCGATCCGTATGCCAAAGAGAAAGGAGTATGTCCCGTTGATGTTCTGAAAGATGTGCGGTAGGCCCAAAGTGCCGTGGGAAGTTCGTCCACCCAAGCGCCTTTTGACTTTTCAAGTTTCTTCTTGATTAGGGTTTTGAGAATTTTGTTGACAGCTTCGACTTGTCCGTTTGCCTGAGAATAAGCTACTGATGATAAGCTTTTATGAATTCCATGCTCTTGGCACCAGTCGGCGAATTCTTCGCTGTCAAATTGGAGTCCGTTGTCTGATACGATCTTGAGTGGTACTCCGTACCTGCACAGAATATTTCTGATCAAAAAGTTGATAACTTTTGCTGAAGATATTTTATTTAGGGGTTCCGCTTCCACCCATTTGGTGAAATAATCGACTGCCACTATAGCATATTTGGCTCCGCCCCTGCCCGTTGGCAGTTCGCCAATTAAATCAATTCCCCATACAGCAAAGGGCCAAGGGCTGGTCATTTGAGTAATCTCATTTGTGGGTAGTCGAGGAATCTTGGCAAACTTCTGACATCTGTCGCATCTCCTGACGAAGTCTAAGGCGTCTTTGTTTAGTGTGGGCCAGTAATATCCATATCGGAGTATCTTTTTTGCCAGAGTCTGCCCTCCAGTGTGATCTCCGCAACTTCCTTGATGGATGTTGAATAAGATTTCCTTGGCTTCCCTTCCAGTGACGCATCTGAGTAAGGGGCTAGAGAAGCCACGCCGATAGAGGATGCCTTCTTGTATTGTGTAGTGGGGAGCTTTCCTCAAAATTCTCCTGACTTCATCACGTTTGTCTGGTAGTGTGCCGTCCTGCAAATATTTCCGGATAGGAGTCATCCAAGTTGCTTCTTCAATTGCAGTTATCAGATTCACTTGTTCGAAACTTGGGGCTAGCTACCTTGAGATGGCTAGTGCTCCGGAAATGGTGCTATTCTTCATACTAGCTTGCTTTGCTAGTTCGTCGGCCTCTTGGTTATCTTCTTGAGGAATGTGTTTGATTAGATAATGGTCCAATTGGTCGAGCAACAGTTTGGTTTTCTTTAGATATGCTGTGAGTCGTTCTCCTCGTGTCTGGAATTCTCCTAGTACTTGGTTTACGATAAGTTGAGAATCACTATGAAGACATAAAGAATTGACTCCAATTTCTAAGGCAAGCTCCAATCCCGCTATTACTGCCTCATACTCCGCATCGTTGTTAGTGGCCGCGAATTCCAACCTTAATGCATAGTACAGCTTTCTTCCCATGGGGGTGATTATCACAATACCTGCCCCCGAGCCTTGTTCGTTTGATGCTCCATCTACAAAGAGGTTCCACTTGATGTTTTTTGCTATTTCAAACTGATCCTTGCCTTCGTTGGTAGTGAATTCGGCAATGAAATCGGCCATGGCTTGCCCCTTGATAGCGGTGCGAGGATGGTAGGTGACGTCATACTGACTTAGTTCAATGCACCACTTGAGGAGTCGTCCAGAAGTGTCGGGACGATGGAGCACTTGCCTTAGTGGCTGATCGGTTAGAACTCTGATGGAGTGAGATTGGAAGTAGTGTCGCAGTTTTCGTGACGCGATCAATAAACAATACGCCAATTTCTCAAGTTTAGGATATCTGGCTTCTGCCCCTGTAAATCTCTTACTTATAAAGTACACCGGGCGTTGTGTGCGGTCTTCTTCTCTTACCAGGGCAGCGCTTAAAGCATGAGATGATACAGCGAGGTATAGGTATAGCTCTTTGCCTTCGTTTGGAGTCGAGAGTACTGGTGGTTTCTGAAGGTGTTCGATCAGGTTAAGGAAGGCTTTTAAGCATTCATCGGTCCACTCGAGTTTTCCTTTGTCTTTCTTGAGAGCTTCGAAGAAAGGGACGCACTTGTCAGTTGCTTTGGAAATGAATCTGCTTAGGGCGGCCACCTTTCCGTTTAGGCTCTGCATTTCTTTTCGAGTGGAAGGTATCCTTATTTCTTTTAGAGCCCGGATTTGTTCAGGGTTTGCTTCAATTCCTCTGGCATGGACGATGAATCCTAAGAATTTTCCCGATGACACTCCGAAGGAGCACTTTAGAGGATTCAGCTTCATTCCATATTGGCGAAGTACCTGAAACATCTCGCTCAGGTGGCTTACATGATCGTCGGCTCTTTTGGACTTTACCAACATGTCATCCACATATACTTCCATAGTTCGTCCTATTAATTCCGCGAACATTTTGTTGACGAGGCGCTGATAGGTAGCTCCGGCATTTTTGAGTCCAAAAGGCATGACTTTGTAATAATATAATCCCCGGTCAGTGATAAAGCTAGTGTGGTCTTGATCAGGAGCGTGCATGGGGATCTGGTTGTATCCGGAGTATGCATCCATAAAAGATAAAAGTTCGTGCCCGGCGGTGCTGTCCACAAGCTGATCGATTCGGGGGAGCGGGAAGCAGTCTTTTGGGCAAGCGTCATTTAAGTTGGAGAAATCAATGCATCTTCGCCACTTCCCATTAGCTTTCTTTACTAGTACTGGGTTAGCGATCCATTCTGGGTAGATGGCTTCTCGTATGAAGTCATTAGCAAGTAGGTTCTTTACTTCCTCATCGAGGGCTGCTGATCGTTCTGCTCCCATGCTTCTCTTTTTCTGCTTTATCGGTACCTTGGTGGGATCGATGTTCAGCATGTGGCATGCTATGTCTGGGGAGATTCCTGTCATATCGGCATGTGTCCACGCAAATACATCTAAGTTGTGGCGGAGAAAGTCAATGAGTTGATCCTTCAATTCTGTTTTTAGCTGAGATCCTATTTTTAATAGTCAACTTGAATCATGTTTGTCTACAGATACGAATTCCATGGCCTCTGCAGGCTCAGCGGTAGCCTCCTCCTCCTTATCCCTGGGGTCTAGTTCATTGAAAGGATCGCTGGTGTATCGAAGAGGAGGGGCTTTCTTTAGTTGCTATGCTTCCAAGCTTTTCATGCAGAGAGTAGTCTCTGCATCTTTCCCTTTATTCTTTCTACGGTTATTGCGAAGTTCAGTTACATAGCAATCTCGAGCGGCGTCTTGATCTCCTTCAACTTCTCCTATTCCGTTATCTGTTGGGAATTTCATCTTTAGGCACCACGGGGCTAGGACAATTTGGAAGTCAGACAAGGCTGGTCTTCCCAAGAAGGCGTTGTAGGCCGAGTGGTTTTCTATTAGTACGAACGTTTGTTTTCGCACAACGGAGCGGGGATGACTTCCTATTTCGACGAAGAGGTCAAGTTGCCCGAGGGGCATTTTCGCATCTCCAGTGAAACCGTGCAGGGGTTTGTTGCAGGGAGACACATCCTTCATTGACAGCTTCATCTTGTCGAAAGCATGCTTGAATAGGATATTTACGGAGCTTCCTGTGTCTATTAGAATTCGGAAAACTTTAGCTGGACCGAACCAGGCAGAGATGACCATGGGATCCATATGCGGATACTGTCTTCCTTCTAAATCACGCCTACTGAATACGATGTCGTCACTCTCTTTCCGTTTCGGATGGTGTTCTTCCATAATGAAGTTAACATAGCCTTCAGCATTTCTAAGTGACTTGCCGTATCTTTCCATCTCCGCCCAGCTTCTGTCGGCGATGTGTGGTCCTCCCGAGATGGTATGGACCACTATCTTCTCTTGACTAGAGCCACTGGTGTTGCGATTCCCTCCGCCTACTTCTGGGCCGGGTCGCTTTGGGTTCTCATTGGCAGGAGTTGGAGTCCTGTTCTGATCTTTCACATAGCGTTCCAGCCTTTTTCTTCTGATGTGTTCTTCGATCAAGTCCCGGAGATGGTGACATTCATTGGTGTCATGTCCGTGGGATTCGTGGAAGCGGCAGAACTTTCCAGACTTGAGTGCGTTGTCAGATTCTTTCTTGTGCGGGGGGCGCTTGTATCCGAGTTCGCCCTGAGTGGCTAGATAGATGTTTTCGATGGTTTCATTCAAAGGAGTGTAGGAGTCAAATCTCGGTCCTGGTCGATATTGGCGTTTTTCAACCTTCCTGCCCCCAGCATTGTCTCTAGATTCATTTCTTCGAGTGTCCTTGGCTGCAGCGGGAACCTTGTCCGAAGTTGTCTTACCTTGTTGCCCTGACTGCCTCTCAGTGGCGGCGTCTTCAAGTCTCATATACTTTCCAGCTTCATGGAAGAAATCAGGTAAAGTAGCTGGTTTTTCCTTAGTTAGTCTTCTTGCGAACTTGGTATCTGGATGTACACCGCTACAGAGGGCCATTAGGGTGAGTTTCTCATCGGCATCTTGGACTGCGGCCGCTGCGGCGTTGAACCGAGTTAGATATTGTTGCAGTGTCTCTCCGGATTTCTGTTTAACATTGGATAGAGAATAAGCATCCTTGGGTTGTTCTACATGGATGCGGAACTGGCTAATGAACCTTTCTTTCAACATCTCCCATGAGCTGATAGATCCTTGGGGTAGATGGCAGAACCAGGAGGTAGCTAGATCTGTTAGGAATAGCAGAAAGCATTTACACAGCACCCCTTCTGTTGCTCCGCTCATGAGCATATGCTGGGTGTCTCTTTGTAAGTGTACGATGGGGTCGGAAGTTCCCTTGTAAGGTTCCATGGTTGTCATTTTCCATTCCCGGGGGGTGATGGCAGTTTCGATACTGCGGGTAAAGGGGCTGGTGACCTAGCGCCTATTCCTCGGTCCCTTTGCTCCCGTTGGACGCATTCTCTGAATAGTCGTGCCATTCTTTCATCAGAATTGGGAGCGGATAGAAATGAACTTGGTTCTTCCCTGCGGGATCGATCTCGTCCAGATGACCTGTAGGGATGGTATAGTCTATCACTTCTGACGTTATCCAGTGGTTGCCTCTGGCTGCTCGGATGCATGCTAGGACCAGCTACAGCTGCCCCCTGCCTTGATCTTCCCCTGCGGGGTTCTGTTTCGAGCATTTCCATGGGGTCAACTTCGGGCTGGGTTCTAGCTCGGCTCCGTTCAGCGGGGTTTCTATGATTAGGTGGCATGACTGGCTCAGCTACATCCGACCCTCGCCTGGCGCCTCCCCCACTGGGTTCGGTTCCAAGCGCTTCATCGAGTCGGAGTTCGGGCTGAGTCCGGACGCGGCCCCTATCATTGTTGTTCCTGTTGATGGCTTCCTCGAAGAGGGAAGACCTTTGCTGTCTCCGAGATCCTCCAGATTGAGATTCATCCCATGATTCAGTGTTGCGGTTGGATTCTTCGACATCTCTCAAGCGTGACATGAGTTGGTTCACCAAAGCTTCTTGTTGGGATGCGAAGCGGTTAGTCACTTCCACCACAACTCTGTCTAGGTCTGCTCTAGTGATTACTGTCGGTTGTTCCGCGGCAGGGGCTGTTGGAATTGCCTGATCTTCATGTGGCACTGCTGCTGTAGTGGGATGGTTCTCTTGATCTGGATCCACTGGATTTGGAACGCTGCTAGTTGCAGCGTTCTTTCCCTTGTTGGCGTCTTTTCTTGGCCTGAAAGTCATGTTTCCTAGGCAATGAAGGGTGCTATTGGGAAAGAAGGTTGAATGAGGGAAGCTGAAGCTTCGAGTTCGAAGCTCTCAGTGAAAGCACCAAAAATGTTTGCGCAAATAATGGGCAAACACCTCCAAGTCGTGTGATTTAGTTGATTTTTTGTGATTCTTAATGATTTAGATGAGTTATGTAAATATGAAAAAAGCAGGGGTTGAAATGTAAAAGACACACAGATTTATAGTGGTTCGGCCAGAACGTGCCTACGTCCACTTTATATGTTATTATCTTCTTTGTTTCAGATTACAAGTACAATGCTTTGTGTACAAGTATATGAAAGTAGTTTGAAAGTTCCTTCCGTGCTTGAGCTCTCAAACTTGTCTGCCATTGTTGTACCCCTGCCCCTCTATTTATAGAGTGAGGCAGGGGGCAGGGGTCTTGGATGTATATAGCTGCTGGTGGGCCCGGGCTGAAGCAATCTGGACTGGCAGTTATCTGGTTCGGTGAGGCTTCATTCGGTGGTGAGGTATGTGTTTGGCTCGAAGGTGTTGGTCCGGCCATGAATGATCCGGTGATGGTGGTCCGGTTGTAGCTTGGGAGTTGGTTCGGTAGAGGGGTGATGTATGGATCGGTGGACCTGGTCCGGTGAAGGCTGGTGGACCGGCATGGCTGGTCCGGTAGGGTATTGGAGGGGTTGGTCCGGTGGACCTGGCCGGAGCTTATGCCGAATGGGGTGGAGGTTGTGCCTTGCCGAATGGATATGGCCGAATGAACTATAAGTTGGGCTTGCCGAATGGACCCTTGGACATGAGTGTTGAACGAACTCCTTACTAGATGGAATGGAGGTCGCCAACCCGGGTGAAACTGCCGCTTCTCGGTCTCGAGATCTTCTGGGTGAGAATTCGCCCAACAATAGGATATTTCGATTGAGACCCATACTGAAGACACAGCAGTAGTAATGTCAACCCCACCAACTTTTAATACTATGTTATACCACCGTAAAGATGATATATATCATGAATTCATCCTTGTCCAAGGGGTTCCAGCAAAATTATTATTGATATGTGATAGTACGACATTATATGGGTATGAGTCTACGTTCATCTACATGTTTTATGATTTGAATACGTTTTAGCAATGAGTTGGAGCTAGATTTACATCTAGTTATATCATGGTCAAATTGGGGAAAATTTGTTATTTACAACTTATAATCTGCATGAATCTGCAAGTTACATGATCCTGTCAGTGCAGATATCATTCATTGTTTTTATGGTGATTGGTTTCAAAAAATATTCAATAGACCTTCCTTTGTTCTGTATCTCAGACGTGTCTTAAAAATCATTTCTTATTTATATGTTTGAATTTCAATGAACTTCTTGATCTCTGTACAGTAGTGTTGTTTTAAACTGTTAAGTGTTCTAATGAATATATATGTAATAAGTTACGTTACTTCAGTTGATTTTTATTTGGTCTTCTACCAAACTTTCAAGTTTTCATATGAGTTTTCTAGAGAATATAACAGTCAATGTTATATGTTTGAATTTCAATGAACTTCTTTTTTTTTTGAAGAAGAAGGTTAAAGGGCCCAGCCCATACAGATAAAATACAAACCCCATCCCAAACAGATAAAAAACAAACCGCACCACACAATACTTCAAACCCTAACTTATTAAGGCAGCCGACATCAACAAACAATAACACAAAATAAAATCATGGCGACGAGAGGAGGCGAAACTGAGATTTCCCTATCTCGTCTCCTTGCTGCTCTCGCCTCTCTCCCAATAAGAGAGGCTTTGGTTGAATTTGCTACGCATGCTACTATCAGCAGTGTTGGATCCAATATGATGTCTCAAATCGAAGTAGTGGTTAGTATAGCTATGGTCTGCAGATCTGATGTTAGCACAACTCAGATCTGTAGATCTGCTTCCTCCTTCGTTATCAACAGAAAGGCGATTGGTTGAAGGCCCAAAATTGTCATGATTCGGTCTCTGAATGCTGCTTGTATCAGTTAGATAAGCCTTCGGATTGAGTAAATATAGCTCAATATGCTTGCTGCCAGCCTCTTTGTTCCAATAATCCGCCAGAAAATCGAATTTGGTCTGATTTCTGATCTTATTTTTTGATTTCTGGAGAATAATATTGCTATCACTTTCAATTATAATCCATTTCTGCTCTTTGGGGAGTTTTTTGTTGTTGTGATTACGTTCATTTCTTTCTTTCCAGAGATGATAGACAGTAGTTGTTAGAAGAATATGCGCATAATCTCTCTCTAGCGATTTTCCCTTGAAATGATTGTTGATGTCAGTGATAATTTGATCGAGATGCATGCTATTAGAATTTACCATCCCCATCTTAGATTTGATTTGATTCCATATGTGGTAGCTGTAACTGCATTCAAAAAATAAATGAGACATAGTTTCATTTGATAAATTACATAGGGAACAGAGTGAGGATGTATTTTTACCCCACTTATTGGTAATTTCCAATGTTGGCAATCTGTTTTTAATAGCAAAGTATGTACAGATAGCCATTTTTGGATTATTTGCCCTGTTCCATATGCAATTATGCCACTCAACAGTAGGTTGTTTGTTTCTAATGTGTTCCCAGGTTTTTTTAAAAGAGAACTTACCATTACTGTTAGCAAGCCATTCCCAATAATCATTATCAGCATCATGATCTAGTTGAAAATTAATGATAGAATTTTTATGAGGATTAGTGATAGGATGGAGTTGAGGCTGCCATTGATTATTTTTAATAATGATGTTAACACTGGCATTAACATCACCACAAATAACTAGAGTGTCCCACCCAACCTTATTAATAAAAGAATCATTTTGAAACCATGGGTCAAACCAAAGACTAGTGTTATGCCCATCTTTGAACTTTCTTTGAATTAAAGATTTACCTAACTCCCTGCATTTTAAAATCTGTTTCCAGGCATTTGAGTGGTTATTCTTATGTAAAGTAGTCCAGAAGTTTTCATTTTTAAGATATTTACAAGTCATCCATTTTGTCCATAAAGAATCACCACTAATAAATCTCCAAAAAAGTTTTAATTGACAAGTCAAATTAAGATCATTGAGATTTCTGATCCCAAGCCCACCTTCTTTTTTGGGTTTGCAAACTTTATCCCAACTGATTTTATGGTATTACCCCTCCAAAGAAAATCAGCACACCTGTTTTCAATTTTTTTAATAGTAGCAATAGGGATGTGATGAGTTTGAAACCAGTATAGAATAATGGCATACACAACAGTTTTAATTAACTCAATTCTACCAGCAATTGATAACAACTTGCAAGTCCAAGTTTCCAATCTGTTTTGAATGTTTTCAATGAGATATATGCAGTCACTATCTTTGATATGATTAGCAGATAAAGGAAGACCTAAATATTTAATAGGGAGATTACCTTCACTTACATTGAGAACATCCAATACTTCCTTCTTGTACCTGCAGTATTTGCTAAAATATGCTTTTGTTTTAAATTCATTAATTTTAAGACCAACATATTTGTACATAGTTCCAAAAATCTCACTAATAGCCTCTGCATTGTTTTTGTTAGCTTTAGAGAACACCATAAGATCATCAGCATAAATCAGGTGAGTAATGACAGGTTTTATTCTATTTATTGGAGAAATAGTATTCTTGATAGTTTCAATATAAATGAGAATAGAAAAATATTCCATAGCTAGGGTAAAAAGATAGGGAGAAAGAGGGTCTCCCTGTCTAATGCCCCTGTTACTTTTGATGAAACCCTCAGGCTTGCCTTGAAATAGAATAGAGAAGGTGGGTGTATTAATGCATTCAAAAATTAACTCACAGAATTTAGCAGGAAAATTCATGCATTTCATAATATGAATAAAGAATTTTCTGTTAACTTTGTCATATGCCTTTTGGAGATCAACTTTCAAACACATATTTTCCCCTTTTCTATTATTAAAATTCCTAACCATTTCATGAGCTAGCAAAGAATTTTCATAAATAAGTCTGCCAGGAATATAAGCACATTGATTTTCAGAGATTAAAAAGGGAAGAAATAATTTTATTCTATTACTTAAAATGGTAGAAATGATTTGTAGATGAAATTGCAACAAGAAATAGGTCTGTAATCCTCAATACAAGATGGATTCTTGTTTTTAGGAATTAGGGTGATGAAAGTATGATTAAAACTTTTAAGTAATTTACCTTCATTCATAAATTCATTGACAACTTTAGAAATATGATCTTTGATATTATCCCAATGGACTTTGAAATTTTTTGCATTGAAACCATCTGGACCAGGGCTTTTGTTATCACCAGCATTAAAAATAATAGCTTTGATATCATCAATACTAACAGGGGCCATAAGAATTTCAGCAGCATTATCATTAAGCACATGTTTACACACAATATCAGGAAAATTTATGTCATTAGAGTCAGTAAAGTATAATTGAGAATAGTAACTGATAGCCTCATTGACAATTTTATCAAATTCATTAATGCAGTCACCTTTATTGTCAATAATTTTTCCTATATTGTTAATATGCTTTCTGCAGCTCATTTTAGCATGAAAAAATTTGGTGCAATCATCACCCATAGTAAGCCAGTCAACTTTAGCTTTTTGTTTGTAATTAACAGTGTTTATATGGAGCTCTTGTGAAAGCTTAGCTTGATTAGAAAAGAATTTATCAATAATACCAGTATTGCTAGGGTTATCATCAGCAAGCTTTTGTAAAAGTTTACCTTCTTCCCTTAATTTATTTAAACAGTTATTCTTTTCCAAATTAGTCCTATTCCATTCTTTGATCTTATTTTTTGTATTTTTAAGAAAAACACTGAACTGGGCTTGATAAGAACCATTATTAGAGAATGTAAAACAATCTTTAATAATATCATTATAATCATTGTTTAAGACCCAGCCATTTTTAAATCTAAAAGGAGCAGCTTTAAGAGTATTATTAGTTTGATTTTGGAAAAAACTCATAAGCAAAGGGGTATGATCACTAGTATTTTGCTCAATAGTGGAACAGCAAGAATTTGGAAAAGTATCGCAAAACTTTTCATTAATTAAAACCCTATCAAGCTTGCAATGAATATTTTTCTCTTTACCAGATTTCCAAGTGTATTTATTACCATTCATCTTAGGTTCAATAAGCCCAGATTCAAGTAAAAATTTATTGATTCTTTCAAGCTTACTGTGGGGGATAGAATTTCCTCCAAATTTTTCATTGACATGGAAAACAGTATTAAAATCACCTAAGATAATCCAAGGGAAATCATAACTTTGACTAAGAGCTTTTAATCTAGACCATAAACTGTTTCTCTCTATCTCAAAGTTACTGCCATAAATATAGGTAATCTGAAGAGAGAAACCACCAGCATTATTGAAGTTACAGTCTATAAACTGAATATCTTTATTGCAATTACCCAAATTCCAAATATTAGAGTCCCAAATGACAAGGATTCTACCTTTGCTGCCACAATCATTATTGTTAATGGATTTCCAGTTGTTTGACAGTTTAAAACAAAATTTCTCAGTATTAGAATCATCCATCTTGTTTTCTATGAGGGCAACTATAGTAGGTTTGTAAATGCTAATCATAGTTAATATGTCAGTTTGTTTAGCAGGGGAATTCATACCCCTGACATTCCAGGCCATTATAGACATAAAATATATATATATATATATATTGATGAAGAAAATAAAAATAAAAAACCAGAGTGTCAGACAGAACCTGATACACTGCTTCCCTTACCCTTCTTTTTCTTCTCAGAACTTTTAGCTTTGAGCCTTGTAGTCATCTCATTCCAATTTGAATTGATAGAAATGTATTTTTGTCCAAAAGCTTTTTTCTCTTTATTAGGATTCTTGTATTTGCCAATAGCTTTAGTTTTGGGGATATACAATTCAGAGATATCAAATTGTTTTTCAGGTTCCTCCATATCCCTATCAGATGTTGATGCAACATGACTTTCTGGGATTTGAATTCGAGAGATGTCAAACTCCTCAGTATTGCGAGGCAAGGTTGAGTGGATGCCAACAATGTCCTCACCTTCTGCAGCAAATTCTGGTGGAGGTTCACTCTCCATATTACATTCTGACAGCTGGTTGGGATTCGAATGCAGGATATTATATGCTTCTGAATTGAGATTGTTTGTAATTAAACATAACTCTGAAATGGGAGGGATTTCAGAGTTAAAGACCTCTTTGTTGCTTAATCCCTCTTTTGAATTACCCTGCATACTATCTGTTGAGTTTTCTCTTTTGTCTTTAAAATGATGAACTTTCGAAGCAAGGATCTGATCCTCTTGATCAGTGAGCAAATGAGATACAGTTTCTTGATTGGATATGATACCTTTCTGGTTGATTCGATCATTATTCTTTTGAATTCTTGATTCCTTTAGAGTCTCTTCAATGTGATGCATTTCTTGGATTGTATTATCTGAATCTTTTTCTTGATCAGTAGCCATTTCTTTATTCTGGTTATGATCTTTGGGTATCCATCTTTGAACTGAGACACATTGCTCTCTAGTGTGTCCAAAGCATTTGCAGATACTACACTTTGGTGGAACCCATTCATATTCAATTTTTTGAGTGATATTTTCCCCGTTGTATAAAGTAAGATTTAACTCTTGAGGAAGATCATCATTTGCAGATACCTCCACTAGAATGCGAGCATAATTCAATCTCGTTTTCAGGGTGGTAGCTGCATCCATCTTTATGGGTTTTCCAATAATGCTAGCCATAACGCTGAATGCTTCACGATCCCATAATTTGAGGTTAACATTGGGTAATTTAACCCATATCAGCATTGTACTGAGGAGATCTCTATCCAATTTTATGGATTCAGACCATCTTCTCAAAATGATGAGCTTTCCATTGTAGAAATAAGGGCCATTTTGAATGACTGAATTGCAATCTTGAACATCTTTGAATTTCACAATAAAGAACCCATTTTCTCTGGTGAAAATTTCAAATTCACCGACTGGTTTCCATACACGTTGTATATAAGATTTCAAATACATATAATATGGTTTAATACCAACAACATAAACCACCACCGAATTGCTCCAGCAATCAATAGCCCTTTTACAAACTGATTCTTTTATCAAACCATATTTCTTACTATTGATTGTGATGGGAGCGATGGTTTCAAGATTGCATTCATCATCATTTGGTTCTTTAGATTGCTCAGAAACGATTTCAGCCCAAGATTTTTGCCCCTGTGCTTTATTCAGAGAAAAACTGATGGGTTTCTTCGTATGATACGCTTGATTTCTCATGATCGGAGGAGGGATGGTTGACTTCAGACCATCTGTCTTCTTCAATTGCGCGTTGTTACCCTTCAGACTTTTCTGATAGCCAGGTTGATAGGGTTGTCGTTTCTTTTGTGATCTCGATTGAACTAATTGAAATCCATCATCGTCTATGATGATTCCATTGCTTGATTCTCTGATTTGAGATTCAGGTGGTCTATTTAGATGTTGAGAGAGTGAGATAAGAGAGAGATTTCTATGGGGAGAGAGATTTTCCCCCATGGCTGAGGAAAACCCTAAATTTCAGAAAACTTTTTTCAATGAACTTCTTGTTCTTCGTAAAGTTCTTATTTTTCTAAAACTGTTGACCATTCTTAAGAATATATCTGCAATAAGTTATGTTACTTTGGTTGATTTATGCTTGCACTTTCACCAAACTTTTAAGCGTTCATATAAGTTTTATAGAGAGTCAACACAGTCAATGCACTTACTATTTATTATCTAGTTTCAGTTAGTACTAAATAGCATAAATTCAGTAACAAATAACCGCTTCCTCCATTAGTTCATATGTCTAGCTAGAATTTAGTTGTTTGGCTGCAGTAGTTTGACTGGAAAATGCAATATTCTACTTCGATTTATCTTACTATCTGTTACTTATCTTTTATATCACACTTACAAGTTTAAATTTACATTCATACAAATCATATATGTTCTGCAACTTATCCTGAACTGTTTTTAAACTCAATTAGCAACAAAATATTGTTGCAGGTTTCGTATCATTCTTTTCTACGCAATGGTTTTAATAACAAGCAAAGACTGTGGTCATACAATCAAAACCATGTAAATAAAATTAAGGGTAAGTTTAGCTCACATCCCTAATAAGTTTCAAAACAGAGAAAATTTCCTTTCCAAACTAAACTTACATTTCTAGTCCCTATTTTCAAATTCGCGCACGAAAAACAACCCAAATCCCCTTTATATTTTTAACATTTCAAACGCGTGTAACTTTATGTAGAAAAATCGGATCAACATACCAATTTTACCAAAAAATCAAAAATTGTATGATCTTTAAAATAAGATCCATTATTGATACCAAAAATTCATATTTGTAGTAAATGTGCAATTATTTCATATATTTGCAGACAATTCAGCAAATTTTGAACACTAACGATTTTTTTCTTAAATTTACAACATTTGCAAATAATTGCAGACATTTCTGCAACTATATGGTATAGTTGCAGAAATATCTGCATCTTTTGCATATAGTTGCAGAAATTTCTGCAACTATATGGTATAGTTGTGGAAATATCTGCAACTATTACATATAGTTGCAGACATTTCTGCAACTATTGCATATAGTTGCAGAAATTTCTGCAACTATGTGGTATAGTTGTAGAAATGTAACTATTGCATATAGTTGCAGACATTTCTGCAACTATTGCATATAGTTGCAGAAATGCAATTATTGCATATACTTGCAGAAATGTTTACAACTATTGTATACAGTTGCAGACATTTCTGCAACTATTGTCTACAGTTGCAGTTTTCAATTAAAATGGAGAAAGCCGAGCTTGCCATTGAAGAAGAAGATGACATCAAGAAACATAAGTTTGCCAATGAAGAAGAAGATGAAATCAAGAAAGATAAACTCGTTATTAAAATCAATCGTGCAAGAAGCAGAGGGGTATTTTAGGGAAAAAACAGCCGAAATAAAAGACAAGTACCTGCAACTTATGTTTTCTTACGGGAGGAGTTTTAGTGAATTAAGGCTGTTTTTAAGGATGCGTGCCTAATATTCACTAAATTAATCCATTTCATAAAAACTTTAAGAAATTTTCACAATCATTGACTTTAGATACGCTAAAACCCCACATAAGAGCTCCGACCAATTGTAGGCAAATTCTTCACGGTTTTTGGATCAACATGGTTGGTTAACATTTGTATTGACCAGGAATACTTCTAATTAGTTATAAAGCCAATGGCCTTTTCCGAATGGAAAAAATTACATCAGCTACAAAAATAGTAAGAAAGCAAAGTTAATTTTAAGAAATATGCAACTTGGTACACTTTAAATCTGGACAGTCATATTTTATGGATAAGGACATAGCTATTGAATATGGTCATATGGTTGAATACAATGGTGTCATGCTAACAATATGGGAGCTGGAAAGTTGTTTGATTATTGGGAAAAAATACAACATTTTATGCATGTTTAGCTACTATCATTATCTTTTTGATTCAATGGCACTAAAAATTGTTTCATAGAGCTTAAGTCCTGTCAGGCGTCAATAGATTAGCATATATTTGTACATAATATGAAACAGATTTTGCAACTTTGTGGATGTTATTTTTTTTAAAAGAATCCTTGTTTCTGTCATGTGTGTTATATGCTGACTAACATCATTTTGTCAAATAACAGAACAATGGAGTTTAAATATTACCATCCCATAATCTTTTCTCTCATATGTTTGCATAGAGCAGAAAAGAAGGCATAATGTTAGCCATGAATTTATTATATGTCGCAACAAATTTGAATCTGTATATTGCTCCTATTAAGCTTACATTCAGAATTTGTTTAAACCCTTTTAGTTGCTTCAGCTACATTTTCTTCATCATTTTTTCCCAACGATTGTTTCTTTTCCATGCATTTTGCTATCATTATTGCTTGTGTTGATCCTTATAATCTATTGATGTTACATTACATGGTTGAACAATTAATAATGCTTCAGTGACTTATATTTTTAAACTTTAATTATGATACTTGTTAACATTGAAAAATACATTTACATTTTCCATTCTAGAATCAGGAATCAAAAATTAGGTTTCGATGGCAATACGCATGTTAAAATTAGTTTCCAGGATAGGGATCCTAATAATTATGTTTTCAGGACATGAACAATCAATTTGTTCTAATTAATAAGTACTTTGGTCAACATTTTCATTAATTTCAAGGACAGACCCAAAAATTCATGTTTACCTAATTACCCTTCTCCGTCATTCTTTTTTTTTTGAAATGGTACTTTATATACAACAAATCATTGGGACAACATATCCCATGTCAATAAACATTCGAAAGCCAGTTTCGAACTTGTGACTTCTTGCACCAAGCTGAATCAATTAACCACTTGGACAATGGTGCTTGTCCTTTTGGATCGAGTTAGGAGCTATTTTTATTTCTCAACTTCAACCCCAATTTGTGAAGAAAGAAAAACCTAAATACAAAATCTAATTCCATATCCAATTCAAATTTCGTCAACCCTTCCATGTTGTTTGTCATCATCGTTGCTTGCCTTCATCGTCACTTGTGCTCGTCGTTTGGCTTGTTGTTTTTGGCTCATCCACTTTGGCTTATCATCTGGAGCTGATAGTTGATTTCGTTCAAAGCATTTTCAGTAGAAGCATCTTCCCTTACTTCCAATGTAAGTTGTTTAGATTCAAAGAGTCCATTAGCAGTTCATACAATGTAGATTTTGAAGTTTTCATTTGTTCTTAATTTATTTCCTTACATTTTCATTTTCAAATCATGCTTAAACCTGGATAGAGATGAATGTAATTGATTTGATTCTTATAATTTGTTCTTCCTACTATAATTTTAGTTCATAGGTAAACTATTAATTCTTTTTCTGCTAATCTATGATTTTCCAACTATAATTACGTAAGTTTATTTTGAGTATTTGTTGGACCTGGCTACCTTGGTTCACAATGTCAGGAAAAAAAAATGAAATATATATAAAGGTTTTCAAGAATTAGAAGGTTAGGACCATTTTCCTGATCAAAGCCTCCAGGACTATAAATATAGCTGATTATTAGGGTAGAAGCGCATTAATGTCTGAAATATGTACAATCTGAAAAATGTAACTAAAGTTCTTGTCATTGGTCATTGAAGAGTTTTGATTATGTACATGGATTAATCTTCAATAAATTTGGAACTCTTTCAAAGTTTTGCAACACATGCGTATACATACATACAAATTGCAGTTGGACCACAAGCATAACATGACCCATATACCGGTAGTAGATGATGTACACATTATTTTTTGTCTTCCGTGTATTTTTGCATAGTTATATCTTTATATAACTTGTAATGATAGTGATAAATCCCAATATTCCTCGTATTTGTTTATCAGTAGTAGCTAGTCCAGCTATATAATTGGATGCCTTTTATACATATATGATATGGTGGTGTGAATTTATGCACTATCTCCATTGAGGCATGTCCAAATGTTTGGGTATTCGGTTAAAAAAAGGTTACCGGCAGAAATAATTATTTTGATGGGAAAATATTCAACTTAACTATGAAAAACATTTTGGCAATTTCGGATTTGAAACATACGTCAATATTTTTGTAGACCTATAATGTGATCTAAGCACCCATTAATTCTCAACTGATGAATCTGTTGTCACTAAAATTTGTTATATAAGACTTATATTGAGTATCCATTATGTAGTTCTTTCTAAATTATTGAATGCACTGATTTGTACTTTTATTCTCCTAAATAATTGTTTATATATAATTTTTTTTTCTAAATTAGGTTACTTTATAACTATGTTGTATTAGTAGAGATGGAAAATAATACGTTGAAATTTGAAACTACTAAATAAAATTTAAGCAATAAGGAAATCCAACTTAATGCTTAGATGGGTAACTGTCAAAATAATATTGTCGAAATGAAAAATAACCATGTTGAGTTGATAGTGTTTTGGTTTCATATGGTTGTTTCGATGAAATTTTAAATCATTTGAGATTTATTGCATGTCTGCCTTGTATCCGTTAGTACATGAATGGATGAATAGTTTATTATGTTTAACTTTTATGATCATATAATGACAACGAATTTCTACATGAGATTCTTTCTAACTCTTTTGAATGCAATGATTTCATTATTTATCTCTTAAATATATTTGTATATGAACAAATTTTTAATTACGATACTTTGTTACTATTATTGTATTAATAGAGATGCAGTACTACATGGATTATTTTGTTAATGTTATTTTCCATTGATGAATGTTGTTGTCGAAGAATTAGTTGAATATGCTTAAATAAATACATAAAAGTTGCAATCTTATATTATTTAACCCATCTTAAAAGTAATTTCCAGTTTCCTCACTGGATAGAAGAATATGTCCAATAGTCCATGTGGAGAATTTGTGAAAGAACTATTTTATAAATATAACAAATATTTACTAATTTATATTGGCATGACTATTAATATTTACTTTCCTTCTCATTTCTTTTTCTTCTTTTAATGTAGGTAGGGTAATAAGAGAACCAATCTTCTTTAAAACATATCTTCTCTTGTCTCAAGTAACCATGTTTTTTGTCTTCGCAATTTCCTTGGTATGCAGACCTGACTTATTTGATTTTAGATGGTTAAAATACAGCAATATCATATTATATTAGCATGAATGTTTCAATTTTCTGATACGTGTAATAGGTCAATATAGTAAAGATTACTCGTTTATATTACTTTATCATTGGTGTAAAGCTTCAAATTGAGGAATTTCAACGGCATAAAAAAATTATAATAGTATGGACAAAGCTAATATGCATTAGGAGGCATGGTTTTGTAGTTCAGTGTAGAGCGAGAGGTTTTATAATTAAAGGGACTAGAAACTCAAACTATTATATAAAAAATGTTTCTTCTTTTAATTTCTAGCCCATTTTATGTCTGGAAAGATAAAGTTATAATTTTACATGTATTTTGAAATAAAAAATGAAAATTTACATGTAGATAATTTTGTTTTTTCTCCGAACTTAATGTTTCTATAATATGTGCATTTATAATCACTTTTTCTTCTTTTAGTTTTTAGGAAAAAGGATTAAATAAGCTTTTAAAAAAGATAAATTTATTTAATTTTAAACAAAAATTTAACAATTTACACTTTTTCTCCAAAAAAGTATATTTGTGCGTTTATTTATTATAAAAATATTTGTATTTGGTACGTTAATGTGATATAAGTTTGTAACTAATTATAACTAACATTCTATAAAAATTGAATATATACTAATTATAACTAGCATTTTTCATTTAGTTCAAAATAAAAACTTGATGCCATTCAACCTAACTTTTGTATATGAAGTTTGTCTTTTATCCTAGCTCCCTCTGTGTTATATATATATAAGTATTATGAAATACTATTTTTCAAAGCTACTTTAATATGTTTTTTAACTTACTTTGTGTTGGATAATGCTAAAATATGTTTTCTTAAATTTGGAATATTAACAATATTTCAATTTGAGCATTTGTTCTACAAGCTAGGTTTGAAATACTATTATCAACCAAATTGTGTGCATAAACACACATATGTGTGTTTAACATATGATAAACCTATATTGAATATATACAACTTATATTTGAAAATTAATAGCGATGCATAGTAAAGTGTTCTTAGAAAATTAAGATTAATTTATGGTTCGATGTAATTGTTTGTCATATGTAGCCCGTTATGCTTTTAAAAAGGTGCAGTATATTGTGTGCTTTCAGATTACTTAAATAGATTATTAGCAAATCTTTATCAATATGTTTTAGAAAATATAATCTAAAGAATACAATGCATATAAATAAATGCTTTCATCTTAAGAATCTAAAAAATCTAAAAGTGTAGTTCTAAATAAATTATGTGGTGAATTCTGTGTGAATAGTACAGATTCGCACTAGTTAATTCATAATTATCAAGTCTTATTACATTGTTTATTTATATTGGTTATTATATTTATAATAAAAAAGCATAAATAATCCTAAGAAAAGAATTAACAATACAGTCATAATGTATTTTTTGAACCATCTTCGGCTCTCAATTTTTTTCTTTTCCTTGCAGCAAAATGATCGCTAGTCATGTCGTGGAATCGATCACTTTGCAGATTTCTGTGAATGCAGTCAAGAAACAAATGTTATGTACATATGTTTGTGTTATATTTTTAATGTTTATGTAAATGTTTGTCAAACAAAAATTAATAAATAGATGTATTTTCCCCGTCAAAATGGAAAGTTGGATTATCGCGGAGTACAAATTTTAGAAAAAGTTAGAAGCAATGTTAGCCTTAGCATTTACGTACATACTAAAAACATAACTTTTTACTTCTAACATTTTTAAAAGTTGAACTCCATAATCATTAAGCTTTTCATTAGGCCTAAAAATATATCTATTTATTAATCTTTGTCCAACGAACATTTACATACACATTAAAAATGTTACATGATCTCGAAGTGTATAACAATTACTTCTTGGCTGCCGTTAGAGAAGTCTGCAAACCTGATTGATTTAATAACATGACTAGCGATCTTTTTGCTACAAATAACAAAGAAGAAAAATCGAGAGCTAAAGATGGTTTTAAAAAAAAGCATTAAGAGTGTATCATCAATTCAATTCTTGGGATTAATCGTATTTTGTTGTAAATCTAATAATCCGAATAAATTAACAAATGCAATAAAGATTTGATGATTATGTATTTTAACGACTTACTAAAAAATTGCTGGATCTACAGGATAAGTAAGTATAGTTGATTATTCACTTTTGTTTCGAATTTATTCTCTCTACTTAGTTATTGAGAGATCCATTTTCGATCTATTCTGATTTAGTCAACTTGAATCCCCAAAACTTTAAATCGGTCTCAATGATATATTGTGTTATTTTTCCTTGGCTTTTAAATTTTGTAACGCTGTGCGTAGATCTCATTACCAGTGGGCACAGCAGTAGTAATATTCAAATAGATCTCAAGTCTTGCGAGTTAGACTTTAGGGATTATTTGATCTCATTTTATGTAATTTCCCAATTTTTTGTTCAAGTCAGTTTGTGCTCCAATGGATTATAAGATATTTCGATTGAGACCCACACGCAAAATACTTAAGAAGTTTCGTGTGTTTGCTTAAAATTTACCTTTTTTTGGGTTGTTTGTTTTTAAAAAACCTATTAACAAGTTGTAATTATATTAGCACGTCCACCTCGGTACCTCTTTATCATGAGAGGCTTACACCCAAGTGGACTTTCCTAGCCATGTGTAATAAGCAAAGAAACTCATCCTAATTCTTTGAGTATTTGGAGAAATAATTCACTTTTTGAGTGAAATGTAAAGACGCTATTGATTATAAGATAATTTGCTATGTCACCAACCCCACCAACTTTTAATACTACATTATACCACCATAAAGATTATATGTATCTTGAATTCTTCCTTGTCCAAGGGGTTCCAACTAAATTATTGATACGTAATAGTACGACATTATATGGGTATGAGTCTTCGTCAATTGCATGTTATATGATTTGGATACGTTTTAGCAATGAGTTAAAGCTAGATTTACATTGATTTGTATCACATTCAAATTGCAGAAAAGTTGTTATTTACAAATTATAATCTGCTTGTATCCACAACTTACATGATCCTGTCAGTGCATGTACTATTCACTATTTTTATGGTGGTTAGTTTCAAAAAATATTCAGTAGACCTTCCTTTGTTTTGTATCCTAGACATGTCTTAAAACTCATTTGTTGTTTATATGCTTGAATTTCACTGAACTTCTTAATCTCTGTATAGTTCATATTTTTATTAAACTGTTGAGCATTCTAAAGAATAACTAGTTCCTCCATAAGTTCAGTCTCAGTTAGCACAAATAGCATAAATTCAGCAACAATCAACCACTTCCTCCATAATTCATATGCCTAGCCAGAATTTAGTTGTTTTGTGTGACGACCCACCTTTCATTCCGAAGAAAGACGTATCATCAATAAGAAAGAAATATGTAGAAAAGAGAATAGATAGAAAGAAACAACAATATCATAATCTCACAGCGAAAACAGAAAAATATATTATATGACATATATATTACATAGTCATTACACATTAAAATTATGCAGTTACACAACACCACATTAGACAATAGTAAAGACATGTCTATCCATTACATTCTAGATACATACAGATGGTACCAACACAACAGATATATATATATATATATATATATATATAGGTACTCCAAGTCTCCAGCTCCAAGCTTTTCCAAAATTCGTCAAGCCAACCTCATCACTTGGCTACTCATAAAAATTTGAGTTCCCAAGGGTTTATGAAAAACAGAACAAACCACGGGTTAGACATGAGTCTGGTGTGTGTAAACGGTTAAGTTGTTTAACTTGAAAAATCTTTTTGAAATAAAAGGTATCTCGTAAGACTTTCCACAAATAAACACGAACAAGTTTTTCCCTTACGCTAACCAAAACATTTGATAGGAAATCCGGTTATATTATGATAGTGTCTAGGATTTTCAAGTAAATATTCACATAGCCAAAATTGTTACATTCATTAAATTCCAGCATACATAGGTATACAATCAAGTCCGAGATCACTTATTGGAGATTGGATTCCATACAATGGCAGGCTACTAGGTTACCGCCCGTTAAAGTACATGGTCAAGATCAATGTACCGAGGATCCACCGTAATCCCCTGCAACACAAGACCGGAGCAACCCCTTACTAGATAGTCCGAATAAGAAAACTCCATGGTTGTGGCCAACAACCGTCCACACAGCCGAATAAAAGGACATCTAGACAGGGGAAATTCTTATCCTACTTGGGTGCTACCCACTTAGCCTCGTGTGCACCTCCCTTGTTTAAGCCATTCCCGGTTGATGAGGCTTGAGGCTACGATTACCTTTTTAGAACACTTATCTTGGAATGCTCATCGTCTTCCATTGACAATGGTCAGATAGCATTCATCCATTTGAGTTCATTTCGGGTTCGAACGAAACCGAAGGCACTATCTCCTTTACGCTTGTTTTGGAATCACCCTCAGAGTTAATGACAAATAGCCCTTGCACTCTGAAACTTCATCTTGATCTTCACTTGGGATTTCACGACTTCTAGTTTAACTTGGATCGATGTGGATCTCGAATAACAAATTTGATATCCGATTTCGGTCTCATCGAAATCCAAGCATCGTCTTAAAGGCCAAGTTGTTTAAGTAAAACAATTTAATTCAATTCAGAACATTATCTTCACATAGCAACTTCATCACAAATAAATAACTTACATTCATCACAGCTATAATCCAAAGTATTGCACATCATAGAACATCACAGGTTAAAATACTATAAATATTAATCAATCCAAACATTCTATACAATCAATCATCCATAAGCAAGATTAATTAATCACATAATTATAATTAATTTAATTTTAAACCAATAAATTAATCACTTATGAATTAAGTACCCAACCTGCTTAATTAATCATTAATTCATTACAAACCATTTTAATTAATTATTCATTCTTTAATTACTTTTATTAATTAATTAATCTTTAATTACTGATTAATTATCCTTCAATTTTTAATCAAATAATTCTTAAATTATTAATTAATTAACCTTTAATTATTAGTTAGTAAATCCTTAATTATTTTCATTAATTAATAAATCTTTCATTACCTAAGATCTTAATTAATTAAAAGATAACCCGTTTATCTTAATTAGTTACCTAACTATTATTTAAATCTTATTTAATAAACCTTGTAATTAAATCATCATTAACACATGAATTAAAAACATTTCATCTTCTTAATTAACTACTTAATTACATTATATAAATTTATTTAAAATAAACTTAAGAATAAATTATAAATAATGGACATATAAATACATACCTTAACTTAATTAATTTAAAATAATTCATTTTGAAACCTTAACTAATCCTGATCTTAAATAAGATAATTATTATATAATAGAATCAATAAGAAGTTGTTTAACATTAAAAATTGTTTTATTAAAATTTTAAAAACTGTTATAACATATACCCAAGTCTAACCGGTATCCACCCGATCCCATACCCGAGAAACTCTCCTTTTTTTTAAAAAAAACTTTGTTTTTGTTTTAAATTCGAAAACAGTAGCTTTGGAAATCACTCGCAACCACACCTGAGTGCACACTCGAGCCACCACTTCATTTTCCCGAGTACAATCCCGAGACACAACCTTCTTCCCAAAACTATAGAAGCCAAACCAAACAACTGACATGCGTGACGCATGCGCCTGAACGCCACAGCTCCAATCATTGCCACCACCTCCAATACATCGTCGATCACCTCGCCAAGGATTCCGACCACCCAGAACCCCGAATCAAACACCAAAACAAAATCGAGCAACCTGGGTACAACTGGAACAAAAATGGATCGCCCAAAACCACCTTGACCTACCACTTCAGGTCACCGGATATCTCGCAACTCCGACCAAACCTTTCCCGATCAACCATGCATCGTTTCCCCCTACTCCGGTCGAGTCCGGAGCTTCGACGCTGATTTACCAGCCTCACAAACTCAGTCGACCAACACAGGCAACTAAACCCTAAATCGACGTCGTGCCATCGCCACGGTGATCAGAAAATCCACTGTCTATTCTTCCTAGATCGTCAACCTCCTCGCTACCTCCAGTAGCGATCCTGACCACCCAACTCTCTCCGATCACCAAAAAATGCCCAAAACAACATTCCCTTTCAAATCATGAATTCTCACTCAAAAAAACCTAAAAATCTTGAATTTTCTTTTAAAATTCATGGTTTTTGAAATCGAATTAGGCGATGTAATTGAATCAATGAATCCTGGTATTCAAATTTTGACATGCATTGGGTTTTTACTGTATATTTTAATTTTCTAAAAAACTTTAAACTAATTATAATTAGAAATATTTTTAAAATTAAGATCTTACTAGTTTAGACACTTTTTGTTTGAACAACAAAGTCTAAAAAGAATTAGGGGATGAGATTATGAATTTTGAAAAGATTTAAAACCTGTAAAGCATGAACAGGGCAACCACAAACATGCACATCAATATCACATACATATATACATGAAATCACATTTACATAACCATGCAAAGCATATTTCATCTCATACATTCAAGAATTATCACATGCATCAGGTTATCAATAGCTTTAGCTTTTAAAAAAAAGTTTACTCAATGTTTTTAAATACTGAACAAAGGAGCTTTAAAACTAGGAAACTGGAAAATGCTTTGATCTAGGAAATGAGTTTGACTTTGATCTGAAACTTAGTTGCGTTGTATCAGCATCTTGCTTTAAGTTGAGATGAATCTATGCTTTGATTGCTACAGGTTTGAGATTTGAAAGAGTTGTTGTTTGATATTTTTATTTTCTGGTTTGTTTTGAAAATTGGAAGATTTTTTTTGTCTTAGTTTTGAATGAACGTAAGAAAAATGAGAAGAGAAGGATGGAGAGATATTTATAAATCTTTTTTCCTATTACTTTTAAAAATAAAAGAAAATAAATAATGTGACACTTGTTAAATTGCATGTTACAAATCTTACACTTGCTAATATGCATGTAATTAATATTTTTGATATGTTTTTATATAATTTTATATTTTATTTTCTATTTAGTTTAATATTAAAATGTGTTTTATGCTTTTATATTTAAACTTTTTTCTTTATTTATATTTATAACATCTTTAAAGAAAATGATTTAAAACTAATTATACTCTAATAAATAATCATATATATACACTAGTTTTTAAATCCAATTTATTTTTAAGATATTTATCTTATAAATAATCATATATATACACACACTAGTTTTTAAATCCAATTTATTTTTAAGATATTTATCTTTTGAATTTCAAATTCAAATTCTATTTAAAATCCACTTATATATATATATAAACAACAAATAAATATCTTATTTATTTGAAAAAGAATAATTTTTCACATTTTAAATAATTTATAAAAGAAGATTATCACATTATTATTTGCCTAAAATTCTGGGATATCACATTTGGTTGCTGACGATTTGACTGGAAAATGCAAATTGTTTTACTTATCTTTATTCGAGAATAAAGATGCTTTTATATTGCACTTATAATCTTAAATTTACATTCATGCAAATTATATATATCCTCCAAACTTATCCCAAACTGTTTTTAAACTCGATTATTAACAAAATATTGTTGCTGGTTTCATTTCAATCTCTTCTACCCAATGTTTTTATTAACAACATGCATTGATTGTGGTACATCATATCATCAAAACCATGTAAATGAAATAAATCCATTTCATAAAATCTATAAGAAATTTTCACAATGTAGGTAGCATGACATTAGATACGCTAAAATCCCATCCAAAAACTCCTGGCAATTGTAGGCAAATTCTTCACTATTTTTTGATTTACGTGGTTGGTTAATATTTGTATTGACTAGGAAAACTTCTAATTAGTTATAACCTAATGGCATTTTCCAAATGGAAAAAAATTGCATCACCTTCAAAAGTAGTAAGAAAGCAAAGTTAATTTTCAGAAACAAGAAAAGAATGACAGGTCCCTATTTTTGATGTTATTATAAAAAAAGTCGTTGTAGAATTGAATATGTAAATTTGGCCTATATTTTTGGAAAATAGAAAGTGAAAGGTGCCTTGCTCTAACGACCCGATTTTTTCGATGCCCGAAAGTCGACATTAATACGTTTACTGTATCAAATGCCGAAAAATTGAACCAATAGTGTTAAAGAAGAAGGAGGTAGAAGAAGAAATAGAAACAATATCAGAATCTCACAATCGCAGCGGAACAATATTGTTTGTGCCAAAATTGGTCACAAACCCCAGATACCGCGAAAGCACCAGTGTATGAATACAAATCAACAATATTCAAACACAAATAACAGATCTCAGCAAATAATAAGCAGCAAATCCAAAATAACGAGCAGTGACACAAGTTTTATAGTGGTTCGGCTATCTCCGGCCTACGTCCACTCCAAAGTTTTATCCTTTTTATTAATTATCCTTACTGGTTACAAGTGATTACAGCAGTTACAATGTCCAAATTCGAAATCAATAGTGGAAATGATGATATGGAATGATTCTGGCAGCGTCCGGGCATGCTTGTTCTCTCTCAGTTCTCCCACCCCTTTTATGAATGACCAGGGGCTCTATTTATAGGTGTAGGAGGCTGATATTTCTCCTTAAAATCCGATAGACCGCTTCTAGCACGTGAGGGGGCCCATATGGCCAAATTCTGGAGATCGGGCCCATATCGGGATCTATTCGAACTCCATTCGAATCGATAAAGAAATCATCCAATTGAACTGAAATTTGGTGAGAACATTCTTCATCATGTATGTAAGCTCCTGTGAAAATTTCATTGCATTTGGATCAACGGTCCGGAAGATATGATGGATTCGAATTTGGGGTTGTCCGATGCCTGTCGCCTTCGAATCCATGCTTCGAACCCATGCTTCGAATCCATGCTTCGAATCCATCCAAAGCGCGTGCGTATCGATGACGTGGCACTATTTCTCTGGGTCGATCCACCTTTGTCGCCGTGTTGAATGCTTCCCTTCCTGAAGACGCGTTCGTATCCATTTTCCATGCTTCGTCCTTATCCATAACTTTACAACGGTCATGCTCGTATCCATTAACTCGTGTCTCTCTTCGCATCGGTCCCATGAGTTCACTTCGAATCGATCCCACGTGATATGGTCGACTCGAAACGAGTATGGGGACATCGATAGAAGTGGTCGTGAAGGATGGATACGAACGAGGCCTCACCTGATGGATTCGAATGAAGCTCTCACCTGATGGATACGAAGGAGACTGGAGTCCAAATGAGCCATCTGCACCCATCCCGATCGATATAAAGCACATGGATTCGAAGATCCTCCACATTCCCTTCTGATCGATACGACCTGTATCGATCCGAATCAATATTTTCCCGATCGATGTGAAGCGCATCGATACGAACCATCCCTTATACATCTCTGGATACGAAGGAGACCTCTACCATCATCGAGTCGAAGTCCACCTAACCTTTTCTTCCGATCGATACGAAGTAACCGAGTCGAAACCATGCCGATCGATACGAAGTTTATCGATTCGAAGTGGTATCGATACGAACCGTATCGATACGAACGTGACCCCTGATTGATTCGAACCATCCATGCGTGCCGATGGGTTCGAACAACACGTCCTTCCTACCTTGAATCGATCATATTTCCTTCATACGAACTCCGATTAACCTGAAATTTGAAACATAGCCTTTCCTAGTCCTTATCATCATTTCCAATCAATTTCGTCCCGATCGGAGTTCAACCAAATTTTGACGACATCGATCGCCGCCTTGCTTTCAATCGATCTCCAATCCTGATATCCATCATCCCTTGCCAATTTGTTGATATTCCAGTTTTGACCAAAAAGTGGGATAACACTTTGCCCCCCAAAACATGCCTTTTGATAAGAAGGCGTGTTTTGAATAGTTCCGATTCCAATATCCAAAGTCCATAGCCATATCGCCAGAGTATGTCATCCTTGACTGCTTCGAGTCGATGCCCAATTCCAAATTCCATAACCAAAGCCTTAGCCAATTCCATATCCATCTGAACTCGACAGCTGAGTCCTAATCCATCCTGATCCACTAGCCAATAACCAGATCCAGGATCTCTCCGGGTCGATATCCGAATCCATAACCTCTCCGGGTTCTTGCCAAGCGTAATCCACACCTGATGACCGTGGTCCAGTGTCCCTGGGCGTTGAGCTAACCTCTCCGGGTTCTTTCCAAGCGCAATCCACACCTGACGACGGTGGTCCAGTGTCCCTGGACGTTGAGCAATGCCGTGGCTTAAGTCCTAAGCCGAATCCTGGTCTCTCCGGACCCTTGTTGAGCATAGTCCATACTCAACGACCTGATACAGTAATCGATAATATGGGGCCTATGTCCTAGGCCGAATCCTGGTCACTCCGGACCCTTGTTGAGCATAGTCCATACACAACGACCTGAATGAGTCAACTTACCACGTTTTGGCAAAGTGACTCACCCCTTGCCAGGTATAATCCATACCTGACGACCATTTATCAAAAACCAGATGAAAATCCAATCAAAATCCAACCCAAATCCAAATCCAAACCAGAAAACCAGAAATCCAAAGCAGCATTCAAAATCAAAAACAACCATGCAAAGAAAAACCCAAATCAAAAAAGCAAGAAAAACCAGGAGTTCGATCCGAACTCCAAAACCAGATCCAAAAAGAAAAGTAGTGTCCAATCAAAAAGCAAAAGATAAATTTCACAAACCACAGCATCGCAGTTTATCATCATTCAGAGCATGCCTAGGGGCTATCTCCGTCCCCATTCGTGTGTAAATGACTTGGTTGCTTGCCAGTAGTTCGCTACTTATTTCACATTATCCTGATCAGTGGATGATCAATCGACCATCATCCCTGGGCCTCACATCATCACGGTGTGAGGTAGTCGGTAGTTGCTCCTGCTCTGCCGTTGCATTCCGAGTTCTGACATATTGTTGTAAGTGTCCATTCCTTACATGCTCCTCGATTATATCCTTTAAGTGCCTGCAGCTGTTGGTATCATGTCCATCTAAATCATGGAAGAGGCAGTGCCTTCCTGATGTACTTTCCCGTTCTGATGGTTCTCTCCTAGCCGGCCTCCGGTAAGGAAGGCGGTTCCGAGTATCCAGGTATATCCGTTCTAGCGTCTCGTTCAATCCTGTGTATGTGGAAAACTTTGGACCCTTCCATCGCTTCCTAGCGTTTCCAGAATCATCGTCCAACTTCCTTTTCCCTTTTTCTTTATCCAAACCTTTGCTGGATGGTCCTACATCCTGAGTTGCATTAACCATTTTCACCTTTACATCCGTACTCGCATCTTCCTGCCGAAGGAACCTTTCTGCCTCATGAAAGAATTCGTCGAGATCCTGTGGGGGATCTCGCATCAAAGATACCTTGAAATCCGAGTCCTCCCTGACTCCTGATACTGCTGCCATTAAAACCATCGATGGATCAGGCCGATCCACCGAAGCGACCGCCGCACTGAATCGAGTTAGAAAAGCTCTAAGCGATTCATCCATCCTTTGCTTTACTGATGTTAATGTCATCACATTCTTCGGCCTCTTGACGTGAACCCGAAATTGTCCCAAAAACTTTTCTACCAATTCCCTCCAAGTCCTTATAGATCCTTCTCCCAGCTGCCTAAACCACATTGCAGCTAAGTCCATTAAATACAAAGGGAAGCATCGGGCCATCACGTCCTCCGATGCCCCCAGCACCTCCTTGTGTCTGGTGTACCTCATCAAGTGATCAGTTGGGTCCGCCTTACCATCATATACCTCCATGCTAGGTAGCTTGAACTTAGGTGGATTCTGAGCCATCCTTATTTCCCGAGCAAACGGACTCCTATTCACTCCTTCCAAGTCTCTGTTGGTCAAACCGCCTCACACAGTTCTTCTGATGATTTCTACTAATCAAGTATTGTCGGTTGGGGGTTGCCCCCATGCCCCCGAGGGAACTCTGGCACATATTCCTCATGTGGTTCACTAGTAGCAACGTTAGCTCTAGCTTGTTGAACTCCTTCCAGAGGTCCTCCTGTGTTGGATCCCGTGGGCCTGCCCCCAAGCCCTTGTTGATTGCCTTCTGGCTCCGTATCTTGTCCTCCATTGGGTTCCACGACCCTAGTCCCTTGTCCTGCATCCACAGCAGCTGTAGTTGTTCCTAAGTTCTGCATCCCCGCAGCTCTCATTTGCTCGAAGAAAGTCTGCATCATTTACTGTTGGCTCTTCAATAATCTCTCCTGCAAAGAATTCGTCATAGCTTCCATTTCATCCCGAGTTATGTAGATTGAAGCCTGTCCTTCCCCAGCTCCGGAGGATGCTTGTTGACTTCCTTCCTGTTGGCTTCGCTCAGCCCTTTGCCTTCTACTGTTTTGCCTTGTCATTGTCTTCAAATCGAAACTCCTCAAACTTCTTCAAATCCAAACTTCAAATTCGATGTAGCGGGTGCTAGTCCTTCTCAGTGAAAGCACCAAAGTGTTTGTGCCAAAATTGGTCACAAACCCCAGATACCGCGAAAGCACCAGTGTATGAATACAAATCAACAATATTCAAACACAAATAACAGATCTCAGCAAATAATAAGCAGCAAATCCAAAATAACGAGCAGTGACACAAGTTTTATAGTGGTTCGGCTATCTCCGGCCTACGTCCACTCCAAAGTTTTATCCTTTTTATTAATTATCCTTGCTGGTTACAAGTGATTACAGCAGTTACAATGTCCAAATTCGAAATTAATGGTGGAAATGATGATATGGAATGATTCTGGCAGCGCCCGGACGTGCTTGTTCTCTCTCAGTTCTCCGACCCCTTTTCTGAATGACCAGGGGCTCTATTTATAGGTGTAGGAGGCTGATATTTCTCCTAAATATCCGGTAGACCACTTCTAGCACGTGAGGGGACCCATACGGCCAAATTCTGGAGATCCGGGCCCACATAGGGATCGATTCGAACTCCATTCGAATCGATAAAGAAATCATCCAATTGAATTGAAATTTGGTGAGAACATTCTTCAACATGTATGTAAGCTCCTGTGAAAATTTCATTGCATTTGGATCAACGGTCCGGAAGATATGATGGATTCGAATTTGGGGTTGTCCGTTGCCTGTCGCCTTCGAATCCATGCTTCGAACCCATGCTTCGAATCCATGCTTCGAATCCATCCAAAGCGCGTGCGTATCGATGACGTGGCGCTATTTCTCTGGGTCAATCCACCTTTGTCGCCGTGTTGAATGCTTCCCTTCCTGAAGACGCGTTCGTATCCATTTTCCACGCTTCGTCCTTATCCATAACTTTACAACGGTCATGCTCGTATCCATTAACTCGTGTCTCTCTTCGCATCGGTCCCATGAGTTCACTTCGAATCGATCCCACATGATATGGTCGACTCGAAACGAGTATGGGGACATCGATACGAAGTGGTCGTGAAGGATGGATACGAACGAGGCCTCACCTGATGGATTCGAACGAAGCTCTCACCTGATGGATACGAAAGAGACTGCAGTCCAAATGAGCCATCTGCGCCCATCCCGATCGATATAAAGCACATGGATTCGAAGATCCTCCACATTTCCTTCTGATCGATACGACCTGTATCGATCCGAATCAATATTTTCCCGATCGATGTGAAGCGCATCGATACGAACCATCCCTTATACATCTCTGGATACGAAGGAGACCTCTGCCATCATCGAGTTGAAGTCCACCTAACCTTTTCTTCTGATCGATACGAAGTAACCGAGTCGAAACCATGCCGATCGATACGAAGTGTATCGATTCGAAGTGGTATCGATACGAACCGTATCGATACGAACGTGACCCCTGATCGATTCGAACCATCCATGCGTGCCGATGGGTTCGAACAGCACGTCCTTCCTACCTTGAATCCATCATATTTCCTTCATACGAACTCCGATTAACCTGAAATTTGAAACATAGCCTTTCCTAGTCCTTATCATCATTTCCAATCAATTTCGTCCCGATTGGAGTTCAACCAAATTTTGACGACATCGATCGCCGTCTTGCTTTCAATCGATCTCCAATCCTGATATCCATCATCCCTTGCCAATTTGTTGATATTCCAGTTTTGACCAAAAAGTTGGATAACAAATATATAATAGATAAATGAAAAATCTTTAAAAAAAAATTATATCTGTTTATACATTACATCATCAGAGTACAACAAAATTCATAACACACAACTGGACGGTTATCATAACCTGTCCTCACTAAATTGACTATGCAGTTAATCAAATACTATGGAATATTCATCAAATACGTGTGATACGATTTGCAATCGAACTCGTCTTCTGAGCTCCACATCATCCTTTCCTATATCTATAATACTCGGTCTAACTCGAGCATTATAGTTAGATAACACCCAAGTCAGTCTGGAAAATCAAAGTAAGAAAACGCAGGCAATTGGATTATTAGAGTTTTCAAAATCCTTTGAAATCAAAGGTATCTCGTAAGACCACGCCACAGATAAACAAGCCGGGTTTTTACCTTACGATAGCCAAAACATTTCTCATAAAATCCTATGAAATTATAGTAGTGTCTATATACAAATACTTATTCAAATAGCCGAAATTGTTACATTATAAAATTCCATACATACTAGGTTCTACAAAAAATACTGTAAAGGCACGTAGGGAGAATGGATTTCCAACTAATGACTGGGCACTGGGGTACCACCTCTCACGGTACCTGGTCTAGATCAGCATACCGAGGATCCACCCTTGATCCCCTGTAACACAAGACTGGAGCTACCCCTTATTGGATAGTCCGAATACGATCACCCCACAGTTGGGATCAGCAACCGCCTACACAGCCGAACAAAAAGGGACCCCTAGACAGGGATGACCTTACCCTAATTGGGTGCTACCCACTTAGCCTTGCCGCATATCCCCTGATTTTCAGTCATTCCTGGTTGATGAGGTTTGAGGCTCAACGCTACCTTTTCAGAACATTTTCACTTAGAATGCTCACCGTCCCCCTGACGACGTTCTGAAATCATTCATCTATACAAGTCCTTTCCAGGTTTAAATAGAACCGAAGGCACTACTCCTACTACGTCTATTTTGGAATCACCCTCAAGATTAGTAGCTAATAGCCCTTGCACTTCACTTCTCCCTCTTCGACTCCCAGCTCTTGTCTTCCACATGAAAACGTTCAAACTGGATCGAAATGGTTTCCGGGAAATTAATCTCGATACCAGTTTCTTCAAAACCATCAGCGCATTGGCCAATATTGATAGTCCGTTATTTAACTATCAATTGACATCCACGATCAACCATCAGATTTAAATATTTTTTTCAAAATTATTAATTTCAAAATATCTTCGCAAGATATTTTCGAAACTTCAACCCTTTGAAAAAAGTTTTCAGATCACTTTCCTCTCGCAGATTAAATTCCCAAATATTGTTTATTTCCACTGTAAATTACCAATATCTTTAAAACTTTTAACTTAACTTAAAAATCCACTTAAAAACGTACTTGGCTTTTTAGGGAAACACACTTTCCTTTCACACCTTTAAAAATAAACCCCTGTTTATTTTAAAACAAATACCCATTCCTTTATAAATTCCCACTGCGAGTTTATACTTCCAACTATCCACTGATATCTTTTTTCACTTTATAAACCCAGTTTATAAATTCAATATTCTCATCTTCCTTTTAAAAACAAAGTTTCAAACATTTAATCAGTTTCCAAATTTATTTTCAAAATTAACTCCATTTTAAAAATATTTCTTTACTTATCCAAATTTATTTCAAAACTCATTAATTTCAGATTTAACTTCTTTATTATGATTAAAAACTTATTAAACTGAAAATACCAATTTCATACTTTTTCCAATTCTTCCTTATCTTTTCCAAAAAAATTTAGTCATTGAAATTTAAAAATAAATTCTTTATCCCTTTAAATAATATCACTTAAGTTTAAAAATTCATTTATTCCTATTTTTCAAAAATCTCCTTTCGCATGCTCAGAATTATTTATCTGAATTTAAAAATCAACTTTATTTATTTTATATTTTGTCCTTCTCTTTTTTCCAATTCATTCTTTAATTATCCAAATTCTCTATAATTATTTTACTTAAAAATTCTCTCTTTTATTTTCCCTTCAAAAATCCAATCTATATATTTTTGATAACTCAGTATACCGAAATATATTCAATCAAACTATAGCATCCAATATTTTCAGTTACCAATATAATCTATCTCGGATCATTAAATAAATCAAATCATAGAATATTAAAACAATCTAAATATTTTGAAGAATCTAGTTGTATCCCTCCAACCTGTTTCCCTACATCCATAGATGTTAGCATAACAATTTGAAATACCAATCTCGCTACAAGGTGGGACATAGCGGTAAAAAGGGTCATCCGCTATTATGCGCGGCGCATAGGGTCTCGTCCACTATATAATGCCGGAAATCAATCACTCCAACACACACACACACACACACACACACACACACTATTATACATAATATCATATGCAGACAATTCAAACAATAATTTAAATTTTAAAGGTAATCCAAATGAGTGAGATTAACTCACCCTTTATTTTGCCGTTTGCAATCCATTCCAAACTGGTTTGCTTCTATGATTTTAAACCTTGTATAAACATTATACAATTTATTACTATTTGAATTAATTTAATAATCAATTTCCATGTAATAATTTTAATTGACTAGTGATTTAATTAAACTATTAATGTCTCTTTTGAAACTACGTATAAAAATAAATTATAGATTTCAAAAATCTACTTTCATAAATTCCTCAAACATTTTAAAATCGCTACATATTTTCAAAATCTTTTCTATATATATAATTAACTAAGATAGGCATGTGTATATAATTTTTTTCTCTTTTTTTCAATAAATAATCAAAACAAGTATTTACTTTACCGTTCATAAAAATATCTTCCAATAAAGTAGATATATACATACACACATTTTCCTTTATTGTGAATAACAAAAAGTTCCTTTATTGTTAAATTTTTGCAAAAGAAATAGTACCCTACGACTTTAAATTAAAAAGTTTTAAGCTATCTAATACAGAATAAATTGAATTAAATTACCTTAACAAGTCGTCTACCCAGAGCTCACTACATCGTCACTGCTTTAGCCACCATTGTGGTGCAATCACACAAACCCACCTACTCATCGAACGCCGCGCGTCCCAGCTACACCGAAAATCCCTAGCACAAATCACGACTTGTCAATTTGACTTCAAAACAGCCGAGCCCATGATCCGAGAACCAACCAAAATGAACAGCTACTGTCGCTGACCTAATCACCTACGCACGCTCCTCCAAGCTTCTGACTGAGCTCGACGACCCAGGATGAAAATATTCTTCGAAAAAGTTTGGCCATACGAACGTGATTTCAAATCGCGTCATAGCCTTCTAAAAAGAAGTGACGAACGGCAAGAAATGAAGGTTTGACTGATTGGAACGAAGAGATTGGCTTGGAAATTAATTTCGAATGCCTATATTTTATTTTTTTGTAAGACTTAGGGAAAAGAAGAAGGAATCACGATTTATCTGAGCTTGATTTCTTATTTATTTATAAAACTACGTTCGACCATTTGTTTTGTTTTGAACCCATTTGCTTATATATGGTTTAAAGAGAACACGGGAAAGATAAGAGAAGACATTAGCTTGCTCGAGTTAACAAGCTACACTACTCTAAAAGGATGTGAAAAAATTTTGTAGTGAAAGGAAATTTGATCGGTCAAATATTATATTTAAATTTAAATTTAAACCGCCTTGAAAATCATAGCTCAAAATTTTGACCTCCAATTGAGGCGTGCCGCTAGGCATTTATAATGTTGAACCCCTATTCTGAATGCAATGGAAAAGGTTTCGAGTCCTAATTCGATCGTATGGAGAAGCTAGCTTTTTGGACCCAGTTATTGTATTACATTTTCGATATAAATCTCAGCGTGCTTATCTACCGTACGTCCTCACGACAATCCAAACACTACGAAAATTGAAATCCTATAATACTACACTATTACACATCCAATGGAACTGGTTTCGTCAAAACCCGAGACGTGCCTCGAAAGGCTATTTTTAAATATCAATTTAAACGATATATTTTCAAAACTGGATAAAACACTTCCAAATTCAATTCTAAAGCTTTCATTATCATCAATACTTTTAATATAAATTTTATAAGCCTTTGAAACATTTTTTTAACAGGCATAAAAAGGAAGATTAAATATTTTACCCAACTTCAACAATTAAATTCAATAATTTGATTGTCGAATAAATAGTGATATTTGAAATTCAAGTTAAACTAACTTTCAAATATTTAAAATCAATTATATATTTCAATTTCAAATATCTAGAAATTCTAGATCATCACATTCCTCCCCCTTAAAAGAATTCGTCCCCGAAATTACTTGTTAAGAGGAATGGTCCATACCCAAAAATCCAACTGTTTTTAACAACTTCCCCAAACTAATATTTTAATACAGACACATTATCACTTTTGCTAACTTTTCAAAACTCATCTATAACTTTCAAATGATATTATTTACTAACCATTTCAAATTTTAATTTAAAACCAAGTTTTAAATTTCAAAATTTCTCAAAATTTTTTAGACTCCCTATATTTTCGAAAAATTTCGCCAACATCTCCTTTGCGCGGCAAGCTCGGTACAACCACAAAATGCCTCTACGGGTCCCTAAATTTCAAAAGAAAACAAAATGCCAAGTGGCTAGATCAGAAAACCATCAAATTTCGTATAGAAATTTAAATACATAACTTTTTGTCGAGCAATTTCATTTATCTTCTGAAATCAAAAATCCCAATTCCCTTTTGCTTTTAAAACACCTGTATACTACTTAGCAATAATATCCAATCACAGTATTAAAAATCATTTCATACATTTCTTTACAAAAGTTTCAATATTTATTTCATTCAACCCCGTACGATGCACATATATCATCCGTATGCAATACCAAATTCGATTACTTACTCGATCACACTATTTCACTTCTGAACTAGTATTGTCCACTCAACTTCCTAGTGCGGACTGAGATATGGTTTATTGATCAGAAGTCATCGTTCTCCTTGCATAGCCATAACTATGATAGAGAATTTCTAGAATCAGTCAAAAATCCATATCCAGGATTCACGTCGAAAATCAATGAAAAATCCTAACTCGGATTGATATAACTATCTCGAAATTCTGTGCTCGAATCTGGATCAAATCGCTATGCGAATAAAGTAATATACATACATCTTACATATTTATATCCATTGATTATTAGCTATATCAGTTCTCTTTTATTCACATTCATTTTAATTTCTATTCACTTATTTACAACCATCCCATTTCACAACTTCCAATTTAATTTTCATCCAATTATTAACTTAGTATACTTTCAATACTAAATTTACTTAAGAACTTTCACCCTTAACTTTTCTTAGGTTTAATATAAATATTCTATATGCTTTAATATTTATTTTTACTTCACTACTTAAGCTTTTATATCTATTTTTATTTGACTTAAAATTTTAACTCAATTCTGAATTCAATTTTATCTTCAATTCTTAATTTATTTCCAAATCAAATTAAATATTGAATTCTATTCACCTTATCTCAACCTATATTTATTTAATCCATTTCTTAAACTAATCCCACTTACCAATTATTCATATCTCAAACACTTCTATTTCCAAACTTTAATTATTTTTAGTCCGCTTAGAACATTTTTTTCTTCAACTTCACTTTACTATGCACAATTTAAATTAAATAACATCCTAATATTCAATTTTAATTCATTTACTTACCATTTAAATCAATTAGTTTACTTACTATTTTTAATCTCAAAATTTTGTTTTATTTAGTCCAACCTGTCTAATTTCCCATTAAACTTAATTCCAACATTCAATTTCAATTCCTTTCGCTTACAAATTTAAATTCATTTATTCATTCACAAATTCATTTCCAACTAATAAATTTTATATTCAATAACTTATTTCATTTAGCCTACTTAGATTTATTTCCTCAACATCCACTCTTTATTTGACTTGGTTTGGTTACATTCTAATTAAAATCAAACTTCAAGCTTCTATAAGTTCTCCAATTTATTTACCTTATGTTTGCTACTTCTTTTAATTCAATTCAATTGATTGGCTTACATTCTAACTTATTTCGTTCTCTTTACTTACTTCAAGTTTTTAACTCTTCTTCAAGTTAAATCTTTCTTACAGTTTCCAAATTTATAAGCTATTAAACCCATTTATAATTCCACAAAAGTTTTCAATTTGCTTCCAGAATTTTAAACAATTTCACAACATTTCAGAATCACCTTTGAAATCAATTATTTCTTTGAATCTCAAAACCAAACCTAGCTTTGCAAACAACTCCAATTTAAAATCTCCAAACAGCAATTCCTCCCATGGAAACTCGAAAATAAACATCGATGATGCTGCAGTCATCACCGAAGTTGTGACGACCCAAAATTTTTAGGCATTTGAAATTGGAATATTTAACTAATTTTAAATATCTGCAAGATAGTTTAACTTGGATTTCAAACATCAGTTTGAATTTGGCGTTTGAATTTATTGAATTTAATAATTTGAATTTGGGTAAATTATTGAATCTTCAGTTTTAAGCCTGTTAAAAATAATTTGAAGGCTTATAAAATTTATAATGATGATACAGAAGATAATAGAATGGTTCAAATGTAATTTAAAGATGATTTGTTAAGTTTTAATAATATATCGTTTAAATTGAATTTAAAAATAGCCTTCCGGGGCACAATCTCGGAAATCGACGAAACTAGTTCCATTGGATCCATAATAGTTAGTTATTGTCGGATTTCAAATTGCCTAGCGTTTGATTTACCGTTTTCTCGTACGGGTAAGAAATGCGTTGAAATTAAAATCGATAATTTAATATTTTAAATTGATTTAAAAAGCCAACTTCCACATACGATTTAATTAGCCTCCGAAACACGTTTCATTGTGTTCAGAATGAGGGTAAAACCTTATCATCTCCCGTCGGCACGCGTTGTTTGGAGATCGTTTGGGAAAATTGTTCAAAAGTGAATTAAATAATAAAATAATTTGATTACACACATATATATATATATATATATATATATACGCTTAACAGCCGAACTCTAATCTATTTTTCACGGCCGCCGTTTAAAAATTTTCGATGGCAGAAATCGTCATGCCTTCCTCTCCACTTTTCTTCTAATCCATCAACTTTCTATAAAATTCATCAACTAGAGAATCGAAGAGCTCCTCGACCTCTTTAAATCCGACGGTCAAAATCGATGGAAGCGGGGTAGATTCGCCATAATCTTGGCTCGAAGGTCGCGCATTCTTTCACAAAATTTGAGGTGTAGAGATGACCGAGCTTCGCTATTCTTCGGCCGAAGGAGGAGGTGGTGATGGCGCTCCGTTTGGCGCTCGTGGATCGTGTCTAAGTGGCTTGTGGTGGCGTTGGTGATCGAGGTTTGGGACGTGTTTGGGTTCGAACCTGATGTTCGAGTGTTACAGAAGAAGGTTGCGGCCGTTTTTTTTGTTCGGTATATAAAAAAAAGAAGAGAAAATTTGTTTTAAATTGGTAATTGAAACTTATAAATTTCGTATCTTGTGCATACGTTGTCATATTTCAACGAAACAAGAAGCGTCGGAATCGCAACGACGCGATCTACGCACTGTAGCAGATCTGGAGATGTTTGAAGCAAGCAGAAATTTTGAATTAAAATGAACGGTTCGATTCAATTTAAAACGCTCGTCGAACTCAAGGTGAGTTAATCTCACTGACATCTGGTACCATTTAATTTAAATAATTTAGATTGTTGATTGGTTGTTTAGTTGTATGTGACAATTATTATCAGATTCGATCTATATTTATTATTGTGCTAACATCTTTGGATGCAGGAAAACAGGTTGGAGGGATCCAACTGGATTCCTCGTAATATATAAATTATTTTCATAATAGATGATGCATTTTATTTATATACCGTGAAAGATTAAATTGGGAGTTAAATTGTGCTGTGATATGATTGGATAAGTATAATTTGGGATTCTAAAATATAAATAAAATAAATTGGGTGTTAGGGTGTTAACCGATCTGAGAAGATCAATGGTGGTGGCTAGAGATGATCAACGGCACCGTGCATGTGCACTGTGCATTGATGATTTGGTGACTTTGGTTTTGGTTGGTTCTCGAGTTAATTGTTGCTTGGCTCGAAGTATTTGGGTCTTAAATTGTTTTAAACTTAAATCATAAATAAGAAAATGTTTTCATTTTAAAGTTAATAAAGGATTAATGATTTGTGCTTCATTAAATTAGTAGGGTAATTAAAATGGATAATTAATTAATTCAATTAATTAATGAATTAGGTTAATTAATTTAGTAATTAATGGTTTGAATTAATTAATTAAGGTTTAAGTTAATTAATTAAGTTTAATTAATTTAGAATAATCATTGGTGGTTTGATAGGTAATTACTTAATGTAATTAATAAAATATAATTACTTAGGGAAGTAATTAATTAATAAATACCGGATGTAATTAGTCGAATGATGATTTGTTAATAGAAGTAATTTGGGTATAATTACTTTGTGTAATTAATCAAGAGATTAATTAAGATAATTAATTAAGGAGTAATTAATTTATTTAATGAAGTAAATAAAAAGTTATTAATTACAGGTTGAGATTAATAAAGAGTGATTAATATTTGTGTTTTAATTAATTATTAATTACTTAATGGAATTAATTTAGATTAGGATAATTAAAATGTAATTAGCGATCATTAATTTATATAATTAATGATGTAATTAAAGGTTGATTAATTAAGATTAATTAATCAACAATAAGTGATTTATGAGTAATTAATTGATATAAGTAATTAAAGATTATGTAACTAATTATAGTTAATTAATTTGTGAAGTAATTAAAGATTAATTACTGTTTTCGGTTACGAATAATTAATTTGCGTAATTAATTAAAGATGATTACTTGAATTTAATTGAAGGATAATTAATCCAGGGTGATTAATTGGGATGGATAATTAAGGGATGATTAATTAATTAATTTGAAATTAATTAATGTTAAGTGAAGGAATCTGGGTGATTGAGGTTAGTAATTCAATTAGAATTAATTAAATACTTTTTGGAAGCGATCAAGTTTGCTTATGGATGATTGAATGGTATTGGATGCTTTGAATGAGTTGATATCTCCAATATGAAATGTTTTGGAGTATCATAAGTTTAGGCGGACAGGATATTGTGGTTATCTATCAATGATGAATTGTTGTGTAAAGGGAAATCCTGTATTTAAAGTTTAAAGTGTAATTCATTTGGATAATTTGGGTTAGGATGACATGAGACTCGAAGAGACAGGGGCCGGGTACTAGAAAATACGCCAAACCACTTCGAATTTTTATAAATTGATATATGAAATCAATAGGTGGAATGAAATGATTTAAGTGAATTGGACTATTTAATCTAAGTTTTGGTACTTAGAAAATTGATGTGTGAAATAAGTGATGTCTGTAACAAATTGTGAATTTGTTAATTGATACGAGTTGCCCCGGGTTTTAAATAAGTTCTATGCATTGGAATTTCATGTTGGATGAGTTTACTCACGCTGACTTCCAGCCTGAACTGGGTGTTTGTTATTATATTTTATCCGCTGCGAATGTGGGATGTTGTTGTTTCTGTTCTTCTATATCTTTCTTATTTTTCCTAACTATCTAGAATTTTCGGGATCGAAAATTCTAGGTCGTTACAGTTGGTATCAGAGTATAAGGTTAAGCGAGAACCTTGGCTCTGGTGGGAGTACTCATTAAGGATAGGGTCAATTTTACCCTAGAATGAGTTGAGTGTGTGTGTGTGTGTGTGTGTATTTCTGATATAAAGATTTTAAATGATTTTATATAAGAATATATTTTGATATATATATAAAGCAATATTTCTTACTAATAAATGTTAAGGTAATTGGTTGTTAAATTATTGGAATTAATTTAAGAAGCAACAGAAATACAACCAAACCGAAATTTGATGAAGATTATTTTGAAATGGATACAAACTGAAATTAAAATCTTGAATTTGGGAAAAGTTTCAGAATAAGATAATAATGAATTGGTTCCAGATATGATAATCTTGGCTATTATCATAAATAGTTATTGTGTTTAATAATGATATCTTTGTTAATAAGTAAGCCAAATGAAGTAAACTTTTAAGACAAGTATAACTTCTAAATAGAAGTGGGTTTTAAGTTGTGGAATTTTAAAACCTAAATCTAGAAACATTTGAATTGTTTCAAAATGTTAATAGAAATTTGTTGTAAATTAAAAACCAAAGGTGGTTTAAAATTTAAGGATGACTTGGTGTGTAAAGGAAATAATATGTATATATGAGGAATATACATAATATCAAAAATAGTTTGAATAAACTCTAAATGTTGAGTTTTAAATTTCGAATGAGATGTGATGCCCAAAGTAATAAGTTTTAGAACTTATAAGTGGGGAGATTATTAATGTGAAGTTTAAAATTTAAAATGGGAATTCAAATTGGATAAGGTTGGCTGGATTAAGTAAGTTGAACATAACTTTGGAAAAGTTAAATAAGTTAACAAGCAAACTGAATTGGAAATTTCAAGATGAAATTGGGATTTAATTTGGAAGGTTGAATGGTCAATTTGAATTGGATTAATTTGGAAAAATAATAATTGAAAATGAGTTCAAATTCAAATGGAAATTGGGATTAATTCATATAGAAATTGAAATGATTTGAAATTGAAGTGGATTCAATTTGAAATTAGTCTAAACTAATTTGAATAATTTGGAATTGTAATTAAAGCGAATACGCTTAAAATCAAATGGAATTTGATTTGAGTTCGGAAAGAAACTGAGGTTAATTCAACTTGAATTGGGGATAAATCAAGTTCAAGGGAAGTTGAAGTTATTCAAATCTGAATTGAGTCAATTTAAATGGAAGTGGAAATTTAAATTGAATTGATGGGGAATTGAATAGTTTGGCTCTGGACTATTTTCAAAATAAATTATTTTAGTATAAATCTACTTTCATAACTATTTACTATACAACTTTTCTTTTTAAATTCCAAAACTATCTTATATTTACTTAACAACTACTTTCGGAACTATTTAACCATTTTACAACTATTTTATAAACTAATTACTATTTTCCAACTACTTCATAACTAGTTACTATTTTACCACTATTTTGCAATTATTTTACTATTTTTCAACTATTTTACAATTACTTAACTATTTTATAGCTATTTTACAAACTAATAATTATTTTTCAACTACTTGCCTATTTTTAAAATTTTCAAGCTATTTACTAAATATAAACTGGTCGGAGTTCAAACTGTTATTGATTAAATACCCAACTGAGGTAAGAATTGAAGTGATAATCCAAATGACGATTAAGGCAATGTGAATAAGTGAATAAAATCAAAGTGAGGATGAATAGAAAGGGAATTGATTTGGCTAATAGTCAGTGAAGTTAGATATGTAGGATGAACGTATATTATTCTATTCGCATAGTGATTTGATCCAGATTTGAGCACAGAATTTCGAGATAGTTATATCGATCCGAGTTGGGATTTTTCCCTCGATTTTGGACGACGAACCTGGTTATGGATTGTTGATTGGTTCTGGTTATTATCTATCATAGTTATGGCTATGCAAGGAGAATGACGGTTTCTGATCAAGAAACTAGATCTGAGTCCGCACTAGGAAGTAGGGTGGACGATACAAGTTCGGAAGTGAAATTGTGTGATTGAGTGAGCAATCAGATTGGTATAGCGAAAGGATGATATGTGTACATCGTACGGGTTTGAATGAAATTGATACTGGGAATTTGTGAATAAGAAATGTGAAATGGTTTTTTGTAATGGAAGGAATATTTTGTGAAATATACAATGAATAATGGTGGAAATTGGATATTTCTATAGTAAAAGTTTACTTTATGGAAGTGGGTAAATTTGGTAAGTGACTTTATAAAAGAGTGATAAAATTTGAATATTGATTTAGAATAAAAAAAGTTATATATCTTTGTTATATAAGATAAAACTCCCCTTGGTGAATCTATAGCCAAAATAAATGGTTTTTGAAAGTATTTGAAGTATAAAAAGGGTTTTATACAAGTTTGAAATGATCCAAAGATTTTTATCAAGGATTATATATATCTATATATAAAGGATCTTATGAGGATTTTGGAAAAAGGTTTGGGAACCTTTGGATTTGGAAAGGCTTTTGACTTTTGGGTAAAATCAATATTAGAATTTGGAAAGCCTAGTTTGAGAATTATCGATTTTGGGATAATCGATTTTTTGTAAAGGAGCTTTATATGAGAATCATACTAGGTGCAAGATTTGGAAGATACTATATGTGTATAGTATAAAGTGTTTTGAAAATGGCTCTTGGGAAAATGGCGCTCCCTTGAAATGAACTTTTCAGGAATGCCACATAATGGTACTGCCTTGAACCCTAAGGGGGGAATTCTAAAGTTGATACTGTGAGGAGTCCGGACGAAACTAGTTCCTGAGGATTATGAGTAGTGTGCAGCGAAAATCGAGGGCGCTGATGCCTACAGAGGCATTTGGCTTATGCTGTGACGATAGTGTAACTCGATGTCACTGCGATCTACTGCAGACCATAGCGAAATTCATGTGTGCTGCTGAGAGCCAACAGTCTATGTTTGATTTTATATCGGTAGACTGCGACCTATGGTAACATAGCGAAAGTCGTGCATGCCACTGAGAGCCAACAGTCTACGTTTGATTTTATATCGGTAGACTGCGACCTATGTGGAAGTGGAGAAGTTTCATTTTTGACAGCGAAAATCGAGGGCGTTGATGCCTACAGTTACATGGACTTTTTCTGTGATGGCAACGTAACCCTGGAATGTAACTGTGATCTGTTGTGGGTTCCATGGTGTAATCGAGGGACGTGGAGTGCCTACAGTTACATGGACTTTTGCTGCGATGGCAATGTAACTGCGACCATGGATGGGGGTGATGATTTCCAGAGCATTCTCACCAAAGATATTTCCTCTATTTTCAAAAAATGTTTTCTATATTTTCAATAAAATTATTTTTCCAAGTATTTTCACTGGGTGTTGAAAATGGGTTTACCAAGTACTTATAGATTTTCAGTCCTATGCCTGATCAATGTATGATCGAATTTCTATGAGAAAGATGATGGACTGGTTGAAACATCGAGTTATAAGAAGTACTTTTATAAAAAGCTATTTTAATAGTATTATGTAAATTTAAAGGTATTTCTAAAATTTTAAAATAAAGGAGTAAGCTAGTTAGCAAATAAATTAGTTAAGTGCGTATGTTAATAAGATTTAAATTAGTTAAACAGAAGTTAAATTAGGAGTCATTAATGGAGTTTGGAAATGAAAACTTGAGTTATAAATTAAATTTGACTTGAATTGTTAGTAAATGGAATACAATTGGAATGTTGTTGAATAAAAAGGAAGTTGGATTGAAACAGAAATGGTTTGAATTCCAAATTAAGTTCAAGAAGGTAGAAATAAATTGAAAATGGCCTTGTAATTAGTTAAATGAGTCGTGAATGAATTGAATTTGGAAATTAAATTTATAATAACTAATCAAATAAATTTGTAGATTAAAATGAGATTTGATTGAAATAGAACCAAGTTAAATTGAAAAGGAAAATTTATTTTGCAAATGAAGTAAGCTTAAGTTTTGAAGTTGGACTAAATTAAAGTAAATTAACATAAGTTTAAAATTTATAGAAGCTCGACTTCAAGTAGGAAGGGTATACCATTAAATAAAAGCTTGGATTGAATTAATATGGGAATGGTTAGTAGTATACAAGCATGGAATGTGTTGAGCCAAATAAAATGGTTGTGAATGAATTAAAATGAAAGGAATTAAATATAAATTGAGTCAAAATCAATTTAAATTGGTTATAAAACTTAAGCAATTATTTATTCACATGGATGTCATCAAATTGCATAGAATGAATTGTCGTTTGACGTAAATGAAGGTAATTAAATTTCTATAAGTTGATAGAGATTAAATAAGTTGATTTTGAAATCAATTGAACTGAATATTAGCTTGTTTGGGTTAAAAAAAAATTGAATGTAAGAAATGAGAGTGTAAACCATCAAAATTGAATGGAATGGCATATGAATTGGTTGAAAGCAATCGAATTAGTTTTGAAATCATATAAATTGCTCATGGAAGGTGTTTGGTGCATGTTGCTTATGAAATGCATGTGTTTAGCTATTGAAAGTAAGTGAAATGTTAATATATTTCGTATATTTAGTACTTACATGTTTGAATTGAGTAAGTACATATACTGGGAAGCCATTTGGCTGGATTTGGACGCGCTAATTGCTACAATAATAAGCCATTTGCTTAAAAATGCTAAATTAAGGTACGCTTACGCAATAAAATAGGAAATATGAACTGTTTTTGTTTTTCCCGACCATGTGGGTCAATGTATATATATTTATACCTCTTGTCAAATTGCAAAAGCTCCTCCGTACAAAGGAGACTCTGCCAAAAATTTTCGAAAATTTTGTGAGTTAGAATTTTTTTGAATATTTTGGAAAAATTTTGTTAGCGCCAAAACGATTTCAAATTGGAATTGACATAAGGAATTTTGAAAATGGAGATTGAAACTAATTTTTTAGTTGGAACTAAAGAATAGGAAAGTGAAATTGGGATTTTTGATTTCAGAGGATAAACTGAAATTTGCTCGGCAAAGGTATGTTTCTAAATTTCTGTATGAAATTTGATTGGGTTTTTGATCTAGCCACTTGGCTTTTCGTTTTCTTTTGGAATTTGAGGGCCCGTAGAGGCATTTTGTAGTTGTATCGAGCTAGCCGTCTAAAGGAGACGCTGGCAAAAATTTCAAAAATTTAGAGAGTTAGAAATTTTTTGAGAAAGTTCTGATAATTTAAATTTGAATTTAAATTTAAATTTGAATTGTTAAGCAAATAATATTATTGGGACTTAAGGATAAGTATGGAAAGCTAAAAAAAGGGTTAGTGTGTCTTTAATAAAAAGTTTGTTTTGAGAATTGTTTGGGATTGTTTGGTTTTGGGAAAAAGTAAATGGGTATTGGACCATTCTTCTTAACTAGCAATTTCGGGGACGAAATTCTTTTAAGGGGGAGGAATGTGACGGCCCGAAATTTTTAGGCGTTTGAAATTGGAGTATTTAATTAATTTTAAATATTTGCAAGATAGTTTAACTTGGATTTCAAATATCAGATTGAAATTGGCGTTTAAATTTATTGAATTTAATAATTTGAATTTGGGTATATTATTGAATCTTCAGATTTAAGCCTGTTATAAATAATTTGAAGGCTTATAAAATTTACAATGATGACACTGAAGATAATAGAATGGTTAAAATATAATTTAAAGATGATTTGTTCAGTTTTAACAATATATCGTTTAAATTGAATTTAAAAATAGCCTTCTGGGGCACAGTCTCAGAATTCGACGAAACAGTTCCATTGGATCCGTAATAGTTAGTTATTATCTGATTTCAAATTCCCTAGCGTTTGGATTTACCGTTTGCTCGTACGGGTGAGAAACGCGTTGAAATTAAAACAAGTAATTTAATATTTTAAATCGATTTAAAAAGCTAACTTCCACATACGATCAAATTAGCCTCCGAAACATGTTCCATTGTGTTCGAAATGCGGGTAAAACCTTATAATCGACTGTCGGCACGCGTTGTTTGGAGATCGTTTGGGAAAATTATTTAAAAGTAAATAAAATAATAAAATAATTTGATTACACGTATATATATACGCTTAACAGCCGAACCCTAGCCTAGTTTCACGACCGCTGTTTAAAACATTTCGATGGCCGAAATCGTCGTGCCTTCCTCTCCACTTTTCTTCTAATCCATCAACTTTCTGTAAAATTCATCAACTAGAGAATCGAAGAGCTCCTCGACCTCTTTAAATCCGACGGTCAAAATCGATGGAAGCGGGGTAGATTCGCCAGAATCTTGGCTCAAAGGTCGCGCATTCTTTCACAAAATTTGAGATGTAGAGTTGACCGAGCTTCGCTATTCTTCGGGCGAAGGAGGAGGTGGGGATGGCGCTCCATTTGGCGCTCGTGGATCGTGTCTAAGTGGCTTGTGGTGGCATTGGTGATCGAAGTTTGGGACGTGTTTGGGTTCGAACCTAATGTTCGAGTGTTGTAGAAGAAGGTTGCGGCCGTTCTTTTGTTCGGTATATAAAAAAAGAAGAGAAATTTTGTTTTAAATTGGTAATTGAAACTTATAAATTTCATATCTTGTGCATACGCTATCAGATTTCAAAGAAACATGAAGCGCCAGAATTGCAGCGACGCGATCTACGTCCTATAGCAGATCCGGAGATGTTTGGAACAAGCGAAAATTTTGAATTAAATCGAACAGTTCGATTTAACTTAAAAATTTATACGCTCGTCGAACTCAAGATGAGTTAATCTCACTCACATCTGGGTACCATTTAATTTAAATAGTTAATATTTAGATTGTTGATTGGTTTTTTAGTTGTATGTGATAATTATTATCAGATTCGATCGATATTTATTGAGCTTACATCTGTGGATGCAGGGAAACATGTTGGAGGGATCCAACTGGATTCGTCACAATATATTTATTATTTTCATAATAGATGATGCATTTTATTTATATATTGTAAAAGATTAAATTGGGAATTAAATTGTGCAATGTTATGATTGGATAAGTATAATTTGGGATTCTAAAATATAAATAAAATAAATCGGGTGTTAGGGTGCTAACCGATCTGAGAAGATCAATGGTGGGGGCCAGAGATGATCAACAACACCATGCATGTGCACTATGCACTGATGATCTGGTGACTTTGGTTTTGGTTGGTTCTCGAGTTAGTTGTTGCTTGACTTGAAGTATTTGGGTTTTAAATTGTTTTAAACTTAAATCATAAATAAGAAAATGTTTTCATTTTAAAGTTAAATAAGAAAATGTTTTTTCATTTTAAACTTAAATCATTAAATTAGCAGGGTAATTAAAATGGATAATTAATTAATTCAATTAATTAGTGATTTGGGTTAATTAATTTACTAATTAAGGGTTTGAATTAATTCATTAAGGTTTAAGTTGATTAATTAAGTTTAATTAATTTAGAATAATCACTGGGCGGTTTGATATGTAATTACTTAATGTAATTAATAAAATATAATTACTTAGGGAAGTAATTAATAATTACTGGACGTAATTAGTTGAATGATGATTTGTTAATATAAGTAATTTGGCTATAATTACTTTGTGTAATTAATCAAGAGATTAGTTAAGATAATTAATTAAGGAGTAATTTATTTATTTAATGAAGTAAATAAAAAGGTAGTTAATTACAGGTTGAGACTAATCAAGAGTGATTAATATTTGTGGTTTAATTAATGATTAATTACTTAATGGAATTAATTTAGATTACGATAATTAAAAATGTAATTAGCAATCATTAATTTATAATTAATGATGTAATTAAGGTTGATTAATTAAGAATAATTAATCAATAATAAGTGATTTATGAGTAATTAATTAATATAAGTAATTAAGGATTAATGTAATTAATTATAGTTAATTAATTTGTGAAGTAATTAAAGATTAAATATTGTTTTTGGTTAAGAATAATTAATTTCTGTAATAAGTAGAGATCATTACTTGAATGTAATTGAACGATAATTAATCCAGCGTGATTAATTAGGATGGATAATTAAGGGATGATTAATTAATTGATTTGAAATTAATTAATGTTAAGTGAAGGAATCTAAGTGATTGAGGTTCGTAATTCAATTAGAATTAATTAAATACTTTTTGGAAGCAATCAAGTTTGCTTATGGATGATTGAATGGTATTGGATGCCTTGAATGAGTTGATATCTCCAATATGAAATGTTTTGTAGTATCATATGTTTGGACGGACATGATATTGTGGTTATCTATCAATGATGAATTGTTGTGTAAAGGAACATCTTGTATTTAAAGTTTGAAGTGTAATTCATTTGGATAACTTGGGTTAGGATGACATGAGACTCGAAGAGACCAGGGCCGGGTATTAGAAAATATTCGAAACCACTTCAAATTTGTATAGATTGATATATGAAATCAATATGCTGGAATGAAATGATTTAAGTGAATTGGACTATTTAATCTAAATTTTGGTACTTAGAAAATTGATGTGTGAAATAAGTGATGTCTGTAACAAATTGTGAATTTGTTAATTGATACGAGTTGCCCCGGGTTTTAAATAAGTTCTATGCATCGGAATTTCATGTTGGATGAGTTTACTCACGCTGGCTTCCAGCCTGAACTGGGTGTTACTTTGATGTAATGCTCGGATCAAACCGAGTATTACAGATTTTTAGGTAAGGACATTCTGGAGATCAGGAGACGGGCTGGATGACAGGAACGTATGGAGAGTTCCCTCTATATTATATTGTTGTATATATCTGAGTCATGTTGATTGTATATGTATGTATGTTGTAACTCTGATGTATTAAAGTGAAATTTGATAAGTACAGTTTTCCTTTGTACAATTGATATTATTTGTTATTATATTTTATCCGTTGCGAATATGAGATGTTGGTGTTTCTGTTCTTCTATCTCTTTCTTCTTTTTCCTAACTATCTGGAATTTTCGGGATCGAAAATTCTGGGTCGTTAGAGAAGTTATTTTCCAATGGCCGAAGTGAGTTCGGTGCTTTTATTATTTTCAAAAAACCCTTCCCAAATATTTTTAAATACCAAATCTCACCAGATTTCAAATCCAGCTCAAAAATATTCCCAAATAATATCACCATTATTTCTCCAAAACATTTGAAAACCAATTTCAAACCCAATGGAATTTTAACTTTTCCTAAAATTCCAAATTCCAAATTCATTCCGTTTATATTCAATTACAAATCACATTGACAATTCACATTTACAAATTCCATTTGTATATGAATTTATTTCATAGCTTTTACTTATGATTTTCAAACTCTTAATAAGTTTCTACACAATAATGATAATAATTTAACATTATTGTTCCTTAACAACCAAGCAGCCATATACTATAATAATTTATAAAAATTATTTCTTTTCTATACAAAAATAATTTGCGTAAAATTATTTCATTTACCCTATTTTAAAACAATGTTGTGTCGGTTTATCTTGTTCAAGAGTTTAGAAACCCCTATCGATGACATGACATCTTACATATCGACCAGAATCCATAAACACTCAATCGATAAGTCAACACAATATAAAAACCATTTTTTATATTCACTAACAAATACACGCTCACATCTATTAATACACTCAAACTCATTCTAGAGCACTACGGACTCTATTTCAGTGAGTAATCCCCACCAAAGCCAAGATTCTGGCTTAACCTTCATCTCTAGTACCAACTGTAATGACCCGATTTTTCGATGCCCAAAAATCGATATTAATACGTCCACTGTATCAAATGCCGAAAATCGAATGCCGGAAAATTGAACCATTAGTGTTAAAGAAGAAGGAGTTAGAAGAAGAAATCGAAACAATATCAGAATTTCACAATCGCAGCGGAACAATATATAATAGATAAATGACAAATCTTTTAAACAAAAAGAATTATATCTGTTTATACATTACCTCATTGGAGTGCAACAAAATTCATAACACACAACTCAACGGTTATCATAACATGTCCTCACTAAACTGACTATGTAGTTAATCAAATACTACGGAATATTCATCAAATACGTGTGATACGACTCGCCATCCAGCTCGTCTCTTGAGCTGCATGTATCCTTTCCCGAGCATTATAGTTAAATAACACCCGAGTCAGTCTGGAAAATCAGAGTGAGAAAACACATTCAATTGGATTATTAAAGTTTTCAAAATCCTTTGAAATCAAAGGTATCTCGTAAGACCACGCCACAAATAAACATGTCGGGTTACGATAACCAAAACATTTCTTGTAAAATCCTCTGATATTATAGTAGTGTCTATATATAAATACTTATTCAAATAGCCGAAATTGTTACATTATTAGATTCCAGCAATACTAGGTTCTACAAACAAAACCATAAAGGCACGTAGGGAGAATGGATTTCCAACTAATGACATGGCACTGGGGTACCACCTGTCAAGGTACTTGGTCTAGATCAACATATCGAGGATCCACCCTTAATCCCCTACAACACAAGACCGGAGCTACCCCTTACTGGATAGTCACAATAAGATTACCCCGCGGTTGGGATCAACAACCATCCACACAGCCGAATAAAAAAGGACCTCTAGACAGGGATGAACCTACCCTAATTAGGTGCTACCCACTTAGCCTTGCTGCATATCACCTAATTTTCAATCATTCTCGGTTGACGAGGTTCGAGGCTTAGCGTTACCTTTTTAGAATATTTTCACTTAAAATGCTCACCATCCTCCTGATAATGTTCTGAAAGCATTCATCCATACAAGTCCGTTCCGGGTTCGAATGGAATCGAAGGCACTACTCCTACTACATCCATTTTGGAATCACCCTTAGGATTAGTAGCGAATAGCCCTTGCACATTACTGCTCCCTCTTCGAATCCAAGCTCTTGCCTTCCTCACGAAAATGTTCAAACCGGATCGAAGTGGTTTTCTGAAAATTAATCCCGATCCCGGTCTCTTCGAAATGATCAGCCATTGGCCAATATTGATAGTCGGTTACTACCAAATAACATCCATAATCAACCATCGGATTTAAATAATTTTCCCGAAATTATTTATTTCAAAATATCTTCCCAAGCTATTTTCCACACTTCAACTCGTTAAAAACAGTTTTCAAATCACTTTTCTCTTGTAGAATAAATTCCAAAATAATGTTTATTTCCACTGAAAATTACCAAGTCTAAATACTTTAGATTTAAAATAATTCAAAATCACTTTATCCATATATATACACACACTTTAAAACATTTAATATAAAATCTATTTAAATTTTTTTATTTAAATTACTAGTTATGAAATTTTGTAATAACTTCTCATGTAAATCTTAAATCAAAACAAATATTAAAATAAAAGTTACGAAATTCTATACAAGTTTTCGAAAATTTTTTTAGTTAAACTATCTAAAAAATAAAACTACTTTATATAATATAAATATTAATAATTATCTTTTTAAATCATAATACCAATTAACCTTTCAAAATAATTACTACTATGACTAATTTAATAAATATTTACCTTTAAAATTTTAAACAACTTAAATAACAATTTCTCAAAAAAATTCTTTTAAACAACTTTAAAACTTTTAACTTAACTTAAAAATCTTCTTGAAAACGTACTTGGCTTTTCAAGGAAATACACTTTCCTTTCACACCTTTAAAAATAAACCCCTATTTATTTTTAAAACGAATACCCATTCCTTTATAAATTCCCACCGTGAATTTATACTTCCAAATATCCACTGATATCTTATTTCACTTTATAAACCCAGTTTATAAATTCCATAATCTCATCTTCCTTTTAAAAACAAAGTTTCAAACACTTAATCAATTTCCAAATTTATTTTCAAAATTAACTCCATTTTAAAATAATTTCTTTACTTATCAAATTTATTTCAAAACTCATTAATTTCAGATTTATCTTCTTTATTATGATTAAAATCTTATTTAAACCGAAAATACCAATTTCATACTTTTCCAAATTCTTCCTTATCTTTTCCAAACAAATTTAAACTTTGAAATTTAAAAATAAATTCTTTATTCCTTTAAATAATATCATTTAAGTTTAAAAATTCATTTATTCCAGTTTATTCAAAAATCTCCTTTCCCATGCTTGGAATTATTTATTGAATTTAAAAATCAACTTTTATTTATTTTATATTTTTTCTTCTCTTTTTTTCTAATTCATTCTTTAATTATCCAAATTCTCTATAATTATTTTACTTGAAAATTATCTCTTTTATTTTTCCTTCAAAAATCCAATCTATATATTTTTGATAACTTAGTATACCCAAATATATTCAATCAAACCATAGCATCCAATATTTTCAATCACCAATATAATCTATCTCAAACCTTAAATAAATCAGATCACAGAATATTAAAATAATCTAAATATTTTGAGGAATCCAGTTGGATCCCTCCAACCTATTTCCCTACATCCACAGATGTTAGCATAACAATTTAAAATACCAATCCCGCTTCAAAGCGGGATATCGCGGTAAAAAGGGTCATCCGCTATTATGCGGGGAGCATAGGGTCTCATCCACTGTATAATGCGGGAAATCAACCACTTCAATATATATATATATACAAACTATTATATATAATATCATATCTAGACAATTCAAACAATTAACCAATAATTTACATTTTAAAAGTATTCCAAATGAGTGAGATTAACTCACCTTTTATTTTGTTGTTTGTAATCCATTCCAAACTGGCTTTCTTCCGTGATTTTAAACCTTGTATAAACATCATACAATTTATTAATGTTTGATTTAATTTAATAATCAATTTCCATGTAATAATTTTAATTGACTAATGATTTAATTAAACTATTAATTTCTCTTTTGATACAACATATAAAAATAAATTATAGATTTCAAAAATCTATTTTTGTAAATTACTCAAACATTTTAAAATCCTTATATATTTTTAAAATCTTATATATATATATATATATATATATATATATATATAATTGACTAAGATAGGCATGTGTATATAATTTTTTTCTCATTTTTTTCAGTAAATAATAAAATCAAGTATTTACTTTATTGTTCATAAAAATATCTTACAGTAAAGTAGATATATATACACACATTTTCCTTTAATGTGAATAACAAACAGTTCCTTTATTGCTAAATTTTTGCAAAAGAAATAGTACCCTATGACTTTAAATTAAAAAGTTTTAAACTATCTAATACAGAATAAATTGAATTAAATTACCTTAACGAGTTGTCTACCCAGACGTCACTACATCGTCACTGCCCTTGCTACCATCGTGGCACAATCACGCAAACCCAACTACTTATCGAACGTCGTGTGTCCCAGGTACACTCGAAAATCACCAACAAAAATCACGACTTGTCGATTTGACTTCGAAACGGCCGAGCCCATGATTCGAGAACCAACCAAAATGAATAGCTACTGTCACTGACCTAACCACTTACGTGCCCTCCTCCAAGCTTCCGACCAAGCTCGACGACCCTAGATGAAAATATTCTTCGAAGGAGTTTGGCCATACGAACGCGATTTCGAATCGCATCTTAATGCGATGCCTTCTAGGAAGAAGAGATGAACGACAAGGAATGAAGGTTCGACAGACTGGCATGAGATCGGCCTGGAAATCGATTTCAAATGCCTCTATTTTTTATTATGTTTTTGAAAGATTTGGGGAAACGAAGAAGGAATCATGATTTATCTGAGCATGATTTTTTTATTTATAGAACTCCTATAATGACTTGGAATTTTCGATCTCGAAAATCCCAAATATTTAGGGTAAAGAAGAAAGAGATAGAAGAAGAAATAGAAACAAGTCACAGCTTCTCACATTCGCAGCAGATAAAATATAATATCAAATAATATCAGTTATACAAAGAAGCTGTATCAGTTAAATTGCATACAATACATCAGAGTTTTCAACCCTTATACAAAAGCTGGGCAGTTAAAAGTTAACTTGTCCCAAATAATCACTCTAATGCATAGCGAAATACTCCATACATCCCTGCCATCAAGCTCGCCACCTGAGCTCTAGAATGTCCTTACCTAAAAATCTGTAATACTCGGTCTGACCCGGGCATTACATCAAGGTAACACCCGGGTCAGGCTGGAAACCAGCGTGAGTAAACTCATCTAACATGAAATTCCAAAGCATAGAACTTATTTAAAACCCAGATAACTCGTAACTTCATTGCAAGTTCAAACTTGCGATAGTCAACCCTTGTATTCACAATCAATTCCTAAGTATCTTTACTTAGTTTTTAAATGGTCCAGTCATTCAAATTATTCCATTTCAGCCTATTGATTTCACATATCAATCAAATAAAGAATCTTGTAGGTTACAAATCGAAGTGGGTTCGGGTATTTACTAATACCCGACCCAGGCCTCTTCAAATTCAATACCATCTTAACCCAAGTTATTCAAGTGAAAAATAATTCAACTTTAAATACAAGATGTCACTTTTACACAACAATTCATCATCGATACATAACCACATTATCATTGTCCACCCAAACATATCACAAAATATTTCATCTCAGAGATATCAATCAATTTCAAGACATTTAATCATCATTCAATCATTCATAAGCAAGATTGATCACTTCCAAAATTAATTCAATTTATCTCTAATTAATTTAGTTCCTAATATTTAATCACTTAGATTACCTTTACTTAACATTAATTAATTACAAACCAATTAATCAATCATCTTTTAATTATCCATTTTAATTAATCACCCTTGACCAATTATCCTTTAATCACAATAAGTAATTAACCCTTAATTAATTACACAAATTAATTAACCTTCATCCATTCACGATAAACATATTGATCCTTAATTAATTACTTAAATTAATTACCCTTTAATCACTTACATTGATTAATTATTTTAAATTAATCATACATATTAATTTATCAACCCTTAATAAATTTCCTTAATTAGTTAATCAACCCTTTAATTAATTACACTAAGTAATTAGTCCTTAATTACTTCCCTTGAGTAATTTACCTTTAATTACTTACATTAAGTAATTATCCCATTATTTAATTATCCTACATTAATTAACCTTGATCATTAATTAATTTAACCTTTAATTACCACATAGAAAAATTAAAAATCTCCTAAGAACTTGGACTATTTCAAAAGCTTAATTATTATGATCTTCTTAATCATCTTTATTTTACTCAAGTTATTCAAATAAAACTTAAGTAAAATAAATTTGTCCTTAAAGGCTTAACCAATTAATGATAAACAATTTACTTAAATATCCTTAGTTAAAAGTATTAATGAAATACAAATTTATTATTATTTTTAAAATCTTTTGTTTTATTTAAGTCTTAAATGACTTAAACATCAAGATAATTGTATTCAAAAAGATTTACGTTAAATCATCATGCTTAATTCACCTTTGTAAAGCAATTGGATTTTTAGCTAAATATATTTTTACATAACAAATTTCCTTCTAAAATAAAAATCTTGCTTAAAAATAAGTAAAGGCACATCGGCCCAGAATTTTCAGCCAAAATTCGACATCCAAACCCATTAATTAACACAAGCACGCATACGGGCCGAAGCCCAAAACGATGCAACCAATTCTTCCCCTAACCTCTCAACTTCGGCTCCAGTTCCTTTATCAGGAACCCAACAGCAAAATCGACGACACAAAAACTATGCTAGAAAATCGATCGACTTGAGCATACTTGGTACTAAAGCCGTCCTAAACGCACTCATGCGCCAACCACCACAATGACCAACACACTCGCCTGGAATCCACTCGTGCGCGATGCCACACGTGCATGTGCACGCCCGAGACCTTAACTATCCTACCGCGCCGCCAATGCCGAAGAGTCACACTTGGTTCCCTAATCCCATTCGCCACCTTACCAAAGCCTACCACCTTCCTGATTGAAATCAGCCAATTAACCAAACCACCAGAAATCCAAAAGCCCAACTGTCCATACTGATCGACGAACTACACTCGCTTCTGACCTTTATTTCACATGCCACTTTCTTCGTTCGATCAACCATACACGCAAACACCTCCATGCCAAAGTTCTACAACTCCGGTTGCTCCTATCGACACCCAGATCATTGCGTTCCCAAGGTACAAACGAAGACCCCAAAACCCTATAATCACCGAATTACCCAAAACCAAGACCAAAATCAAAATCGTCCACGGTCGACGCCACCACAACATCCACCAACACCTCCTAGAATAGGCCGCAGCTCTTCTCGTCGATGGAATCGACAAAAATAAATTTTTTGAACGAAAATAGGACACTCCACAATTTCACAAGCTATAGTGCACTAGAAATTATAATTTTTCTTCTAAAATTCGTATTTCCACCTAAGCAATCAGATTGCATGCTCGAATTCATAATTTAAACATATCAAATTTTCACAAAAATTTGTTATTCACTGTAAAACCTAACATTTATCAACTCCCCAGCATAATCCATCCACGAAATTGTTTTTAACTTAAAATTCATGCAAAAGTAAACATTTCCCAAGTTTACAACATCCTATAATATGAACTAGATAAAAAGATTTTGAATTTTGAAGGGTTTTTAAACCTGTAAAAAAAAAGAACCTAGCAAATTTTTCTTGCTCTCAGACATGCACAGATATATTACATATATCTATCAACATGCAAAGCAAATTTCTACTCATACAAACCATTTTCACACCATTCTTCATATTCCTATATCATGTAATAAATTTTAAGCAAAAATAAAAGTTGTTTACTCACTTGTTTGATGATGAGCAAGGGTTTTGAAACAGTTTGAAACTGGAGACTTATATGTGGCAGAGATGATTTAAGCCTGAAACTGTAACTTGGTATTGATCTTAATTTCTTGATGTTTTGGGATGATCTGCATTTTGTTTCTTTGAATTTCAAAATCAACTTTTATTCTTTTCCAATTCATTCTTTAATTTATCCAAATTCTCTATAATTATTTACTTAAAATTCCCTATTTTATTTTCCTTTAAAAATTAAATCCTTATATTTTTTATATTTCAATATACCCAAAATATATTCAGTCAAACCATAGCATTCAATATTTTTAGTTCCCAACATAATCAATATAATCTATCACAGGTTATCAAATAAAACATAGACTATAAAGATAAATTTCACTACTTTGAGGAATGTAATGAATGGGTTTTTTCATACCCGCCCCGGTAGGCTTTTCATCCATTCCGCTACCCTTTTGCTTTTCAACATGGGGGCACTCCTGCTTTTCAACATGGAGGTGACTACATGTGGTACCTCGGATCTGCTTTTACGGCAAGCCTCTCGACTATCAACCAACCCTTTCACACTAGGGACATGTAGGGGCAAGAGTCTAGGCTTCGTCACTGTTAAAAAAGTGAGAACCCCCTATCATGCTGAACATAATCAAACAAATTCGACTCCGGTTCCTTCGAAATCCAATCATCGATAAAAGTGAATACGAGTATATAGGATTTATTAAGTCTCTTTTCACTCAAATTCTTTTCTGATGATTTTGAAATCTCTTTCTTTTAACTTAGGACAATTCTAAGTAATTCATTCTTATGCTTTGGAAAATATCTCTAATTTCCTTTCTTAACTTTCAATCAAATCCTTTAACTTTTAGGCGGGTCAAAAACAATGTTATTTAAGACATCGTTTACGATAAACCCTAAGTCAATCTTAACAAAAAAACATTTTCGAGTAAATAGGATCATAGAAATCATTCATCTTGGAGATTGCTTAACTTTTGGATAATACCAATCTTTTTTTTCAAAAACTTAATACAGAATCTTTTTATTTAAGAGCATCCGGGCTTTCCTTTCGATCTGTTCCACCCCTCGCCTAAGACAAGAAAACATAGGCCAGGTAAGTTCAGGACACTGGTTGCTCCATCCCTAACCTTAGTTAAACACCTTGTTTTATCTTCCCAGATCTCACAGGCGGGACAAGTGTACTAGTCGTTTCCGCATACTCAGATTTTTCAACTTTATTTTGGAATAGCTTATGAATATTCCAAATTATCTTTCAAAACGCTTAATTATCCTTTTTACAACATTCATAATTTATCCTGGGAAACGTCGTTACATTTAAACTCATATTCCAAAAGTTTTACAATTCGTAGAAGAAAAGTGCTGCGGAAAGTGCTAAATAAGCTTATTTGAATTAAACAACTTTTAAACATTCGATAATTCATATTTTCCTATCCAAATATCTTTTAAATCATTTAAATAGATTTATCAAATTTATTCCATATTTTTCCATAATTAAAAACATCCATATAAATGAATTTTCTGTTATGGTCACTAAACTGCACTAGCACGATTTTTCTTGAAAATTGAGTTGGACTTATTTCAAAATCTACTTATCGAAACTTTGATTTTCTTTCTTCGTTTAGAAGATATGAATATAATAGTCCGGAATATTCTTATCTCGAAAAATTCCGAGCTATATTCCACTCTATACATTCATTTGAATTTTTCGGCGCGAAATCGCGTACCGCCGTTGCGCAATGTGTCTAGTTTTAACTTATATTTCAATACTTGAAATAATTTATTCATATTGCATTTCAATTTCACTATTCATCTAAATTTCAATTTCTAATTAACTATCCTTTTCAAATCCGTTTCACTTCAAATTTCAAATTCTCTTTCATTTTAACTTTAATTTCACTTCTAAATGAAAAGAGACTTATTTTTCCATAATATCTCATATTACTATAATATAGTCTTTTTAGATAAAGGGATTACTAAGTCAAAATGAACATATCCAATATTCATATTTATCACTAACATAACATCCATTCAATCCAATCACATGCATATGATTTCAAATCTAACATTCACTATTAATATCATAACGGGATATATTATCACAATTCACTTAATTTACTAACAATCAAATCATCCATATTAACAATCAATTTGGTATAAACATTCATATGCCATAAGGGTGTAAATATGATTTATAACATAGTCAAAATATAAATTCAAAAGCAATGAGAATTTCTCACCATAATCCAAAGCGATTAACTTCCTACCAACATTCTAATGAACCAACACTTCACTAATTAATTCCTACTCCATTAAACACTAGCAAAGAACAACCTCTCCCATCAAATAGCTTGGCCGAGGCTTGAGATGGAGGTTGGCCGAAAATATAGAGAAGAAGCGGTAGAGCTTTGAACTTGAATTCCCAAGATTTAGATCCAAAAATAGGCCATCTTCTCTATTGTTTTTGACTCTCTTACTCACAAAATTTGAAAACTTATTAACTGAAAAGTTGTTTCAAATTCTTTTCTATTGAATTTGAAAAAAAGAATCATTTGAATCCAAGAGGTTTTGAGAGAGATATGTTCAAAATAAAAGTGTTATTCTCAGAATCATAAAGATAAAGCCCGAAAATACACTTCAAAGAATTAAGTTTCAGATATAGAAAACCTCAAAACTGGAAAAGGTGATCAACATAAAAGTTGCAGCCACTGAAATTTTATATGGTTCTAAAGAAAGAATTTCAAAATTAGGATCTGTTATTATCAAGTTATGATCAAAAAAAAATGGCATATTTTCTGTTTTAAAAACTGGGCCAGAAAATACATTATAAAGAAGTGGATTTTTGACATAGTAAACTTTGGAATTAGACAAAGTGATAAACATGAAAGTTGTAGCCACTGGAAAAATACATGATTTTAAAAAATATTTTTGCATTTTGGTTCTGTATTGAAGAACTTATGGCCGAAAGAAGAAGAGGTAAAATATAGATTATGTTGGCTTTTGATGTGATATTGATTTGATGTTTACTTTTGACTTTTCTTACTTACTTTTGTTAATTCTACTTACTTTTCTTAATGACTTCTTGAAGTTTTCTAACCTTGTTTAGTAAAAGTAAATTTGATTAGTTAATTAATTAATACTTACACTATTAGAATATATGTTTCTATATAAGAAAATAAAGGTGCGACGACGTTGCGACAACTTTTAATCGACAAAACGTCGTTTTTCGACAAAATGTTTTACGGTCACATTTTGAGGTTTTAGTTAAACTATTTAATTATGTAAATCAAATTTAAAAATGAACTTTTTACTTCTTTAAATAAATTAAAACAAGTCTCTTTATATTTTAAAATCATATTTAATTAATATCAAAATCTCTAATTTTACAGTGTATGTAAAACTGATAAAATGCGACAAATTTTTGGTTATTTTTGTAAAACAATTATTAACAAACTTTTAAATCTTTTAACATACTTTTATTATCTTTATCAGATGTTTTAAATAAGACTTATCTTTTTAAATAAATATTTAAATTCATTTATTCAAGTCTTTATTTATTTTTAACAAAACTTAACTTTTGTCGATTTGTTCTAAAATCCAAATTTATACTTTTCAATACATTAACTATAAGAATAGATAATTATTTATATATATATATAACATATTTATTTAAGATTTAGACTCCTTTTAAATTTAAATCGAACGAAATCTCTCATTTTCGAAGTAGCAAAATTACGGGTCGTTACATTCTCCCCTACTTAAAAGCATTTCGTCCTTGAAATGAAATCGAAGACAAAGGAATCTATCCCATACTCATCTCCTCAGATAATTTGACTTATTTCTACCGATGATAGAAAAGAAGAAGGCCGATATCATAACAACACGAAAAAAGATGATGTCAAACATACATACCAAGATTTTCCACAGTAACCCAAGTACTTATCATGCACTTAAGGTTATATATACATACATCAAGTTAAATTTTTATTCTACCCATCCTAGTGCATACTGCATATTTAATATAATATATACAACAACCAAACAAGATTATGCATCCAAAACAACCACACTGACACTATATCAACATAAATGAATCCATCCATATAACCCATCCTCTGTCCTGAGCATGTACTATACCTGAGGTTTATATAAATTTACACATATCTAAACATAAGTCCAACCACTATATCTTAGTGCCTACTATTTAAGATAACTATCCAATTACTAAGTAGACAGACCCAAGACATCATACTATGTGTGATATTTGATTCGATTTATTATTTAAATCCACAACTTTTCTTTTGAACTAGTATCGATCCCTCGATTTTCTAGTGAGGACTTTGATCAGACTTCTTAATCACAAACCCTTGCTTTCCTTGCGTAGCTCTCAACTATGATAGAAAACTTGTGTACATAATCATAAACTCTCATCAATGTTATGATAAATCTTTTTTCGGATTGGTGTAAACACCTCAAAGTTCTGTACTCAAATCTTAGATCCAAAATTTATGTGCCAAAATGATCTACGTTTAACTTATATACTTATTCACATTCATCTTTACCTAAAACATTTTTTCAAAACTTCTATTAATCCAACTTTATTTCACAACCATTTACCTTTTACTAAATCCATTATTACTTAAGCTCATAAATATGACTTAAACTTGTATAATATACATTTACTTCCTAAGAGTATATATACATATCCCTAATCTTCAAACCATCATCACTTCAATTAGGGTCTTCAACAAATGTGGAATTCTATTATTATCTCAAACTAATAAGTTATAAAACTCAATCCTTAGTTTTCTTTACCTAAGGTTTCCATTTAGCTATTATTATTTATCAAATCCATATATTAATAAGACAACTTTCCTAGTGTACACCTTTTTGTCCCTGACTCTATGATTATCTACTTAACTTATTTACCTATCCATTTTCTAAATTAATTTCTTGATCTTAAATCCATCAAATACCTTTTAGTCAAATTGTGAAACTTAATTCACACGGTATTTGTTACTTAAACATTTTCATCCAAAAATCAAACTACTATATTGTTCAAAAATATCCACTTCTAATCTTAGTTCATTTTAAATGTTACCCTACATGTATCATTAATTCAAAGTTTTTATATTAGGATGATATGTTGTTCCTAAATTTTACTTTGACTTTTAACCTAATCAAAGCGTCTAAATATCAAATTACCTTATCTCCTTATAAGTTATATAACTTATCCTCTCATAACATAATTAGTAAAAAGTCTCAACTTAGGTTTATGTTTTTCCTATCTTGTTGATAAGAATTTTTTTTCTAAGTATACATTTTCTTTTTACTTTCTATAATTACAACTTGTAGCTTCAATATTATCATAAAATATCTTATAATCAAATTGTGAATGTTACTTCACAAGATATTTGTACTTAGCTTTTAAATCCATCCATCATGATAATCACTTAATCATTATTATTCCTTAATACTAAATATCTAGTGGCATGTGATTAAAGTTTTAAAGTCTAGCTTTCAACTAATTGATCCTATATGGAATATCTTATAGTCAAATTTGTGCAATTCTAGTCACAAGATATTCATATTTTAGTTTTACTAAGCTAAATTAAAAATAATCCTTAATCTCCAACCAAAAAATAATAATATCCCTTTAGTATTCATAATACAGACCCAAGGTAAAATTAACTCATTTACCAACTTCTTTAAAACAAAATCATTTTTATAAAATTAACAAATACGCGCTCATATATATATAATACTCTCATAACTCATTCTAGGGTGTTGCTAACCCCATCTCTAATGAGTTACTCATCCTAAGATATTACTAATCCTATCTTTGATGAGACTTTACCCATAATAGAGCCAAGGTTTTCGCTTAACCTTCAGCTCTGATACCAAATGTAACGACCCGTTTGCTTGTACCTTTTGAATCGAGAATAAACCACACATGTCTAACTCAAATTGCACGAAAAGACGGATCTTTAAGGGTGATTAAAGAACAGTAGACAGAACAGAATCTCACATGAATGGAATAACATATAATATTGAACAAATATTTTTACAGCGGAAAACTTTTAAATACATATATCAGAGTCTAACCTAAATTCAGCTGGGACAGTTATAAAATCCGCCCTTACAAATGCTGACAAACATCAAACAAAATATACTAAGCAAAGCGGATAGTAGAATATCTCCAGCTCTCCTCTGGAAACTCCAATTGTCTTCGACCATCCTAAAACTACTCGGATCTGACCCGAGTGATGAAAATATCTGGATCAGGCTTGATAAACCAGCGTGAGAAAAACTCAACAATAAATGACAGTGTCATATATTAGCCTTTGGATAAAATTCTTTGAAAATAAAGAGTATCTCATAAGACCACGCCCACACATAAACACAGACGGGTTTTTACCTTATGATAACTTAAACACTTTTATATCAAAACGTTTGATATTATTTCTAATGACATTCTTTGAAAACATTTGCAAATAAACTTATTAATCTTATCCGAAATTGTTACATTGATTAAATTCCAGCATAATATGTTTACAATCAAGTCCGTAGGTTCTTATTGGAGAATGGATTTCCATACAAATGACCAGGCGCAGGATCTACCTTCCGAAATGGGTACACCTCTAGATGGATGTCCCGAGGCACATAACATCTGCCCTCTACCAACACAAGACCGACCTACCTCTTTAACTAGATAGTACCGAATATGTCATCCCCCGGTCGGTACCGACCTTTAACCGAGCGCTCGTTTTCCATACACCACATTAATATACATCCCGAACGTCATAGCAGAAAGAAATATATCTAGAAGGGGATGATCATACCCTACTTGGGAATGACCCATTTAGCCCTACTGCATCTAATCCTGTTTCGGTCGTTTCCGGTTTGATGAGGCTTGAGGTAAACGATTACCTTTTCACATATCACATCTTTGAATGCCACATTGCCATTTTCGTTTAACTACTGATTGCCTTCCACAAAAATACAACCCTTGAGCTCGTAAGTCTCAATGAGGGTGTTAAGCTATTAGAAGTTGCCTTCTCCGCCACCACTGATGTACGTTTGTAAAAACCAATGTACGTAATCGTTAGAAATGCAATGTCAGACAACGTCCATACAAATTGTCCAAGAACAGGACAAACCGAAGGCACTTTCCTCGGCCATTATTAGGTGAGAAGCCCTTGCAATCCGCAAAATCTTCATCATGAGGTGACCACTTCTATATATAACTCTATAATGGGTGCGACCTCGAGCAAATCAACAAGCAGTCCTCATGCAATGAAGATCCACGGTCTTCAATAATCATCGTCTTCAACATGTCTTCACGTTCGAACGTATACATTGGTTCGAAGTGGTTTTCGGATAGGAATTAACCAAATCATCCATATTAACAGTCAATTTGGTATAAATATTCATATGTCATAAGGGTGTAAATATGATTTATAACATAATCAAAATATAAATTCAAAAGCAATAAGAATTTTTCACCATAATCCAAAGCGATTAACTTCCTACCAACATTCTAATCAACCAACACTTCACTAATTAATTCTTACTCCATTAAACACCAGAAAACAACACCCTCTCCCATCCAATAGCTTGGCCAAGGCTTGAGATGGAGGTTGGCTGAAAATATAGAGAAGAAGCGGTAGAGCTTTGAACTTGAATTCCCAAGATTTAGATCCGAAAAATAGGTCATCTTCTCTCTTGTTTTTGACTCTCTTACTCACAAAATTTGAAAAACTTATTAACTGAAAAGTTGTTGAAAATTCTTTTCTATTGAATTTGAAAAAAAATATATTTGAATCCAAGTGGATTCGAGGGAGATATGTTCAAAAAAAAAAGTGCTCTTCTCGGATTCATAAAAATAAAGCCCGAAAATACACTTCAAAGAATTAAGTTTCAGATATAGAAAACCTCAAAACTGGAAAAAATGATCAACATAAAAGTTGTATCCACTGAAATTTTATATAGTTTTAAAAAAAGAGTTTCGAAATTAGGATTTGTTATGATCAAGTTATGATCAAAACAATATGGCATATTTTCTGGTTTAAAAACTGGGCCAGAAAATGATTTGTAAAGAAGTGGATTTTTGACATAGTAAACTTTGTAATTAGACAAAGTGATAAACATGAAAGTTGTAGCCACTGGAAAAATACATGATTTTAATTTTATTTATTTATTTTGGTTCTGTATTGAGGAACTTATGGCCGAAAGAAGACGAGGTAAAATATAGAGAAAAAAGGAGTTTGTTTTGAAGAAAATAAACATTGATTTCTTTTGAAAATTTTGTAAATATTTTGACATTATTTCTTTATAATATTTTTCTATGGCATGGAAGACATTAGAGAGAAGAGGAAGAAGATGAAGAAGCTAAGAAGAAGAAATGTGAATGAAAGTGAAGAAGGAGGTGGATATTTATAGAAAAAGAAAGAAAGTGGTAATTTACCAAAATAATCTCTTACCAAATTACCAAACCAACCTTACTTCAACCTAAAGCAATCTCCACTTTTTCAAAACTTAACATCACCTTTCACATCCTTACTTTATGTCTTAATCCCTTAAGAACTAAGCTAAGTAAAATAATAATTATGTTGGCTTTTGATGTGATATTGATTTGATGTTTACTTTTGACTTTTCTTACTTACTTTTGTTAATTCTACTTACTTTTCTTAATAACTTCTTGAAGTTTTCTAACCTTATTTAGTAAAAGTAAACTTGATTAGTTAATTAATTAATACTTACACTATTAGAATATATGTTTCTATATAAGAAAATAAAGGTGCGACGACGTTGCGACAACTTTTAATCGACAAAACGTCGTTTTTCGACAAAATGTTTTACGGTCACATTTTGACGTTTTAGTTAAACTATTTATTTATGTAAACTAAATTTTAAAATGAACTTTTTATTTCTTTATATAAATTAAAACAAGTCTCTTTATATTTTAAAATCATATTTAATTAATATCAAAATCTCTAATTTTACAGTGTATGTAAAACTTATAAAATGCGACAAATTTTTGGTTATTTTTGTAAAACGGTTATTAACAAACTTTTAAACCTTTAACATACTTTTTTTTTATCTTTATTAGATGTTTTAAATAAGACTTATCTTTTTAAATAAATATTTAAATTCATTTATTCAAGCCTTTATTTATTTTTAACAAAACTTAACTTTTGTCGATTTGTTCTAAAATCCAAATTTATACTTTTCAATACATTAACTATAAGAATAGATAATTATTTATATATATAACATATTTATTTAAGATTTCCACTCCTTTCAAATTTAAATCGAACGAAATCTCTCATTTTCGAAGTAGCGAAATTACGGGTCGTTACATTCTCCCCTACTTAAAAGCATTTCATCCTTGAAATGAAATCAAAGACAAAGGAATCTATCCCGTACTCATCTCCTCAAATAATTTGACTTATTTCTACCGATGATAGAAAAGAAGAAGGCCGATATCATAACAACACAAAAAAAGATGATGCCAAACATACATACCAAGATTTTCCACACTAACCTGAGTACTTATCATGTACTTAAGGTTATATATACATACATCAGGTTAAATTTTTATTCTACACATCCTAGTGCATACTGCATATTTAAGATAATATATACAACAATCAAACAAGATTATGCATCCAAAACCTCGAAGTAGCGAAATTACGGGTTGTTACAAGGAATCCAGTTGGATCCCTGCAACATATCCCTACATCCACAGATGTCAGTCAACAAATAAAATACCAATTCCACTTCGAGGTGGAATATCACGCTATAAAGGGTCATCTGTTATTATGCGGGGAGCATAGGTTCTCATCCGCTATATAATGCGGGAATCAATCACTCCAACACTATACTATACATAACATATCACATCCAAGCTGATAATAAATTATCAATTCAAGCAAACAACCAATAATTTAAATTTTAATTATTGAAATCTAATGGTATTCCAAATGAGTGACATTAACTCACTTTTGATTTTTGTTTTGCAATCCATTTCCATCTTGACTATTTTCTCCATAATTGGACCTTGTAAAAACATTAGATGATTTTTATTAATATTCGAATAAATCGAACAATTAAATTCCTGTTTGGTAGATTTAATTAACTAAATGTTTAATTTACACCATTCTTCCCTTTAAAATATCTTTTAGTAACTAATTTTTTTTAAATAAGTTTATTAACCATTTTAATAACCTTAATAAATTATTTTTAATCTAACCTAGTAAATTAAAATGGGTACACTTCGTTCCTCACTTCGAAACTATACACACACACACACACTGTTATAGAAATAATCCATATAGATTAAAAAAAAATCAAAATCCTTTGTATAAACTTCACGACATTTAATATTTTCATTTTCAATATCTTATAAACATATATTATTTTCTGCTTAACTATTAAAATAAGTATGTATGCATGTGTATATATATAGATATATATTATATGTATTCATATTACAATTTTTCTTTCTTCTGCATACAGACACACATATGTATAAAAAATTAAAAAGAAAACGTCATATATATCTCATGTAACATCCCCCATTTTTATACGCTTTAAATCGACGATAAACCACACACGTCAAACTTAAACCATCCAGAAGAGCGGACTGTAATTGGGGTGAATAAGAAAACGCAGGGAAAGAAGAAAAACAAAATAGAATCTTGCAGCGGAACGACAAAATATAATAATCAAATAATAATTCATGAAGCTGTTTTACAAAACATTTGTAATAACCCGATATTTTCAACCCTTCGCATCCACACATGTCGGACTTGAATTGCTCAAAATATCGCGTTGTAAATAAAATTTGACAAATCTCAGAACATACAGTAAATAATAATCACAGAACACAGACACAAAGTAAGAAATTCAACGGAAGTAAAAGAGATAGTAGTTCATGAAGCTACTATGTAAATATATCAGAGTTAAACAAAATACAAGAGAATAAATAAAATACAACAGAAGTCTCAAGATGATAACCAAGTACAAGCTGAATAGAACAACAGAACCGGAATAGATAAAACTAGATAAGAAAATAATCTCCAGCGATTCCAATCTCGAGAAAGTGGATCCAAATCTGTTAATAACTCAGGCTGACCCGAGCATAAATAAAAATACAAACACTCGAGTCAGGACAATGTATACTTATATAATGTAAACCAACTCAAGTGAATTGTAATAAGGTACAAGTAACTTAAAGGATGTCTGGGACCGCCTATCCTCTAAGGATCCGTTAAACTATTCACTATGTAGTAATATTGCGCTATTATAATAATGTCTACAATAAAATAAACTTACTTTTAAATAGCATTCCGGGCTACCCATATCACCCTTCACACATAATAGTCCCAGTAGTCCATCCAATATCATGATATCTCTAGATCGGGAAATTATCAGAGGATACCACATGGGCTATGGGAGAAAAACAAATTCGTAGCAAAGGCTCGGTATGGTAGGTGACACGGCACACAAGGCAATGCCAGGGTAGATATACTAATTACGCACACGGGCTGGTGGAAACGCAGCAGCCACATACGCCCACCTCGGAACACACTCTGTAACAACCTGCATATTTATCGATTTTTATATCTAAATATTTTATTTAAATATTTTGTCGATACTCGGAATTTAGTCCAAAAAGCTAGTCTTTGCATACGGTCGAATTAGGACTCGGGACCACTCCCATTGAGTTTAAAATGCCGTTTATGACCTTTTTGAGTATAAGCTTCGATATGTTTGGAGAAAGTTGATTTTTGCTACTTTTTCACTTTGGGTTTGGGTTTGGGTTCAGCCCTATATTTAACTTATACTCAAATCTGAGCCACTCCTCCCCATTCACCCTCACTTTCTCCTCTTTTCAGTTCTAAAGCATCAATGGTGGGAGAGATGGGAAATTAAAACTCCAAAACCCTAATTTTCTTTTGCAAATCAAACTCTAGCTCCAAACTAATAGAAGAACCCATTGGTAAGCTTCTCTTCTTCTTCTCCAACTCATTCTCTTATCAATTTCAGAAATTCCTAAACCTAACTTTGGGAATGTTCTTCTTTTAAAGCTTAGAATCAAGCTTCTTGAGTTGAATTTGAAGAGTGGTTGATTCTCCTTTGCTTTCAAGCTTCTTCTTCAATCGTTTGGGTTCAAAGGTGAGATTTTTATCTCACATCTATGCTTATAATTATCTTCGAATGTTAGGTATGAATTCCTAACACTTATTCGTGTGCATTAGCTTTTGGTTTGGATTGATTTGGTGAATATTCTAATTTTTGGTGTTTTGGGTTCAATTCTTTAAAAATCATGGCTTTGATGTTCAAATGTGATTTTGGTGATGCAACGAGGAGCTCATAGGGCCGGGTAGTCGATTGGCATAAATCCTTAGTGCCGATGCTCGTTAGGTTGCGAATTGGTGGAGTTTGCACATCAATTAAGTAGGTATCAATTTGCAGAACATCAAGGTCGGTCGACCGAACCCCTGGGCCGGTCGACCGACCTGCTACTAAGGTGCATAGGCACCTTTCTGTCTCTGGTCCGGTCGACTGGCTACAGGGCTCAGCTGACCGACCTGCTTCGCGAGGAGTTTTGAGAACAGGGTCCGGTCGACCGAGCTTTGTAGCCGGCTGACCGACCTGATGCAATTTTGCCTATTTCGCCTAGTTGCTTGAATTTCCAACTTTAATCGATCGTGTTGTTTCCTATTTGTTGTTATCATTTATTATGACTTTGATGACTCCTTTTTAGGGATTTTTGAATATCCATTTTGATGGATTCTTTATCGGTTTCGTTGGATTTTTATTCACATCTTCGTATGTGAATTTTAGTGATTGATTGTTCCTATAATCTTCTTTGTGATTTGTCACTTTAAAAATATAAAGGTTTTCTATACTAGTAGTAAATATCAAAACTCTTTCTTCAAATGATTTCAACACTATTTTAGTACAAAGCTCGTTTCTTAAACCGTTTTCCAATCTATTAGTATATACAAACCTTTACCTCACTCGTATGAGAAATCTAATTAAACGACTTAGTAAAACGAGTGGTATGAAACGCTTGCGTTTACTTCGTCGGTTAATTCTTAGACTTGTTCGATTGAATCTCTTGTGACAATTTTATAGTGGAGATCTACAGTTTGTTCGTAAATATTTAAGTTAAGCAAGTGGTTATGGGACATGAAGCTAAACTCATATATTTACTAGCTCAGTGTAATTGACACTTCTCGTTGATCATGACGATCATTTTTGTGATTTAGACTAGCAATGTGTGATGTCTCTTTGTCTGCGAGGGTGACTAAACCCCGTTTTGTGGAGTTTCGACTCAAATTGGTGGGGTAGCAACCCATGGTCTTCGGGCCGTTTGTGGAGCTTTGGCTCAATTTGTGATGGTTAGCAACCATGGAATTAGCATTCCGTTTGTGATACACGTGTTTATGCTCCTGTTTGTGATAGGCCTTCCCCCTTTTGTGATTTCTGGATTTCTTGAGATGATTTCTAGAATTTGTGTTTCACCAATTTTCGGGATTTCCATTGATAAGTTTTATCAATATTTGTGTATTGGTGAATTTGTGTGTCGTTGACTTTTGTGATTGACATTGATATAATCGTCAATATTTATGGTTTGGTGAACGAAATAAGGAGTATGACATTTCTTTGATTCTTGTGTAGATTTGGTGATATTGATTAATCTCTTGTTGATTTTCAATTACTTATATATATCACAGCTTGGCATTGTGATTATTATGTGTTTAGTCATATCTCTTACTCTATATCATTTCATCTGATATTTATAGTTAGACTGATCCGTTTGTTATTTTCTTATTAAATAATACTCGGGTCAGGCCGAGATGTTACAGGTGCTTCTGCTTGACTTTACATCCGGGATTACTTCCTTGACTTTTGGTTAACTACTTAGATTAGTAGTTTTTGTTGTATACATTTGAGATATAGACTCCATAATGTATACTTATTCTTTTGTGTAGTTCGTGTAACTATTCTTTTGTGATATTGTGGATCTTTTTAGACCACTACTCTGATGTACACTTCCTAGTGTAATATTCATATCTATTTCCGCCTTTGTGATATGAATTGTCTGTGACTGATTTATGTTATGTTTATTTCTATATTTGTTTTTGAAGATATTATAGCCACTGTGTAGTAGCTTTGAGTTTGTGTCGGTATGTCGGATTTCCCTCTTGATAAAGAAATGCATGTTATACTATCTGACATATCGATGCTCGCGCAAAGCAATTACACGGATGGTCACTCCTCAACAGCCTTATTCTCCGTGCTAGTTGACAACATTCACCGTAATGTTCTTGGCTAGCGTGGGTATAGAGGTGGGGCGTCACAGCTTGGTATCAGAGCCAAACTTTGGAACAATATGGAATATTATAACAAGGGTCATCATCCTAAGTCTTTCTTAGGAGTCGTGCTTTAGGATTTAATTCGAGTCTTCGTACTGATTCATCCTATTTTCTTTATGATTCCTTGTTTTATCTATCGAGAATTGCTTGATATTTATCTTGAGAATAACCTTTTTCTTCTTCTTTATTTCTTTCAAAGGGAAGAGAAAGGGTTAGACCTGGCCGTCCCAGCGCCGATCAATCTAGTGCTACTCCCCAAGATGGAGTTTTTATGACTACCCAGCAACTTCTTGACCTTGTTACGAATGCTCAAGCAGCTGGTTCTAATCCGGAACCTACTCACCCTAAATCTGGATTTGCACGTCTGTGCAACTACTACACTAATTTGGGTGGAAAGCCATTTAAAGGTTCTGAAACTATTATTGAAGTCCAGGCTTGGTTAAGGACATGCGATCGAATCTTTTCTCGCATGAACCTCATTGATCTTCACCGAGTTCAGGTGGCTTCTAGTATGCTCCAAGAAAGAGCATTGGACTGGTATGAACTTCTTATTTCTGAGATTAATGAAGCGGATCTCACATGGGAGAAATTCCGAGAGCGCTTCGAGTTAAAATTCGTACCAGAAGCTGAGAAGGTGACTTTGGCTCGCCGTTTTATAGACCTTGTTCAAGGTGAATCTTCCGTGACAGGTTATGTCGCGTCTTTTGAATCTCTCTCCAAATACGGGGTTAAATATATCAACACCCCATTGAAGAAAAATCAGAGGTTCGTCTATGGATTAAACAAAAATCTCAAGAAGCCATTACTTTTAAAATTAGAAGTTTCTTTCGACCAACTCATTGATATCGCTCGTCGTCTTAAAGAGGCGGATAGGGAGAATGATGTTGAAGTGGTGGGTTCCAAACCAAACTTCAACAACAAGAAGAGGCCAAACAAATTCAAAGGCCCTTATCCCAATAAGAAAGGGAAGCAAGCAACTGTGGCAAAGACTTCTTCCTTTGGTCATGGGGAATGCTATAATTGTGGTTCGAAGGACCATTATGCGAACAAGTGTCCAAAGTCTCTCTCTTGTCGCTACTGCAAAGGTCCGGCCATGTTATATCTTCATGCCCCAAGCTTCAGGGCAGGAAGGAGGGAAAGCTTAATGTTGCTCAAGCCCCTGGCAACACATCTCGTGGTCAAGGTATTTCTTATTCTATCCTTGATGGCATTATTATATTTCGTGATCAACCTATTCGAGTTCTTTTTGATACGGGTGTGTCCCATTCTTTTATATCAAAATAACTAGTTGATGCTTTTTCTTTGGATGTTTTTTGTTTAACGACTTCTTTGAGAATTGCGAATCTGGTGGGTGGATCCGCAACAATCAGTTTATTATGTAAAGATGTCGAGACTATTTTGTGTGATTTTCCTTTCCTAGCCGATTTGCATGTCATGCGTTATTTAGGCTTTGGAATGATTTTGGGAATGGATTGGCTTAACCATTATGAAGCTCATATCCTATGTCCTGAGCGGACTATTCATCTTCGACATCCTCAATCTGTTAATCAGGTTTCTGTTATTCTTAAAGATTCGGATTCTGCTTTGGTTGCATCTTTGTATTCTTTAAACCCTCGTGATGACGATGATGATGATGAGGGTGATATTATTTTTCTTATTTACGTTGTTCGTGAATTTTCCGACATATTTGAGCCCGTTTTAGGATTACCACCTAAGCGAGCAATTGAGTTCAGAATTAATCTTATCCCTGGAGCTCAACCTATCACCCATCCTCCTTATCGTATGTCCAATAAAGAAAACGAGGAGATGCGTAAACAATTATCCGAATTGGAGACGAAGCAATTTATTCGCTCTAGCTCCTCGCCTTGGGGAGCTTCAGCTATTTTTGTGAAGAAATCCGATGGAACACTTAGGCTTTGCGTTGACTACCGCAAGCTTAATGATCTTACTATCAAAAATAAATATCCTTTACCTCTGATTGATGATCTATTCGATCAACTTAGTGGTGCTAGAGTCTTTTCACAATTAGACTTAGCTACTGGATTTCATCAGCTTCGTATTGCAGAGGATAGCATTCCTTTGACATCGTTCCGTACTCGTTATGGATCTTATGAATGGCTTGTTATGCCATTTGGTCTAACGAATGCTCCGGCTTATTTCGTTGACCTTATGAATCGAGTTTTCAAAGATTTTCTCGACCGGTTTGTTCTCATCTTTATTGATGATATTCTTGTGTATTCTAAAACCGAGGAGGAGCATGAAAAACATCTTCGGATTGTGTTGGAAATTCTTAGGAGTAATCAATTAAAAGAATTTTTTTCTAAATGCCATTTTTGGCAATCTCGTGTGAAGTTTCTCGGTCACATTATTTTCGAATCCAGAATTTCCGTGGATCCTTCGAAGATTGAAGCGATTCAAGATTGGAAGAAACCAGAGAGTGTGATGGAGATTCGTAGTTTTCTTGGGTTGGCGGGTTATTACTGCCGTTTTATCAAAGACTTTTCTAAGATTGCCGTGCCTCTCACTAGCATAACGAAGAAAGGTGTTAAATACATTTGGTCGGATAAATGTGAAACTTCTTTCCAGAAATTAAAAGAACTCCTTTCCGATGCTCTTATTCTTGTTATTCCCGAGAGGAATCAGGATTTCGTTATTTATACCGATGCTAGTCGTGTTGGTTTGGGTGCCGTTCTTATGCAAAAAGAACGTGTTATTGCTTATGCTTCTAGGCAATTAAAGCCTGCTGAGACTAGATATGCCACTCATGATTTAGAGCTTGCGGCTATTGTTTTTGCTCTTCGGATTTGGCATCATTATCTTTTGGGAGAGAAATTTATTCTTTATACCGATCATAAGTCTTTGAAGTATTTATTCTCTCAAAAGGAACTTAATTTGCGTCAACAACGTTGGCTCGAGTTCCTTGCACCATATGATCTTGATATTCTTTATACTCCCAGTAAGGGTAACCATGTCGCCGATGCTCTTAGCCGTAAACAACAAGTAGTTGTTTCTATGATGATATCCGAATGGAACGATCTCGAGATTTTATCCACTTGCGAAATTCGAGACCGTATTTTCGATTTATTTTCATCTCTTGTTTTATGTAGCCTTGAGGCTCACCCCTCTCATTTAGACCGCATTCTTGAAGCTCAAAGTATAGATCCCGACTTGGCTCTTCTTGGCCAAAATATTAAGGATAAAATGGGTATTGAAGGTTTGAAAGACTTTGATATTGACTCTCGTGGCGGCATTCGGAGATTTGGTAGACTTATCGTACCAAATATTGGTGATCTTCGTAAAGATATTTTAGAAGATTCCCATCGTTCTAGATTTACCATTCATCCAGGTAGTAGTAAAATGTACGCGGATATGAAGCGACTTTATTATTGGGAGGGAATGAAACTTGACATCGCTAACTTCGTTAAGCGTTGCATGACTTGCCAACTCGTTAAGGCCGAGCATCAAAGGCCCGGTGGGTTATTGCAACCTTTAGAAATTCTAATTTGGAACTGGGACCAAATTTCCATGGATTTTATAGATGGCCTTCCCCGTTCTCGTTCGGGTCATGATAGCTTATGGGTGATTGTTGACAGACTTACTAAATCCGCCCATTTTATTCCCGTTCGATCTAACCGAACCGTTCCTCTTTTGGTCAAACTCTTTATAAAAGAGATTGTTAAATTACATGGAGTTCCTACTTCTATTGTTAGCGACCGTGATCCATTGTTTACTAGTGGATTTTGGAAGAGTCTTCAAAAATCTTTAGGAACGAAGCTTAATTTTAGCACCGCTTATCATCCCCAGTTCGATGGACAAACCGAGCGTGTGAATCAAACTCTTGAAGATCTTCTTCGTGCATGTGTTCTTGATTTTGGTGGAAGTTGGGAAGATCATATTTCACTTGTTGAATTTTCCTATAATAATAGCTTCCAATCTAGTATTGGTATGGCACCTTTCGAGGCACTCTATGGAAGGCCATGCCGATCTCCTTCTTGTTGGCCTGAGGCCGGCGAGAAGCTGGTTTTAGGTCCAGATTTTATTCATGATTCCACGGAAAAGATTGAACTTATTCGTCATAGGATGAAAGAAGCCCAGAGTAGACAAAAATCCTATGCCGATAACTGGAGAAGGAAGTTAGAATTTTCTGTGGGAGATTTTGTGTCCATTCGTGTTTCACCTATGAAAGGTGTTGTACGTTTCAGTCGTTCGGGAAAGTTAGCGCCTCGATATATTGGGCCATTTCCTATCACTGAACGTATTGGTTCCATGGCTTATCGCCTATCATTACCGGCTCAGTTTTGTGCCATGCATGACGTGCTTCACGTTTCTCAATTACGGAAATGTCTTCGAGATTTCGATTCTATTATTGAGCCCGGTGTTGTGGAAGAGATTGAGGTTTCGCCTAATTTAACTTATGAGCAGCGTCCTGTTCGTATTATTGCTTCGGAAGTCAAACAACTTCGAAATAGGGATGTTCCGCTTGTGAAAGTTCAATGGTCTTCAAATCCTAAGGATTGTTCTTGGGAATCTAGGGAGTTCATCGAGCGATCACATCCGGACTTACTTTCTTGTGCTCTTTGAGGTGAACCTTTTATTTCAAATTTCTTTTGTGTTAGATATGCTTTTATGGTTGTTACTTTATATTTTCTTCTTAAATATTGCGAGGACGCAATTTCTTTAAGGAGGGGTGTCTGTAACAACCTGCATATTTATCGATTTTTATATTTAAATACTTTATTTAAATATTTTGTCGATACTCGGAATTTAGTCCGAAAAGCTACTTTTTGCATACGGTCGAATTAGGACTCGGGACCACTCCCATTGAGTTTAAAATGCCGTTTACGACCTTTTTGAGTATAAGCTTCAATATGTTTGGAGAAAGTTGATTTTTGCTACTTTTTCACTTTGGGTTTGGGTTCATCCCTATGTTTAATTTATACTCAAATCTGAGCCACTCCTCCCCATTCACCCTCACTTTCTCCTCTTTTCAGTTCTAAAGCATCAATGGTGGGAGAGATGGGAAATTAAAACTCCAAAACCCTAGTTTTCTTTTGCAAATCAAACTCTAGCTCCAAACTAATAGAAGAACCCATTGGTAAGCTTCTCTTCTTCTTCTCCAACTCATTCTCTTATCAATTTCAGAAATTCCTAAACCTAACTTTGGGAATGTTCTTCTTTTAAAGCTTAGAATCAAGTTTCTTGAGTTGAATTTGAAGAGTGGTTGATTCTCCTTTGCTTTCAAGCTTCTTCTTCAATCGTTTGGGTTCAAAGGTGAGATTTTTATCTCACATCTATGCTTATAATTATCTTCGAATGTTAGGTATGAATTCCTAACACTTATTCGTGTGCATTAACTTTTGGTTTGGATTGATTTGGTGAATATTCTATTTTTTGGTGTTTTGGGTTCAATTCTTTAAAAATCATGGCTTTCATGTTCAAATGTGTTTTTGGTGATGCAACGAGGAGCTCATAGGGCCGGGTAGTCGATTGGCATAAATCCTTAGTGCTGATGCTCGTTCGGTGGCGAATTGGTGGAGTTTGCACATCAATTAAGTAGGTATCAATTTGCAGAACATCAGGGTCGGCCGACCGAACCCCTGGGCCGGTCGACCGACCTGCTACTAAGGTGCATAGGCACCTTTCTGTCTCTGGTCCGGTCGACTGGCTACAGGGCTCAGCCGACTGACCTGCTTCTCGAGGAGTTTTGAGAACAGGGTCCGGTCGACCGAGCTCTGTAGCCGGCCGACCGACCGATGCAATTTTGCCTATTTCGCCTAGTTGCTTGAATTTCCAACTTTAATCGATTCGTGTTGTTTCCTATTTGTTGTTATCATTTATTATGACTTTGATGACTCCTTTTTAGGGATTTTTGAATATCCATTTCGATGGATTCTTTATCGGTTTCGTTGGATTTTTATTCATATCTTCGTACGTGAATTTTAGTGATTGATTATTCCTACAATCTTCTTTGTGATTTGTCACTTTAAAAATATAAAGGTTTTCTATACTAGTAGTAAATATCAAAACTCGTTCTTCAAATGATTTCAACACTATTTTAGTACAAAGCTCGTTTCTTAAACCGTTTTCCAATCTATTAGTATATATAAACCTTTACCTCACTCGTATGAGAAATCTAATTAAACGACTTAGTAAAACGAGTGGTATGAAACGCTTGCGTTTACTTCGTCGGTTAATTCTTGGACTTGTTTGATTGAATCTCTTGTGACAATTTTATAGTGGAGATCTACAGTTTGTTCGTAAATATTTAAGTTAAGCAAGTGGTTATGGGACATGAAGCTAAACTCATATATTTACTAGCTCAGTGTAATTGACACTTCTCGTTGATCATAACGATCATCTTTGTGATTTAGACTAGCAATGTGCAATGTCTCTTTGTCTGCGAGGAAGACTAAACCCCGTTTTGTGGAGTTTCGACTCAAATTGGTGGGGTAGCAACCCATGGTCTTCGGGCCGTTTGTGGAGCTTCGGCTCAATTTGTGATGGTTAGCAACCATGGAATTAGTGTTCCGTTTGTGATACACGTGTTGGTGAGCTTTATGCTCCCGTTTGTTATAGGCCTTCCCCCTTTTGTGATTTCTGGATTTCTTGAGATGATTTCTAGAATTTGTGTTTCACTAATTTTCGGGATTTCCATTGATAAGTTTTATCAATATTTGTGTATTGGTGAATTTGTGTGTCATTGACTTTTGTGATTGACATTGATATAATCGTCAATATTTATGGTTTGGTGAATGAAATAAGGAGTATGACATTTCTTTGATTCTTATGTAGATTTGGTGATATTGATTAATCTCTTGTTGATTTTCAATTACTTATATATATCACAGCTTGGCATTGTGATTATTATGTGTTTAGTCATATCTCTTACTCTATATCGTTTCATCCGATATTTATAGTTAGACTGATCCGTTTGTTATTTTCTTATTAAATAATACTTGGGTCAGACCAAGATGTTACAGGTGCTTCTGCTTGACTTTACATCCGGGATTACCTCCTTGACTTTTGGTTAACTACTTAGATTAGTAGTTTTTGTTGTATACATTTGAGATATAGACTCCATAATGTATACTTATTCTTTTGTGTAGTTCGTGTAACTATTCTTTTGTGATATTGTGGATCTTTTTAGACCACTACTCTGATGTACACTTCCTAGTGTAATATTCATATCTATTTTCGCCTTTGTGATATGAATTGTGTGTGACTGATTTATCTTATGTTTATTTCTATATTTGTTTCTGAAGATATTATAGCCACTTTGTAGTAGCTTTGAGTTTGTGTCGGTATGTCGGATTTCCCTCTTGATAAAGAAATGCATGTTATACTATCTGACATATCGATGCTCGCGTAAAGCAATTACACGGATGGTCGCTCCTCAATAGCCTTATTCTCCGTGCTAGTTGACAACATTCACCGTAATGTTCTTGGCTAGCGTTGGTATAGAGGTGGGGCATCACACACTCCCATATCAAAATCGGAGGATGGCTATCTAATCAATCACAAGTAAGAGTATAGTATCGAAGGAATGTGTCCGACCAGAGGCGCTACCCCTTTTGGCCCGAGTATAGTATCAAATTCAGATACTGTTATTTAGACTTGAAATGTTTACTTAATAAATCCAATATCATTTAAGTAAAACTTCTAAACTTCAAATAACTGGATATTCTTTCAATTTATTAAACTTGATATATTCATTTAAGTTAACTTGATATTCATTTAAATCACATTAAACCAAAATCAAGTTATAAAAAAATCACATCCTTTAAAATCTCAATTTTATTTAAATTTCAAATCAAATTTATTCTAGTATAATTCTTAAATAATTTAATTCAAATCAATTTCATATTTATCTTCCAACCTTAATTTTATTTAAGTCACTATAAACTATATATACAATATAATTTAAATAGATACTTAACCACATTATATAAAAACAATCAAGTTTTATTATTCAACTTATTTTATATTTCAAAAAAAATTTATACATAGCTAAAAATCAATAATAAAATAACATTTATATAACATCTAAAACAATATTTATATAAACCATAAATTTCTTTACAAAACCATAGAAACCATATCAAAATATTTTTATATACAGACCATGGTGTCTGTATATAATTTTCTATCCTACGGTCAAGTGATATGGATATTTATCATTTCAATCCATAATATAAAATATAACTATGGTTATATATCATTTCAAACCGCAATCCCGAATGAAATAAAATCCGTAACAACTTGCAGTTTATAACAATATAAAATACAACATCCATTCATCCAATATAAATCATCAAACATTTATCCCAATCATCATCCAATCCAATCAATAACATCAATATAGGATAGATAGTAAATAACCGGTATTTACTGGCAGTTTATATTCAATAATAAATTAATTAACAATTTAACTAGCAGTTTATATGCAATAATAAATTAAATAACAATTTAATTCTAATAAATTCAACTTAACTGAGATGATGATTAAAAATATGCCAAACGGTCATAAATAAATTTCTAATCACATCATAAATCAATTTAACCAACATTAGAAATTTTAGAAGTTGTGAGCGGGTTAAAACACTCACCTTTTAATTTAAATTGAATTCAAATCCAGTTTAAAACCAAAATTTGAATAGTCTCCAAATTCTTCCAAACTAGCGTTAATATGTCCGTAATTCTGATACGATCCTAGCGCAAGAAACCGTGCATGAATTGGACGTTGTATGCGAGAGTTATTGCAATTATAAGATAATTAGATTTTGAATTTTAAAACAAATTATATAATAAAATATTACCACGTCAACGCTTCTTCCTTCCGCTTCTATGTTCGAACCAGACACGGTCCAACCCTATTTGACCGCCCTTTGACCAACTGTGCACTTCACCAGACACCCTCATATGCCGCGCAACCACCGTCTACGACCTCGCCATGTTCTCCTCCACATGCCAATGAGAGGCTACCTCCCTGGTGCAAGCCGCTGCCGCCACGATTTGGGTTCGTCGAAACCCTAATCGTCCAATTCCAGGCACCGTGGTGAAAAATAAGCCCTCCGACCACCATCGAACAACTCTACGAGCCTAACTCTCCAATACCCAGAAAGCAATTCCTCGATTGATTCCCAAATCGAAAACGCCTAATTCAAGCTTAGGGTTCGTAGATTCAACACTATGATGGACAATTTCGATCGTTTCGAGCACTATTACAGAAAAATGAACACTTGCCTTAGGTTCGACTCGTCGATATCTTTCCAATGGTATATAGTATGATATACTTTGAGGAGTTTGAATTTTGGATTTGAATTTGATTTGCAATTGGATCCATAATTTGTTTGTCTGCCATTGGAATGAGGAGCGGAGAAAGAAAGTACGTACAGACAAATGAGAATGAGGAGTGGTTAGGGTTTATAACTGGATATATATAGGTAGGGTTGAATAAGAAAGAACAGATCGGATTTGATTGAACGATATTGGCCCAAAAGTCCGTTTAGACTCTGGAACGAAATTAGAACAACCCATATATCAAAATAGATGTTTTTGAACATTTTAGACGCAATGGAACTGGTTTCAAGTCCAAATTCCATTGTATGAAGAAGTTATGCAAAAATCAAGTTATTTCAAATTGATTTCAATTGAATTGATTTCTAGGCGTTTCGAGCCCGTACGATCAAACGACAAGTCTGATCGCTAGGAAACTTGAAATCCTACAATAATTCACCGTTACGGATCCGATGAAGCTGGTTTTGTCGAAATCCTAGTCAATGGCCAAAATAACTATTTTCTAGTTAATTAAATAAATTAATATTAAATTACTTAATCACTTTTCAATTAATATTTTAATAATTTACAACTTCTATCAATTTTGATTTCTTATCCATTCACAAATAATTTAAACAAATTCAACAGTAGATTTAAAATTAGTTAATTCCTCAATTTCAATGTTTAATTTCAATTTCAGTAAACTCAAAAATTTATAAATTTAAAATTCCGAAATCCCTTTATTAACTTTTAAACCTTGTTATTCAAGTCTTTCATTACAATAAGGATATAATTAACATTGGTTTATAACATCGTACATTAATATTTCCCAATTTCATCTTAATCCATATTTACGTAATATTTAAATATAAATTTTCATTTAATTCCAACTAATCCAATTATTAAATTTAAATTAATAAATCTTGATTCCCATTCTTTTTATTTAATCAATCATTGTCTTACTCGTATTTTATTGTCAACCAACAATTATTACAATTAATTATATAATATTGATTTTTCCAAATTACAGCTTATTACGCCTTATTTCTCAATTAATATAACTTTGAATTTTATTTCCCAATTTACTATTTACAATCAATTATCACCATGAAATTGTTTCAATTAATTGGGTTTGCGCTAAATTAGTTATTTATTTACTTGCATTAACATCATTACCTTTATTTTAGTGATTTCGTTATTAAATTACATATTTTTATTTTCTTTCCAAAATAAATTACCAAAACTTATTAAATTAACAAAAGTTGATTATCGAAAATTTCGGGTCCTTACACTCTCCCATACTCAAAACTTTTCCTCACCGAAAAGGAAAAAGAAGAATTAAGAAATCAATATATCTGACTTAAAATATCAAATTTATAAACAAATAAATTATAAAATTAATTAATTTAAATAAAATATACCAGTTTATAACCATAAAATCTTTTTATACTTAAATTAATAAAGTTTGGAATACATTTTTCAAAAAAAAATTATAAGTCCCAAATTTTTGAAATTTTTTGGCAGAGTCTCATTTGTACGGAGAGGCTCGGGAAAAAAATAATATCAAATATAACAATATATCTCACAATATCTCAAAATAATATATCCCAGTAACGGGAAACAATATAATAAAGCTAGAAAGCTGTAATCCAAAAATGTACCTATTTGTCGGGCAAACAACGCTTAATTATGAAACCAAAAGCAGTAGCGATTACTTTCATAACCTACATTTCACTTATATAATCCAAAAGAGTTAATAATTATATAGAATGAGATATTAATTTTGTTTCATCCACTAGCAAACAAATCAATGTCAAACAACAACAATCACTTGCCACCACAACATACAATCATCATATAGAATCAACACAATTCAATTATCCATCCACATCAAATAAAACAATAGTTGTTCGGGTCCAGAAACTTTAAATTGTACCGAATGAAAAATAAACTGCTAAGTGCACCATTTACTCAATAGCCTTAGATGAACTAAATAGATTATTCATACATCCAAACAATTTCAAAGTATCCTTGCCCAAACAACCATAAACTAAACAAATAACAATTCCAAACAATAGATCAAGTTCATTTTTATCAATTTCATTTCATAACATATGTTGTTTGATTTCCTTTTCGTTCATACATTGATTTATCTTTTTAATTTACATTTTTTCTTACAGTTTTCATTTATAATACTTACACTTCTATTATATTAGTAGAATTTCAAGCATAACTTAAGTTTATAGTCATCTTCTTGCAATATTTACTTTCTATCACATTTTATTATATAATATTTCAATTATAATGTAAGCGTATAACCACTATAACATCAAATTCCTACTTATAAAGAGATTCATTGGACACTTTCATTGCATAAGTTTACTTGTACAATTTCCATTACATTTTCTTATTAAAATTACAACTTTTAGTATTTGGTAAGTTATATATATATGCTTTTAAGAATGCAATTAAAAATTATCAACCTATATCCAAAGCAAAAAATTCTGACCTATCTGGAGTTTATGTCCCATTCCAACTCATTCTTTGACTCAGCCAAAATAATGATCTCTCTTCATAGCTTCTTCCTAGATCTGCTAGGAACTATAAAAGAATTGAAACTGGATCGAAGGAGAATGAGAAGAGTTGTTTCCTTGTTATTACAGGGTACTGACCATTTGTAGTGGTAATCTCCTGTCCCCTATCTTGTCCTCTTCTTGCACTCATACTCACTATCACAGGATAGTAAGGAAATTTACTGAGGCACACAGACGGATATCTTAGGGATATACTCATTCTAGGGTATACTTCACCCTATCTCTAATGAGTTACCTAACGTGTTATACTCCAAAAGCCAAAGTTCAACCTTTAGCTCAGATACCACCTGTCATGATCCGAATTTCAGCGTTCGAAAATCGACACCCGTACTACACTTGTACTCGAATGCCGCATATTCAACCATTGAAATCCGATTTATTCCGGAGCTTATAACACATTAAGTATAACAACACAGCAGAAGAAAATGAATAATATCATATAAATCCGATGAATACAATATCCAATGATATACAACAGTGATACAACCACCCAACACATATCAGAGATATGATACTACAAATCATACTGGAAGATACGCAATACCACCAGCGGAACAATAATATAAACTTGAACTCCAAAGAAGGAACTTCAATATCAGCAATCTCCATCTCCAAAGCACCAATCCAAAAATAGCTCGAACACTCAATCAAGTTGTACTAAGCAAGGTCAGTCATCAGAATCCAAAGACTAAACTAACTCTAAATAATCTACTAAACCTGACTCTAGGCTACCCGTATGGAAAAGTATGGGCACCCAGAGTTTAGGAAGGGAAAATAAACTTCGAGTCAGTCATGGGACTGGTGTGAGCAACGAAAACAGTTTTATCTTTTAAACAACAAACAAAACAAAAGAATTTAAAAGAAATCTGCAATGCTTTCGAGAAAATGAAACTACCATAAGGCCTCCACCCACACACACCATGCAAATGCAGAATTCAAGGAGATTTCTCCTTATGATCGTTAAACATGCTTGATGCACGAAAACCATTTTGATATTATTATTAGTGCATAGTGGAAAACATTTGCAAGTATAATATAAATCTTAGCCAGCATACCACATTTCGTCAAATGCCTACTATAGCTACCATGTTCAATAGCAGGTTACCGCCACATTCCATGGCGGGTTATACAACTAAAACCGTACAATGCGCGTATTGTTTCTTTGGATTTCCAACAAATGGTCAGGATAAGGAACTTCCTTTTGCCACATGGGAACGCCTCTAGAGGGACTCCCCGAGAACTTACACAGCCCTCTTCCAACACAAGGTCGGGTTACCCCTGCCTGGAAGTAACACCTACGAGTATGCCATACCCGATCATTTGCGACCTTTATCCGAGAGCTCTCAACCATAAATTAATAAATTTGAAGTGTCCAAATGAGTTAAGTATCTGGGATCCATATAATGATACCACCCTTTTTCAGAAGAAAAGGACATACACTAGGGGCACGACCCCTGATAGCCAGGCCGCATCTTTCCTCTTTTGACCCTTTCCAGTTTGTGAGGTCCTACGATGTCTCGTCCACAAAGCTATGCTTCGATCAACAAATGATCAGCAACACTCAACAACACTCAGCATGCCACACTACCAAATTGGGAATGTATCACTAGCAACTATCAACTACATAACCTCTGAGCTCTTACGTCTCAAAGAAGGGTGTTAAGCAAAGAGAATAAATGTCCACCACCAAACAGAAATGTATTTGATAGAAACCAGCTTTACATCTCAATGTGTGATGTCAAACACACACATCCATACAAGTCTAATCTGGGTTCGAATAGAACCGGAGGAACTTCCAAAGAAGCCCTTGCAAAACCGGATAATCCCTAATCATGTCCGGACTCCCCATCACAAAGGGTGATCAAATCTCTGTACCGGGGATCAGCCGGTGTAGAGACATTTGACGAGTTATCCTTTCGTTTTCGAAATTATCCGGTCTTCACCAACGGTCTTCAAATGCTATCCATAACGTCGTACCATTATTCGAAATGGATTATATGACACAAGGTCCTCTCCCGGCTAAACCGAATAATGAGAGCAATATTTAAAAACAAATGGAAATTGGGATCTTAGTTAAGTCAAAACTGATTATCCAGAACTTTTCTTTCAAATGGTTTAAACAAATTACCATTTTAAATCTTTAAACAAAAAAATTCACTCCACAAAGTTCAACGATCTTCCATAAATATTCATTCACAATATTTTAACAAAAGATCTATCTTTGAGATCCTCTTTTGTTTGAAAATAAAGTTCACTACATATTTCACAAAGATTCCTTCATAGCTTTCGAAACAATTCCATTTCAAATCTTTTATACAAAAGATGCACCTTTAAGATCCTCTTCAATTTCAAAACAAGGTTCAACCATCTTTCACAAAGATCCATTAATTGCTTTCAAAATAATTTCATTTCAAAACCTAAAATCTTTCAACAAAATTTGAAAACTTTTCTTTATGTGAAAGCTTTATTATTTGAAAACAAATAGTTTTTGTTTCGGAAAGATTTGATTACATTAGCACGAGTTAAAGCCCTTCAAGTATAAAACCTGGGTTAAATTCAAATTCCCAAAACAATACTTTTACAATGATTTAAAACCCATATAAACACATTTATAACTTGTATAACCTTTTTAAACCATAATTTCCAAACATAGAATTCAATTTCAAATCTTGAATTCGAATTCAAATCAAATTATTTAAATTCCAAACTTTATCAAGTTATTCAAAATAACTTTTAACTTAAAAATACCATTTCAAAAACTTTTCATATTAAACCAATTTCGTTTCTAAACTATTTGAATTCAAAATTCAACTTTAAAACCATTTCAAAAATCTGTGACTTAACCAATTTCCTCATGCAATCTATATTTGTGTGTGTAAGGTATTGTCTATGGGTTTTACACAATAGTGCAACATCATCAATCATCACAAATTCAAGCACATCAATATCGATAAGCGGTATAATCTAATAACGCTTATCTCCATTCATAGATTCATAGATAAATAATGTAAATTTATCACAGATAAATAAATTACATTCATCACAGATCACACCAAAACAATTCATAGCACAAAGCATAATATATGAGGAATATCAAACAATTCAACAATCAATAGAATTCAAAACATACGTAAGTAAGATTGATAAATTCTTAATTAATTTAATTAATCTATAATTAAATTAATTACTAATTTTTTTACTTATTTGGATTACCTTAATCCTGCTTTCTCAACATTAATTAATTTTAATTAATTACAAATTAATTAATTAATTATCTCTAATTATCTACCTTAACAAATCTTCCTTGATTAATTATCCTTTAATTACATTTAAGTAATTATCCCTTAATTATTTATTCAATTAATTATTCTTTAATAAATCACATTAAATAATTAATCTTTAATTAATCACATTCATTAATCCTTGATTAATCACATTCAGTAATTAATTACCCTTAATTAATTACATAACTTAATTAACTTCTAAATAAATTTTATCAATTAATTCTTAAATTAATTACACTGAGTGATTAATTCTTAATTACTTCACTAAGTAATTATCCTTTTTATTAATTACACAAAGTAATTAAACCCAAATTATTTCCAATTCTTCAATTAATTACATATAGTAATTACCCATTAATTACTTCGCTAAGTAGTTACACTTTATAAATCACATTAAGTAAGTATACTTAACAAATCATTAAGTGATTATCTTAAATTAACTAAAGTAATTAATTAACTTAAATTAATCACATTAACTTAATTAATCACATTAAGTAATTAATCCTTTTAATTACTTTCATTAAGTAATTATCTTAAACCATTCCATAAATAATTATCTATAATTAATTAATCTAATTAATTACCCTAAATAAATCAAATTGATTAATTACTTAATAATCCCTAGTTAATGATTTTTCATTAACTATTAACAATTCTTTAATTACTTTCCTTAAGTAATTATGCTTCAGTTAGCCATTATTAATTTCAAATTAATTAATCTTCGATTACCAATTAATTAATCTCTAATTATAAATTAATCTAAATCATAAATTAATTAATTAAATTAATTTATTACTCCTTAGTTACCTTATTAACTTAATTAATCATTCAAACCTTAATTATTTTTAAGATAAATTATTTCCTTTATTAATGACTTAATTATCATTAACATGTGTATTTAAAACAATTTACACCTTTAGATCTACTTTTAAATTCCATTTTTAATTAAGATTTAAAAATGATTTAACTTATCAAACACCATGGTGTGATTAATTTTTACCTTGTTCTGATTGTGGTCTAATAGCGATTCCAAATGACTTCTTCTTGCCAAATTTTGAATCCACATGCATTGAAGTTAGGTAAACCACAAACGATCCTTTTAGAAATCCTGATTCCTTCATTTTGTTCCATCGTTCAACCGCCACATGATGGTAAAGCCATTGACCAATTTGAGTATCAACTGGTTCTAGAGAGGTTGAGGTTGCTCTTTGTTGTCTTTTCTGAGTTTTAAGAGCCATGATGTTAAATGATTTGGAGAATTTTTGATTTAGGATGCTTTAGGGTTTTGAATGTTTTGAGTTTGAAATGAGTTTATGAAAGAAAATGTATGTGAATTGTTTATAACCTAGGGTTTTTTGTGTCTCTGTTACGTCATTCAGTCGATTGAACTAAAAAGTTCAGTCGATTGAACCCTTTTCCTGAAGCTTTTTTGCTCTAGAAATGAGTTCAGTCGATTGGACATTTTTGTCCAATCAACTCTATCGGTGATTTTTGCTTGCGTTATATTGCAATGCAACTAAGTTTATTTTATACGATGATTTCATGACATAATATAACAATGATTTTGCAAAGTTTAGTGCCAATTGAAAATATTATTTATATATGTATTGATGATTACATGAAGATATGCATTAATAATAAAATTTCAAAAACAAAGTGATCGTCAAAGAATATGATTTATTTTGAAGGAGATTTCTTTGGAGTCTTAGATTTCTCCTTATCATCCTTCTTTGATGACGTGTTCACTAGTGATTAATCGAATTTGCGATCCCATAAGTTTGGAGTTCGAGGAGAGTATCGTGGTGAAGGATCCCACAGATTTTGGTATCCAGCTGATGGGTCGAGCGATGAACACGGCTTTGGTAATGGTTCATATATGTCTATCGGTTTAGAGTTGCAAAATTTGACTGCAATTTGTTCCAAAAAATTTAAGCGTCTTGCCGTCACTTTTTGTTCGAAATATGGTTCACGTTGTAGGTCCATTTATTTTTGTTGGTAGTAATGAATATTGTCGATCTTCTCTTTAGTCAATGGCGAGATGAACGTAGCTTGTTTTCCCTTCTTATTATCCGGTGTATAATCAGTATGATAGCTTTTCCACTTACGTACCGGTCTATATTCTGGTATTGGAGTAGGTGATCGATGGTCGGAGCTATCTGAGGAAGGTGTTGCGTATGAGAGGTGTGAGTTATGTGAGGATTGCGACGCAATTACGATGTGACAATAAAATATATGAAGCTTGTATTTAAATTGTATTTGAAAAGTGTATGCAACATTTATAAATTCATGTATATATAGGAGTAGAAACCTGTATTTTCTATGGTCAGAAAATGAAATTAGTTTTAGACCATATATAAATAAGTTAATGATTTAAGGTAGGGAAATGATTTGAAAATGTATGGTTAACAGAATTTCGTGCTAATATAATATAAGATGAGTAGGTTTTTACTAGTAAATAAGAAACAATAACTACCAAACTGGTAGATACATGAGCTTCCAGCAGCAGCTTCAATATTTTTGAATTTTGAAAATTTTGTTTTTAACGAAAAGTGGATTCTATGTTGTGACAAGAAACGCCTATAGCTCAACTGCTATAGACATTATAAATTTAAGAATGGATGGAGTTCGAATCCCGTCACGGTTAGAAATTGTATATTTTATTTTTCACTTTTTTGCCTTTTTATTAGTAAATATTATTATAACTCTTTTATTGAAATTATTCCAAGTTCTCTTCTTAGTTTTATAAATATATTTCCATTTAATGGTTTAGTGAAAATATCAGCTAGTTGATTTTTTGAATTTACAAATTCTAAATTTACCAAATCCTTTTCCATACAATCACGAAGAAAATGATGTCGTATATCAATATATTCGGTTCATGAGTGACTTATTAGATTTTTAGAAAGATTTATGTATTATCATAATATATTATTGATTTATTTAAATGCATATCGAAATCTTTTAGTGTTTGTTGCACATAAACGACTTAAGCATAAGCTAAAGCGGCAGATATATGTATTCTACTTCATACATCGATAAGGAAATGCAGTTTTGTTTCTTGCTAAACCAAGAGTGTAACGACCTCGATTTTTTCGACTTCCGAAAGTTGATATTAATATGTCCATTGTATCAACTGTCGAACAATCGAACGCCGGAAAATCGAATTGTTAAGGTTAAAGAAGAAGAGGTAGAAGAAGAAAGAAAGAAGAAGCAATAGAAACAGTATCAGAATCTCACAATCGTAGCGGAACAACATATAATAGATAAATGAATAATCTTTAAATCAAAAGAACTATTCATTTTATACATTACATCATCAGAGTCAACTTACAACACAACACAACACAACAGGACAATTGTATGAACTTGTCCTTACAAGTGGATACACGGCGGAAAAGATAATATCATATGTTAACCCCGTTCCAGCCTACGAGTTAAGAGGCCCACGAGTTAAAGGAGTCAACGAGTTAAGGCCCGGGATGGGCCACGACTCAAGGTGCTTAACGGTTCAGGAAGGATCTATGACTCAGGAAGCCTCACGACTCAACAAGTCACCGACTCAACGAGTTAACGACCTAAAGCTCAAAGCGACTTGAAGGGTTACGACTTAACGACCCAAGGAGAGATTGTACGACTTAAGGAACCTTAAGAGTTAAGGAAGGCTTGCGAGTTAGGACATTAACGACCTGAGGAATGTCACGACTTATGGAGGTCTACGACTTAAGAGGAATGCGACATAAAGGTGATACGACCTAAGTCTTCAGAGACAAGTTCAAAACCACGCTATAATGAGATAACTCGTTGACGACATACGACTTATGATGAGTCGTGTACGACTCATACTAACATCAAGGAAAGTTGCACTGGTTAACTCGTGAATGGCTCAGGACTTGTGTTATTCATAGGAATGGGAGCATAGCTTGGAACCAAGCCGGGAGCTAACCCAGTAGGTCGGCCGCGTGTTAACATGAGACGATTTACCACGACTCGTCCACGACCTAAAGTCACTAAGTCGCAGCCCGCTATCATGATACTTATATCAAAGAGGAATGACTCGTATACGACTTAAGACTTGTGCTATATTCAGAGGATCGAAGGCGCTCTGGTACGAAGCTAGGGTTCAACCTGTTGAGTCGTCCATGACCCAACCTGACTCGGCTACGAGTTAACGATGAGTCGGGTACGACTCACGACTCAAGACCGAAAACTCCTATAAATACATGACCACTTCCAACATTTTGGGGGACTTTCTGCTCATTCATTCCAAGTGCCGTTACTCTGCTGCATTCCGAACTACTTCAACACTTAAAGCTTTTGAGATACAAAGAACGCCTCAAGGAACTTCACGAAGAAATCATACATGTCCAACATGAGTTCGAAGATTTTGATCGAAATTGAAGTTTAAGCTATTTGTTCAAAGTCACTTGTAACTCGAAGTGTGTTGTAATCAAAGTGTAATTGCATCGACTTGTAATCAAATCGTCAATAAAGATATTCAAAGTGGACGTAGGCTCTCTCTTAAGCCGAACCACTATAAAATTGCTGTTGTTTACTGCTTTCCCGCTATTATCTGCTTATAATCTGTTCCCGAGCTATCGGGTGGTGCTTTCACAATTACACTTCATACACCGGGGTGTTAGCGTTCAAATTTTAGCGTTAACATTTTTGGTGCTTTCATTGAGAACTAAACTCAGGCAAACCGTAATCATTGCTCCACGAAAGTTTGTTGAAGTAACCTCTCTGAATACTAGAAGATTATCTGAAATCATGGCTCCGGGGAGAAAGAGTAGATCTGTTAGATCTGGAAATGTTCAAGAGGGAACCTCCGTTTCCCCAGTACCTAGTCAAGCCACTCTACCTGTTGGAGTTACAAAAGCGGAGTTGGATGTTATAATCTTAGGGCTGAACCAACAGATAAATGCCCAAAGTGCACAATTGGAATCTCAGAACGCCCAAAATGCCCTAATTTTGAATAAGTTGAATGACTTGCTTGGGGTAAACCGTCAACCAACGGGTAATGAAAGGAACTTTGTTGGCAACATTCACGAGGATGAAGAAAGAAACATTCCTGAGAGGGCTGCTAGCCCCTTTGAGCGGACATTTCCTGAAATTGGTGGATCTAAAGCTCGAAATGATGAGGGATATCTTTCTGAAATGGTTCGACAAATCATGAAGGAAAGCATGCAAAGGAATGAAGATGAGAAGGAATGGGGTTTCGCTCCAAGTAAAACCCCGTTTACCGAAAGAATCCTAAAGGCTGAGTTCCCAAGGAAGTTCGTCCCTCCAACTATCCCAGCTTACAAAGGAACAAGTGATCCGAACGAATTCTTGTATAAGTATGATTGGCACATGACAGGTGCCAGAGCTTCTGATGAAATAAAGTGCCGATATTTTCCTGTATACCTGGAAGGTGTAGCTCTGCTTTGGTTCACCAAGCTGCCAGTCCGGTCTATAGATCAGTTTTCTGACTTAACCCGGAAATTCAAGGAGCAGTTCTGACTATACGCTTCAAAAGCCAAAGATATTATGTCGTTGTCAAGTTTAGAGCAGAATCCGGGTGAAACTATCAGATCTTTCTTGAATCGCTTTAATATAGCGCTGGCCGAGGTAGACAATGCAGAACCACAGATGATCTTGACTTATCTGATGAGGGCCATCGATAAGTCGAGCGAATTTGGAAAATGGCTTAACATGAAGGAACCAAATTCCCTTGAAAAATTCTACAAGAAAGCAGATGAGTTCATACGCCTGGAAAGCCGTCCTGTACCGGTAAAGGCAGTGTTAGAAAAAGCTGAAGATAACATTGCTGTTCCACGCAAGAGTGAATCTGTAGGACAGAAAAGGGAGAATAACGATGGAAAGAAACAGAAAAATCTAAAGAAGCCTCGTTCCTTCAAACCATCGGAATATACTCCTTTATCAGATACACCGGAGCGTATATACCTTGCCACTAAAGATTCTGTTGATTATCCTAAACCTCCCGTTCTGAGAACCGGGAAAAAAGCAGTACAAAGCGGAAAGTTTTGCCGCTTCCATAATCAACCCGGTCATGATACCGATGAATGCCGCCAATTGAAAATTTTGATTGAAGAATTGATAAGGGAAAACAAGCTGCAGCAATTTATGGAAAAGAATAGCAGCAATCCCGCTTCGACCAGTCAGGGGCAACGAGCTCCTGCTCGTCAACCTAGGACAGGTGAAAAGACTGCAGGGCATGAATCCGGAAGGCCTGTTATCAATGTCATTACGGGAGGACCTCACCCAGCAGGCAGGAGCTGGGGTGAGATGGAAAGGTATACCCGAGCTTTGAAGTATGTACCGACCGAGGAAGATGTATTCATTTTGGAAGGTGCTATGCCCCTGAAGCAACAAAGAACTTTCAATTATGATATTGTGTTCAGAGCCAGGGATTCCGCAGGTGTTGAAGCTCCTACCTTGGATCCCTTAGTTATCTCGGCTGGTATCGGGCCAGCTATTGTCAGAAGAGTTCTCATAGATTGTGGCGCATCCTGCAATATCCTCTTCAAGAAAACATTCGACCAAATGAAGATCCCTATGGATGATGTGCAAGCCTCATCGCATAAAATCGCTGGCTTCACCGGGGAGCCAAAACAGCCGATAGGGACCGTTGATTTGTTTGTGGAACTTGGAGAAGGAGAGAGAAAAGTGGTCCGCAAGCAAACTTTTGTGATTGTCGACGAATTTTCTGATTATAATGCTTTCCTTGGCCGTCCAACTCTCGCAGCATTCAAAGTTGTTCTGGCCCCATGGTGCCTCACCATTAAATTTCCCACAGATAATGGAGTACGAGTTATAAAAGGGGATCAAAATGCGGGGCGGGAATGTTATCTAACAGAGCTACGAGAAACGAGGAAAAGAGAAATGGGAAAGGATGCGGCAGCCCCAGTCCGCATCAAAGAACCAGCCTTGTAGCAATTACAGGGCGGACCCTGCACTGGCGAGCACAGCGGAGCAAGGAAAGAGATGGATCCTAGAAAAGTCAGTGCAGGGGAGAATAGAGTGGTACCAGTGGAAACAACAATACCAGTACCTGTTGACCCAAAGGACCCAAACAAGATGTTGAATGTGGGTTCACAACTTAATGTGTCAATTCAGAATATCTTAATATCTTTTTTAAAGGCAAATTTGGATGTTTTTGCTTGGGCTCATGCCGATATGTGCGGAATATCCCCAGAAGTTGCAGTACACACTCTAAATATTGATCCAAAATTTACACCTGTGAAGCAGAAAAGGTGAACTCAAGGTCCAGAAAGGTCGGCAGCATTAAAAGAAGAAGTTGATCGGCTCATGGAGAATAATTTTATCAAAGAATCTACCTATCCGGATTGGGTTTCAAATCCAGTGCTGGTTAAGAAAGCCAACGGAAAATGGAGAGTATGCATCGATTTTTCAGATCTAAACAAGGCCTGCCCCAAAGACTGCTTCCCATTACCCTGGATCGATCAACTGGTAGACGGAACAGCGGGACACGAATTGTTATCTTTTATGGATGCCTACTCTGGATATAACCAGATCATGATGCATGAGCCAGATCAGGAGGACACGAGCTTTATCACCGACGTTGGTCTTTACTGCTACAGAGTTATGCCCTTCGGGCTGAAGAATGCAGGGGCAACATACCAAAGACTTGTTAATGCTATGTTCAAACCGCAATTGGGCAAGACTATGGAAGTCTACGTCGATGACATGTTAGTAAAGTCTAAGAAAGCAGTGGATCACATAGAACACTTAGCAGACATTTTCGCAGTCCTCCGAAAATACGGAATGAAGCTCAATCCTTTAAAATGTTCATTTGGAGTGGAATCCGAAAAGTTTTTAGGTTTCATCGTGAGCGCTAGGGGCATTGAGGCTAGTCCAGCTCAAATTACTGCCTTAAAGGAAGTCAAAGCTCCTAGAACAAAGAAGGAATTGCAAAGTCTCAATGGAAAAGTCGCCGCCTTGAGTCGGTTCATTTCCAGAGCCACAGATAAATGCATCCCATTATTTGACGCCCTAAAGAAAGGAAAGAAAAACTTCGATTAGACTCCCGAATGCCAAAAAGCCTTTGACGAATTGATTCGCCATATGGAAACGCCTCCAATACTTTCTAGGCCTGGCGATGGCGAGGATCTTCTTATATACTTGGCAGTATCATCTCATGCTTTAAGTGCAGCGCTGATACGAGAAGACAAGAGGATTCAACATCCAGTTTACTATATCAGCAAAAGACTCACTGGGGCAGAGATGAATTACTCTAAGTTGGAAAAACTCGCCTATTGCCTACTAATTGCATCTAGGAAGTTGAGGCAATATTTCTAAGCTCATCCTATCAGAGTCCTCACTGATCAACCTTTAAAGCAAGTCCTGTTTCGCCCTGAGACTTCGGGCCGTCTTCTAAAGTGGAATATTGAACTCAGTCAATATGACATCACTTATCATCCCCGAAAAGCAATCAACGGACAAGCTTTAGCGGACTTCATCGTAGAATTCACAGATAAGGGTAACAGCGAGGAGGAAATGATCGACGATTCCCCAATCCAGTGGAAGTTATATGTCGATGGCGCGAGAAACGACTACTGTTCTGGAGCCGGAATTGTACTTGAGACCCCTGAAGGTCGATCATTATGCTACGCACTAAGATTGGAATTTCCTTCAACAAACAATGAAGCAGAATACGAAGCCCTTATCGCTGGCTTAAGGATTGCTAAAGAACTAAACATCCGAGCGTTACAGATCTTCAGTGATTCTCAGCTTATTGTATGCCAAGTCAAAAAGGAATTCCAAGCAAAAGGGGGGAATCTGCCCGCCTACTTGTCAAAGGCATGGGAACTCCTGGGTGATTTCGATCATTACATGATAAGTCACATTCCTCGAGAGGAAAACATGAAAGCAGATTCTCTCGCAAAGTATTCTAGCACATGCGAAGCTCAATTTCTGGGGTTAACTCCAGTGGAGGTCCTGTCGACTCCGAGCATTGATGAGATGGATATTGATTGGATCATGAGCGTGTCTCAAGAGCAAGAATCATGGATGACTCCAATAACAGAATATCTTCTCAATGGCTCTTTACCGGAAAACTCAAAAGAACGAAAGAAGCTACTGAGGAAAGCCTCTCGCTATATAGTCCAGGATGGCCAGTTATACAGACGGGGATTCTCAATGCCGTTACTTCGATGTGTATCCAGGGAAGAGTCCAAAACAATCCTAGCTGAGGTGCATGGGGGAGAATGTGGTGATCATTCAAGTGGTCAAACTTTAGCGAAAAAGATTCTCCGATACGGATATTTTTGGCCAGAAATTAATCGAGATGCGGCAGACTATTCCCGAAAATGTGACAGATGCCAGAGATTCGCCAAAATCCCTAGAGCTCCTTCCACTGAACTCACACAGATGGTCAGTCCGTGGCCGTTTGCAATATGGGGGATAGACCTCGTAGGACCGTTACCAACTGCCAAATCTGGAATTAAATATGTCATTGTTGCTGTAGATTATTTTACTAAGTGGGCAGAAGCTGAACCACTGGCTACTATCACCTCAAAAAAGATGATAAGTTTTGTGACTAAAAGTATCATTTGCATATATGGTGTGCCTCAAAAAATAATTACAGACAATGGTACTCAGTTCGAAAGTGAAGAATTCCAAGATTTTTGCAAACGATTCAAAATCCGAAAGAGCTTCTCAGCAGTAGCCCATCCGCAGGCAAACGGGCAAGTGGAAGCCGTAAATAAAATTATCAAGTCAACCATCAAGAAGCAACTTGAAAGAGCAAAAGGTGGTTGGGTCGATAAGTTACCGCTGGCACTATGGGCCTACAAAACTACCCACAAAACTGCGACTGGGCATACTCCGTTTTCATTGGCATACGGATCAGAGGCAAAGATTCCGGTAGAAACAGAGGTCCCTTCACATAGAAGAATCCATTTCAATCAAGCGGAGAATGAGAAACTACAGCTTGAGGCACTAGATCTCCTTGATGAAAAAAGAGAAGAGGCTGAGCTCAGAATCGCATCTCATCAGCAAAGGATAGCCAGACATTTCAATTCCAAAGTTCGCCAACGCAGCTTTGAAATTGGAGATCTAGTCCTAAAGAGAATTATGACAGCGACAGGTGTGTTTGGGCCAAATTGGGAAGGACCATATGTCATAGGTCAAAAGCTTCTGGACGGCACATTCAAACTCACTACTGTCGAAGGAGATCAAATTCCAAGAGCTTGGAACAGCAATCACTTGCGTCCATACTTTACTTGATAGCTTTGTTGAAATGTTGTAAAAAGAATTATGAATGTATGATTCCTGTAATTGAAAGCGATTGTAAAACTGATGCAAGTGAATAATGAAAGACTATAAAGTGGATGTAGGCCCAAATTCTTGGCCGAACCACTATAAATCTTGTGTTCCTTATTATTATTACATGTTTGCTTTATTTTCGATATGAAAAGTACATTAAATGTATTACTGAAATGTCGATTTAAATTTTTGCAGGCAACGAAAACAAAACTTGCACATTACAAGACCAAGTGATTCTTGTTATCATTCAACAAACAAATTCCAAGTTGCAAAATTCCCGAGCATTAAATCCTAGATAAGAAGTGCTTCAATTGAACGGTCAATGATTTCGCCGAAAACGGGCTTTAGCTAATAAATTGAGGAGTTTGAATAAACAAACATCCAATTAAGAAGCTTATGCCCGTACTCGTGAACTGGCCTAGCAATGAAGTACACTTCTTTGGATTAAACAAGCTACTTGTAAGAGAAGGGAGTGCAAGTTGTTAAAAATATATATATATATAGAGGATCACTGAAAAGGCATAAGCAAGTGGACAAGGAACAACTAAAGTCCTCTTCGGAGGCACAACTCTTCGGAAGATAAAGACCTCTAACGAAGCATATGCCATAAAAAAGAAAGTTCTCTACTCAACCAAAAAAGATTGGAGGAGTCATGACCCTCCAACCATGAGAGAGTAACTTCCAGGCAATCTTCGGAGGCCCATTTCACCAGGAGTTGAAGTGTTACAACCGCTCTTCGGAATTTCACTTCACTAGAGTTGAAATGTAAAACAAAATAAAATCCCTCTTCGGAGGCCCATTTCACTAGGAGTTGAAGTGTTATAACCGCTCTTCGGAATTTCACTTCACCAGAGTTGAAATGTAAAACAAAATAAAAGCCCTCTTCGGAGTCCCATTTCACCAGGAGTTGAAGTGTTATAACCGCTCTTCGGAATTTCACTTCACCAGAGTTGAAATGTAAAACAAAATAAAAGCCCTCTTCGGAGGCCCATTTCACCAGGAGTTGAAGTGTTACAACCGCTCTGCGGAATTTCACTTCACCAAAGTTGAAATGCAAAACAAAATAAAGATCTCCTCCCGGAGACACAATCAAGAAGAAAGACCTCTTCCGAAGCCCACGTTTCACCGAGATTGAAATAAAACTTCCAAGTGTTGAAACGTGAAAAGGCTTTCTTCAAAGGCACAACTCTTTGGAGGTACACGTTTCACCAAGATTGAAATAAAACTTCCAAGTGTTGAAACGTGAAAAATCCCTCCTCAGAGGTACAACTTTCTATGTTTCTAAAAAAAAAAAAATCCTCATTAAAAGCACACTTTAACTTTCAAAGGAAGAGTGATTTACCTATTCTGGAAAATAATCTTCCTCAAAAAAAAGAAAAAGAAAAGAAAAGTTAAAGTATCCTTCAGAGGCCCGCTTTACCTCATAGAAGAACTCACTTGGTAAAGTGTGTACATAAGCAAAAGAAAAAAAGTGATTTCTTCGAAGGACAAAGCGTAAAAAGTTATATGAAAGGAGTTGTACTCTACGAAAAATTTCTTCAAGAATGAAATAATTATTCTTCAGAAAATAAGAGTGCAAGTCCCCTCGAAATATAAAAATATTGCAGCAAGCTTATGGTATGGGGGCAACATGGTATAGTTATATACAATATGGTATAGCCAACATCGGCGAAAGTAATGCTCAAACAACATGCCATAAGCCCGCTGCAATATCATATAAATAAACTTGTGCAAAAATGAATAATAAATGCATTCTCAAATTCAAACAGGAGTCTGTACAAATAAAGGATCATTTTATTCAATTGTATTGCAGATACAAGTTTCAAAATAAAAAACAGGGGCCGGTACCCGCACAATTCTCGACCAGTACATGCAAAAGACAAGAAGCTAGAAGCTGGAATCTTCATTTATTCTTGCCACCTTTAGACCCTTTACCCGGCCGAATGGTTAGCTTTTCAGGTCGGTCTGAAGGCATAAGGGAAGAAGGAGAGGGAGGTGCAACTGGTGCAATTTCCGGTTCCTCTTCAGTAGCAATGATTTTCTTCCCCCTCCTCTTCGATGTTCCGTGCTTATTTCTCCTCTTCGAAGAAGACTCACTCCCTGGAGTAACAAGAGCAGACAAAATTACGTCATCAGAAGGAGTCCGCTCCGGAGAGATCTCGCCTCCTTCAAGTCCCTCGTCTTTCTGCTCTTGCGAAGCGATAGGGTCATCTAAGCCATGAAGAGCCTCAATTTGCTCCTCTTGTGACCCGGGCTGTGAAGCAGACGGAGGAGCCACCTGAAGAGATGGAGGAGGGATAACCGGAGGAGGCGAAGTTTGCACAGCACTTGGTGTTTCAACTGCAGAAGAAGAGAAATTAAAAATATTAGTATCTCCCCAAAAGAAGGGAGATATGGGTTCGTCGAGATTCAAGAAGTAATCGAGAAGCTCATCAAACTTTTGAGGAGCAAGCAGGCAATCCACCTGAATCGGACCAATGTCAAAATTACCTGAAGATATTTGCTTCGTTAGTTCAATCTCATAATTTTGAGCTCCAATATCCTCCAAAGCCTCATCATCAGTAGGGGTAATTACCCCGGTTCTTGTAGGAGGCAGGGAACGAGCACTGGAACCTGTGATGTCAACCCCAGGAGAAACTAAAGGACGTTCAGAGGTAGTAGGTGGTAATTCTTTTTCAGAATGTTCCTCTTCCGCCATCCCAGTCCGCACTCTGGCGAGTTGCTCTTTTCCCTTCGCAAGAGCAGCGCGAGTTTCATCATCTAGGTAACGCGCCTCAAGCTCTTCCTCGGTATACCCGGCGCCTCTGAACATGTCGAGAGCAGCTTCCCACACTTCAGCCAAGGTGATTTCGTATTTAGGACCGAGAAAGGAGAGACTGCCATGCCCCAAGACGCTGTGCAAATAAAAGTCGAATAGAGTTGAACTGATGTTGGCTTCCATGGCTTGAATAGATTCTTCAGCTGCGATTTTACCAGCCATGGCCTCATCTCGTTCTTTTTTGGTTTTAGCAAGTTGAGCTTTTAACGCTTCAATCTCCATGTCTTGGGCGATCATTTTACTCCGCAACTGAGCGGCATCAGTGCGGTAATTCTCTACGACCTCTTCTAGCCTCTCAACTTTAGCTTCGGCATCTCTTTGGCCAGCATGTGCATCCCGCACTTGTTTTTGTAGCACCTCCTCTCTTTGAGTGTAAGTGTTAGAAGAGGTGGTAAGATCGTCTTTAAGCTGCTTGACTTCAGCTTCAAGTTTCTCGTTATACTCGGTTATGTTTTTCATCTCGATGTTGTGCTAGTCAAGAATCTTCTACCATTCCGACTTATCGTTCTCCATAGTTAGCATCGCCTCGATATTGGCCCGATTGACCCTTTGAAGTTCATCAACAAGCTTTTGCCATCCAGACATTCTTCCAATATCGAGTCTGACGGCATCAAGATTCTGGTACATGGCTTCTTTGTCGATGGGAACTAAATCAAGATCGAAGCGAACCCCCTTTAAGCACCAATTCGGGAATCGGCTCTGTAGGGTCGGTGGGCCCCTTTCAACACGATATGAAGGCCTATTAAGAAGTGTTTGAATAGCGCTTCCTTCAAGAGCAGGGGATTTGGGAGGAATGTCGATAGAGATGGGAGCGTCAAACTTTTCAGATATTGCAGATGCGTGCTTCTCACTAGGTTTGGCCCGCTTGCTCGGGTCCTCAACAATGTGGCTCTTCCCCCGACCATCATGTGTTTTACGTTTGTGGGAGTCATCGCCTCTTGAAGAAGACTCATGTCGCACATCTACCCTCTCATGATGTTCTTCATATTCTCTTCTCTCTCTAGCTTTTCGAGCAGCTCTCTGCTCATCGGTTTCTCTGGGACCAGTAAGGTAGCGTCTGTAATCATAGTTGCCACGCCCTCCATAGCGCTGAAAGTCTTTATGGTAAGAGCCACTGCCGCTACGCCCCATTGAAGGATCTGAAAGGCAAAAAGACAAGTCTTAAAAGCCTTTAGAGAAAAGAAGTCAAACACAAACAATTGCTGAGAAATCCTAAGTGTTGTGTAATGTGTAAACTACACGCATCAAGCTACAGACCACTCTGTGGAGTAGAGGTGGTGATAACTTGAGTAGGAGGAGTTGACATTTGTTGTAGAGAAGATGTCGCCTCGATTACAGAAGATATAGTTTTGGAAACATCATCTTTAAAAAGTTCTTGTGAAGTCACAATTAGGTCGCTCAACCCCTCAAAAACATCATCACCATCATGCTTTTTGGGACTTGCTTTCTCAACTCCTTCGTCATCAGATCTCCCGGAAGATCGTGGAGGTTCTTCCTCTTCGATAACTGGGGCAAGTGTCAAATTGCTAGACGGCCCCGCAACATCAGTGAGAGTGAGGCACTTCACCAGTAAAGTTTCAGTGGAGGGATCTTTTGGCATAAGCTTTTCAGCCTTCGCTGGAGAATCGGGAACTTCACAAAGCTGAGTCGAACGAGAAGGGTGAAGGAGTCCAAATTGATGTAAAAATTCATCATTTAACAAAAACTTTATACTCCTCTCTTCTGCCGCCACGGCATTCAGTCTTTCAAAAATTTGCCTATAGCATGGATCTCTAGAGGGAGGAGGAAGTGCTGAAACAAAAAAAAGAAGCGAAGTTAGCATTTAGCAACTCAGATTTCGAAAAGCTCAAGAATGGAGAAATTAAAACAGGAAATCTTACTTCCTACTCTCCAGATGGCATAAAACCCTGGAGGACAGCGAATGAAGAAATACTGATTTAGAAATCCATGAGCGCTATCAGGAAGATCAGTGATGAGTTTGCGGTTTCGAGCACTCCTTATAACTACGATAGAGGGATGATCTTTAATTTTTGTGAATGAGCAGAGGTAGCAGATTTCCCCAAAGCTCGGTAATCGGTCCAAAACTCTCCTAAATAGCACACATAACCCCATCAGAATGGCATGGCCGTTGGGGTGCAATTGGAAATGTGACGCCCCACCTCTATACCCACGCTAGCCAAGAACATTACGGTGAATGCTGTCGACTAGCATGGAGAATAAGGCTGTTGAGGAGCGACCATCCGTGTAATTTCTTTGCGCGAGCACCGATATGTCAGATAATATAACATGCATTCTAAATCCGACATACCAACACAAATTCAAAGCTACTACACGGTGGCTATATAAATCCTTCGGAAACAAATATAGAAATAAACATAACACAAATCAGTCACAGACAATTCATATCACAAAGGCGGAATAAGATATGAATATTACACTAGGAAGTGTACATCAGAGTAGTGGTCTAAAAAGATCCACAATATCACAAACGAATAGTTACACGAACTACACAAAAGAATAAGTATACATTAAGGAGTCTATATCTCAAATGTATACAACAAAATAACTACTTATCTAAGTAGTTAACCCAAAAGTCAAGGAGTTAATCCCGGATGAGAAGTCAAGCAGAAGCACCTGTAACATCTCGGTCTGACCCGAGTATTATTTAATAAGAAAATAATAAACGGATCAGTCTAACTATAAATATCAGATGAAACGATATAGAATAAGAGATATGACTAAACACATAATAATCACAATGCCAAGTCGTGATATATATATAAATATATACTTAGTTGATAATCATCAAGAGATTAATCAATGTCACCAAATCTACACAAGAATCAAAGAAGTGTCATACTCTTTGTTTTGTTCATCAAACCACAAATATTAACGATAATATCAATGTCAATCACAAAAGTCAAAGACGCACAAATTCCAGAAGACTACACAAGAAATCCAGAAATCACAAAAGTCAATGACACACAAATTCACCAATGCACAAATATTGATAAAACTTATCAATGGAAATCACGAAAATTGGTGAAACACAAATTCTAGAAATCTACACAAGAAATCCAGAAATCACAAAGGGGGGGAGGCCTATCACAAACGGGAGCATAAAGCTCACCAACACGTGTATCACAGACGGAACGCTAATTCCATGGTCGCTAACCATCACAAATTGAGCCGAAGCTCCACAAACGGCCCGAAGACCATGGGTTGCTACCCCATCACAAATTGAGTCGAAACTCCACAAAACGGGGTTTAGTCTCCCTCGCAGACAAAGAGACATCGCACATTGCTAGTCTAAATCACAAAGATGATCGTCATGATCAGCGAGAAGTGTCGATTACACTAAGCTAGTAAATATATGAGTTTAGCTTCATGTCCCATAACCACTTGCTTAACTTAAATATTTACGAACAAACTGTAAGTCTCCACTAGAAAATTGTCACAAGAGGTTCAATCGAACAAGTCCAAGAATTAACCGACAAAGTAAACGCAAGCGTTTCATACCACTAGTTTTACTAAGCCGTTTAATTAGATTTCTCATACGAGTGAGGTAAAGGTTTGTATATACTAATAGATTGGAAAACGGTTTTATAAACGAATTTGGTATTAAAATAGTATTGAAATCGTTTGAGGAAAGAGTTTTGATATTTACTACTAGTATAGAAAACCTTTATATTTTTAAAGTGACAAATCAAGAAGAAGATTGTAAGAACAATCAATCACAAAAATTCACATACGAAGACGTGAATAAAATCCAAAGAAATCGATAAAGAATCCATCGAAATGGATATTCAAAAATACCTAAAAAGAGTCATCAAAATCATAATAAATGATAACAACAAATAGGATTATCACGAATCGATTTAAATTGGAATTCCAATCCAAAAAGGCAAATTGGACTCAAACAGCAGGTTCAGTCGACTGAACAGAGAATTTCAGTCGACTGACCCTGTACATGGAAATTTTCCAGGTTCGGGAAACTTTCTATTTCCAGTTTCAGTCGACTGTGCAGAAGTTTTCAGTCGACTGAATCATGCCTGGAAACTCTCGAGTTTCAGGTTCAGTCGACTGAACAGAGTTTTTCAGTCGACTGAATCATGCCTGGGCTGTTTTTCAGCCTTATTCAAATGAAGAGCAAACTCTTCCAAAATGCAATCGGACGAACATTGGCTCTAAGGGTTTATGCCAATCGGCAACCCGGCCCTATATGCTCCTCGATGCATCACCAAAAGCATGATCAAACATCCATAAAAGGATTTTACACAAATTTGACTTAAAAACCCAAAAATTGGAATATTCACAAAACCAATCCAAATCAAGAGCAAATGCACATGAAGAAGTGTTAGGAATTCATACCCAACAACCAAAGATAATTATAGTCATAGATGTGAGATAAAAATCTCACCTTTAAACTAAATTTATGAAGATGAAGCTTGAAAGCAATGGCAAGAACAAGCACTCTTCAATTCCAACTCAACAAGCTTGAATCTATGCTTAAAAGAGAAACATTCCCTAAATTAGGTTTAGGAAATTTCTGAAATTGAATGGAGAAAGAGTTGGAGAAGGTGAAGGAGATGCTTACCAAAAGGTTCTTCTTGAGTTTGGAGCTAAAGCTTGGATTTGCAAAGAAAGTTAGGGCTTGGAGTTTTAATTCTTTTTCCTCTCCACCATTTTCAGTTGGAGCTTGAGTTTGAGGAGTTAGAATGAAGTAATGAAGAGGAGAGGGGGATTGGGACTGAGTACATAAGTGGTTAATTGGCTCAGCCCAAACCAAAACCCTAAGCAAAAAGTAGCAAAATTCAACTTTCTCCAAACATATCGAAGCTTATACTCAAAAAGGTCGCAAACGTCATTTTAAACTCAATGGGAGTGGTCTCGAGTCCCAATTCGACTATTTGCAAAAAGTAGCTTTTCGGACCAAAATCCGACGAACGATAAAATATTTAAATAAAATATTTAAATAAAAAATCGATAAATATGCGGGTTGTTACAGACTCCCCTCCTTAAAGAAATTGCGTCCTCGCAATAATTAAGAAGGAAATATAGGAAGTAACAACCATAGAAGCATATTAACACAAAAGAAAATTTGAAGTAGGAAGTTCACCCTAAAGTGCACAAAAGAGTTAGCAAGAAATCTGGTGAAACTTCAATTTCCACAATAACACCGGGCTCAAGAATGAAATCCGGAATCCCTAAGGCATTCCCGTAGATAAAAGACGTGGGGAACGTCAAGAATAGCAGAAAATTGAGCCGGTGCAACGGCGTAGTACAAAAACGGTACGCCCGAAAAACTAGAAACTCAAACAATTTGGGACATCAGCGTAGTACAAAAACGATACGCCCAATGAACCCAAGAAAAGACATCGATGTAGTACAAACGATACATTCGATGAATCAAAAGCAAAGACATCGATGTAGTACAACGGTACATCCGATGAATCAAACAGCAAAGACATCGATGTAGTACAACGGTACATCCGATGAATCAAAAGTAAAGACATCGATGTAGTACAACGGTACATCCGATGAATCAAATAGCAAAGACATCGATGTAGTACAACGGTACATCCGATGAATCAAAAGCAAAGACATCGATGTAGTACAACGGTACATCCAATGAATCAAAAGAAAAGACATCGATGTAGTACAACGGTACATCCGATGAATCAAAAGAAAAGACATCGATGTAGTACAACGGTACATCCGATGAATCAAAAGAAAAGACATCGATGTAGTACAACGGTACATCCGATGAACCAAAAGCAAAGACATCGATGTAGTACAACGGTACATCCGATGAATCAAAAGAAAAGACATCGATGTAGTACAACGGTACATCCGATGAATCAAAAGCAAAGACATCGATGTAGTACAACGGTACATCCGATGAATCAAACAGCAAAGACATCGATGTAGTACAACGGTACATCCGATGAATCAAAAGCAAAGACATCGATGTAGTACAACGGTACATCCGATGAATCAAACAGCAAAGACATCGATGTAGTACAACGGTACATCCGATGAATCAAAAGCAAAGACATCGATGTAGTACAACGGTACATCTGATGAATCAAACAGCAAAGACATCGATGTAGTACAACGGTACATCCGATGAATCAAACAGCAAAGACATCGATGTAGTACAACGGTACATCCGATGAATCAAAAGCAAAGACATCGATGTAGTACAACGGTACATCCGATGAATCCAATAGCAAAGACATCGATGTAGTACAACGGTACATCCGATGAATCAAAAGCAAAGACATCGATGTAGTACAAACGGTACATCCGATGAATCAAAAAGCAAAGACATCGATGTAGTACAAACGGTACATCCGATGAATCAAAAGCAAAGACATCGATGTAGTACAACGGTACATCCGATGAATCAAAAGAAAAGACATCGATGTAGTACAACGGTACATCCGATGAATCAAATAGCAAAGACATCGATGTAGTACAACGGTACATCCGATGAATCAAAAAGCAAAGACATCGATGTAGTACAAACGGTACATCCGATGAATCAAACAGCAAAGACATCGATGTAGTACAACGGTACATCCGATGAATCAAAAGCAAAGACATCGATGTAGTACAACGGTACATCCGATGAATCAAATAGCAAAGACATCGATGTAGTACAATGGTACATCCGATGAATCAAAAGCAAAGACATCGATGTAGTACAAACGGTACATCCGATGAATCAAAAAGCAAAGACATCGATGTAGTACAAACGGTACATCCGATGAATCAAAAGCAAAGACATCGATGTAGTACAACGGTACATCCGATGAATCAAATAGCAAAGACATCGATGTAGTACAACGGTACATCCGATGAATCAAAAGCAAAGACATCGATGTAGTACAACGGTACATCCGATGAATCAAATCCCAAATAATTCGGAACACTGACGCAGTACAAAAATGGTACGTCCAATGAACCGAAGCCCGAATGATTTTCGAAACACCGACGTAGTACAAAAACGGTACATCCAATGAACCGAACACAATAAAAGGACATCGGACGCTAGTTCTTAAAAGGAATGAGATAAAGCTCAATAAAACGAAGTATACCAAAACGTCCGATGAACTTGATAGAAAAATAATTCCATTCAGACAACATCAAAGAGTCAACCACTTGTTGTCTACGACAAAGCGCATTGGCAACACGATTTCCCTTCTCGGGAATAAAAGAATATCAAGATCATAGGAAGCTAGGAACTCGAGTCTACAAGCAGTTCCTTAAGAGAACATAAATATTCCAAAGATTTATGATCGAGATGGAGAACAAATTTCTTCCCCAAAGATGATGATGTCAAATTCCAAAAGCAAAAACAATAGCCTCGAACACTAGATCATGAGTGGCATATCTAGTCTCGATAAGCTATAATGATTTAGAAGCACAAGTGATATCACGTCCTCCTTTGTAAGAGAATGGCATTCCAAACCAATACGACTAGTATCGGTACAAATAGCAAAGTCTTGGTTCCCCTTCAGGAATCGCAAGAAAGAATAAGAGTATCGAAAAGAAAGAACTTCTTTTAAATAATTCTCTTTCCCGAAAAGTTAAAACTTTCAAAATTACATTTATCATTATGTAATAATCTTTCTAGAAAAATTTACATTTTTACAAGTCAATATATCGTGTCTGACTGTCTCATCAAAGCGTTTAGGAGATTCCTATCGATAACGTTGATCAAGCGCATCGACCAAAATTCTTAAAGCACTCAACGGGCAATACAATCACAAAATCATCTTTTATAGGATAAATAAATCTCTTAAAAAGTTTTAAGAATATTCTTTGTTCGTTTCAAGAGCAAAAATCCAGTTTTACTTATAAATAAATCTTATGAAAAAGATTTGCAAAATTTTAAATTACTATTTTCATCCAAAATCAATAAATACAAGAATGGTCTCATCGAAATATTCATAGAATATTCGATTTATAAAATGGATGAAATAAGTTGGACAAATTGAATGACAAAATAAGTCATTCATAAGAATCATAACGAGTACGGAATGCGGTAAGTGGAATGCTAATTTCCGCAACTCGTAGCAAACGAAAACCGGTGGTAAAGTCAAACTGAAAAGACCTTAACACCCCACAAAAGATTTCTTAGGTGATAATCCTAAGACAAACTCAAAAATACCGGAAAATTTCTCAAACTACATGAATGAGAGAAATAACACTTTCCTTATAAGTGGGCTTAAGGAACAAAATGATGCCATCCAGATGGAATCAAAATCACAAAGAAAAATAGAAATCTGCTTAACAGATTGAAAATGTCGAAGATGAATAATCCACTCGGAAAAATAGGATATGGGCTTCACAATGATTAAGCCAATCCATGCAGAAAGGTCAATTCCGAAGCCAAAGCAAAAATATTGGCTCGGAAAGAAAAGTCACATAAAACAATCTCGACATATAAACAAAAGCAAATAGAGTGTTGCGGATCTACCATCCGGATACACAATTCTCAATGAAGTCAATAAGCCCAAAATATTCAAAGGAAAAGAATTGACAAGTTCTTTTGATATAAAAATAATGAGATGAAACCCATATCAAAAAGAACTCAAATAGAAAGTTCACGAATTAAAACAATGCCATCGAGGATTGAATGAAATTACCTTGACCAAAAGTTGCAGCTTTCCTTCTCACTTGCTTGGAAGCTTAGGACACGAAGATAAAAGATGACCCGAACCTTTGCAATAACGGCAAAAGAGGGGTTTCGGGCACTCCCTTACATGGTGGTCTGTGGAACCACAATTGTAGCATCATCCACGACTAGAGGTAGGAACATTTGCTACCTGAGTTTGTTGCTTCCCTTTCTTACTAGAATCGGGGCCCTTGAATTTGATAGGCCTCTTCAAGCTATTGTCGAAGTTCTGTTGGGCACGCACAACTTCAACATCACCTTCATTATCGGCCTCTTCAAGACGAAGAGCGATATCAATAAGCTGATCAAATGAAACCTCAAGTTTCAGGAGTAATGGCTTCTTAAGATTCTTATTCAAGCCATAGACAAATCTCTGATTTTTCTTCAATGGGGTATTAATGTACTCAACCCCGTATTTGGACAGAGATTCGAAAGATGCGACATAGTCTGTCACAGAAGATTCACCTTGAACAAGGTCTATGAAACGCCGGGCTAGAGTTACTTTTTCAGCCTCCGGCACAAATTTCGATTCGAATCTTCCCCGGAATTGCTCCCAAGTAAGATCCGCTTCAACGATTTCAGAAATCAAAAGCTCATACCAATCCAATGCTCTTTCTTGGAGCATGCTAGAAGCTACTTGGACTCGATGAAGGTCAATAAGATTCATGCGAGAAAAGATGCGATCGCATGATTTGAGCCAAGCTTGAATTTCTATAACACTCTCGGATCCCGTGAATGGCCTTCCACCCAAATCGGTATAGTCTCTGCACAAGCGTGCAAAACCGGATCTAGGATGAGTAGGCTCCTGATTGGGACTGGCTGCTTGAGCGTTCTTAACAAGATCTAGAAGCTGCTAGGCAGACATAAATACTCCATCCTGAGGAGTAGCACTAGATTGACCGGCGCTGGGACGGCCTGGTCTAACCATTTCTCTTCTTCAAGAAAGAAAGAAAGAAGAGGAAAGATTTATTCTCAAAATAAATATCAAGCAATTCTTGATAGATAAAACAAGGAATCATAAAAGAAAGTAGGATAGAACGGTACGAAGACCCGAATAAAATCCTAAAGCACAACTCCGAAGAAAGACGTAGGACATGATCCTTGCTAAATTATTCTACATTGTTCCGAAGTTTGGCTCTGATACCAAGCTGTGACGCCCCACCTCTATACCCACGCTAGCCAAGAACATTACGGTGAATGATGTCGACTAGCATGGAGAATAAGGCTGTTGAGGAGCGACCATCCGTGTAATTTCTTTGCGCGAGCACCGATATGTCAGATAATATAACATGCATTCTAAATCCGACATACCAACACAAACTCAAAGCTACTACACGGTGGCTATATAAATCCTTCGGAAACAAATATAGAAATAAACATAACACAAATCAGTCACAGACAATTCATATCACAAAGGCGGAATAAGATATGAATATTACACTAGGAAGTGTACATCAGAGTAGTGGTCTAAAAAGATCCACAATATCACAAACGAATAGTTACACGAACTACACAAAAGAATAAGTATACATTAAGGAGTCTATATCTCAAATGTATACAACAAAATAACTACTAATCTAAGTAGTTAACCCAAAAGTCAAGGAGTTAATCCCGGATGAGAAGTCAAGCAGAAGCACCTGTAACATCTCGGTCTGAACCGAGTATTATTTAATAAGAAAGTAATAAACGGATCAGTCTAACTATAAATATCAGATGAAACGATATAGAATAAGAGATATGACTAAACACATAATAATCACAATGCCAAGCCGTGATATATATATAAATATATGCTTAGTTGATAATCATCAAGAGATTAATCAATGTCACCAAATCTACACAAGAATCAAAGAAGTGTCATACTCTTTGTTTCGTTCATCAAACCACAAATATTGACGATAATATCAATGTCAATCACAAAAGTCAAAGACGTACAAATTCCAGAAGCCTACACAAGAAATCCAGAAATCACAAAAGTCAATGACACACAAATTCACCAATGCACAAATATTGATAAAACTTATCAATGGAAATCACGAAAATTGGTGAAACACAAATTCTAGAAATCTACACAAGAAATCCAGAAATCACAAAGGGGGGGAGGCCTATCACAAACGGGAGCATAAAGCTCACCAACACGTGTATCACAGACGGAACGCTAATTCCATGGTCGCTAACCATCACAAATTGAGTCGAAGCTCCACAAACGGCCCGAAGACCATGGGTTGCTACCCCATCACAAATTGAGTCGAAACTCCACAAAACGGGGTTTAGTCTCCCTCGCAGACAAAGAGACATCGCACATTGCTAGTCTAAATCACAAAGATGATCGTCATGATCAGCGAGAAGTGTCGATTACACTAAGCTAGTAAATATATAAGTTTAGCTTCATGTCCCATAACCACTTGCTTAACTTAAATATTTACGAACAAACTGTAAGTCTCCACTAGAAAATTGTCACAAGAGGTTCAATCGAACAAGTCCAAGAATTAACCGACAAAGTAAACGCAAGCGTTTCATACCACTAGTTTTACTAAGCCGTTTAATTAGATTTCTCATACGAGTGAGGTAAAGGTTTGTATATACTAATAGATTGGAAAACGGTTTTATAAACGAATTTGGTATTAAAATAGTATTGAAATCGTTTGAGGAAAGAGTTTTGATATTTACTACTAGTATAGAAAACCTTTATATTTTTAAAGTGACAAATCACGAAGAAGATTGTAAGAACAATCAATCACAAAAATTCACATACGAAGACGTGAATAAAATCCAAAGAAATCGATAAAGAATCCATCGAAATGGATATTCAAAACTCCCTAAAAAGAGTCATCAAAATCATAATAGATGATAACAACAAATAGGATTATCACGAATCGATTTAAATTGGAATTCCAATCCAAAAAGGCAAATTGGACTCAAACAGCAGGTTCAGTCGACTGAACAGAGAATTTCAGTCGACTGACCCTGTACATGGAAATTTTCCAGGTTCAGGAAACTTTCTGTTTCCAGATTCAGTCGACTGTGCAGAAGTTTTCAGTCGACTGAATCATGCCTGGAAACTCTCGGGTTTCAGGTTCAGTCGACTGAACAGAGTTTTTCAGTCGATTGAATCATGCCTGGGCTGTTTTTCAGCCTTATTCAAATGAAGAGCAAACTCTTCCAAAATGCAATCGGACGAACATTGGCTCTAAGGGTTTATGCCAATCGGCAACCCGGCCCTATATGCTCCTCGATGCATCACCAAAAGCATGATCAAACATCCATAAAAGGATTTTACACAAATTTGACTTAAAAACCCAAAAATTGGAATATTCACAAAACCAATCCAAATCAAGAGCAAATGCACATGAAGAAGTGTTAGGAATTCATACCCAACAACCAAAGATAATTATAGTCATAGATGTGAGATAAAAATCTCACCTTTAAACTAAATTTATGAAGATGAAGCTTGAAAGCAATGGCAAGAACAAGCACTCTTCAATTCCAACTCAACAAGCTTGAATCTATGCTTAAAAGAGAAACATTCCCTAAATTAGGTTTAGGAAATTTCTGAAATTGAATGGAGAAAGAGTTGGAGAAGGTGAAGGAGATGCTTACCAAAGGGTTCTTCTTGAGTTTGGAGATAAAGCTTGGATTTGCAAAGAAAGTTAGGGCTTGGAGTTTTAATTCTTTTTCCTCTCCACCATTTTCAGTTGGAGCTTGAGTTTGAGGAGTTAGAATGAAGTAATGAAGAGGAGAGGGGGATTGGGACTGAGTACATAAGTGGTTAATTGGCTCAGCCCAAACCAAAACCCTAAGCAAAAAGTAGCAAAATTCAACTTTCTCCAAACATATCGAAGCTTATACTCAAAAAGGTCGCAAACGTCATTTTAAACTCAATGGGTGTGGTCTCGAGTCCCAATTCGACTGTTTGCAAAAAGTAGCTTTTCGGACCAAAATCCGACGAACGATAAAATATTTAAATAAAATATTTAAATAAAAAATCGATAAATATGCGGGTTGTTACAGGAATGGAGAGATAGATAACCGAACCAGGAGCTGCTGATGGAAGTCATTAAAAGGTGGGATGGCACCGCTCAAGCACATTTGGCGATTGACAGCAACAAAGCCAAGAGGGGGCCTATCTGCAGTATCATTTGGCCCCGACAGTAAGGCATCAGCTTCGGCAATGCCAAAGTGGATGCGCAATTGGTTAAACACCCGCTGATTCAGAGTTGTGGAAGTTCTCTCCGGAGGGTTATCCAATGGGTTAGCTATTGGGAAGACATCTTCAGCCTGGCCCATCGGTTCTTCTTGTTGAGAAGTCATTCTACACAAGCAACTGGATGTTCAAATGCGAAGGTGCACGTTTCCTAGAAGTGTGAAGTGTTGTGCAGAACTAATGAAAATAAACAAGTAAATATAACTGAAGTTAAGCTAGTTGGCAATTGATCAATTACTAAATTTCAGGACTTGTTAATTTAAAGTTTCAGGTATAGTGTTAGTGCAAACCGGTCAATTTCAGTTGACTATTTCAACATTGCCTTAGCACTCTACTTGGATTCGTTGGTTTAAAGTACTTCATTCACACAATCCATTTAAGTTAATTATCTGTTATTAACTAATCTGTCATTTGATGTGGGCGGTCGATGGCAGTATATTCGTCCCAATTTTCTGTAAATGTTGTACTGAACAGATTGTTAGCCTGCAAATCAAAGTAACCTGTGAATGAATGCAATAAAATTCAACAATTCAAAGTTTATGTAATGGTTCAAAGTTCGAACAGAATTCATATAAGTCCTAACTCGTCAACGGCTCCAAAATTTATTCCTACGGGTTAAGATAAATCATTGGTTCTCTGGCTAGCTCGTCCATGACCTAAGGATTGGGAAGCAAGTTAAGTCAGGTTACTTCGATTTTGAGTCGTTGGTGTTTTGAGTCGGCAGTGCCCTAAGTCGTAAGTCGTGGAAAAAGGGAAAAGCTCTGGTTCAAAGTAGTAAGAAAATCTCCAAGTCGTATCTCGGCCACGACTCAAGGCTTAAGTCGTGAAGCATGTTGGGTCGGATCATGGTTAAGTCACAAAGATTGCTGGATCATACAAAAATGGTCGAGTCATACCTAAGGCAATATTCAACTCTATTTGGCCAACTCACCACCTAACTCCTAACCAGTTTATCTTCCAACCTTTAACCCATTAACCTAACAAACTCTCAATCAACAACCATAGTCTTATCACGCCACTAAATCGCCTCAAGACGCAAATCATCAGATCAGACAACCTTAAATCCATTGATGGTTAGAGTGACCAAACTTGCAAGGCTCAAGGGAGTAAATTGGAGGTAAGGACGGGGCGCATAGGTTAATGATGATCGACAATCGGAAGGGAAGCAGGATTGCTTACGTAGTGTGGTGTCAGAGATGATCGGAGGAGAATCAAGTTGGAATCGCCTGTGAGAACTTGGAGATGCGTTAATGGCGGATGCGGTTTAAAGGATAAGTAATGAGAAGTGGGAGATAGGAGGAACGAGTCAAGCATTTTATATCTGGAAGAGCTGGAACTCGAATCGGCGCACCCGGGTTATGATGAGTCGAAGCACACGACTTACGACTTAAGCGTGTGCTTCAAGGGGCAAATGTTAACCCCGTTCCAGCCTACGAGTTAAGAGGCCCATGAGTTAAAGGAGTCAACGAGTTAAGGCCCGGGATGGGCCACGAATCAAGGTGCTTAACGGTTCAGGAAGGATCTATGACTCAGGAAGCCTCACGACTCAACAAGTCACCGACTCAACGAGTTAACGACCTAAAGCTCAAAGCGACTTGAAGGATTACGACTCAACGACCCAAGGAGAGATTGTACGACTTAAGGAACCTTACGAGTTAAGGAAGGCTTGCGAGTTAGGACATTAACGACCTGAGGAATGTCACGACTTATGGAGGTCTACGACTTAAGAGGAATGCGACATAAAGGTGATACGACCTAAGTCTTCAGAGACAAGTTCAAAACCACGCTATAATGAGATAACTCGTTGACGACATACGACTTATGATGAGTCGTGTATGACTCATACTAACATCAAGGAAACTTGCACTGGTTAACTCGTGAATGGCTCAGGACTTGTGTTATTCATAGGAATGGGAGCATAGCTTGGAACCAAGCCGGGAGCTAACCCAGTAGGTCGGCCGCGTGTTAACATGAGACGATTTACCACGACTCGTCCACGACCTAAAGTCACTAAGTCGCAGCCCGCTATCATGATACTTATATCAAAGAGGAATGACTCGTATACGACTTAAGACTTGTGCTATATTCAGAGGATCGAAGGCGCTCTGGTACGAAGCTAGGGTTCAACCTGTTGAGTCGTCCACGACCCAACCTGACTCGGCTACGAGTTAACGATGAGTCGGGTACGACTCACGACTCAAGACCGAAAACTCCTATAAATACATGACCACTTCCAACATTTTGGGGGACTTTCTGCTCATTCATTCCAAGTGCCGTTACTCTGCTGCATTCCGAACTACTTCAACACTTAAAGCTTTTGAGATACAAAGAACGCCTCAAGGAACTTCAAGAAGAAATCATACATGTCCAACATGAGTTCGAAGATTTTGATCGACATTAAAGTTTAAGCTATTTGTTCTAAGTCACTTGTAACTCGAAGTGTGTTGTAATCAAAGTGTAATTGCATCGACTTGTAATCAAATCGTCAATAAAGATATTCAAAGTGGACGTAGGCTCTCTCTTAAGCCGAACCACTATAAAATTGCTGTTGTTTACTGCTTTCCCGCTATTATCTGCTTATAATCTGTTCCCAAGCTATCGGGTGGTGCTTTCACAATTACACTTCATACACCGGGGTGTTAGCGTTCAAATTTTAGCGTTAACATCATATACAAGTGATACATTTCGCCATCCAGCTCGCCTCTTGAGCTCCACAGCACCTCCTAAATTCCAGAATATCCTGATAACCTGACTCTAGGCTGCCCGTGTGGAAAATGATGGGCATCCAGAGTTTAGGAAGGGAACAACAAACTACAGGTCAGTCATGGGACTGGTGTGAGAACTTAAAATAGTTTATCTTAAAAAAAACAAACAAAGAAATATTTTAAAATAAATCCGCAACGCTTTTAGAAAATGTAACTACCATAAGGTCTCCTGCCACACACACCATGCAAACGCAGAATTGGAGAAGATTTCTCCTTATGATAGTCAAACATGCTTGATACGCAAATTTCTTTGATATTATTATTAGTGCATAGTGCAGAAAACATTTCGAAAGTATAATATAAATCTTAGCTAGCATACAACCATTATTGTATGCCAACTATAGCTACCATCCAAACAGTGGGGCGCCACCATAAGTAGATGGAAGGTTATACAACTAATACCGTACAAGGCACATATTGTTTCTTTAGATTTTCAACAAATGGTCAGGCTAAGGAACTTCCTATTGCAACATGGGAACGCCTCTGGCGGGACGGCCCGAGAACCTAACCGGATCTCTGCCAACACAAGGCCGGGTTACCTCTGCAAAAATAGATAACTACTGACACGAGTATGTCATCCCCCGGTTGTAAACAACCTTTATCCGAGGATCCTCAATACCAACAACCACAAAGTAATAAATTTGCAGCAACAACATAGGTTAAGTATCTGGGCTCCATACCATGATACCACCTCTATTCAGAAGGAAATGAACATACCCTAAGGGGCGCTACCCCCATAACCTTGCTGCATTCTTCCTGTTTCGACCATTCCGGGGTGTGAGGTCCGACGAAGTTTCGTCCACAGAGCTACGCTTTTCACGAAAGCCGTGCTTCAATCAACAAATGATCAGCAGCACTTCGTATGTCACATTACCAAATTGGGAATTTATCACTAATAACCATCAGCTACATAACCTCTGAGCTCGTACTCTCAGAGAAGGGTGTTAAGCTAAGAGAATAAATTCTTCGCCACTAACAGAAATGTATTTGATAGAAACCAGCTTTACATCTCAAACTGTAACGTCAGACACACATCCATACAAGTCTGTTCCGAGATCGAACGAAACCGAAGGCACTTCCAAGAAGCCCTTGTAAATCCAGATATTCACTATTCACGTCCGGAATCCCCATCACAAAGGGTGATAAAATCTCTATACCGGAGCAACCCGGTGTAGAGACATTCGACAGGTAATCCTTTCGCTTTCAAAAATACCCGGTCTTCAACACCATCTTCAAATGCAATCCCATTTCGTCGTATCGTTATTCGAAATGGATTTTATGACACAAGGTCCTCTCCCGGCTAATCTGAATAACGAGCGCTTATTTTAAAATTAAGTGTTATATTCAGATTCAAACAAATCACAACAATTTCACTTTGATCTTTTAAACAAAAGATCCATCACAATCACAAAGGTTCGATGTGGGTTTCGAATATCCAGTTGGAATTCGACTCCCGGTCGCATTGAAATTCAAATGCCGATTAAGGGCAATATTGATAGTCAGTTATTTAACTATCAATCATCATTCACAACAGTCACTGGATTTCAAATAATTTTCCCCCAATTATTATTATTATTTCAATATATCTTCGCAAGATAAATTTTCACTTTTCAACCCTTTGAAAATAAATTCAAATCAATTTTTCACGCTTCAATCCTTTGAAAATAAATTTCAAATCAATTTTTCCTTACGCGGAAAACATTTCCAATATTTATTCATTTCCACTGAAAATCTGCCGATTTCAAATATCTTAAAATAATATAAAATACTTATTCAAAATATACTTGGAAACATTTAAAATAAACTATTTTAGAATATTTGCTTAAAATTAGTTATGAATAATATTATACTAATATCTCATATAAAAATTCAGGTCTAAAACTAATTTTGAAATAAAAATTCGTAAATAGAGTATAAATATTTAAATAACTATTTTCTAAATCAAAAATCATTTAATCTTTAAAATGATCCCTTATATAATTAATTTAATAAATTTTTACTTTAAAGATTTAAAAACAATTTTCAAAACTATTTCCTCAACGGTATTATTTTAAAACCAAATCTAAAACTTTTAAATTTATTCAAAAGCTATTTTAAAAATATACTCGGGAATTCTTTTCCATTAGAAAATGGTCCATTCAAATAAATTAATAAATCTTCTCGATTTATTTTAACTTACATTTCAAATCTGTAAATTCCTTTTCACACTTTAAAAATAAACCAATATTTATTTTTCAAATAATTTTCTTTTTCTTTACAAATTCCCGTTGTGAATTTACATTTCCAAAAATCAACTGATATACGAATTTTAAATCGATTTCCAAATATCACCTTCAAACCAAACCAAATCCCAAATTTATTTCCAATTTATTTCAAACACAAAATCAAATTCCAATTTGATTTCCCAAATTAATTTTCCAATATCAAATCAATTTCAAATTTATTTCCCAAATTATTTCCAATATCAAATCAAATTTCCTAATCGATTCCTAAGATTTATTCTAACTCCAAAATAATTCCCGAATCGATTTCTAAAATTAATTTGAACTCTAAATTAAATTCCAAATTTAGTTTCTAAATTTATTTCCTTTTGAAATAAATTTCTTTATCTCTTTCAATTATTTATAATACGTATCTTAAATAAATCCTTCAACTACTAAACAACATTACTCGAAATTCATTTATTAAATATTTTCCCATATTTTTGGAATTTATCCAGTAAGTTTTCAAAGATAAAACTTTATCTATTTAAATTTCCTACTTTTAAAATTCACCCGATTCCTTTGAGTGAATTTATTATAAATTTTCTACCCAAATTTCAAATCAAATTTTTATTTGTTTCTGTTATCCTACGATACCAAAAATATATTTGGCTAAATTATAGCCATCAACGGTTTCAATCACAAACAATCACAGAAATTAAAAATAATCAACACACAACATACGAAACAAATTAAATATTTGAGGGATCTAGTTGGATCCCTCCAACCTATTTCCCTGCATCCACAGATGTTAGCACAACAATTAAACACCCATTCCACTTCAAGGTAGAATATCGTGGTATATGGGATTTATAAAATATTATCCGCTATTATGTGGCGCAATAGGGTCTCCGCTATATAATGCGGGAAATCAACTCCAGTTACATATATAATACCAATTCCACTTCACGGTGGAATATCGCGGTATATGTGTTTAATATAATAACCTCCACTTAATATGCGGCGTATAGTGTCTATTTCAATACAACATACAGAAATTTATCATCCAAGCATACAATCAACACAATCAAGCAATTTTAAATCTAACTATTTAAATTTTAAATCGAAACAAATTCGATTGAGTGAGAAGTTCTCACCTTGCTTCCAATAACAGTTGCAGTGTTTCGTTCCGAATGAAATTAAACACGCGTTTAATTTTACCCAAAATTTCACTAGCTCAAATAAATCCCAATCCAGCGCCATCGCGTAGCGCTCGTCAATACGAACTCGAGCAACTCGTTTCGTGCGAAACCGACCTCGTGTGAAGAAAAGACGTTTTAAAGTTTAAATGAATTTAAGAGATAGTTAATTTACAATTTTATTTTAAATTTTTAACCTAGATCGATCCTGGGCCGCACGATTTCCCACAGCAGATCATGGCCGAACATGTTGTTCTTCTTCTCAAGGTAATTCACGTACGTAAAAACCCATCGCTGCCAATATCGTTCGAATTAGCGCGACCGTCTCGAGCCACCTGACAACGATCAGGAGCCACCAATCCACACGCCTACGTGTGCTCCACCCCAGGCCAGAACTACGTGCGACTCAGTCATCCCCTCATGCGGGAAAACATGCACGAAACGCACGCACTTCGATGAAAACTGTAGTTGATTCGTAGTTTCGTTTTCGATCATCACCATATGGAATCGAAGCTCACATTACGCTCTTCGAATTTGTAGTTGAATGTTTCGAATTGATTTTTAGATTGGAAGAGACTAGTGGAAGAAATTTGCCAATTTTCGGCCATTGAATGAAGAAGTGGTGGCCTGCGAAACCCTAGGGTTTTGTATGCAAATGAAAGAAATTAATGTCCTTTTATAGAAAGTTATAAAACACTATTCATCCGAAAATTTTCCGAACTCCAAACGAAGCATGCCACCTGGCTTTTATAATGTTTTACCCCTATTCTGAACACAATGGAATATATATCGAAAGCCAATTCGAGTATTTGAAAGATAGGTTTTCAAATCGACTAATTTAAATTTAAAGTTCACTTAAACCGATTTCTACGCATTTTTAGCTTGCCTCAGACAAACCGTAAGTCCTATTGATACGAAATTTGAAATCTTACAATAATATAAAATTACGGATGCGATGAAACTTGTTTCGTCGAAATCCGAGACTGTTTGAAAAATGGCTATTTTTACTCGTTAATTAAATATTAAAATATTCAATTTCTACAAATTAACGTTTAATTCTATTTTAAAAGTTCTATAATATCATTTTAATTCAAATATGATTTAGTTCAAATCATTTTCATTCACATTAAATCCAATTTCCAGTTATTTCTATAATTTCAAATATTAAATTGTCGATTTAATTATCAAATTAAATCACTATATTCGAAATAAAAATTTATTTGACTTACAAATTTTGCTTATTGATATTTAAAATCAATTAAATATACGAATTTCAAATGACTGAAATTCTGGGTCGTTACATTCTCCCCTACTTAAAAGAATTTCGTCCTCGAAATTACGAAGTAGGAAAAAGTCAATAGTCCATTAACTTTTCATAACAATTCGTTAAAACTAGATTTACCAAATCTCTTTGGTGTTTAACTTTTCCAAAACTCATTAGTTAAACTTCTTATAAAAACTTTCCCAAGTTTTCAAATCCATAACTATTTATCTTTTCAAAACCAACAAATATTGTTTAACTTTTAACTCAAAAATCAAACTTTTAGTTTTCACAAATTCTTCCAATTTTTCCAAAAATTTTCTAATGCCTTAAATTTTCAAAAAAATTCGCCAGCATCTCCTTTACGCGGCTAACTCGGTACGACTACAAAAATGGCACCACAAGCCCTCAGATTCCAAAAAGAAAAGAAAAGGCCAAGCGGCTAGACAAGAAGATCATCAACTTTCATACTGAAATTCGAATACATACCTTTTTGTCGAGCAATTCAATTTTTTATCTTCGAAATCAAAATCCCAATTTCCTTTAATACACCTGTATATCCTGCTAACCATAATATCCAATCAGAACATTCAAAAATCATTTTGCACATTCCTGTACAAAATTTTCAATATATACTTCTTATACCATTTTTACTTCACTATTTTGGTTTATAACCACTTATATTTAAACTGGATTTCAAATTCCATATGAATTCAATTTACCTTTTATTTACAATCATTGAATTCAATTCATTCAAACTATATCTAATAGGTCTTTTCTTCAATTAGTTTCACTTGATAATTTTTTTTACTTCAATACTCTGCTTTACAAATCAAATTCAATTCCAATTCTATTTTATTTTCTTACAAATTCGAAATGAATTTTAATGTTCAATCTTACTTTCATTTAATTACAATTGCAAATTTATTTATTCGTTCACAATTTATTTTCCACCTTAATAGATTTTTTATTCCAATCATTTAGTCTATAAGACTTCTCAAATTCACATTTATTCAAATTAACTCAAATCTTAAATTTCAATTTCATTTTGAATCCATATCATCATTTTATTTGACTTAATTTTTCAATCTTAATTCTTTTATTAAATTTTCATTTTCAATTCCACTTGATTTAAATTTTTCCTTCCAACTTATTTTGTTTCCATGTTTATCTTTTTTTTCTAACTTCTAGATTTTTATTTTAACAACTTCAACTTTACAAGTTATCAAATTTAATGATATTCCATAAATATTTTGTATAACATTCCAGAGTCTTTCAACAATTCAAAATCATTTTTGAAATCATTTCAAATTATCATTTTTGAATTCCCAAAATCAGATGCAGTTTGCAAAAAACTTTCATTTAAAACAATTTGGCAACAATTCCTCTTTAGGAAACTCGAAAATGAACATTGATGATGTTGCAGTCATCACCGAAGTTATTTTCCAGCGACCAAAAAGAGTTTAGAGCTTTTATCCCTTCAAAACATTTTTCCAAACCCTTGAAAACCATTTTCAAACTCAAAAGGAATTTAATATTTTCCAAATTTCTAAATTTTCAAATCTTTTCAAAAACATTTCCAAAAACTTCTCTAGAATTCTATTTCTACTTATAAATCACATTTATAATTTACATTCTCAAATTTCATTTGTATATGGATTTTTATTTTCTTAGTTCTTTGTTATGATTTCATTTCTTATTCAACTTCAAAGATAATATTTAATATTATCACTTCCTAACAACCAAGTAACCATATACTATATAATTTATGGAAAATTATTCTTTTTGATACACAAAATAGTTTTGGGTAAAATTATTCCATTTACCTGTTTTAAAACAATATCGTGGAAAATTGTTCTGTACGAGTGTTTAGAGATCCCTATCGATAGAGTTGTACGGACTATACCGAACAGAATTGACGCAGCTTTGATTTGGCACGAATAGTTTAGATACCAAATTATCACAACCTATCCAGGATCTTCCTCACGAAATGGTGATTTCGTGTCAAATAAACCGATAGAACGATAAATGCTCAATTCTGTTGATCATGATGATGCTGGAATCTAGCTATCTCCAACCCGTTAATCTCGCAAGATGCCGTGTTGAAAGATCTACAATTCGATCGGTGATCACTCGTAAGTGATACCGAGAATTGGCTTCAAATTCGTTGATTCGCTCACGAATAACCCGAAGATGGAAAGAAGAAGGAGATCACACTCAACTTCCAACAATGGTGGCCAAAGCTCACACACAAATTTATTTTCAAAATCAACAACCACTTTACAAATGACAACACACCCCTATTTATAGGAAATTACGACACACACATGCGATTTAACACCATACGACTCACGACCTAACACATACGACTTAACATCAGATGACTCACGACCTAACACATACGAGTTACAACATCACACGACTTAACCACATATGATTTACAACATCACACGACTTAACAACATACGAGTTACAACATCACACGATGTAAAGACCCGATTCTTCGACTTTCGAAAATCGACATCAATACGTCCACTGTGTCAAATGCCGAACAATCCAATGCCGGAAAACTGAAACCTTAGGGTTTAAGAAGAAGAAAAAGGTAGAAGAAAAAGAAAATAGAACGGAAGAAGAACAACAGAAATAATATCAGAATCTCACATATCGCAGCGGAACAAAATATAATAGATAAATGAATAATTTTTTAAAAAAAAGGACTATATCAGTTATTACATTACATTATCATCATCAGAGTATACAACAACAATATACAACACAACTGGACAATGGACAATTATACAAACATGTCCCTACAAGTGAATTCTACAGCGGAAAGAAAATATCATATACAAGTAATACATCTCGCCATCCGGCTTGCCACTTGAGCTCCAAAGCACTCCTAAATCTAGAATAACCTGATAGCCTGTTTCTAGGATGCCCGTGTGGAAAATTTATGGGCACCCAGAGTTTTGGAAGAGAACAATAAACTCCAGGTCAGTCATGAAACTGGTGTGAGAACTTAAAACAGTTATCTATCTTTAAAACAACAACAACAAGGGAAGTGAAAAATATCCGCAATGCTTTTGGAAAATGAAACTACCATAAGGCCTCCCCGCACACACACACAATGCAAACGCCAGAATCGGAGGAGATTTCTCCTTATGATTGTCAAAGATGCTTACTACGCAAAACAAATCATTTTTTATATTATTATTAGCGCATAGTGACGAAAGCATTTCGAAAATAGAATATAAATCTTAGCCAGCATAGACATTCCGAACTATTCCTACTATAGCTACCATCCAAACAGTAGGGCGCCACCATAAGTGAATGGCAGGTTCTACAATTAAAACCGTACAAGGCTCGTATTGTTTCTTTTGATTTTCCAACAAATGGTTAGGCTAAGGAACTTCCTACTGCCACATGGGATCGCCTCTGGAGGGACGTCCCGAGAACCAAACCGGATCTCTGCCAACACAAGGCCGGGTCACCTTTGTAACTAGGTAACTACTTCTCGAGTATGCCACTCCCCGGTCCTTTGGAACCTTTATCCGAGGGCCCTCTATCACCAAGCAACAACCACACAGAAAAATGAGAGTGGGGCAACCATATAGGTTAAGCATCAGGGCTCCATACCTGACACCATCCTTTTCCGAAAGGAAATGACATACCCTAAAGGGCGCGACCCTCATAACCTTGCCGCATATTCCTGTTTTGACCATTTCCGGGGTGTGAGGTCTGACGAAGTCTCGTCTACAAAGTTATGCTTTTTCACAAAGTCGTGCTTTGATCAACAAATGATCAATAAATAATCATCACATAGCAACACTCAGCATGCCACATTACCAAATTAGGAATATATCGCTGATAACCTTCAACTACAAAACCTATGAGCTCGTACGTCTCAGAGAAGGGTGTTAAGCTAAGAGAATAAATTCTCCACCACCAACAGAGATGTATTTGAAAGAAATATGCTTTACATCTCAAATTGTAATGTCAGACACGTAACCATACAAGTCAGTTCCGGGCTCGAACAGAACCGAAGGCACTTTAAAAGAAGCCCTTGCAATCCGGGTATTCACAATCCCGATCGAATTTCCCATCACAAAGGAAATCTCTATACCGTAGCTAACGGTGCAGAGACATCGATAGGTCATCCTATCGTTTTCACAAATACCAGGTCTTCAACACCGGTCTTCAATGCTATCCATTACGTCGTATCACTATTCGGAATGGGTAATCCGAATAACGAGCGCAATAATTTAAAAATAAGTGTAGCATTCAATTTCAACCAATTCACAACGAATAACCATTTAAGGGTCAATATTGATAGTCGGTTATTTAACTATCAATCAATACTCACAACATCCCCCGATTTCAAATAATTTCCTAAATTATTTATTTCCAAAAATATCTTTACAAGATATAATTTCCACACTTCAACCATTTGAAAACAAATTTCAAATCATTTTCCACCTTTCAATCTTTGAAAACAAATTTCAAATCAATTTCCTTAAACGCAAACACTTCCAAATATTTATCCATTTTCAATTTAAAATGGTTCATTTAAATCAATCAAATAAATCCTTACCGATTTATTTTAAACTTACGTTCCAAATCCGTAAATTTATTTCCACACTTTAAAATAAATCAATGTTTATTTTTAAACAAATTTCCCTTTCTTTTATAAATTCCATAGTGAATTTACCTTTCCAAAATATCTATGAATATACGATTTCCAAATCGATTTCTAATATTCATTTTCAATTTATCTTTAAAAGATAAAATCTCAAAACATTCACTTGATATTGGAAAAACATTTCCATACTTATTTGATAATAAGTAATTCACAAATCCGTTTAATTTCAACACTTGGAAAATATTCAATATACTTAAATCACAATTAAGTATATAATTTATTCTTTAAGGAAAACATTCTCTTAAACACCTTTATTTGGGTCAAAATGAATGTTGCGTAAAACATCGTTACGACAACCCAAAATTACTAGTATAGGGATTTGAAATTAAGATAGATATGTAAACCCCAATACCATATAAAACTTTTCCTTTCGGAAATCATTTACTATAATAACAGTGTTATAGTCCAACATTTCCTTCTATTTCTCGAAAACGTCTATTTCAACAATGAATGTTGAAATCTATGATTTCGATACTTAATACATTTTAAAACATCTTTAAATTGTTTTGATTCTATTTGAAATATCACTTTCCCAAAATATTTCTTTAATATATTATTCGCCATCCAAAATCATGAATATACTTCATTAACCAAATTCAATTTCTACATATTTTATTTAAAGGATTATCCACTGTCCCAATATCATGGATATATCTCCTTTAATAAGCTATAATAATTAAACTTATCAAAATAAGTCGATTTCGGATTTATAAAAAACATTTATAAATTCCATATATATTTTATAACAACTTCACTTATAAAATTACTTTATTAACAAATTCTATCCATATTCCACTTACACGCCAAAATCCAATTTATAAGTTAATTACTTATAAATATTTTATTTTACAAAATCTATTCATTTTATAACTTCACAAATTATAAATCTATAGATTTCATCCACTTATGAAATCCATTTATATTTCATTTTAACGCTTATAAAAACTCATTTTATAATTCCAATATTTTAATTTATAAATATCAATTTTATAAATCTTTTATATAAATCATTTATAATAATTCAAAAATCCCAATTTAAACCATTTTATAAATTAATCAACTACTTATTTCAAAAATCATATTTCGGTTATATTTCACAAAAATTATAATTTTTATAACATAAACATTACAACGTTTATTTATTTAAAATGAATCAATTACAAAATTAAATTTTATTATGAATTCTCAACTTAAATTTTCAAAAATCAAATTTTATTTATTTTCAGCATCTGACGATACCAAAAATATTTCGACTAAAATTTAGCCTTTAACGATTTCAATCACAAAGATAATCACGCAGATTATAAATAGATCAACATACAACATTGAAACCAGTTCAATCATTTGAGGAATCCAGTTGGATCCCTCCAACCTATTTCCCTGCATCCAAAGATGTTAGCACAATACCAATTCTGCTTCGAGACGGAATATCGCGGTATATGGGATTTATAAAATACTATCCGCTATTATGCGGCGCAATAGGGCCTCATCCGCTATATAATGCGGGAAATCAACTCCAAATACATATATAATACCAATTCCATACAAGTTGGAATTATCACGGTATATGTTTTTAATAAATAACATCCGCTTAATATACTGCATATAAGGTCTATTTCAACACAACAAATAATAACTATCATCCAATCACACAATCAAGCAATTTTAAATTTAACTATTTAAAATTTAAATCGAAACGCAATTCGATTGAGTGAGAAGTTCTCACCTTGAGTTTCCGATAAAAATTGTAGAGCTTAGTTTCGAATAAAATTAAACGTGCGTTTAGTTTTACCCAAAATTTTCACTAGCTCCAAACGACTGCAAACCAGGTCCATTGCATAGTGTTCGTCCATACGAAGCCAACGCAAGTTGTTTCTTATTTTTTCGACCTCGCATGAAGAAGATATAGCATTACAAAGTTTACACAATTTTAAATATAATTCATTTACATTTTTTTTTTAACCTAAAACAATTCTGGGCAGCACGTTTTGAACAGAAGATCACGGCCGCCAGATTCTGAACCCTAGCATCCAGGCCACACGATGCTTCTTCCATCTCCACGCGAATTCCAGCTTGGCCGAACCCATCAACGTCATTAGGGTTTGCATTTTTGCAATCAAATCGAACACCTAGAATTCGATCAAAGCATACCACGTCGAAGGCCTTGAAGTAAGCCACCATCGGCATGAACCACTATGAGCTCGGCTCCTCCCCTGCACAGAAAAACATGCGCAAACCCATGGTGAACGCGACCTCATAGCAGCCTCCTCGTTGCTCCAATCAAGATCATAACCGTATGGATCTCAAGATCACTCAATGCTCTATAAGTTTCATGTTGAAAGTTTTTCATAAATGTCGTTGGATTTGCAGAAAATGAGGGAAAAAACGAAATTGAATTTCGGCCATTAAAGGATGTAAGTGGCGGCTGAACGTTTGCAATTAGGGTTAGGGTTTTCTTTTTGCAAATTGTGAATATGAGGTGCTTATATAGAAAATTTCCAAAAACAATATTCATCCCGAATTTTTCGAACTTCAAATCTCGCATGGTGACTGGCGTTTCTAGGGTTTACCCCGCGTTCTGGACACAATGGAATAGGTTTCGGAGGCTAATTCGATCATATATGCGAGTTATGGAAATGAACGATCAAATTTAATTTAAATCTATTAAGCCAATTTCTATGCGCTTTGGCTTGCCCCGGACAAACCGTAAACCCGGTTGACACGAAATTTGAAACAATACAATAATATAACATTACGGATCCGATGAAACTGGATTCATTGAAATCCAAGACTGTTTAAAAAATGGCTATTTCGCTAGTCGATTAAATATTAAAATATTCAATTTTCACAAATCAACTTTTAATTTAATTCTAAAAGTTCACAAACATTGTTCTAACTCCAATATGATTTAATATAACTTTATAAATAATTATTAATCACATTAAACCCAATTTCCAAATTTTTACGCAATTACAAATATTAAATTATCGATTTATTTATCCAATTAAATCTAAATATTCGAAAATAAATTACTCAACTTACAAATCTTATTTATTGATATTTAAAATCAATTAAATATCTGAATTTCAAATGACAGAAATTCTGGGTCATTACATACGACTTAACAACATACGAGTTACAACAACACACGACTTAACAACATACGACATAAGAAATCAGCATACGACTTAAGAAAATAGCTCAGCTTCATGCGACATAAGAGAACAATGCGGCATAACTGAGCGACTTATAGAAATGCGACTTAAGGCAGGAGACTTAAGAAATGCGGCATAACTGAGCGACTTATAGAAATGCGACTTAAGGCACGCGACTTATAGAAATACGGCATAACTGAGCGACTTATAGAAATGCGACTTAAGGCATGCGACTTAAGGCATGCGACTTATCATGGTGCGCTGCATCATCCTCCCCTGGTTGAAAAGAATTCGACCCCGAATTTACACTTTCCTCTTCTTCGACATACTTATTCTCATGATATGGAATCAAGTGTTTGACGTTGAAAACGTTGGCATTATGGATATGATTCGACAATTTTAACTGATAAGCGTTCTCATTAAAAAAATTACGATTTCCAAAGGGCCAATCTTTCTAGCAGCTAGTTTGTTGTAAGTACCAATAGGAAGTCGATCCTTAGTCAATATTGCATATGCAAAATCTCCTTCTTTGAACTCAACATTTCGTCGTTTAACATTTACGGATTGCTTATATTTCTCGATCGCCTTAAGCAATCGTTCCTGCACAACCTTGTGGCACTCTTGCAATTCATTCACAAAATCACTAGCTCGTTTGATCACTCCTTTCTGTCGTGGTACTATAGATAAATCCAATGGCCCCTTAGGGATGGTTGAGTAAATGATCTGGAATGGACTGAACCCAGTGTTACGATTAACTGCATGGTTGTGTGCAAACTTAGCTTGACACAGCTTGGAATCCTAACTCTTCAAATTGTCATTCATGAGGCATCTCAATAGATTACCCAGGGATCTATTCACAACTTTTGTCTGTCCATCCGTATGTGGATGATAAGCACTACTAAATTTTAGTTTTGTCCCAATCATTCTCCATAGACTCATCCAAAAATGACTCAGAAAACGAGTGTCTCTATCAGTTATAATAGATTCAGACAACCCATGAAGACAATAGATCTCTCTGAAGTATAACTGTGCGACATTAACTGCATATGCAGTCTTCTTGCATGTGATAAAATGCACCATTTTTGAAAACTGATCAACCACGACGTAGATAGAATCATTGCCACATTGCGTCCTCGGCAAGCCCAATACAAAGTCCATACTAACATCCACCCATGGTTTAGTAGGTATAGGAAATGGCACATATAAACCTGCATTTGTTGCGGCCCCCTTTGAAACTTGACAAATATGGCACCTCTGAACGAACTTCTCAACCTCCTTCCTCATTGACGGCCAAAAATAAGACTTTAATATCAACTGCATAGTACGGTCGTGGCACACGTGTCCTTCTTCATGTAAATCTTTGATGATTTTGATTCGTAGACTGCAATCTGGAATACATAACTGATTTCCTTTGAATAGAAAACCTTCAACCAGCATATATCCAGCCATGTTCCCCTGCTTGACTTTGTCTAGGATTTTGGAAAAATATGAATCTGAAGTAAGAAGATCTGGAAGTAAGTCAAAACCCTTCACCTCTATTCGCATGGTTGTTAGTAAATTATTCCTCTGACTCAATGCATCGGCAACGCAATTAGTTACTCCAGACTTGTGCTTTATGACGAATGTAAATTGCTGCAAATAAGCTATCCACGATGCGTGCCTAGCTACAATTTTATTCCGCCCTTGTAAATGTTTCAATGCTTCATGATCTGTATACAAAACAAATTCTTTGTGGAGCAAGTAATGTCTCCAATGCTTCATAGCCTGCACAATAGCATAAAACTCCACATCATAAGTACTGTAACTCATTTTTGCTCCAGAAAGTTTTTCACTGAAATAGGCAATTGGACGTCCCTTCTGACTCAACACTCCTCCGATTCCAACTTTGGACTCATCTGTATGTAACTCAAATAGTAACTGAAAATCTGGCAACACTAGAATCGGTGCTGAGGTTAAAAGTTCCTTGATTTGTTCAAAAGCAGATCCTGCTCTTTCGTCCATGAAAACTGCTTTCCTTTCATACAATCAGTAATAGGAGCCATTACACTACTAAAGTGTGGTATAAATCTTTGATAAAATGAAGTTAACCCATGGAAACTTCTGATTTCTGTTATAGTTTTAGGCTGTTGCCAATTTCTGATTGCGTCTACTTTACTCCGGTCCACTTGTATCCCTTCCTTAGACGTGACATAACCCAGAAATAAAAAACTTGGCGTCATGAACATGCATTTCTTCGTCGCTGCATAGAACTGTTCTTGACGAAGAATAGTTAACACCTTTCGCAAGTGTTGAATGTGCTCCTCTGTGCTAGCACTATATATCAAGACTTCATCAAAGTAGACTACAACAAACTTTCCGATGTAGGGTCTGAAAATTTGATTCATCTCCCTCATAAATGTGCTTGGTGCATTAGATGACCAAATGGCATGACCAGCCATTCATATAATCCTTCCCGAGCCTTGAATGTTGTCTTCCATTCATCACCTAGTCTTATGTGAATCTGATGATAACCACTCTTAAGGTCGATCTTAGAAAAAATTACTGACCCACTGAGTTGATCCAATAGATCATCAAGTCTTAGCATATGAAATCTGTATCTGACAGTTATTTTGTTGAGTGCCCTACTGTCTATACACATTCTCCATGAACCATCTTTCTTTGGTACCAACAGAGCTGGTACAGCACAAGGACCGAGACTCTCTCGAACACCCCCTTGCTCAAGCAACTCCTCAACCCGTCTCCTCAACTCTTCATGCTCTTTTGGACTCATACGATAATGCGTCCTATGTGGTAAAATAGCACCTGGCACTAGATCAATTTGATGTTGTATATCACTCAGTGGCAGTAATTCCTTGGGTAATTCCACAGGAAAGACATCTTCGAATTCATTTAACACCGGTCTAACCTCCGCAGGAATTTCAAGATCTTCACTTGTTTCATACCCAATCAACATAAAAAATTCAGCACTATCTTTCACTTCTTTAACAAATTCTCATATAGATAATAGACTAGTTGATTCCACTTTCTTCTCAGACTTTCTTTCACTTTGTTCACGCTTCTTAGGAACTAAGGTAACTTGGGTACCTTTGAACATGAAACTGTAGCTATTTGTGCGACCATTATGTTGTACAGCTCTATCATATTGCCATGGTCTTCCCAATAGTAGATGACACACATCCATATCGACAACATCACACCATATATCATCTTTGTACTTCTTCCCAATAGAAAATATAACAAATGCTCGTCTTCCCACTGTCACTTCTCCACCTTTCTTTAGCCATGCCAGTTTATAAGGTCTAGGGTGTTTTTCAGTCTTCAACCCTAACTTCTTGACGGCTTCTTTAGAAATAATGTTATCGCAGCTTCCCGCTTCAATAAGAAATCAACAAACCTTTCCCAAGATAGTACATGTAGACTGAAAGATATTGCTCTCAGCTAATTAGAATCATTCTCATGCTTTAGCACTAAGCAAGACCTCCTTATCATCAAGTTACACCCTTCGTCTCCTGACACAACTTCTCCATCTTCATCAAACTTCGATGGTTGAGAATAATCAATTTCAGCTTCCACATCCTCATACTCACATTCCTCTGTAACTAATGCTCTCTTCTTTGGCTTTGTACATTCATTACTTTTATGGCCAAACTCCTGACAATTATGGCACTTGATACTATTATTGACCTTTGCTTTAGCGGCTTCATTGACAATTGGTTTATTGACTGCCTTGGAAACATTAGCACTGCTACTAGCACCCTTATTCTAGTTATTAGAACCCGTAAACACACCAATTCATTGTCTCCCTTGTTTCTCCCAAGCTAGAGCTTTTTGACGTGCTTCAGCAATAGACATTGGATTAAACATATTAACCATGTCTTGAATTTGCATTCGTAACCCTCCAACATATCTAGCCGTTAGTTGTTCCTCGGTTTCCATAATATCATGCAATCAATTGATAGAATTCATCTACATAGTCATTCACTATCTTCGTCCCTTGTCTCAAATTCTGCAAACGTTGATACATAAGAGATTGATAATTGTACGGTAAGAAAGTCGCTTTCATCATCTTTCTCATCTTCTCGCAAGTGACAACTTTTGATTTTCCCATTCTCTTCCGAGTTAGTTTAGTTTGTTTCCACCAAGCCATAGCACTTCCCCTTAGTTTTGTAGCGACTAATTGGGCACTGTGATTCTCAAGCACCTCCTTGAATTTCAAAATTTCTTCAACATTCGACAACCAATCAAGAAATTCTTCTGCTTGCATACCACCTTTGAATTCTAGAATTTCCATCCTCATACCTGACTCCCATTTATGATCATTTTCTGAATCCAGATATTGATTTCGCACTTGGACTCGATTTTGATAATGAATAATACCTCCATCACCATCTTCCTCAAAATCAGATGTATTTCGATATCGATCCTGACCGTCTACGTCCCTACGATCATGTATGACCCTTCTACCCTGTCTTTCAGCATCACTATATGGTTCATTTTCGAACCCATGTTGAGTTCTTACCTCTTCATTTTGGTACCCATGGTGGTCTCGCAATATTGAAACTGATGATTCTCTCATATCTCGATAAGACTGCGGTGACATCCTCCTTTCTTTCGAAACCGATGGTGAAACCCTGTTTCCTCCCTGGTTCGAAACTGGTGACATTCTCCTTTGATTTTGATTCATGTCGTTCATCAATTTCTCCAATTTTTCAATACCCTCATTGAACTTTTCATTGATACGCTGTTCCATCTGCTCAGCTTTTTGTCTTCTATACAAATCTTCAACATTATGATAGCGATTAGCACGTCTCGGAGGCATGATCGTTAAACAATCTCGTTCCAACTCTAATTTGGCTCCAATACCAATTGATGCAGCTTTGACTAGGCTCGAACAGTTTAGATACCAAACTGTCACAACCTATCCAGGATCTTGCTCACGAAATGATGATTTCGTGTCAAATAAACCGATAGAACGATAAATGCTCAATTCCATTGATCATGATGATGCCGAAATCTAGCTATCTCCAACCCGTTGATCTCGCAAGATGCCGTATTGAAAGATCTACAATTCGATCGGTGATCACTCGTAAGTGATACCGAGAATTGGCTTCAAATTTGTTGATTTGCTCACGAATAAGCCGAAGATGGAAAGAAGAAGGAGATCACACTCAACTTCCAACAATGGTGGCCAAAGCTCACACACAAATTTATTTTCAAAATCAACAACCACTTTACAAATGACAACACACCCCTATTTATAGGAAATTACGACACATACATGCGACTTAACACCATACGTCTCACGACCTAACACATACGACTTAACATCAGATGACTCACAACCTAACACATACGAGTTACAACATCACACGACTTAACCGCATACGAGTTACAAGATCACACGACTTAACAACATACGAGTTACAACATCACACGATGTAAAGACCCGATTCTTGGACTTCCGAAAATCGACATCAATACGTCCACTGTATCAAATGCCGAAAAACCGAAACCTTAGGGTTTAAGAAGAAGAAAAAGGTAGAAGAAAAAGAAAATAGAACGGAAGAAGAACAGCAGAAATAATATCAGAATCTCGCATATCGCAGCGGAACAACATATAATAGATAAATGAATAATTTTTTAAAACAAAGGACTATATCAGTTATTACATTACATTATCATCATCAGAGTATACAACAACAATATACAACATAACTGGACAATGGATAGTTATACAAACATGTCCCTACAAGTGAATTCTACAGCGGAAAGATAATATCATATACAAGTAATACGTCTCGCCATCCAGCTCGCCACTTGAGCTCCAAAGCACTCCTAAATCCAGAATAACCTGATAACCTGTTTCTAGGCTACCCGTGTGGAAAATTTATGGGCACCCAGAGAACAATAAACTCCAGGTCAGTCGTGAGACTAGTGTGAGAACTTAAAACAGTTATATATCTTAAAACAACAACAACAAGGGAAGTGGAAAATATCCGCAATGCTTTTGGAAAATGAAACTACCATAAGGCCTCCCCGCACACACACAATGCAAACGTAGAATTGGAGGAGATTTCTCCATATGATAGTCAAAGATGCTTACTACGCAAAACAAATCATTTTTGATATTATTATTAGTGCATAGTGACTAAAGCATTTTGAAAATAGAATATAAACCTTAGCCAGTATAGACATTCCGAACTATGCCTACTATAGCTACCATCCAAATAGTGGGGCGCCACCATAAGTGAATGGCATAGCTTCATGCGAAATAAGATAGCACAGCTTCATGCGACATAAGAGAACAATGCGGCATAACTGAGCGACTTATAGAAATGCGACTTAAGGCAGGTGACTTAAGAAATGCGGCATAACTGAGCGACTTATAGAAATGCGACTTAAGGGACTTAAGGCAGGCGACTTATAGAAATGCGGCATAACTGAGCGACTTATAGAAATGCGACTTAAGGCAGGCGGCATATCATGGTGTGCTGCATCAAGAATCCATATACCACTCAACAAACCAATCATCACAATGTAAAACAATTTTATATTCACTAACAAATACGCACTCCTATCTATTATTACACTCAAACTCACTCTAGAGTACAACTGACTCTATCTCTAATGAGTAACACCCAACAGAGCCAAGGTTGTCTCTTAACAAAATGCTTTGATACCAAATGTAACGACCTCGATTTTTTCAACTTCCGAAAGTCGACATTTGTGATATCCCGGAAATTTTTGGCAATATAAATTTAATAATCTGTGTAAAAAAATTTAAATTAATTTAATAAATATTTGAATTGATTTAATAATCTTCTTTTAAATAAGTATTTAACTGATAATTTATCTTTTGAGAACTAATTTAATTGTTTTCTATTTACAATATATATCTATATATTTGTATATATTGTAAATAGTTCATCTTTGTTTTAAATTTAATAAATAAAGTTATGTTTTCTAATTCTAATATTTTTGGTAAATTTGGAAATTTGGTTTAATTTAGTATTAAGCTATTAAATAATCATATAGCTTTAAAATACTTAAGATTTAAGTTTAATTTGTTTAAAATAATTTTAGCTTAAATTTAAATTAAGCAAAAGATTCGTTTGTTCTTTTTAAATACAGGTTGATACAATAAGTAATTTATTAAATAAAGGGATAATTCTTTTATAAATCATTTTGATTTAATAATGAGCTATATAATAATGTAAATCTTTACAAATGGATTTTAAATAAAATTGTTATTTCAACTTTAATTATATATATGTGTGTTTGAATGAAAGTTATGATTTGGAAATTAAAAATAAAGGTTTTCAAAATGTTTAAATTAAAGTAAACATTATTAATATTAATATAAGTATAAAATAAAATAATAATAAGTAATTAAATATTTGTTAGTCTATGTTTAAAAATAAAAGAAAAATAAAAAGAAGTACATATGTTAGGTAACAAACCGTTACAAGTGATAAACAATTTTATCTATATACATTAAGTTTTGAAGGCAACTAAGCAAAGTAAAAATATGTTGCCTGTAAAACTTAGTAGTTCTGTAAAGAAAGGGAAGTAATCATGACTGTAAAGCTTAGAGATGAAGGCAAGATCAAAGTAAATAAAAATATCACTGATCTTAATTAGTATAAACAAAAAAATTTACATGCTGTATTGTACAAAGACAATATGATCATTGTTGTACAAAGTATAATTAACCTGTCTGCATATCACTCTGTAAAACTTTGTATACATACATCAAATCCTTCTCATTTCAGTTCAAGCAAAGAAAAAGTAAAATAAATATCTATGTATCTAAAAAAATGAAAGAAAACCAGGTGTATATGTGTATCCTGTAAGAAGTTAGAAAGCAAGAACAAAGAAAAAATAAAATAATAATGCAAGTAACTTGTAAATTAAGTATGCAGGCAAGAATAGAAAAAGAAGACAAGTATGAAGAATAAAGTAAAGGCAAACCAGGTTTGTATAAAATAAAATTAAAGAGTAAGGCCTGTAGGTAGTTTGTAGTGCAAGCTAATGCAAAGCAAAAATATCTTTGTACACATAAGATAAGATTAGTTGTAAACATATAGTACATTTGCATTTAATGCTTTCAAAACTCTAGCACATAACAAAGTCATTTGGAATTTGTGTTATCATCATTTCAGCCTCCCTAATTTAACATTTTTCCTGATAAAACAAAATATAATATTGTACCTGCAGTGCTTAACCCAGATGCCACCTTCCCCTATAAGCTTCTTTATATACATGCCTTCTTATTTAGTTCGTTCAACATAGCATGGCAAACCTTAAATATACATGTAGCGAACATTTATATTTTTATAACTGAAGCATCATACATCAACAAAGGCAACAAGATTAAGGAAAATTAAGCAAACAATTTCTCAGTTTTAAAGTTTTAGCTGTTTCAAAACAAGAATGCTCTGTCCCTTTTCAAAAGCAATGGTGAGTAACATTTTTTTTAAATAACTTAAGTTTTAAACTTATTGTATGTCAATACTTGAATGCTTAAAAATATTTGTGTGAATATTTATGAGTTCATTTCTCTGTGCATTTGTGAGATGAAATATCTGCATATTACCCCGTAAGACCATCCTGTTTATGAATTTTGAGCTCATATATTACTTCAAAATCATCTCTGCTCGATATATTGATTTATAGGGCTTATATCTAAACAAGATGGGTTTGTTTGATCATAAAGCAAATGTTAAAATTTGTATTTTAGTTTGTAAGGTAGAAAGGCTCTGTGAAAACTTAAGGAACGGGCAAATGTGTGATATGGTGAAATTTCAAACATCTTAAATTATTAATCCAGGTTTATAAATTGAATTCTTACCTATAATTAAGATTTTTAAAACTATAATCACATTTTATGTTTAGTAATTGAAGAGCATTTCTGAGGAGATTGTTTTGGGGTTTTTTAGAGTATCACTGGTGATCCCAGAGGTTGGAGAGGCTGGAATACGGTCTGGCGGTGGAGGAACGACTGGTGAAGAGGGGAAAACGACTGGTGAAGAGGGGAAAATTGCTTGATGTTTGATTTAGTCAAGGTGGAGAGTGCGGTAGGGGATTTTGGTTCAGAACCCTAGTTCTGTTTAATGGGATAAAAGTGATTGGCATTTACTCTCTGGAGCATCGAGTGTAATGGGTTTGTGGGAGATGGAAGCTGGGTCATTAGCAAAGCAGTAGCCGGAGGCGTTGACTCTCCGGTGGTCGGAATTCGAAGCGCGGCTGTGACGACCCGAACTCGATATCCGATAAACGACATCAAATTCGTATCGCCGGAGCTTATAAAAACATCAGATGAATATAAAACAGTGGAACAAAATGAATATCATACATACATCACAGGTACAATATCATAATATCCAATAATACATCAGAGTATTTAATACATACACCACAACTCCACATAACATCATAATAATACATCGATGATCATATATCCAAAAGTCCTCATAGGAATGAAAGGATAACAATTTCCCAAAGCACTAACTACCTGAGATCCAAAAAACTTCTAGAATATCTCCAAAGCAAAAGCTCCAAAATATTGCTAACTCCCACAATATGGAAACCTGCTACTAGGCTGCCCGTGTAGAAATTATGGGCACCCAGAGTTTTGGAAAGAACAATAAACTCCAGGTCAGTCATGGGACTGGTATGAGTAAACAAAAATAGTTGCTTTTAAATAAACTAGATTTTTAAAAGAAAATTCGTTATGCTTTTAGAAAATGAAACTACCATAAGACCTCCCGCCACACACACAATGCAAACGCACACTTGGAGGAGATTTCTTCTTATGATAGTCAAATATGCTTAATGCGAGAAAATTTCTTTGATATTATTACTAGTGCATAGTGTAGAAAGCATTTTAAAAATATAATATTAATCTTAGCTAGCAAAGACATTCCAAACTATGCCTACTATAGCTACCATCAAAACAGTGGGGCGCCACCATAAGTAAATGGCAGGTAATACAACTAAAACCGTACTGGGCTCGTATTGTTTCTTTGGATTTCCAACAAATGGTCAGGCTAAGGAACTTCCTACTACCACATGGGTACGCCTCTGGCGGGACGTCCCGAGAACCTACCTGGCTCTCTGCCAACACAAGGCCGGGTTACCTCTGTAACTAGGTAACTACTACTTGAGTATGCCACTCCCCAGTCCTTTGGGACCTTTATCCGAGGGCCCTCTGTCACAAAACAACAACCACACAGTAAATGTGATTGGAGCTATCACACAGGTAAATATCTGGGCTCCATACCATGACATTACCTTTTTCCATTAGGGAATGACATACCCTAGAGGGCGCGACCCTCATAACCTTGCCGCATCTTACCAGTTTCGACCATTTCCGGGTTGTGAGGTCCGATGAGGTCTCGTCCACAAAGCTATGCTTTACACGAAAGCTTTGCTTTGATCACAAATGATCAACTAATGATCATCAACACACAACAGCACTTAGCATGCCACACTACCAATTTGGGAATATATCGCTGATAACCTTCAATTACATAACCTCTAAGCTCGTACGTCTCAGAGAAGGGTGTTAAGCTAAGAGAATAAATTCTCCGCCACCAACAGATATGTATTTGAAAGAAATCGGCATTATATCTCAAAGTGTAGTGTCAGAAACACGACCATACAAGTCTGTTCCGGGTTCGAACAGAACCGAAGGCACTTCGTCCAATAAAGGAAGAAGCCCTTGTAAATCCGGGTATCCACAATCCTGATTGGACTTCCCATCACTTAGGGAATCTCTATACCGGAGCAACTCAGTGCAGAGATAATCGATAGGTTATCCTACCGTTTTCGAAGACACCCGGCCTTCACCACCGGTCTTCAAATGCTATCCATTTCGACGTATCACTATTCGAAATGGGTTATATGACACAAAGGTCCTCTCCCGGCTAAACCGGATAGTTAGCGCTCAATTTTTAAAACACGTGGATATATCAATCACAAAGATTCACATTCAGGGTTCGATGTGGGTTTCGCATAACAAACTGAAATCCGACTCCCTGTCACATCGAAGTTTAAATGCCGTTTACGGCAAAAGGGTTTTCACATCAATACAGAACAAAAAACACAACATAGTGCAGTACATAGCAATCCACATCACACAGTAACACAATCAGAACAGAAATATAAATCTAGTGCATAACAATAGTTAATTATTTACCAATCAAAGTGATTTAATAAATTAACCAAATAATTATTATTATTATTTTATTTTATTTTATTTTTTTGATTATTTTATATCAATGATTTATTATTCTTAATGCTAAATAAATTAATCTTTAATCATCTTGACACATTGATTATCCCTTAATTACTTATTTTAATTAACTGCCAATTAAATTAGTTAACTCAATTTATCAAATCAACAAATTCTTAATTATAAATTTATTTAAGTACTTAATTGATTATTAAATCAATTTTTATTACAAATTTTTTTTCATTCTAAATTCCTTTTTCAAACTATCAATAAAATTTGTTTATCCTAATTATCATTTGAAAATCTACTTTATACTTATTGCTACATTGAAATTTTAATGTAAATTAATTGTAAATTCTTGTTTCTTATTTTAATCATTAAATTAAAGGGTTAATTAAAATTGTATTTTAAACTTTCCTTGCTTAATTAAAGAATTAACAAATTCTAAAACATTTGTTAAAAGAAAATTTAACTTAACAAAATCTACATGATTTACCTTGCAAACCCAAATCTTACTTAACATTCTCAGCTTGAAGATTGTTTTAGGCTTAGCCCATTATCAACATACCCGAGTACAACAGGGTCCCACCGAGCCCATTTCCTTTTGTTCCCGTGCCTGTTCTCTCCTCTCCTCTCCTTTTTTTTCTTCTAGTTAAAATTTCTGAAGCATTTTATTTTGACGTGAGCACCCTGACACGCGACCGTTGCGTGCACGTGTACACCACCGCGCCTCCGCTCCAGTAGCCGCCGCGACCTCCCACACGTCACTCATTGACCCTACACTCCATAGCAACGATCGATTCGATGCTAACAAGCCCAAAACGAAAACGAGCTTTCAGTTCGAAACTCGAACCCATCCTCACCACCAGAAATCAACCCGCGCCGCCTCCTCTGGCCATCAGAGGCCACGAAAACTCGCCTGAAGCTTCGCCTTGATCAGATACTCCTATCACCACCGGCGGCTCGAAGTCCGATCGCCTATTTATGGCGCGGCACCCCCTTTCTGACACGAACGAAAATGGGTTCTTAAACCCTAGTTCGATCTCGTGTTCAAAATTTTTAGTTTTATAAATTACATTTGTATTTTTCCAGTAATCACGATCATCACATCTTGCTGCCACCACGAACTCGAGGCCTGCCATTGCTTGGATCATTAGAGTTTGACAAAAATGAAATTTTTTGATCAACCCAAAAATCTAGATAAAGACTCGATGAAAAATTCGATTTTTTTATCTCTAAAATCATCATTCCTAATGGTGATTCAAATGGCATTATTAGAAATCAAATTCATGAGGTTCGAATTTTGTTGATCTTTTGAGTTATAACTGTGTTTACCTCTCCCTGAAAAAATATAAATCAAGTTCCACTGCTTTCTTTTATTACTAAATCAAGGTACAGATTAAACAACAATTTTAACTTGCTTAAGATTTTCCAGAAGCAAAAAGAGGGAGAGAGTGTTTAGGTTTTCTTTGACATGGTTTTACTCTGCATAACAGGACTTTGAACTTGCCTGTGTGACACTGTAACTCAGTTTGTTATAAGAAAAACAAAACACAAGCCCGTTATCAATCCAACTTGAAGCCATCACATTCATACAGGGATTCAAGCACAAAGATTTGAATAAACATAGGTTTACTCACCTGTATAACAAGCAGTGGGAGTTTTCTTGTTTGAAAACCAAAACCTGGACTGTCTTTTCTTTCTCTTCTTAGCTTGATATTTTTTTCTTATCTGTTAACTGCACAAATTCGTATGAACTTGCTTAAGCCCTGATGTTCTTACTTGATTATTTAACAAACCGTAACTCAAATTTTGTTGTTTTAAAAGATATTACCTTTAGTTAAAACATAGAATGAAGATGTTGTCAGGCTTGCTAACTGGAATGATCAGCTTAGGTTTTGTAGAGCAAGGTAATGTTTTACTTCTTCTTTTTCTTTTCTGACTTTGCTGTATTTTGTGTTTTTTTTTCTTCTTTGAACGAAATAAAGCAAATATGCAGTTATATAGAGAAGTTTGGATAGGTAAGTGAAAACTAGTTCAACTAGCTTCTCTTTCTTTTCTTTTTTTTTCTTTTTTTCAGATATCTTTTCCTTGCCTACAAATTTTGACCAAACAAACTTTCTTGTTGACTAAGCCAGATTTAAATTCGGCTGATATGATTTTATTTGTGCTAAGTAATATTATCATTTGTGCTTGAATTGATGGCATTTAATGCCTTTGTTTCCATTTTAGTTTACATATATATGCTGTTGATTGATTTTTTTTCTTTATAAGTACAATTTTGTTTGTTCTTGAAGATATTTATCTTTGTTAAATCTTCTTGCATAAGCTTTGTATATACAATTGTTTTGTTTAAAAATACTTCTCTTCATTTTATTGTTTCTTGGTTTACAATTTATATGCAAGTTATATCTTACATATTTCATGTTATAAATCATAAGATTTTAACTATATAGTTTTTTTTTATCATAAGCATACTCTTGAATTTTTTTTTTCCTATTTGAAGTTTAACTATAAGTTTTCATTTGTCACATATATTTTATTGTTTAAACAATTCACTGTTTATTATATATATTTTTATTTATTTATCATCATTATTATTGTTTATTTATTTAATTCCATATATCTTTCCTTTATCTCATATTAATGATATTTAATCTGTCTTGAAATTTCACAATTTGAATTTAAAACTTCAAATAAATCACAAATTTAAACACACAAATTTCTAGGATGTTACAGCGGCAAGGTTACAGGTTTTGGGGTGGAAACCTGTATATGTTTCCAGGTTTGAGAGTGGAAGTTTGTTTTTTTGTTTCGAGCAAGTGGGGTAGCTTTGGGTGGTCATGGTCGTATCTGGAGATGACCGGCGTCGTGTTGGAGTTCCAGTGGGTGGCCGGAGGTGGCTGGGGCCACGGTGCACGTGCACCGTGCCTTTGAAGTGTTGTGGTGTCGTTCGTTGTGTGCAGAGTTTAGAACTGGGGAAATTACTCGAGTCATACGAGTAGGTGACTCGAAGCAAGGGAGGGGAAAACTCGAAGCGTTTTAGTTCACGTCGAGCCAATGTTTATTCGGTTTTTTTGCAGAAACCTGGAAGAAGTGTTTGTTTTCTTTAAAAACAAATTTAAATGAAACCTGAAAATAAGTAATAAATTTAAACAAGTCTAAATTCAGTGGAGTTTGAATTCAAGTTTATTGTTGGATTCAAATTTGAAAGGAAATCAAAGTTTAAGTGTTTAAAGGTGGGTTTCAGGTTATAAAAACCTGACAGGCTTCAGAATTTAAATTAATTTAAAATTTGAAACAGAATTTAAACTGTGATTTAAATTCAAAAATTTAAAGTATAGTTTCAAATGAACATTTGAACCTTAAGTTTTAAATGGATTTGGATTTGAAAATCAGTTTTTAATTCAAGTTCTTAAAGGTTAAATCAAAAAGTTTGAAATCAAAGATAAATTGATGGAATTCAAGATTACCTAGAATTCAAATCTGAAAATTTAAATCAGTTTTAAATATGGATGTTTTAAAAATAAGTTCAAATAAAATAGTTTTGAAAGGTAAAGTTGTTCCAAATAAATGTTTAACTTGATGTTGAAAAAAAAAGTTTTTAATGGAAAGCAAATAAACTTGAATTTGCAAGTTAAAATACAATGTAATTTAAAATCTAAATTTTTAACTAAAAGTTAAGTAGTTTAATTTAAAGGCTTCCTTATATAAGTTTCGTATGTAAGAAATAAATGCTATTTATATTTATTTAAAAGATTTCAAATTGTGTTTAAATTTGGTTGATGCTTAAATAAATAACCATTTTGAGTCTTAAATTCGAAATGGGATTTGAAATTAAATTTAAAATGTAATGTCCTAATACATTTTAATATTAATAAAGTCATTAATAAAGAAATAAATTATCTTAGGAATAATTAAGATATTTAAATGATTAAACGAATAAGTTAATTAAGAAATGACATATGTACAAATAATTTAGATTAATTTATAACTAGAAATTAATTAAGAAAGTAATTTAAGAAATGTTATTAGTTAACGAAGATAATTAACTAAAGATTATTAATAATTAATTAATGTGATAAATTAGTTTAATTAATTAAGATAATCATTTGTAAAGTGGTTAAGTGTAATTACTTGACAAAAGTAAATAAGAGATTAATTACTGCTTGTGATTAATTTTGATAAAATGATTAATTTAAGTTAATTAATTTAGTTAAATTAATCATTTGATGATTTGATATGTGTAATTACTTAGTGTAATTAATAAAGCATAATTACTTAGGGAAGTAGTTAGATGATAATTACTGGATGTGATTAATACAAGATGATTTGTAAATGAAGTAATTTGGATATTTACTTTGTAATTAATCAAGGGATTAATTAGTGGAGATAATTAATTATGGAATAATTAATATAAGTAATTAAGGATAGTTAATTACTGGAATGTTATTAATCAAGAGTGATTAATAATTGTGTTTAATTAAAGTTTAATCGCCTAATGTAATTAATTTAAATAAAGTAATTTAATTTAAATCTGAATTAGAGATCATTAATTAATATAACTAATGATGTAAATTAAGAATTGTTTAATTAAGGGATAATTAATAATGTGGTGATTAATTTATGTAATTAATTAACAATAAATATAATTAATTATATTTAATTAATAAATAAAGTAATTAAATGTTAATTACTATGAATTTTGTAGGATAATTAATTTTTGAAATTAATTAAAGACTAATTACCTATTGTAATTAGAGAATGATTAATCAAGGGTGTTTAACCAAGATGAATATTTAGAGGATGATTAATTAATTTGATTTATAATTAATTAATGACTGTATAAGCAGGATTTATAGATGAAGTAATTAATTTAATTTACTTTAAATTAATTAGAGATAGAAGTAGTTAATTAATTCATTTTAAATTAATTACAAATGGTATGATTATAAATTATTGCTTATGGATGAATAATATTGATATTTCATTTGATGATTGTGAACTCAGATATGAGATGAATAATATCTATGTGACATGGATGTTTGGTTTAAATATGATAGTATATTATTATCTGATTGGGTTGATAATTTTGATTATCTGTTTATGATGATGATATGATTATCTACCGTGATATTATGAATTATCTATCTGTGTGCATATTGATAATGTTGAATTAAAGTGTTAAGAATAAATAGACAACTTGGCCTTAAAAGACACGTTTTGGATTTCGATGAGACCGGGATCGGGATTCCTTATTTGGAACAACCAAAAACCACATCGATTCCAAATTAACGGTAGGTCGTGAATCTGAAGTGAAGATGACGATTCAGATTGCAAGGGTTATCGTCGTTAACTCTGAAGGTGATTCCAAAATGAGTGTAACGAGATAATGCCTTCGGTTTCGTTCGAACCCGGAACGAACTTGTATGGATTGAATGCTTTCAACACATCGTCAGGTGGGCGATGAGCATTCTAAGAAATGTATTCTCTAAAGGTAATCGTAGCCTCAAGCCTCATCAACCGGGAATGGCTAAAACAGGGGATGTGCAGCAAGGTTAGGTGGGTCATGCCCAAGCAGGAAAAGATATTCCCCTGTCTAGATGTCCCTTTTTATTTCGGTTGCGTGGACGGTTGGATGTACACCAACTGCAGGGTTATCTTGTTCGGGACTGTTCAGTAAGGAATGGTTCCGGCCTTGTGTTGCAGGGGGTCGGGAGTGATCCTCGGTACGTTGATCTAGGCCACGTACTATGACGGACGGTACCCCAGTAGCCCTGCCATTGTATGGAATCCACAATCCAATAAGTGCCAACGGTTTTGATTGTATTACCCACTTTTTTGGCTAGTAGCTGGAATTTAATCATGTAACAATTTCGGCTATTTTCTATTTACTTGAAAACCCTAGACCTATTATAATATCACTGAATTTCCTATCAAATGTTTTGGTTAGCGTAAGGTAAAAACTTACCCATGTTTATGTGTGGGGAGTCTTACGTGATACCTTTTGTTTCAAAGGATTTTCAAAATTAAGCAATTTTAACCTGTTACTCACACCAGACCCATGTCTGACCCGGAGTTTATTTTTGTTTTCCATAAACTCTCGGGTACCCAAATTTTTACGGGTAGCCAAGGGATTCAGGTTAGCTTTGACGAATTCTGGAGGAGCAATGGAGCAGGAGGCTTCAGCGTTGTAGATATATATAGTTTCGCTGTGTTGGTATCTTTGAGTTATTTGTTTGAGTTGTGTTGTATTAACTAGACAGGTGTTTATAACTGTCTAGTATGTGATGTATTATCTGTATAACTCTGATTGATGTTGTATATTATGTAAATACTTATGTGATTATTATAATTTATTCGTTCCGCTGTGAGATTCTGATGTTGTTGTTCTTTCTTCTCTATCTTTTCTATTATATCACCCCTTTCTTTCTTCAAGACGAAACGGTATTCTGGGCTTAGAAACCCGGGTCGTCACAGTTGGTATCAAAGCGCTAGGTTGAGTGAATACCTAGGCTCTTGAGTGATTTCTTCTTGAGTGAGCGTATTTGTAATTTTGATATATATGTATACCATTATTTATTTCTACCTATTGTTGGGTTACCTGTTTGGGTTTTCCAATATAAGTTGTAAAGGTAGATAGGTAGTGGTGTGCGTAACACGACTACCAATGGTTGGAGTTTGAATGATTAAGGTTGGAAGTGTAATTGTCGAGACTTTAGACCTAATACCGTCTCGAGTGAGCTTTGAGTGGTGTAAGGATTTCATCGATCTCTGAAGGAAATCTGTTAAGGTTCGGAGTTCATTTTTTAAGTGTAAGAGTTTGGTTGAGATAGAGTTTGGATCTGTCGGGTGGATAGAAGCCAGTCATGATATCTTGATACATCAAGGTGTAGTAGCTGTGTGATGAGGCACAGTGACCATAGATGTCTCCAAAGACGTTTCTTTGGAACAAGTAAGGAAGAGTGACTGCTTTGGTGTTGTAGCTGAGTTCAGTAGAATTTTCTGTTGGTTTGAGGTCTGAGTTTCTCGAAGATCTTTGGATTAGGAAGTCTTCTGGCTTAGTATTTTTCTTGGGGTAACTACGGAAGCAGCAGAGTAGTTCCATTTCTTCGATGGATTGGCCACATAAGTGTAAGCTGTTCTGATTTGTAAAGAGAGAGCAGTATCTTTGGAATTAGGCTGGATTGATCGCAAAAGTGACTTGCGATAGTTTGAGTGTTCTCTTGTGCTTCAGAGACATTTTCTGGATGTTTTCAAGAAGTCAAAAATTTGCTAACATCTGGAAATTGAGTTAGGTAAAGCAGCTCAGATTTTGGAGGAACTTTTGAGTTTTATTTTTGGATATGTGAACTTTATTTTTTGGAATGTGTTGTCCAGTCTGTGTTTGACTTCAGCATTTTCATCTGTTCAATCAGAGTTGCGCAGTGGAAGCATGGTGGCAGCTGTTTTAGTTTGGAAGCAATGGGATTTTGCAATGTTTGGATTAGAGAGTTCTACGGGAAATTTTTTTCAGGATCTGAGACCAGATTGGAGTGCACCTGTTTTATCTCTTTCGGATGAGAGTAGTGAGTTCTATTTTCTGTTTTGGAATAGGGTTTGTGTTCTGAGTTTGGTTGATATTGGGAAGATCATTTTGTTAGATTTTTTTTGGTCCAGTTTATTTCTAGGAGCATCAGCAAGGGTTGAGCTGATCCGGAAGGGTGTAGGCAGCCCAGGATGGTCAAAGAGTTTAGTGGATAAGAGACGGAGGAATTTGGATTCCGAAGTCGGAGATTTGATTTTTTGGATAAGTGTTTGAACTTCAGGATCGAATTGTTAGTTTGGATAACTGGAATTCGTTGTGTTTCACGTATCTCTGAGGGAGTACGTGTAAGATTTATCTCTGGTTGTAGAATCAGCAGTTCAGGGAGTTTTAGTTGTTGATTCAGACTAGCCTGTAGTTTGATATCCTGTCATGTTTTGTAGATCTAGATGAGTGGAAGCTCTGTAGCTTAGTAGTATTGGTTGTTTGGATTCTATAGAGCGAGTAACCCGGTATTTATACTTGAGGAAACTCGAGAAAATTCTATCCGGAATTTTATCTGGATAATTAGATTTGTTTGTTTGGATGAATTGGTTGCTATGATTGTTAGTTTATGGTTGATATATGCTTGTGTTTAAAATTTAGATTTTTAATTGGATTATTAAATTACCTTTGTTTTAAATTTCGGAGACGAAATTCTTTTAAGGGGGAAGGAATGTGATATCCCAGAAATTTTCGGCAATATAAATTTATTAATCTGTGTAAAAAATTTAAATTAATTTGATAAATATTTGAATTGATTCAATAATCTTCTTTTAAATAAGTATTTAACTGATAATTTATCTTTTGAGAACTAATTTAATTGTTTTCTATTTACAATATATATCTATATATTTGTATATATTGTAAATAGTTCATCTTTGTTTTAAATTTAATAAATAAAGTTATGTTTTCTAATTCTAATATTTTTGGTAAATTTGGAAATTTGATTTAATTTAGTATTAAGCTATTAAATAATCATATGGCTTTAAAATACTTAAGATTTAAGTTAATTTGTTTATAATAATTTTAGTTTAAATTTAAATTAAGCAAAAGGTTCATTTGTTCTTTTTAAATACAGGTTGATACAATAAGTAATTTATTAAATAAAGGGATAATTCTTTTATAAATCATTTTGATTTAATAATGAGATATATTAATAATGTAAATCTTTAAAAATGGATTTTAAATAAAATTGTTATTTCAACTTCAATTATATATATGTGTGTTTGAATGAAAGTTATGATATGGAAATTAAAAATAAAGATTTCAAAATGTTTAAATTAAAATAAACATTATTAATATCAATATAAGTATAAAATAAAATAATAATAATAATAAGTAATTAAATATTTGTTAGTCTATGTTTAAAAATAAAAGAAAAATAAAAAGAAGTACATATGTTAAGTAACAAACCATTACAAGCGATAAACAATTTTATCTATATACATTAAGTTTTGAAGGCAGCTAAGAAAAGTAAAAATATGTTGCCTGTAAAACTTAGTAGTTCTGTAAAGAAAGGGAAGTAATCATGACCGTAAAGCTTAGAGATGAAGGCAAGATCAAAGTAAATAAAATATCCCTGATCTTAATTAGTACAAACAAATTTTTTTGCATGTTTTATTGTACAAAGACAATATGATCATTGTTGTACAAAGTATAATTAACCTGTCTGCATATCACTCTATAAAACTTTGTATACATACATCAACTCTGTAATATCCCGGAATTTTGGAAAATTTAAATTTAATAATCTGGGTTTAAATTTAAATTGAATTGATAATTTTTGTTAATAAATTTGATTTGATTCTGTAATCTTCTTTATTTGAATATTTAATTTGTGAATTTATTTTTAATAAACTGATAAATCTATTCTCTATTTAATAATGTATATGTATTTATATATATATTTTAAATATATAAGTTAATAAATTAGTATAGCATAATTTTAATGTTTTGAAAATAGAAATTGTGATTTATTTTTAATTTAAGCTTTTTTATATAATTTTAAATATGAGATAAATGTTTTATTTGTTTAAAATTCATTTTGATTCAAGTTTGAATTTTAAAATAAGTTACAAAAATGTTGTGTTATTCTTTTTATAATATTTATAAAAGGTGATTTGGAAATTTAAAATACAATTTTAATTATGAAACATGTATTCATTAAGTTACAACTCTTTTATAAATATATTTTAATTGTTTAAAAGTTTCTCTTTCTAATGATAAATTTGTATATTGTTTCATTTAAAATAACACTTTGATTTATTCTTTAGAAATTAATTGCATTCATAACTAAGTACTTATAAAACAAATTAACTAAGTTTAATATTTCATTTACTCTAATTTTAAATACTAATTAATTTTTGAAGACATGCGTAAGTTTATTAAAGCCTAAGTTAAACATGTGTTAAATATTTAAATGAGTATATTTACAAGTGTTCATACTTGAGACATGTGTCATTGTTTAAATTGGTTTTTCTTTAACTCTAAATTCATCATAAACTAGCTATATAAACATGTATTTACTCATTCCATTCCTCTTTCTCATTTTTTTCCCATTTCTGAACAAAAGAAATCTGAAATTAGTTCAATTTGCATTTCTCAAAATACAAACCTGCATTTCTTCAAATCTATAACATGTCCATCTTCAAATACATTCCCATCTGGAAATCAAGTAAACACTTGCATACAAATTCTTCAAAATTCAAATCTGCGTCCTCCAAAAATAAATGCCTGCATTTCAATTTTTCATCAAGTAAAGCCTGCGTTTTTGTTTCCTTCAATCTACAATCTGGAAAATTAAGCATGATGTCTGCATTTCCAATATGAGGGCCTGCATGCAACAAATAAAATCTGCATACATGAAATCAAGGAAGCCTGCATTCAAGAATTTTCAAAATATGGAAGCATGGATAGATTCAAGTTTGCATCTGCATTCAAGCTACTGCATGCTAAAAATCTGGGGTCCGCATCATTTAAACTGGTGAGTAACTTTCTTTTATAAATTAAAGGTTAAATCAGTTGCATGCTATTGTACTAAAAATATAAATATTACATATGGTTATAATTCAACTTGTCTGATGTACAAATATATATATTGGTGTGTATGCTGTTGAACTCTCTTATCCTATTTTTACTGACACAAGTCTTACTTAAATAATCCTATCTTTAAATTAGTCTTTGTTAATTGTAGGATTTAAACAAAATTAGTATGTTGTTTCTAGAATTTAGACTGTGAGACTTTATTAAGGAAAAAAATTAAATGAACTTACTGTAAAATAAGTAGCACAGCAACTAAATCTTTATAAGTGAAGATATTAAACATTGCAAATCAATGTTTAGGAGTGAAACTTAAAACATCATGAAGGATTAGGATTTTTTAAAAGTAAAATGACAATTTATAGAGCTGTGTATAAGTGCAGTTTCAAAATGTACTGTATTTACATATTGATCAAGTACAATTGAAGCTTGCATTGGTTTTGGATGAATTTGATTCCGGAGATAGTTTAGCTATCGAGTATTGTAGGAAAATTACTAGAGTGGATTGAATTTCAATTTTGGTGGTGAGATTTGGGAATTTCTGTTTAGAACCCTAGTTATTTCTGGGCTGTGAAGAATCGAGCATATCTGCATGTATTGCAGATCGAGTTCAAAGCTCTTTGGGGATGGATAGATGGTGTGTTGTTGGAGCCTTCACCGGATTTTGGAGGGTGATGATGGCCGGAGTTGTGAGTTGTTGGCGTTGACAGGTGAGGCACTGGAAGAGGGACCTGTTCCAGTTTTGTTTAAAACTTGAAATCAAAATTCAAGTTGAATTATGGGTATATAAGGGTTGAAGTGGGATGAGGGGTCACTGGTCGATGGGGGATGGCCATTGACGTTGATCAGAGATGGCCGGAGTTGGTGGTTAGGTGTACAGTGCAGAGGTGTGCATGTTGATGTATTTTGGTTGCAGGGTTTTGGTTGCTCGGGATGGACTCGGGTAAATGGGAAGAGGAACTCGAAGCAGGGGATGCATTTACCCGAAGTAAAATTAGTAGTAGCTCGGGTTTTTTTTTAGTGTTTCAGGTTTTGTTTTTTTAGCAGAGCCTGTTTCAGGTTTTAAAATTTTAAAAGTTTTTAAAATGTAATTTAAAACCTGAACTAAGTATAAGTTTAAACCGAATTTAAGTATAAAATTCAATTAGTTTAATTTTAGATTTGAAATAATTTAAATTTTGAAAATTTTATTTGTATTTAAGCTAAGACAGAAACCTGCTTTCCAGGTTTACTAAATTTGAAGTAAAGGTCAATTTCAAAACCAAAAGTCTGGAACTAAATTGAACCTGAAATTTAATTTGAAATTCAATTAAGTTTTAAGTTTTAAATCTTTGAATTAAATTTGAAATGCTTTTAGATTAAAGTTTGGTTTTAGACAAAAACAGAAACTGTTTTCTGTTCTTGGATTTAAAAGTAAAATTTCAAAATTAGTTAAATGGAGTTCAACTGGAAGTTTTAAACCTGAAATTTGAGTTTGAAGTCAATAGTTTAAATCTTGAATTTTGAATCATTTTTAAATTCAAAATTTTAGAATGTTTAAACAAAGACAGAAAACGGTTTTTCTATTTTAGTTTAAAAGTAAACTATAAAATGCAACTGAAATTTAAAAACAAGTTTAAAATCTGGAAAAAATAGAAACATGGAACTTGAGTTTGAATTTAATTTAAATCTGGAAAGTAATTAGATTTTTAAACTTTTACAAGCATAAAGAAACATTGGTTTGTATTTAAAACTGTAAGTTTTAAATTATGAATAAGAATTTAAAATAAATTTAAATTCACGTTTAAAACCTGAAGTTTGACTTTAAAGTCAGTTTTAAAAATAAATAAGTTTTAAATTTAGATTTGTTTAACTATGTTAGGAAAGGTTAAATAAATTGAATTTAAAAATGAAGATAGAGATGTAAGTAAAGTTTTAATTTTTAGGATTGAATTCTGAAATGAAAATTTAAAATTGTGATTCAGTTTGAATTTAAAAAGAAATTTTTTTAAATTTAATTTTGTTTGAAACAAATTGTTTAAAATACTTTTGTATAAAGTAGAATGTACCTTAATTAAGAACTTAAATTGGTTTCATTTAAATTATTAAGTTAATTTGAATGGAATATTAATTATTTAATTAATTAATAATGTGGATGTTTAATTAAGTAATTAATAATTTTTGAAGTTAATTAATTAAGATTTGAGATTTGATAAATCAAGGTTAATTAATCTATAATTAGGATGATTAATTAAATTTTAATTAATGATTAAGATTTATTTAATTAAATAATTAGAGATAATTAAGATTTCAATTAACACTTAATTAATTAATAATTAGAGATTAAATAATTGATAATTAATAATGATTAATTATAAGTTAATTTCTTAATTATGTAATTAAGTGATGTTAATGAAGGTCGTTAACTTTAGATTATTTAACAATTAATTAATGTGATTAATTTTAATAATTAATTAGATTAATTAGTTAATAATAATCAATTGTTTAATTACTTAATGAAAGTAATTAATGAATTAATTTCTTGGTGTAATTAATTTTATTAATGTAATTAGTTTAGATTAATTAAGTTTAATTAATTTAAACATTTGTGGATTATTGATAATTACTTATGTAATTAATGAATTTATAATTACTTAAGGAAGTAATTAAATAATAATTACAGAATGTAATTAAGATAATTATTAAAGAAGTAATTTGGATTTAAATTACTTTGAAAATTTATCAAGTGATTAATGAAGATAATTAAGGGTAATTAATTATGGGATAAGTAATTAGAGTAGTTAATTACTGGTTATTAATCATGGATGATTAATATATATGGTTTAAATTGTAGATTAATTACTTATGTAATTAATTTATATTTAGAAATTGATTAAATGTGGTTAGAAATCATTAATTAATTAATTAATGATGTAATTTGGAATTGATTAATTAAGGAATAATTAATAATGTATAAACGATTAATGTAATTAATTAATTAAGCAGTTATAAGTTAATTATTTGCAAAGGGGTTTAATATAATTAACTTGTGTAATTAAAATTGAATGTTAATTACTTATTGTAATTAGAGATGGTTAATCAGTAATGATTAAGTTGAGATGATGATTATTTAAATTGATTTGTAATCAATTGATGATTAAGTTAAGTAGGATTTTAATGATGAAGTAATTAATTTAATTTATTTTAATTTATTAGAGTTTAAGTAATTAATTTAATTCATTTTAAATTAATTATAAATGGTGTGATCATTAGATCATTGCTTATGTTTGATGATTGGTATTGATTGCCTGGTATGGTTTGTAATCTCAGTTATGAGATGAGTAATGTTATCGATATGGATGTATTGGTTGCTTTGGATGATAGTATGGATATCTGATTATGGTATGAATTATCTGTTGATAATGATAATATTAATTATCTATTTGTGATGAATTATCTATCTGTGTATATTTAGACAATGAATTGAATTGTTTTAAACTTAAAACAACTTGGACCCTAAAAGACACGCTTTGGTTTTCGATAAGACCGGGATCTGGTTTCCATATTTGGAATCCGAAAACCACATCGATTCCAAATAACGTTAGGTCGTTAACCCAAGTGGAGCGAGTGAATACTCGAGGTGTAAGGGCTATAAGTCAGTATAACTCTGTGGGTGATTCCATAATGAGTTTGACGGAATAGTACTTATAGATTCGAGATGGTGATTCAGAGTGCAAGGGTTATTGTCGTTAACTCTGAGGGTGATTCCAATACGAGTGTAACGAGATAATGCCTTCGGTTTCGTTCGAACCCGGAACGAACTTTTATGGATTGAATGCTTTCAGAACATCGTCAGGTGGACGATGAGCATTCTAAGTAATATGTCCTATAAAGGTAATCGTAGCCTCAAGCCTCATCAACCGGGAATGGCTAAAACAGGGGAGGTGCAGCAAAGCTTCGTGGGTAGCACCCACTTGAGAGCAAGATTTATCCCTGTCTAGAAGTCCCTTTATTTTCGGCTTAGTGGTGCGGTTGTTGATCACAACTGCGGGGTTGTCTTGTTTGGAACTGTTCAGTAAGGAACGAGTCCGGCTTTGTGTTGCAGGCGATTGGGAGTAATCCTCGGTACGGTGATCTAGGCCACGTACTTTGACGGGCGGTACCCCAGTAGTCCAGCCATTGATGGAATCCAAAATCCAATAAGTGCCAACGGTTTTGATTGTATTACCCACTTTTGTGGCTAGTAGCTGGAATTTAATGAATGTAACAATTTCGGCTATTTCTTATTTACTTGAAAGCCGTAGACACTATTATAATATCATCGGATTTCCTATCAAATGTTTTGGTTAACGTAAGGTAAAAACTTTTCCATGTTTATGTGTGGGAAGTCTTACGTGATACCTTTTCTTTTCAAAGGTTTTTCAAAGTTAAGCAACTTTAACCTGTTACTCACACCAGACCCATGTCTGACCCGGAGTTATTTCTGTTTTTCTATAACTCTTGGGTACTAAAATTTTTACGATTAGCCAAGGGAATTTAGGTTAGGATTTGGAGTAGCTTTGACGTATTGTGGAGGAGCAAATGGAGCAGGAGGCTTCTGCGTATAGTTAAATAGTTTTCCGCTGTGTTGGTATCTCTGAGTGTCTTTTGTATGTATTGAGTTGTAATAACTAGACAGGTGTTTATAATTGTCGAGTATGTGTTGGATATGTCTGTGTAACTCTGATATTTGTTGTATACTATGTAATACTTATGTTATTAATATAATTTATTCGTTCCGCTGTTGTGATTCTTGTGTTGTTTCTTCTTTCTCTCCTTTCTTTTCTCTTTTCTATCCCTTTCTTTCTTAAAGATGATGCGATTTTCCGAGAGTGGAAAGTCGGGTCGTCACAGTTGGTATCAGAGCATTAGGTTGAGTGAATACCTAGGCTCTGTAGAGGTATCTATCTTGAGAGAGCGTATTTGTATTTTTATTATATATATATATATATATATATATATATATATATGTTAGTGTTTCTACCTATTTGTTGGATTACCTTTTCAGGTTTTTTTTTCAATATAAGTTATGAAGGTAGATGAGGTAGAAGTGTGTGTAACACGACTACCATTGATTGGAGTTTGATGGATGAGGTTGGATGTGTATTTGTCGAGATTGTAGACCTAATACCGTCTCGAGTGAGTTCTATAGTGATGAAGGACTTCATCGATCTCTGAAGGTAACCTGTTACGGTTCGGAGTTCATTTTTGAAGTGCAGAATTGAGTTTGGATCTGTCGGTTAGGCAGAAGCAAGTGAGTGATGATATTTTGATATCTCAGGAAGTTGTAGCTGCGTGATGAGATGCAGTGAATAGGGATATTTCCGAAGATGTTTCTTTGGAACAAGAATAAGAAGTGAGTCAGCTCGGTGATGTGGTTGAGTTTAGCAGAGTATTCTGAGTTGGTAAGGAGTCTTCTGGCTGAGTAGTTTTTCTGAAGTAAAGTTCAGAAGCAGCAGAGTGGATCCGTTTCTCTGGTAAGTTGGCTAGGCTAGCATAAGCTGTTCTGTTTGGTTGAGAGAGAGCAGTATCTTTGGATATAGGCTGAGTTGATCGCAAAAGTGACTTGCGATAGTGCGTTCTTTTGGGTTGTTGGAGATTGTCTGGATGTCTTCTGGAAGTCAGAGTTTGTCTGCATCTGGAGATCGAGTTTTCTTTCCAGGAATGGAACAGGTGGTTTAGTTAGTAGATGGATGGTTCCTTGAGATAGAAGTTGGTGAAGCAACTCATGTTTGGGAGGAACATCTGAGTTTTCTTATGGATATATGGAACTATATTTCTGTGCTGGGTTGTCTAGTCGGTGCTTGTGTTCTTCAGCATTTTCTTCTGCTTCAGATCAGAGTTGTGCAGCGGAAGTAGTTGGGAATGTTTCTGTTTTCTTTTCTGGATGTGAAGAAGTTTGTTCTGTCTTCTGTTGTTGAGAAGTAGGGTTTGTGTTCTTGGTTTTTTGAGTGATCTTGAGGAGATCATTGGATTGTTTTGATCCAGTCTGTTTCTAATGGAATCAGCAAGAGTTAAGCTGACCAGGATGGATGTTCGTAGCCCAGGATCGTCTGAAGAGTTTTTATGGATATGAGGCAGAGAAATTTGGATTCTGGAGTCGGAGATTTGATTTGGTTAAGTTTTTCTTTGATCCAAGGAGCTATAAGTTTGGAAAGCTAGCTCCATAGTGTTTTGGTTTCTTCTGTGTTTTGGGTAAGATGAGTGTTGGTTTTCTAGAGTTGAATTGCCAGTTTGGACAACTGGGATTCAGAGTGTTATCACGTATCTCTGAGGGAGTACGTGTTTGATATTTCTGGTTGTAGAACTAGCAGTTTAGGATGGTTTGGCTGTTGAGTCAGACTCATTTGTCGTCTGATATTCTGTATAGAATTATTGTTAGAAGCTCTGTAGCTTAGTAGTATTGATTGATTGGATTCCGTAGAGCGAGTATCCCGATATATATATATATATATATATATATATATATATATATATATATATATATATATATATATATATATATATACCGGGGAAACTCGTGGAGATTTTATCCAAAGTTCTTTTGGATAATTAGATTTGTTCTGATTGTGTGAATTGGTTGCTTTGGTTGTTGGCATATGATTAACATATGCTTTAAAATAAAATCTGTTAATGGATTATTAAATTTCCTTTGTTTAAATTTCGGGGACGAAATTCTTTTAAGGGGAAGGATTGTAATATCCCGGAATTTTGGACAATTTAAATTTAATAATCAGGGTTTAAATTTAAATTGAATTGATAATTTTTGTTAATAAATTTGATTTGATTCTGTAATCTTCTTTATTTGAATATTTATTTTGTGAATTTATTTTTAATAAACTGATAAATCTATTCTCTATTTAATAATGTATATGTATTTATATATATATATATATATATTTTAAATAGATAAGTTAATAAATTAGTATAGCATAATTTTAATGTTTTGAAAATAGAAATTGTGATTTATTTTTAATTTAAGCTTTTCTATATAATTTTAAATATGAGATAAATGATTTATTTGTTTAAAATTCATTTTGATTCAAGTTTGAATTTTAAAATAAGTTACAAAAATGTTGTGTTATTCTTTTAAAATATTTATAAAAGGTGATTTGGAAATTTAAAATACAATTTTAATTATGAAACATGTATTCATTAAGTTACAAACTCTTTTATAAATTTATTTTAATTGTTTAAAAGTTTCTCTTTCTAATGATAAATTTGTATATTGTTTCATTTAAAATAACACTTTGATTTATTCTTTAGAAATTAATTGCATTCATAACTAAGTACTTATAAAACTAATTAACTAAGTTTAATATTTCATTAACTCTAATTTTAAATACTAATTAATTTTTGAAGACATGTGTAAGTTTATTAAAGCCTAAGTTAAACATGTGTTAAATATTTAAGTGAGTATATTTACAAGTGTTCATACTTGAGACATGTGTCATTGTTTAAATTTGTTTTTCTTTAAGTTCAAATTCATCATAAACTAGCTATATAAACATGTATTTACTCATTCCATTCCTCTTTCTCATTTTTTCCCATTTCTAAACAAAAGAAATCTAAAATTAGTTCAATTTGCATTTCTCAAAATACAAACCTGCATTTCTTCAAATCTATAACATGTCCATCTTCAAATACATTCCCATCTGGAAATCAAGTAAACACTTGCATACAAATTCTTCAAAATTCAAATCTGCATCCTCCAAAAATAAATGCCTGCATTTCAATTTTTCATCAAGTAAAGCCTGCATTTTTTTTCCTTCAATCTACAATCTGGAAAATTAAGCATGATGTCTGCATTTCCAATATGAGGGCCTGCATGCAACAAATAAAATCTACATACATGAAATCAAGGAAGCCTGCATTCAAGAATTTTCAAAATCTGGAAGCATGGATAGATTCAAGTTTGCATCTGCATTCAAGCTACTGCATGCTAAAAATCTGGGGTCTGCATCATTTAAACTGGTGAGTAACTTTCTTTTATAAATTAAAGGTTAAATCAGTTGCATGCTATTGTACTAAAAGTATAAATATTACATATGGTTATAATTCAACTTGTCTGATGTACAAATATATATATTGGTGTGTATGCTGTTGAACTCTCTTATCCTATTTTTACCGACACAAGTCTTACTTAAATAATCCTATCTTTAAATTAGTCTTTGTTAATTGTAGGATTTAAACAAGATTAGTATGTTGTTTCCAGAATTTAGACCGTGAGACTTTATTAAGGAAAAAAATTAAATGAACTTACTGTAAAATAAGTAGCACAGCAACTAAATCTTTATAAGTGAAGATATTAAACATTGCAAATCAATGTTTAGGAGTGAAACTTAAAACATCATGAAGGATTAGGATTTTTTAAAAGTTAAATGACAATTTATAGAGCTGTGTATAAGTGCAGTTTCAAAATGTACTGTATTTACATATTGATCAAGTACAATTGAAGCTTGCATTGGTTTTGGATGAATTTGATTCCGGAGATAGTTTAGCTATCGAGTATTGTAGGAAAATTACTAGAGTGGATTGAATTTCAATTTTGGTGGTGAGATTTGGGAATTTCTGTTTAGAACCCTAGTTATTTCTGGGCTGTGAAGAATCGAGCATATCTGCATGTATTGTGGATCGAGTTCAAAGCTCTTTTGGGGATGGATAAATGGTGTGCTGTTGGAGTCTTCACCGGATTTTCGAGGGTGATGATGGCCGGAGTTGTGAGTTGTTGGCGTTGACAGGTGAGGCACTGGAAGGGGGGGCCTGTTCCAGGTTTTGTTTAAAACTTGAAATCAAAATTCAAGTTGAATTATGGGTATCTGAGGGTTGAAGTGGGATGAGGGGTCACTGGTCGATGGGGGATGGCCATTGACGTTGATCAGAGATTGCCGGAGTTGGTGGTTAGGTGTACAGTGCAGAGGTGTGCATGTTGATGTATTTTGGTTGTAGGGTTTTGGTTGCTCGGGATGGACTCGGGTAAATGGGAAGAGGAACTCGAAGCAGGCATTTACCCGAAGTAAAATTAGTAGTAGCTCGGGTTTTTTTTTTTAGTGTTTGAGGTTTTGTTTTTTTAGCAGAGCCTGTTTTCAGGTTTTAAAATTTTAAAAGTTTTTAAAATGTAATTTAAAACCTGAACTAAGTATAAGTTTAAACTGAATTTAAGTATAAAATTCAATTAGTTTAATGTTAGATTTGAAATAATTTAAATTTTGAAAATTTTATTTGTACTTAAGCTAAGACAGAAACCTGTTTTGCAGGTTTACTAAATTTGAAGTAAAGGTCAATTTCAAAATCAGAAGTCTGGAACTAAATTGAACCTGAAATTTAATTTGAAATTCAATTAAGTTTTAAGTTTTAAATCTTTGAATTAAATTTGAAATGCTTTTAGATTCAAGTTTGGTTTTAGACAAAAATAGAAACTGTTTTCTGTTTTTGGATTTAAAAGTAAAATTTTAAAATTAGTTAAATGGAGTTCAACTGGAAGTTTTAAACCTGAAATTTGAGTTTGAGGTCAATAATTTAAATCTTGAATTTTGAATCATTTTTAAATTCAAAATTTTAGAATGTTTAAACAAAGACAGAAAATAGTTTTTCTGTTTTAGTTTAAAAGTAAACTTTAAAATGCAACTGAAATTTAAAAACAAGTTTAAAATCTGGAAAAAATAGAAATATGGAACTTGAGTTTGAATTTAATGTAAATCTGGAAAGTTTAAATTAGATTTTTAAACTTTTACAAGCATAAAGAAACATTGGTTTGTATTTAAAACTGTAAGTTTTAAATTATGAATAAGAATTTAAAATAAATTTAAATTCAGTTTAAAACCTGAAGTTTGACTTTAAAGTCAGTTTTAAAAATAAATAAGTTTTAAATTTAGATTTGTTTAACTATGTTAGGAAAGGTTAAATAAATTGAATTTAAAAATGAAGATAGAGATGTAAGTAAAGTTTTAATTTCTAGGATAGAATTCTGAAATGAAAATTTAAAATTGTGATTCAGTTTGAATTTAAAAAAAAAATTAATTTAATTTTGTTTGAAACAAATTGTTTAAAATACTTTTGTATAAAGTAGAATGTATCTTAATTAAGAACTTAAATTGGTTTCATTTAAATTATTAAGTTAATTTAAATGGAATATTAATTATTTAATTAATTAATAATGTGGATGTTCAATTAAGTAATTAATAATTTTTGAAGTTAATTAATTAAGATTTGAGATTTGATAAATCAAGGTTAATTAATCTATAATTAGGATGATTAATTAAATTTTAATTAATGATTAAGATTTATTTAATTAAATAAATATAGATAAATAAGATTTCAATTAACACTTAATTAATTAATAATTAGAGATTAATTAATTAATAATTAATAATGATTAATTATAAGTTAATTTATTAATTATGCAATTAAGTGATGTTAATGAAGGTCATTAACTTAAGATTATTTAACAATTAATTAATGTGATTAATTTTAATAATTAATTAGATTATTTAGTTAATAATAATCAATTGTTTAATTACTTAATGAAAGTAATTAATGAATTAATTTCTTAGTGTAATTAATTTTATTAATGCAATTAGTTTAGATTAATTAAGTTTAATTAATTTAAAATTTATGGATTATTAATAATTACTTATGTAATTAATGAATTTATAATTACTTAAGGAAGTAATTAAATAATAATTACAGAATGTAATTAAGATAATTACTAAAGAAGTAATTTGGATTTAAATTACTTTGAAAATTTATCAAGTGATTAATGAAGATAATTAAGGGTAATTAATTATGGGATAAGTAATTAGAGTAGTTAATTACTGGTTATTAATCATGGATGATTAATATATATGGTTTAAATTGTAGATTAATTACTTATGTAATTAATTTATATTTAGAAATTGATTAAATGTGGTTAGAAATCATTAATTAATTAATTAATTAATGATGTAATTTGGAATTGATTAATTAAGGAATAATTAATAATGTATAAATGATTAATGTAATTAATTAATTAAGCAGTTATAAGTTAATTATTTCCAAAGGGGTTTAATATAATTAACTTGTGTAATTAAAATTGAATGCTAATTTACTTATTGTAATTAGAGATGGTTAATCAGTAATGATTAAGTTGAGATGATGATTATTTAAATTAATTTGTAATCAATTGATGATTAAGTTAAGCAGGATTCTAATGATGAAGTAATTAATTTATTTTATTTTAATTTATTAGAGTTTAAGTAATTAATTTAATTCATTTTAAATTAATTATAAATGGTGTGATCATTAGATCATTGCTTATGTTTGATGATTGGTATTGATTGCTTGGTATGGTTTGTAATCTCAATTATGAGATGAGTAATGGTATTGATATGGATGTATTGGTTGCTTTGGATGATAGTATGGATATCTGATTATGATATGAATTATCTGTTGATAATGATAATATTAATTATCTATTTGTGATGAATTATCTATCTGTGTATATTTAGATAATGAATTGAATTGTTTTAAACTTAAAACAACTTGGACCCTAAAAGACACGCTTTGGTTTTCGATGAAACCGGGATCGGGTTTCCATATTTGGAATCCGAAAACCACATCGATTCCATATAACGTTAGGTCGTTAACCCAGTGGAGCGAGTGAAGACTCGAGGTGTAAGGGCTATAAGTCAGTATAACTCTGTGGGTGATTCCGTAATGAGTTTGACGGAATAGTACTTGTAGATTCGAGATGGTGATTCAGAGTGCAAGGGTTATTGTCGTTAACTCTGAGGGTGATTCCAATACGAGTGTAACGAGATAATGCCTTCGGTTTCGTTCAAACCCGGAACGAACTTGTATGGATTGAATGCTTTCAGAACATCGTCAGGTAGACGATGAGCATTCTAAGTAATATGTCCTATAAAGGTAATCGTAGCCTCAAGCCTCATCAACCGGGAATGGCTAAAACAGGGGAGGTGCAGCAAAGCTTCGTGGGTAGCACCCACTTGAGAGCAAAATTTATCTCTGTCTAGAGGTCCCTTTATTTTCGGCTTAGTGGTGCGGTTGCTGATCACAACTGCGGGGTTGTCTTGTTTGGAACTGTTCAGTAAGGAACGGGTCCGGCTTTGTGTTGCAGGGGATTGGGAGTAATCCTTGGTACGGTGATCTAGGCCATGTACTGTGACGGGCGGTACCCCAGTAGCCCAGCCATTGATGGAATCCAAAATCCAATAAGTGCCAACAGTTTTGATTGTATTACCCACTTTTGTGGCTAGTAGCTGGAATTTAATGAATGTAACCATTTCGGCTATTACTTTTTACTTGAAAACCCTAGACACTATTATAATATCATCGGATTTCCTATCAAATGTTTTGGTTAGCGTAAGGTAAAAAAATTTCCATGGTTATGTGTGGGAAGTCTTACGTGATACCTTTTCTTTTCAATGGTTTTTCAAAGTTAAGCAACTTTAACCTGTTACTCACACCAGACCCATGTCTGACCCGGAGTGATTTCTGTTTTTCTATAACTCTTGGGTACTCAAATTTTTACGAGTAGCCAAGGAAATTCAGGTTAGGATTCGGAGTAGCTTTGACGTATTGTGGAGGAGCAAATGGAGCAGGAGGCTTCTGCGTATAGTTAAATAGTTTTCCGCTGTGTTGGTATCTCTGAGTGTCTTTTGTATGTATTGAGTTGTAATAACTAGACAGGTGTTTATAACTGTCTAGTATGTGTTGGATATGTCTGTGTAACTCTGATATTTGTTATATACTATGTAATACTTATGTTATTAATATAATTTATTCGTTCCGCTATTGAGATTCTTGTGTCGTTTCTTCTTTCTCTCCTTTCTTTTCTCTTTTCTATCCCTTTCTTTCTTAAAGATGATGCGATTTTCCGAGAGTGGAAAGTCGGGTCGTCTCAAACTCCTTCTCATTTTAGTTCAAGCAAAGAAAAAGTAAAATAAATATTTATGTATCTAAAAAAGGAAAGCAAATCAGGTGTATATGTGTAGCCTATAAGAAGTTAGAAAGCAAGAACAAAGAAAAAATAAAATAATAATGCAAGTAGCTTGTAAATTAAGTATGCAGGCACGAATAGAAAAAGAAGACAAGTATGAAGACATAAAGTAAAGGCAAACCAGGTTTGTATAAAATAAAATTAAAGAGTAAGGCCTGTAGGTAGTTTGTAGTGCAAGCTAATGCAAAGCAAAAATATCTTTGTACGCATAAGATAAGATTAGTTGTAAACATATAGTACATTTGCATTTAATGCTTTCAAAACTCTACCACATAACAAAGTCATTTCGAATTTGTGTTATCATAATTTCAGCCTCCCTAATATAACATTTTGCCTGATAAAACAAAATATAATATTGTACCTGCATGTGCTTAACCCTGATGCCACCTTCCCCTATAAGCTTCTTTATATACATGCCTTCTTATTTAGTTCGTTCAACATAGCATAGCAAACCTAAAATATACAGGTAGCAAACATTTATATTTTTATAACTGAAGCATCATACATCAACAAAGGCAACAAGATTAAGGAAAATTAAGCATACAATTTCTCAGTTTTAAAGATTTAGGTGTTTCAAAACAAGAATGCTCTGTCCCTTTTCAAAAGCAATGGTGAGTAACATTTTTTTAAAATAACTTAAGTTTTAAACTTATTGTATGTCAATACTTAAATGCTTAAAAATATTTGTGTGAATATTTATGTGTTCATTTCTCTGTGCATTTGTAAGAGGAAGTATCTGCATATTACCCTGTAAGACCATCCTGTTTATGAATTTTGAGCTCATATATTACTTCAAAATCATCTATGCTCGATATATTGATTTATAGGGCTTAGTATCTAAACAAGATGGGTTTTATTGATCATAAAGCAAATGTTAAAATTTGTATTTTAGTTTGTAAGGTATAAAGGCTCTGTGAAAACTTAAGGAACAGGCAAATGTGTGATATGGGTGAAATTTCAAACATCTAAAATTATTCATCCAGGTTTATAAATTGAATTCATACCTATAATTAAGATTTTTAAAACTATAATCACATTTTTATGTTTGGTAATTGAAGAGCATTTCTGAGGAGATTGTTTTGGGGTTTTTTTAGAGTATCACTGGTGATCCCAGGGGTAGGAGAGGCTGGAATACGGTCTGGCGGTGGAGGAACGACTGGTGAAGAGGGGAAAATTGCTTGATGTTTGATTTAGTCAAGATGGAGAGTGCGGTAGGGGATTTTGGTTCAGAACCCTAGATCTGTTTAATGGGATAAAAGTGATCGGCATTTACTCTCTGGAGCATGGACAGTAATGGGTTTGTGGGAGATGGAAGCTGGGTCATTAGCAAAGCAGTAGCCGGAGGCGTTGACTCTCCGGTGGTCGGAATTCGAAGCGCGGCAAGGATACAGGTTTTGGGGTGGAAACCTGTATATGTTTCCAGGTTTGAGAGTGGAAGTTTGTTTTTTTGTTTCGAGCAAGTGGGGTAGCTTTGGGTGGTCGTGGTCATATCTGGAGATGACCGGCGTCGTGTTGGAGTTCCAGTGGGTGGCCGGAGGTGGATGGGGCCACGGTGCACGTGCACTGTGCCATTGAAGTGTTGTGGTGTCGTTCGTTTTGTGCAGAGTTTAGAACTGGGGAAATTACTCGAGTCATATGAGTACGTGACTCGAAGGAAGGGAGGGGAAAACTCGAAGCGTTTTAGTTCGCGTCGAGTCAATGTTTATTTGGGTTTTTTTGCAGAAACCTGGAAGCAGTGTTTGTTTTCTTTAAAAACAAATTCAAATGAAACCTGAAAATAAGTAAAAAAAATTTAAACAAGTCTAAATTCAGTGGAGTTTGAATTCAATTTTATTGTTGGATTCAAATTTGAAAGGAAATCAAAGTTTAAATGTTTAAAGGTGGGTTTCAGGTTTTAAAAACCTGACAGGTTTTAAAATTTAAATTAATTTAAAATTTGAAACAGAATTTAAACTGTGATTTAAATTCAAAAATTTAAAGTATAGTTTCAAATGAACATTTGAACATTAAGGTTTTAAATGGATTTGGAGTTCAAAATCAGTTTTTAATTCAAGTTTTTAAAGGAAGTTTAAATCAAAAAGTTTGTAATCAAAGATAAATTAATGGAATTCAAGATTACCTAGAATTCAAATCTAAAAATTTAAATCAGTTTTAAATATGGATGTTTTAAAAATAAGTTCAAATAAAATATTTTTGAAAGGTAAAATTGTTTTAAATAAATGTTTAACTTGATGTTGAAAAAAAAAGTTTTTAATGGAAAGCAAATAAACTTGAATTTGCAAGTTAAAATACAATGTAATTTAAATCTAAATTTTTAACTAAAAGTTAAGTAGTTTAATTTAAAGGCTTCCTTATATAAGTTTCGTATGTAAGAAATAAATGCTATTTATATTTATTTAAAAGATTTCAAATTGTGTTTAAATTTGGTTGATGTTTAAATAAATAACCATTTTGAGTCTTAAATTCGAAATGGGATTTGAGATTAAATTTAAAATGTAATGTTCTAATACATTTTAATATTAATAAAGTCATTAATAAAGAAATAAATTATCTTAGGAATAATTAAGATATTTAAATGATTAAACGAATAAGTTAATTAAGAAATGACTTATGTACAAATAATTTAGATTAATTTATAACTAGAAATTAATTAAGAAAGTAATTTAAGAAATGTTATTAGTTAACGAAGATAAATAACTAAAGATTATTTATAATTAATTAATGTGATAAATTAGTTTAATTAATTAAGATAATCATTTGTAAAGTGGTTAAGTGTAATTACTTGACAAAAGTAAATAAGAGATTAATTACTGCTTGTGATTAATTTTAATAAAATGATTAATTTAAGTTAATTAATTTAGTTAAATTAATCATTTGATGATTTGATATGTGTAATTACTTAGTGTAATTAATAGAGCATAATTACTTAGGGAAGTAATTAGATGATAATTACTGGATGTGATTAATACAAGATGATTTGTAAATGAAGTAATTTGGATATTTTCTTTTGTAATTAATCAAGGGATTAATTAGTGGAGATAATTAATTATGGAATAATTAATATAAGTAATTAAGGATAGTTAATTACTGGAATGTTATTAATCAAGGGTGATTAATAATCGTGTTTAATTAAAGATTAATCGCTTAATGTAATTAATTTAAATAAAGTGATTTAATTTAAATCTGAATTAGAGATCATTAATTAATATAACTAATGATGTAAATTAAGAATTGTTTAATTAAGGGATAATCAATAATGTGGTGATTAATTTATGTAATTAATTAACAATAAATATAATTAATTATATTTAATTAATAAATAAAGTAATTAAATGTTAATTACTATGAATGACGTAGGATAATTAATTTGTGAAATTAATTAAAGACTAATTACCTATTGTAATTAGAGAATGATTAATCAAGGGTGTTTAACCAAGATGAATATTTAGAGGATGATTAATTAATTTGATTTATAATTAATTAATGACTGTATAAGCAGGATTTATAGATGAAGTAATTAATTTAATTTACTTTAAATTAATTAGAGATAGAAGTAGCTAATTTAATTCATTTTAAATTAATTACAAATGGTATGATTATAAATCATTGCTTATGGATGAATGATATTTATATTTCATTTGATGATTGTGAACTCAGATATGAGATGAATAATATCTATGTGACATGGATGTTTGGTTTAAATATGATAGTATATTATTATCTGATTGGATTGATAATTTTGATTATCTGTTTATGATGATGATATGATTATCTACTGTGATATTATGAATTATCTATCTGTGTGTATATTGATAATGTTGAATTAAAGTGTTAAGACTAAATAGACAACTTGGCCTTAAAAGACACGTTTTGGATTTCGATGAGACCGGGATCGGGATTCCTTATTTGGAACATCCGAAAACCACATCGATTCCAAATTAACGATAGGTCGTGAATCTGAAGTGAAGATGAAGATTCAGATTGCAAGGGTTATCGTCGTTAACTCTGAGGGTGATTCCAAATTGAGTGTAACGAGATAATGCCTTCGGCTTCGTTCGAACCCGGAACGAACTTGTATGGATTGAATGCTTTCAACACATCGTCACGTGGGCGATGAGCATTCTAAGAAATGTATTCTCTAAAGGTAATCGTAGCCTCAAGCCTCATCAACCGGGAATGGCTAAAACATGGGATGTGCAGCAAGGTTAGGTAGGTCATGCCCAAGAAAGACAAGATATTCCCCTGTCTAAATGTCCCTTTTTATTTCGGCTGTGTGGGCGGTTGGATGTACACCAACTGCGGGGTTATCTTGTTCGGGACTATTCAATAAGGAATGGTTCCGGTTTTGTGTTGCAGGGGGTCGGGAGTGATCCTCGGTACGCTGATCTAGGCCACGTACTGTGACGGGCGGTACCCCAGTAGCCCTGCCATTGTATGGAATCCACAATCCAATAAGTGCCAACGGTTTTGATTGTATTACCCACTTTTGTGGCTAGTAGCTGGAATTTAATCATCTAACAATTTCGGCTATTTTCTATTTACTTGAAAACCCTAGACCTATTGTGATATCACTGAATTTCCTATCAAATGTTTTGGTTAGCGTAAGGTAAAACTTACCCATGTTTATGTGTGGGGAGTCTTACGTGATACCTTTTATTTCAAAGGATTTTCAAAATAAAGCAACTTTAACCTGTTACTCACACCAGACCCATGTCTGGCCCGGAGTTTATTTTTTTTTCATAAACACTCGGATACCCAAATTTTTACGGGTAGCCAAGGGATTCAGGTTAGCTTTGACGAATTCTGAAGGAGCAATGGAGCAGGAGGCTTCAGCGTTGTAGATATATATATATATAGTTCCGCTGTGTTGGTATCTTTGAGTTATTTGTTTGAGTTGTGCTGTATTAACTAGATAGGTGTTTATAACTGTCTAGTATGTGATGTTTTATCTGTATAACTCTGATTGATGTTGTATATTATGTAAATACTGATGTGATTATTATAATTTATTCGTTCCGTTGTGAGATTCTGATGTTGTTGTTCTTTCTTCTCTATCTTTTCTATTTTCTCACCCCTTTCTTTCTTCAAGACGAAATGGTTTTTTGGGCTTAGAAACCCGGGTCGTCACAACATTAATACGTCCATGGTATCAACTGCCGAACAATCGAACGTCGAAAAACCGAATTGTTAGGGTTAAAGAAGAAGAGGTAGAAGAAGAAAGATAGAAGAAGCAACAGAAACAATACCAGAATCTCACAATCGTAGCGGAATAACATATAATAGATAAATGAATAATCTTTAAATCAAAAGAACTGTACATTTTATACATTACATAATCAGAGTCAACTTACAACATAACACAACTGGACAATTGTATGATCTTGTCCTTACAAGTGGATACACAGCGGATAAGATAAAATCATACACAAGTGATACGTTTCGCCATCCAGCTCGCCTCTTGAGCTCCACAGCACCTCCTGAATTCCAAAATATCTTGATAACCTGACTCTAGGTTGCCCGTGTGGAAAATGATGGACACCCAGAGTTTAGGAAGGGAATAATAAATTCCAGGTCAGTCATGGGACTGGTGTGAAAACTTAAAACAGTTTATCTGAAGAAAAAAACAAAGAAATATTTTAAAATAGATCCGTAATGCTTTTAGAAAATGTAACTACCATAAGGCCTCCCGCCACACACACCATGCAAACGCAGAATTGGAGGAGATTTCTCCTTATGATAGTCAAACATGCTTGATAAGCAAATTTCTTTGATATTATTATTAGTGCATAGTGCAGAAAATATTTCGAAAGTATAATATAAATCTTAGCTAGCATACAACCATTATTGTATGCCTACTATAGCTACCATCCAAATAGTGGGGCACCACCATAAGTAGATGGTAGGTTATACAACTAAAACCATACAAGGCGCATATTGTTTCTTCGGATTTCCAACAAATGGTCAGGCTAAGGAACTTCCTATTGCCACATGGGAACGCCTCTGGCGGGACGCCCCGAGAACCTAACTGGATCTCTGCCAACACAAGGCCAGGTTACCTCTGCAAAAATAGGTAAGTACCAACACGAGTTTGTCATCCCCCGATTATAAACAACCTTTATCCGATGATCCTCAATACCAACAACCATAAAGTAATAAATTTGCAGCAAGAACATAGGTTATGTATCTGGGCTCCATACCATGATACCACTCCATCCAGAAGGAAATGAACATACCCTAAGGGGCGCTACCCCCTATAACCTTGCTGCATTCTTCCTGTTTCGACCATTCCAGGGTGTGAGGTCCGAAGAAGTCTCGTCCACAAAGCTACGCTTTTCACAAAAGCCGTGCTTCGATCAACAAATGATCAGCAGCACTTCGTATGTCACATTACCAAATTGGGAATGTATCACTAGTAACCATCAACTACATAAGCTCTGAGCTCGTACGTCTCAGAGAAGGGTGTTAAGCTAAGAGAATAAATTCTCTGCCACCAACAGAAATGTATTTGATAGAAACCAGCTTTACATCTCAAAGTGTAACATCAGACGCACATCCATACAAGTCCGTTCTGGGATCGAACGGAACCAAAGTCACTTCCAAAGAAGCCCTTGCAAATCCGAATATTCACTAATCACATCCGGAATCCCCATCACAAAGGGTGATAAAATCTATATACCGGAGCAACCCGGTGCAGAGACATTCGACAGGTAATCCTTTCGCTTTCGAAAATACCCGGTCTTCAACACCATCTTCAAACGCAATCTCATTTCGTTGTATCATTATTCGAAATGGGTTTTATGACACAAGGTCCTCTCCCGGCTAATCCGAATAACTAGCGCTTATTTTAAAATAAGTGTTACATTCAGATTCAAACAAATCACACCAATTTCACTTTGATCTTTTAAACAAAAGATCCATCACAATCGCAAAGGTTCGATGTGGGTTTCGAATATCCAGTTGGAATTCGACTCCCGGTCGCATCGAAATTCAAATGCCGATTAATGGCAATATTGATAGTCGGTTATTTAACTATCAATCATCGTTCACAATAGTCCCTGGATTTTAAATAATTTTCCCCTAATTATTATTATTATTTCAATATATCTTCGCAAGATAAAATTTCACTTTTCAACCCTTTGAAAATAAATTCAAATCAATTTTTCACGCTTCAATCCTTTGAAAATAAATTTCAAATCAGTTTTTCCTTACGCGGAAAACATTTCCAATATTTATTCATTTCCACTGAAAATCTGCCAATTTTAAATATCTTAAAATAATATAAAGTACTTATTCAAAATATACTTGGAAACATTTAAAATAAACTATTTTAGAATATTTGCTTAAATATTAGTTATGAAAAATATTATAATAATATCTCATATAAAAATTCAGGTCCAAAACTAATTTTAAAATAAAAATTTGTAAATAGAGTATTAATATTTAAATAACTATTTTCTAAATCAAAAATCATTTAATTTTTAAAATGATCCCTTATATAATTAATTTAATAAATTTTTACTTTAAAGATTTAAAAACAATTTTCAAAACTAATTTCCTCAACATTATTATTTTAAAACCAAATCCAAAACTTTTAAATTTTATTCAAAGGCTATTTTAAAAATATACTCGGCTTTCCAGGGAAGAATTCTATTCCGTTACAAAATGGTCCATTCAAATAAATTAGTAAATCTTCTCGATTTATTTTAATTTGCATTTCAAATCTGTAAATTCCTTTTTACACTTTAAGAATAAACCAATATTTATTTTTCAAACAATTTCCCTTTTCTTTACAAATTCCCGTTGTGAATTTACATTTCCAAAAATCAACTGATATACGAATTTTAAATCGATTTCCAAATATCACCTTCAAATCAAATCAAAACCCAAATTTATTTCCAATTTATTTCAAACACAAAATAAAATTCCAATTTGATTTCCCAAATTAATTTTTCAATATCAAATCAATTTCAATTTTATTTCCCAAATTATTTCCAATATCAAATAAAATTTCCTAATCGATTCCTAAGATTTATTCTAACTCCAAATTAATTCCCGAATCGATTTCTAAAATTAATTTCAAATCTAAATTAAATTCCAAATTTAATTTCTAAATTTATTTCCGTTTGAAATAAATTTCTTTATCTCTTTTAATTATTTAAAATACGTATCTTAAATAAATCCTTCAGCTATTAAACAACATTACTCGAAATTCCTTTATTAAATATTTTCCTATATTTTTGGAATTTATCCAATAAGTTTTCAAAGATAAAACTTTGTCTATTTAAATTTCCTTCTTTTAAAATTCACCCGATTCCTTTGAATGAATTTATTATAAATTTTCTACCCAAATTTCAAAATCAAATTTTTATTTATTTCTGATATCCTACGATACCAAAAATATATTTGGCTAAATTATAGCCTTCAACGGTTCCAATCACAAATAATCACACGAATTAAAAATAATCAACACGCAACATATAAAACAAATTAAATATTTGAGGAATCCAGTTGGATCCCTCCAACCTATTTCCCGGCATCCACAGATGTTAGCACAACAATTAAATACCCATTCCACTTCAAGGTGGAATATCGCGATACATGGGATTTATAAAATATTCCGCTATTATGCGACGCAATAGGGTCTCATCCACTATATAATGCGGGAAATCAACTCCAAGTACATATATAATATCAATTCCACTTCAAGGTGGAATACCGCGGTATATGTGTTTAATATAATAACCTACGCTTAATATGCGGCATATAGTGTCTATTTCAATACAACAGATAGCAATTTATCATCCAAGCATACAATCAACACAATCAAGAAATTTTAAATCTAACTATTTAAAATTTAAATCGAAACAAATTCGATTGAGTGAGAAGTTCTCACCTTGCTTCCAATAACAGTTGTAGTGTTTCGTTCCGAATAAAATTAAACTAGCGTTTAATTTTACCCAAAATTTCACTAGCTTAAATAAATCCCAATCCGGTGCCATCGTGTAGTGCTCATCAATACGAACCCGACGCAACTCATTTCATGCGAAACGGACTTCGTATGAAAAAAATAAGACGTTTTAAAGTTTAAACGAATTTAAGAGATGGTTAATTTACAATTTTTTTTAAAATTTTTAACCTAGATAGATCCTGGGCCGCACGATTTCCCACAGCAGATCATGGCCGAACATGATGTTCTTCTTCTCTTGGTAATTCACGTACGTAAAAACCCATCGCCACCGATATCATTCAAATTAGCACGACCGTCTCGAGCCACCTGACAACGATTAGGAGCCACCAATCCACGCGCCTACGCGTGCTCCACCCCAGGCCAGAACTACGTGCGACTCGACCATCCCCTCACGTGGGAAAACGTGCACGAAACGCACGCATTTGATGAAAATTGCAGTTGATTCGTATCTTCGTTTTCGATCATCACCATATGGAATCGAAGCTCTCATTACCCTCTTCGATTTTGTAGTTGAATGTTTTTCGAATCGATTTGTGGATTGGAAGGGATTAGTGGAAGAAATTTGGCAATTTTCGGCCATTGAATGAAGAAGTGGCGGCCTGCGAAACCCTAGGGTTTTGTATGCAAATGAAAGAAATTAACGTCCTTTTATAGAAAATTATAAAACACTATTCATCCAAAAAAATTCCAAACGAAGCGTGCCGCCTGGCGTTTGTAATGTTTTACCCCTGCTCCAAACGCAATGAAATATATATCAGGAGCCAATTCGATCGTATTTGAAAGATAGGTTTTCAAATCGACAAATTTAAATTTAAAATTCACTTAAACCGATTTCTACGCGTTTTAGCTTGCCCCGGACGAACCGTAAGACCGATTGATACGAAATTTGAAATATTACAATAATATAACATTAAGGATCCGATGAAACTGGTTTCGTCGAAATCTGAGACTGTTTGAAAAATGGCTATTTTTACTCGTTAGTTAAATATTTAAATATTCAATTTCTACAAATTAACTTTTAATTCGATTTTAAAAGTTCTATAATATCATTCTAATTCAAATATGATTTAATTCAACTTTTTAAATCATTTTCATTCACATTAAATCCATTTTCCAATTATTTCTATAATTTCACATATTAAATTGTTGATTTAATTATCAAATTAAATCACTATATTCGAAATAAAATTTATTTGACTTACAAATTTTACTTGTTAATATTTAAAATCAATTAAATATACGAATTTCAAATGACTGAAATTTTGGGTCGTTACAAAGAGACTAAGAAACGTCCAACAAAGTGACACGTCCCATTCGTACTCTTTCTATCTTTCCGACTGCCTCCAAAATCAGCATCACTATATGATACTAATTTGAAAGAACATTCTTTCAGATAAAATAGTCCGAAATCTTTGGTTTTGCTTAAGTAACGATTAATTCGTTTTATTGATTGCATATGTTATTCTTTAGGATCTACTTGAAATCGAGCCCATAAACAAAGACTCATAATTATATCAGGTGTACGAGCCGTTAAGTATAGTAATGCTCCAATCATACTACGATATAGTTTTGGTCGACACTTTTGCCTTCTTCATCTCTATCGAGATGTTTTGTTGTACTCATCGGAGTTGGTTTGGCTGCAGTGTTTTCCATACCAAATTATTTAATTAGATTATTACAATATTTTTCTTAATTAATAAAAATTCCATTTTCTAATTGTTTTATTTGTAATCCAAGAAAATACGATAATTCTTCCTATGTGACATTTTAAATTCATTAGTCCTTGTAGTTGAAAATTCCTGACATAATTTTTCATTAGTTGACCGAAAAATAATATCATCTGCATATATTTGAATAATTAAAATTTCATTTTTAGTCTTTTTAATAAATAAAGTTTGATAAACTTTACCAATTTCAAACCAGAGTCTATTAAATATTTCTTAAGACGATCGTACAAATCATGTGGTGCTTGTTTTAAACCATCTAAAGCATTCTTAAGTTTATAGACGTGATTTGGAAAATTTTCGTAAATGAAAAGAGGAAGTTGTTCAACATAAACATTTTCTTTAATATATCCATTTAGAAAAGAACTTTTTACGTCCATTCGAAATAATTTAAAGTTGTGAAAACACGCGAAGGTTAATAAGATGCTTATGGCTTCTGGTCTAGCGATTGGAGCGAAGATTTCTTCATAATCAATACCTTCTTCTTGATTATACCCTTGCGCTACTTGTTTAGCTTTATTCCTAGTTGTATTACCTATTTCATCGGCTTTATTTTTTAACTACACATTTAGGACCAATGATTGATTGATCATTTGGTCTAGGAACAAGTTCCCAAACATCATTTCTTTTGAATTGATTTAGTTATTCTTCCATAGCCAGAATACAATAGTTATCTGTTGAGGCTTCTTTTATATTTTTAGGTTCTATAGCAGACAGAAATGGCATATGACTCATATCTTTTAGTTGATGTCTAGTTCTAATGTTTGAATTTACTTCTCCAATTATATTTTGAACAGGGTGATTCCGCAAAATTCTAGGTGGAGATCTTATATTTTCTTCATTATGAATAATGTTTTCATCTTCTCTAATATTTTTATTATTATTATCATTAACTTTTTGAATGATATTATCATCATCCAAGTGATTTTTGATATTATTTATATTTTCATTAATAAATTTATTTTTATTTATAAAATTTTCATCAAAAGCAACATGAAGAGTTTCTTCAATAATTTTAGTTCGTTTATTAAAAATTCGATAAGTTTTGCTTCGTTTTGAATAACTTATAAATATTCCTTCATCAGATTTTGGATCGAATTTACAAGTTGATCATTAGTGTATAAAATAAAACATTTTGAACCAAAAACCTTAAAATATAAAATATTTGGTTTTCTTCCATTTAGTAGTTCATATGGGGTATTTTTAGTTAGTGGTCGTGTAAAAACACGATTCAAAACATAACAAGCAGTTGCTACAGCTTTTGCCCAAAAATATTTTAGTAAAGTGGTTCCATTTAATAAAGTTCTTGCACATTCCTGTAATGTTCTATTTTTCCTTTCTACAACTCCATTTTATTGTGGTGTTCTAGGAAGAGAAAAATTATGATTAATTCCTTTCTTATTAAGAATGTTCAAAATCCTCATTTTCGAATTCTCCTTCATGATCACTTCTAATATTTTTAATTTTTAAATCTTTAATATTTTCAATTCTTTTGAAAAATATTTTAAAGTTTTTAAAAGTATCGCTTTTATTTTGTATGATATAGTCCATCCATATCTAGAAAAATCATCTATAATAACAAACACATATCTATTATGATTGATCGATTGAATCTGAGTAGATCCAAAAAGATCCATTTGTAATAGTTCAAGTGGTTGTTCTATAGATATTACATTCTTATATTTAAAAGAAGATTTTGTTAATTTTCCTAATTGACATGCATCACAGATGTTGTCAATTTTGAATTTTATATCGGGTAAACCGTATTTTTGGCTAATTTATTCAGAGTTTTAATATTTATATGACAAAATCATTTGTGCCATAGCCAAGAATCATTTTCTTTTGCTACCAGACACATATTAGAGTTATTATTTATATTCATATTTAAGATATAAATATTTCTATCTCGTATACGTTCAAAGATTAACTCTTGATTTTTATTAGTAATATTGCATTTATTTTTTGAAAACGATATATTAAAACCTTTATCGCATAGTTGACTTATATTTAGTAAATTATGTTTTAATTTTTTAACTAATAAACTTCAGTAATGAGAGGTAAATTAGAGGTACCGTTGCTGCTGACATTGCCTTTGCCGATGATATAGCCTTTGGAGTTATCTTCAAATATGACCGATCCTCCATTCGAGTAGATAATGCTGGTTAGCATATATCTATTGCTAGTCATGTGTTAAGAGAAACCGCTGTCCAATATCCATTTTCCTCTCTTTTTAAGTGGTACATCGCGTTTTGTGGTCATGAAGCATATATTAGCTTGTTCATTGCCGTTGTCGCTGTCACTATCACTATCTGATGAGTCTGATTCATCCCAAGTGACTGAAAAAGCTTTATTTCTGAATTTGTCCTTCATGAATTTGTTCTTTTCACCTTTTGGGCAATCTCTCTTCATATGGCCCTTCTTATGACATTCATGGCATTCCATGACTGAAGACGATGGTTTATTGTTATCAGTATTGTTGTTGGAATTACTTTGTTACTCCTAAACTTGTTATTCTTTTTAAGTTTCAAAAAGTTTTGAAATTTTTTGAAATAAGTGCCATATCCTCTTCATCTGTACCTAAATCATCTTTTTCTGCATGAAATGCTAGATTCTTCTTATCTTATGCTTGAACTTTCTTTACCTGCAAATTCACTTCATATGACATTAGATTTCCTATTAACTCTTCTAGTTTATAGTGGAAAGATCGTTTGCTTCTTCAATAGCTAAGACCTTTCTTCCTCATTCATCCATTAAAGAGTTTAGGATTTTTGATACTATATCAAATCACAAAAAATTTCTCCTTGTCCTAAGAATGAATGATAAATATCTTGGATTCTGAAATACATAACATTAATGGACTCATTTTCTTTCATTCTAAAATTTTGAAATTGATTCTTAAGCATGGATATTCTATTTTGTTTAACCTTGTTAGTACCTTCATGAGTTATTTTCAGTGTTCGCCATAATTCATATGCAGTACTGCACACCCTAACATGATTAAACTCATTCTTATCCAAGGCGCAAAACAACATATTCATAGCTTTAGCATTTGCAGTAGCATCTAAGTTTTGTGTATTTGACTATGTAGAATATTCAATTATGGGTATATGATATTCAGATTGTATGATATTCCATGAATCAAAACCATTTGCTTGCACATAAATTCTCATACGTGTAGACCAATAAGTGTAATTCATGCCGTTGAATAGTGGTGGTCGTGTAGTGGACTAGCCCTCTATAAAACTGTTGTTAGTGTTATTTTCCATATTACTATAATATATCAAATAACTATATAACGGTTAATAGATTACTGTGCTCTGATACCAATTGAAAGTACGTATGCCATATAGCTAACATTAGGATCGTGCAATATGGAATGTATTATAATCTAAATGCGGAAACAGATAATAACAGTCAAGTAAATAAGAGTAAGCGCACAGGAGTTTTTATATCGGTTCGAATTTCCCGTTCTACGTCCAGTCCTAGACTTCCCTCTAAAATTTCACTCAATAACCCCTCACTTAACCCAGAGGAATAGGTATACAACACCTGAGCAGCCAAACGGGATTTTTCCTTCTCGGCGGCCAAAGAGAAATTTTCCGTCTGATACAAACTAAAAGGACTTCTACAATTTCGATAAATTTGTTGATGCTTTGTGTTCTTAATAACATAGATTTGTCTTGATAGTATACCCTTCCTATAATCAAATCCTCAAGTATATAATGTGTGTGTAAAGATTAGAAAGGAAGATATTGCTTTAAATCAAAGTATATAATAATTAACTCTACGATTCAAGCAATATATCTTTGATTAGAAAGATTTTAGAATGTAGAAATATAGTCAAGAAATATAGATCAGAGAATAGAATAGATTGAAGTAAATTGGATTACTAAAATCATGAATTTAGATCTATATATATAGTATACAAGGTTATTGCTATTCGCGAAGAGTTTCAATAAGGAGTTGCATCCGTAACTCTTCGAATTAGATCGTTACTCCTCGCAAAGAGAAGCAATGGTTCAGGAAATATGGCAGTTGTGTACGGTCAGTCGACTGGCCAAAAATATCTAGTTGATTAAATATTCAAAGTGTTATGCGCATGTGCATGTCTGTGCAAAGAACACAGATTCAGTCGACTGGTGAATTAAGTCTAGTCGACTGAATTACGCTTTTTTTGCACAGTGGGCACTTTTGTACACTATATATATAACTATGTGTAGTGTGAGTAAACTACTTGAGGAGTGATTTTGACAATTATAAACTATAACTAAAACAAAAAAGATTTTTATAGCATGCTCGGGTTTGATGTCTAGTTTCCTTTATAGTTCACCACATGTGTATATCTTTCTCTTTTTCAGTCGCTTTGATTGTCTAATTTCATCGTTGATCATTGAAGCTTGTCATGAATCAAAATTCAGGATTCAACAGATGCTTCGTCACGCACCCCTCAAACCTTTCCCCCGGGCATGCACCTTTCCAACTGCACCACGCCGCCTCAATTCATCCACGACTGAACCCCTCCAGGAATCTCTCTAAAACCCAAAATCTCCTCCGACACAACACCACACGTCCTTATAAAAAGTCATACCATTTTTGTCGCGCTTCCTGTCTTCCCTGCCTCCCTTCTGTCCCAAACCCGATCCACGAAGTCGAGAGGTTCACCAGCATCGACCATACCCGAAATCATTCATTACCTAATTCCTCCTCTCACTAAAAATTACCTAATCACTTTAAAAAATCGTCATTTTTGACGACGAAAGCAAACTCGTAAACGAGGTATAAAAAATGGTATTTGAAAATTTGACATTTTTGAGTTGTTTACCTGTAAAATGCCGCTTATTTTCACATGCTTCATAATATCAAAAAAAATAATTTTTGAAATAAACCTCACTCATAACACACAGCTTTACTTTTGCGATCATCATCCAAAACTGACTAGATTGTGAGAATTTTAATTTCTAAGCTGCAAAGACTATAAATTTTAAGGGGACAGAGGCTGCACTATGTCTCCCGATTTTTTATAGAGTATACGTCCAAATCTAACACACATATATAAACATGAAAACTGATTTAAATAAAGTTTTATGGTAAAGTCTTTTTTTCTCTTTTTTGGAGGATTCTACTCACTTGTTAAAACGATAAGCAATTGTTGCTTTTTTGATTCTTCCTCTGCTTCAAGCTTTGAAGGTTTCCTTTTTATTACTTTTTTCTGAAAATGTTTGCTTGATCGTTCGAATGAATAAAAATGGAAAAAGGCAGCAGAGTCTTAATATAAAGAGAATGGCTACATCTTGTATAGGCTTCTTCATTTTTATTTTTATTTTATTATATATTTTCTTTTGAGTGATTTGATAAATACTGATTTGATTTTATATAAGGTTGATTTGATGTTTTGTACGTGATGAGCCATTGAATTTGATATGCATTTATGAGGTTGTCCCCTTCTGTACATACATGTACACATCATATGTATGTATGTATGTATGTATGTATGTATGTATGTATGTATTTGTCATCATATATTTATATGCTTACAATTATTTGTATTTACATGCTTATCTATACATTTCTTATTTAATATGAACATGTATGCATATACTATACTTAATTTCTTTTAACAATTTCCATGTACATTAGTTCATATAGTAAATATATATATTGCTTATATACTTGTTCATATATTTAAACATCATAAGCTTGTATATTCTTATTTATCATATAAATATACATTTTATACATATTCTTCCTATACTTACTTATGTGCATTTTATAATTATATATGTATATTCTCCTTACTACACATTTTTTTATATTATTTCATAGAAGCATACATTTATAAACTTGTACATTTATATACTTATGTATATGTGTTTTTAATCACCATATACATATTTTTGTACTCGTATGTATATATATGTATTTATATTGAACGTTATCAACTTGTATATGCTATACATATATTTATGGATGTTTTACCTTAGATTAAACGGTGGATCTTACCTATATTTTATACTTTTCTATGAGATTTGTCATACCAATATATTTTATCATTCAACATTTATCATAGTTTTTAAATCAATTTATATATATTCAGATATTTTAATTATTAGGAATTTATTTATTCGACTTATAAAACCGATAATTCAATAATGAAATCAGTTAATCACCTAATATTCGATGGCCAAAAATCCGGGTCGTTACAGTATATTTGTAGATTGCTTCGGATACATTAGAGCTCAAGGGACGAATTGGAGGCATGACAACCTAGAATTTTTAGATATTTGAAATTGGAATATTTAATTGATTTTAAATGTTGAAAGTTAGTTTAACTTGATTTTCAAATATCATTATTATTTGGCAATTAAATTATTGAATTTAATAATTAGAGATTGGGTAAAATATTAAATCTTGAGTTTTAAGCCGGCTTATAAAATTTATATTCATTACGCTAGAGATAGTAAAAGTGTTAAATTTGAGTTTGAAAGTGTTTTGTTAAGCTTTGAAATTTTATCGTTTAAATCGATATTTAAAAATAGCCTTCCGAGCCAATCTCGGAATTTGACACAACCAGTTCCATTAGATCTGTAATTGTGTATTATTATCCGATTTTAATTTTCGTAGCATTCGGAGTTGTCATGTGATCATACTGTAACGATCCTAGTTTAATGACGAATTTAAATTTATAATTTAATGGAATTTTTGGATTAAATTATGGATTTGTTTGAATTTTTCAAATTTAATAAGAAATTATACTTATTTATTTTTGAATTTGATTTGAAACCCAATGAAATGTTTTCAATTGAATTGGATTCAAAAATAAATTTTGATTTGGAAAGTTAAAATATATTCAAAATGAATTTTTCTAAAAGGTTATAAAAAGTATAAAATAAAAACCTATCAAAAAAAATTAAATATAAGTGTAAAATATAAAAATAAAATATATGATATAAATTAAATGTTTGGCTTGTTAAACTTGAATAGAACAAACAATAAATTTAACACTTAAGTTAGAAATATAATATAAAATAAATTACAAAATATGAAGTAAACATACGAAGTAAAAATATAAATTATAACAACATATTAATTTTAGAATGTCATTTAAATTACAAAGTAAAACTATAAAATAATAACAAGAGAAATACAAATAGAATTGTATGGGAAAAATGCAAGACAAGAAGATAAGAGAAAAACATCTAAGTACAAAGCAAATTGATGATGCTGTAAATAAAATGAGAAACACAAAAGGCAAGCAAGAAAATATGTCTATGTAATGAAGCTTGCAAAAGTAGATAAACAAATGGATTTTATATAGACAAAAGTACATATGAGCATACTTATACAAAGCAAAACTGTACATACTACATAATAACAAATAGTAAGCTTGTAAACAAGGACTCTTGCATTTAATACCCAAGCACAAAACAATCTCCTTAGCACGACTATTCATCTTCTCAGTCGAAATAGGATAATATTATATCAGTAAACAAATGGAAATAAATAGCCTTAGTCAACAAAAGAAGTAAGCCATGCCTAGTATTGTACAAAATATATTATTGCCTGTACAAACACCACTCTTCTACATATATGTGCGCATCATCTTATACCAGTTTGTTCAAATAAAACCGAGCAAGCTGAAAGAAAAAAGAAAAAGAAAATAAGTCTCTCTTTCTTACAAATATCATTCAATGAAAAGAAAAATAGATTCAAGAAGATTCAATATGCAGTTTTAACAACAAGGCAGTTTTATGTTCTTCCCTTTCAATGGTGAGCAAACTCATTTTGGAACCAGTTTTATTGATATTAGTGATGATGATAGTTTACTAGTATGATAAATGTTTGAATGTTGTTATGGAAAATAATTAAATGTATTTACCTGTGATATTTATATGTCTGCATGTTTGGGAAAGAAAAACAGGCAAAGTTTGCCTCTGAGCATATCTGATAAACTTAAGAATCTATCGAAATTTTATACCACTCAAAGGAATCCATGTTGGGTTTTGAATTCAAAACAAAATTTATTTGTGTTGGTCAAATTCAAATTTTAAAATTAACTACAAGTGATTATATTAAGTAATTATGTAGGAAATATAGTAAATACAGTGAAATCAGGAATATGCTTAAAATTCAATCATCATAAATTTGTGGTTGAAATTCATAATCGTATTCGAATTTGTTGATGATGAATTTAGATGAGAGTTTCGTAATTTTTCAATGAGTAAATCATGTGAATTCTTGAATGAACGAATTACGCATTTTTGTCAATGCTCGATGATCAGAGTAAAAATGAAGATCGCGATTGAGGAGGAAGGATGTTTGGAAGCCATGAATCATCAAAAAGATGTTTGATAATTTTTTAATTCACCATGATGATTGGTCAAAGCCAAATTAGGGTTTAAGTCGTTCGTTTGGTCAATAGTGAGTTTTGGGTTGCTATGTTTTCACCAAAGCATCGGAGGCCATCGCGACTGGGTGATCACTGCGTGGATGGAAGGAGGTGCCATGGTCAGAGGGGTGCAGTTTCTGATCGCCGTGAGCGCCATGGCGAACGAAATTTGTCGATGTGGGTTGGGTTCTGGGTCGAACTGAAAGTTCGATTTCGATTGTCAATGAAACGATGGGTGCTGGGTGATGGATTGGGTTGAGGGGGCCAACGTCGACTTGGTGGTGGGTGGCGACATGATCGGTGATGGACAGATTGGCGTGCACCATGCACGCATGGGTCGTGTGTATCAGGTGGTTAGCGTGGGGGGTGACTCGGGTAGGACTCGAGCAAGTGGAAGTTTTTCATGGGTTCAAACTCGAGTACGCGCCTATGATTACCTGATACTTTCATATTAAACTTAAACTCTAACCTGGAAAAAAATAAAGAAGAAAGGAAAAAAAAGAGAAGAGGAAGAAGAGTTGCGTACAGGGTGCGTTCTCGGGGAAGATGGAGGTAAACCCGAAGTGTAACTTGAGTGTTAATAGGGAGAGTCTAGGGTTGTTTTCAAACTGCAGCATTTATAATGAAGGTCAAACAAGTGGTTTCCAACAAGTTGAAAACAGTAAACTTAATAAATGTTCAACCATTTGAGTTAAGACTTAAACACAAGTTTAATTATTTAGTTAATACTTAGCAATGTTTAACTCTTATTTATTATTTTAACTAAGCAATTAATTTAAAATAAGTATAAAGTTAACAAACAATTAAGTCTGTAGTTAATACTATAATTGATTTTCAAAATTTAAAGAGACTTATAAAATGTTAATTAAGATGAGTAATTAATATAAATTAATTACTTTTGGGAAGTAATTAAGAATAATTACATTATAATTATAATTAGAGTTTGGGTTAATAAATGATTAAGTAATAAATATATTTGTAATTAACTATTTTAAGTTAATTAATTAATGATTAATAGTTAATTAATCATGTAATTTAATTAAGAATGAATAATTGATTAACTAAGTAATTAATGATTAATAAATGGATAATTAAGTTTTGATTAAGGTTATTGATTAATGATTAAGGGTAATTAATTATGTAATTAAGATTTAATGATTGATTAAGGAATGGTTTGTTAATTAACTAATTTGAAATGAACTAAGTAATCAATTGATAATTAATGATAAATTAAATAGGGTTAAGTAATTAACTCACAAGAAATAAATTTTAAATTGAATTAATTACAATAAGAATTAAAGATGATTGCTTGTGGATTGTGTATGTAGGATATATGAGGTATTGTATAATGAATTGATATTTCTGTTTGAATTATGATGCTGTGAGATGTGAATCACTCTGTGTTGGATTTTGATTGGTGATTTTATTCTGTATTGATGAGAAAACCCTTGGCCTTTAAAACGACATTTGAATTTCAATACGACAGGGAGGCGGATTCCAGTTGGTTATCCAAAACCCACATCGAATCGTAATGATGAATCTTTGTGATTGATAAATTTATTTATCTATGAATCTGTGAATAAAGATAAGTGTAGTGGATTATATCGCTTATCAATATTGATATCCTTGTAATAATTGATGTTGTGCACTATTGTGTAAAAGTCCCTGGACCACACTCATACACACACAAATATGGATTGCACGTGGAAATTGGTTAAGTCACAGATATTTGAATTTAATTCAAAATAGTTTTAAAAGTCGAATCTTAAAATCAGAACAGTTTTGGAAATGGAATTTGATTAAAGTGAAAAGTTTTAGGAAAGGTATTTTAAAAGTGAAAGTTTTTTTGAATAACTTAATAAAAATTTGAAATTTGAATAATTCGATTCAAATTAGAATTCAATAAATGAAATTGAATCCTATATCAGTATTTATGATTTAAAAAGGACTTTACAAGTTATACGGGTTTAAAGCGTTGTTTTGGGAATTTGAATTAACCCAAAGATTGTAACTTGCATAAATGGAATCGGATTTTTCCGAAATAAAACTATTGTTTCTAAATGATAAAAAGCTTTCGTATGAGAAATGAATCTCAAATTGTATTTAAGGGATTTCAAGTTAAGCAGAAAATAGTTTTCCAAGTTATGAATGAATCTTTGGAAACAGTTTTGAAAGCTATGAGATAAATCTTAATTTTAAGATTTAAATGAGTTAATCTAATTGGAATGAAAATTGCTTTGAAATCCATAAATGGACCTTTGTGAAACTGAGTAAACTTTGTGAAGTAAATCTTTTTGTTTAAAGGATTTGAAATGGTAATTGGTTTGAACCATTTGAAAGAAAGTTTGGAATTATTAAATTGTGACTTAATTGAAACCCCATATCCATATTTTTTTAAATATTACGCTCATGATTCGGTTTAGCCGGGAAGAGGAACAAATAATGATACATCGTTATGGATAGCATTTGAAGACCGGTGGTGATGACCGGGTATTTGTGAGAATGATAGGATGACCTATCGATTGTCTCTGCACTGAGTTTCTTCGGTATAGAAATTCCCTAAGTGATTGGAAGTCCGATCGGGATTGTGAATACTCGGATTGCAAGGGCTTCTTCGGAAGTGCCTTCGGTTCTGTTCGAACCCGGAACAGACTTGTATGGATGGTAATGTCTGACATTTCATTTTGAGATATAAAGCAGATTTCTTTCAAAGACATTTCTGTTGGTGGGGGAGAATTTATTATCTTAGCTTAACACCCTTCTCTGAGATGTACGAGCTCAGAGGTTATGTAGTTGAAGGTTATCAGTGATATATTCCCAACTTGGTAATGCGGCATGTTGAGTGCTGCTGGTCATTTGTTGATCGAAGCATGGCTTTTGTGAAAAGCATAGCTTTGTGGACGAGACTTCGTCGAACCTCCCAACCCGGTAATGGTCGAAACAGGAAGGATGCAGCAAGGTTTCAGGGGTAGCTTCCCTGCGGTATGGCCATTCCTTTTGGAAAAGGGTAGTATCATGGTATGGAGCCCAGATACTTACTCATGTGGACACTGTATTTTATTACTTTGTGATGTTGTTGGTTTAGAGAGCTCTCGTAAAGGTCCCTAAGGACCGAGGGTGGCATATCTGAGGTTTTGTTTATTCCCTGGGAAGGGGGGTAGCCGGCCTTGTGTTGGTAGAGATCCGGTTAGGAGTCTCGGGGCATCCTTCCAAAGGCGAGCCCATGTGGTAATGGGAAGTTCCTTGGCCTGACGATTTGTTGGAAATCCATTCATCCAATATAAGCCTTGTACGGTTTTAGTTGTAGAACCTGCCATCTACTTATGGTGGTGCCCCAATGTTTGGATGGTAGCTATAGTAGGCATAGTTTGAAATGTCTATGTTGGCTAAGATTTATATTATACTTTCGAAATGTTTTTCTGCACTTTGCACTTATAGTAATAATATCCAAGAAATTTTTCTGCGTATCAAGCATGTTTGACTATCATAAGGAGAAATCTCCTCCGATTCTGCATTTTTAGTGTGTGTGTGTGTGTGCGGGAGGCCTTATGGTAGTTTCATTTTCCAAAAGCGTTGCGGTTATAAAATTTAAATCTTTGATTGTTTTTAAAGACAAACTGTTTTTGTTTGCTCATACCAGTCCCATGATTGACCTAGAGTTTATCGTTTCTTTCCTAAACTCTGGGTGCTCAAAATTTTTCCACACGGGCAGTCTAGAGTTTGGTTTTTCAGATAGTTAGGTTTAGTAGATTATCTGGAGCTAGTTCAGTCTTTGGATGCGGACGAGACTTGCTTATGTTGGTGAATTCTTGATGGTGGATCGAGCTAGGAGTTTTGGAGCTTTGTCTTTGGAGCTTTTGGATCAGAGTTGCAGTATTGGATATTTGTGAAGACTTATCTCATATTGTATCATGTTCCGCTGTATTATGTACATTCTCTGATGTTGATGATTATCATTGTATCAAATTGATGTATCGGATATTGTATTCATGTTATATCAATAATATCATCTTTTATTTCTGCCGTGTTATTTATCATCTAATGGGTGTTGCAAGCTCCCACGATACGAACTTGATGTTGTTCGTCGAACATCGAGTTCAGGTCGTGACTAGTTGGTATCAGAGCTGAAGGTTGAGTAAGAACTTTAGCTACAAAGTGCAACACATTAGATGACTCATTGGAGATAGGGTGAAGTATACCCTAGAATGAGTACAACAAGTGGAACAATAAAAAAAACCCAAATTTCTTAATCTATTCTTTTTATCTGTTGTTATTCTCTAAGATATTTCGTCCGAATGTCTAAATCAGATTTCTTACAATTTACAGATAGTAAGAATGAGTGGAAGAAGAGATGAAATAGGAGAAAGGAAGGTACCATTTCAACTGGTCAAAGCCCTACAACGATAGATATTCCTATTCAATCTCAACCAAATTTGGCTGATCTATATCGAAGTTTTCTAGACTTGGTGGAAAGCCGTTCACTGGCAAAGAATCTGTTATCGAAGCACAAGCCTGAGTTCGATCGTGCGAAAAGATTTTCAAAGGACTAAAGTTAGAAGATGATCAAATATGTTAATAGCTTCTTGGCTATTCCAGGAAGAGGCTTTAATTTGGTTGGAAGCAGTTACATTGGATGAGTCGGTGGATGAATTTACTTAGAGTCGTTTCAAGGAAGTGTTTGAGCAGCGATATATGCCTTCTGCTGGTATCTCTGAATGTACCAAGAGTTTATGGATTTAGAGCAAGGAAGTTTATCATTTGAGGAATATTTAAATAAATTTATTGAATTATCTCGATTTGGTCCAGAATTGGTGAATACACCGTTAAAGAAGAATGAAAAGTTTATTCAGGGAATGAACCAGGAGTTTCAGGAAAGGATGACTACTCACGTCAAGGAATCTTTTTCTGAATTAATCGATATGGGCTATCGATACGATACTCTAGAAAAGAAAAAAGATTCGAAGGAGAATGAAGATACAAGTAAGCTGAATTGGAGAAAAAGGAAGTTTGGCGGAAAGAAATCGAAGAAAAATAAAGGAAAGAATAGTATACAGAAGAAAAAAAATGAAGGATGTTACTTGTTTAAATTTCTTGGGGAAAGGTCAATACTCGGATAAATGCAAGAATCCTTGGAAGCCAGGAATGAGAGAGCCATTTATGAGGCCAGATCAGGAATCTAATGGATGCTATTACTACCGTAAGTCGGGACATAGGATCAACGACTGTCCAGCTCATAAGCAAACTTTAGTAAAGAAGGTGTATGTAATCAGAGACGATTCTTCAATCTCAAAAAGATTATTAAGGAAATGAATTTTATAAGGTAATCTTCTCGTTTATGATTAAATTGTTTGAATTTTGTTCGACATGAAAACTGCACTTAGTATTGTTTTTTAGAAAATCATAAATGAGTTAAATCTTGAATCTGAGATCGTAATCGAATCTATTTCTGTCTATTTCATTAGGTTTCGATATATTCTACGAACGGTTAGTTATCCCTTCGAACTAACCAATACCCCTGTATACTTCGTAGATCAGATAACCTAATTGTTTCGTAATTGATTGAGTTTGTGCTCATATCTATTGTTGATATTCTGATTTGGTAAGCCAAATGCAGAATTGATATCCAGTTTGATTTGAAAAGATATTGCTCTATCTTTCATCCGTCTTTGTTATCTCCTTGGAAAATTTCGAGGACGAAATTTCTTAAGAGGGGGAATCTGTAACGATCACAGTTTAATGACGAATTTAAATTTATGATTTAATTGAATTTTTGGATTAAACTATGGATTTGTTTGAATTTTTCAAATTTAATAAGAAATGTATACTTATTTATTTTTGAACTTGATTTGGAACTCAACGAAATGTTTTCAATTGAATTGGATTCTAAAATAAATTTTGATTTGGAAAGTTAAAATATATTCAAAATGAATTTTCTTTAAAAGGTTATATAAAGTATAAAATAAAGTCCTATCAAAAAAAATTAAATATAAATGTAAAATATAAAAATAAAATATATGATACAATTAAATGTTTGGCTTGTTAAACTTGAATAGAAACAAACAATAAATTTAATACTTAAGTTAGAAATATAATTATAAAATAAATTACAAAATATGAAGTAAACATACGAAGTAAAAATATAAATTATAACAACATATTAATTTAAGAATGTCATTTAAATTAAAAAGTAAAACTATAAAATAATAACAAGAGAAATACAAATAGAATTGTATGGGAAAAATGCAAGACAAGAAGATAAGAGAAAAACATCTAAGTACAAAGCAAATTGATGATGCTGTAAATAAAATGAGAAACACAAAAGGCAAGCAAGAAAATATGTCTATGTAATGAAGCTTGCAAAAGTAGATAAACAAATGGATTTTATATAGACAAAAGTACATATGAGCATACTTATACAAAGCAAAACTGTACATACTACATAATAACAAATAGTAAGCTTGTAAACAAGGACTCTTGCATTTAATACCCAAGCACAAAACAATCTCCTTAGCACGACTATTCATCTTCTCAGTCGAAATAGGATAATATTATATCAGTAAACAAATGGAAATAAATAGCCTTAGTCAACAAAAGAAGTAAGCCATGCCTAGTATTGTACAAAATATATTATTGCCTGTACAAACACCTTTCTTCTATATATATGTGTGCATCATCTTATACCAGTTTGTTCAAATAAAGCTGAGCAAGCTGAAATAAAAAAAGAAAATAAGTCTCATCTTTCTTACAAATATCATTCAAAGAAAAGCAAAACAGATTCAAGAAGATTCAATCTGCAGTTTTAACAACAGGGCAGTTTTCTGTTCTTCTCTTTCAATGGTGAGCAAACTCATTTTGGAACTAGTTTTATTGATATCAGTGATGATAATAGTTTACTAGAATGATAAATGTTTGAATGTGGTTGTGGAAAATAATTGAATGTATTTACCTGTGATATTTATATGTCTGCATGTTTGGGAAAGAAAAACAGGCAAAGTTTGCCTCTGAGCATATCTGATAAACTTAAGAATCTATCGAAAATTTTATACCACTCAAAGGAATCCATGTTGGGTTTTGAATTTAAAACAAAATTTATTTGTGTTGGTCAAATTCAAATTTTAAAATTAATCCCAAGTGATTATATTATCTAATTATGTAGGAAACATAGGAAATACAGTGAAATCAGGAATATGCTTAAAATTCAATCATCATAAATTTATGGTTGAACTTCATAATCGTATTCGAATTTGTTAATGATGAATTTAGACGAGAGTTTCGAAATTTTTCAATGAGTAAATCATGTGAATTTGTCGAATGAACGAATTATGCATTTTTGTCAATGCTCGATGATCAGAGTAAAAATGAAGATCGCGATTGAGGAGGAAGCATGTTTGGAAGCCACAAATCATCAAGACAAATGTTCAATAATGTTTTAATTCACCATAATGATTGGTCGAAGCCAAATTAGGGTTTAAGTCGTTCGTTTGGTCAAGAGTGAGTTATGGGTTGTTGCGTTTTCACCAAAGCATTGGAGGCCATGCGACTGGGGTGATCGCTGCGTGGATGGAAGGAGGTGCTTGGTCAGAGGGGCGCGGTTTTGATCGCCGTGAGCGTCGTGGCGAACGAAATTTGTCGATGTGGGTTGGATTCTGGGTTGAACTGAAAGGTTCCATTTCGATTGTCAATGAAACAATGTGTGCTGGGTGATGGATTGGGTTGAGGGGGCCAACGTCGACTTGGTGGTGGGTGGCGACATGATCGGTGATGGCCGGATTGGCGTGCACCGTGCACGCATGGGTCGTGTGTATCAGGTGGTTAGCGTGGGGGGTGACTCGGGTAGGACTCGAGCAAGTGGAAGTTTTTCACGGGTTCAAACTCGAGTACGCGCCTATGATTACCTGATACTTTCATATTAAACTTAAGCTCTAACTTGGAAAAAAAATAAAGAAGAAAGGAAAAAAAGAGAGAAGGGGAAGAAGAGTTGCGTACAGGGTGCGCTCTCGCGGAAGATGGAGGTAAACCCGAAGTGTAACTCGAGTGTTAATAGGGAGAGTCTTGGGTTGTTTTCAAACTGCAGCATTTATAATGAAGGTCAAACAAGTGGTTTCCAACAGGTTAAAAACAGTAAACTTAATAAATGTTCAACCATTTGATTTAAGACTTAAACACAAGTTTAATTATTTAGTTAATACTTAGCAATGTTTAACTCTTATTCATTATTTTAATTAAGTAATTAATTTAAATTAAGTATAAAGTTAACAAACAATTAAGTTTGTAGTTAATAATATAATTGATTTTCAAAATTTAAAGAGACTTATAAAATATTAATTAAGATGAGTAATTAATATGAATTAATTACTTTTGGGAAGTAATCAGGAATAATTACATTATAACTATAATTAGAGTTTGGGTTAATAAATGATTAAGTAATAAATATATTTGTAATTAACTACTTTAAGTTAATTAATTCATGATTAATAGTTAACTAATCAAGTAATTTACTTAAGAATGAATAATTCATTAACTAAGTAATTAACGATTAATAAATGGATAATTTAGTTTTAATTAAGGTTATTGATTAATGATTAAGGGTAATTAATTAAGTAATTAAGATTTAATGATTAATTAAGGAATGATTCGTTAATTAACTAATTTGAAATGAAATAAGTAATCAGTTGATAATTAATGATAAATTAAATAGGGTTAAGGAATTAACTCTCAATAAATAAATTTTAAATTGAATTAATTACAATAAGAATTAAAGATGATTGCTTATGTGACGCAGCTTCTTCTAGGCTCGAACAGTTAGATATCAAACCGTCGCAACCTATCCAGGATCTTCTTCACGAAATGATGATTTCGTGTCAGTAAACTGATAGAACGATAAATGCTCAATTCCGTTGATCGTGGTGATACCGGAATCTAGCTATCTCCAACCCGTTGATCTCGCAAGATACCGTGTTGAAAGATCTACAATTCGATCATTGATCACTCGAAAGTGATACCGAGAATTGGCTTTAACTTCGTTGATTCACGCACGAATAACCCGAAGATGGAAAGAAGAAGGAGATCACACTCAACTTCAACAATGGTGCCAAAGCCCATACATAAAATTTTATTCAAAATCAAATCCCTTTACAAATGACAACACACCCCTATTTATAGGAAATTACAACACATACCAGCGGCTCAACATACAACACATGCATGCGACTTATCAACATCACAAACGACCTAACGACATACGACTTAACAATACACACAAGCGACTCAACATCGTATGCAACTTAACAATACATCAGACAAATGCGACTTAACAATATACAACATACATGCGACATAACAATACAACACATATGTGACATAACAATATACAACATACACGCGACTTAACAATACAACACATATGCGACTTAAGCGACTTGAGAGACATAAGCTTCAGGAACGACCTACGCGACATGAGCTTCATGCGACATAAGGAATCAATGACTTAAGAAGAAAACACGGCTTCAGGAACGGCTTAAGAAGATACACAGCTTCATGCGACCTAAGAAACCATGCGACCTAGCGACATAAGAGAAAAGCGGCATACGACTTACGACCTAAGGAATGCGGCATAGGTGAGCGACTTATAGAAATGCGGCCTTGTTTTCTTGAGCCGTTATCTTACAGGTAGGTCGTTGAGCGACTTAAGGAGGCGGGTCATTGAGCGACTTATTGATGAGCAACTTAAGGCATATGTTGGTTGCGGCATATCATGATGCGCTGCATCATCCTCCCATGGTTGAAAAGAATTCGACTCCGAATTTACACTTTCCTCTTCTTCGACATACTATTCTCATGATATGGAATCATGTGTTTGACGTTGAAAACGTCAGCAGTATGGATATGATCCGGCAATTTTAACTGATAAACATTCTCATTAATCTTTCATGATTTCCAAAGGACCAATCTTTCTAGCAGCTAGTTTGTTGTAAGTAACAACAGGAAATCAATCCTTAGTCAATACTGCATATACAAAATCTCCTTTTCTGAACTCAACATTTCGTCATTTAATATCTAAAGATTGCTTATATTTCTCATTCGCCTTAGCCATCGTTCTTGCACAACCTTGTGGCACTCTTGCAATTCATTCACAAAATCACTAGCTCGTTTGATCACTCCTTTCCACTGTGGTACTATAGTTAAATCTAATGGTCCCTTAGGAATTATTGAGTAAACAATCTGGAATGGACTGAACCCAGTGCTACGATTAACTGCATGGTTGTGTGCAAACTCAGCTTCACATAGCTTGGAATCCCAACTCTTCAAATTGTCATTCACGAGGCATCTCAATAGATTACCTAGGGATCTATTCACAACTTCTGTCTGTCCATCCGACTGTGGATGATAAGCACTACTAAATTTCAGCTTTGTCCCGACCATTCTCCATAGACTCATCCAAAAATGACTCAGAAAACGAGTGTCTCTATCTGATATAGTAGATTCAAGCAACCCGTGAAGTCGATAGATCTCTCTGAAGTATAACTGTGCGACATTAACTGCATCTGCCATCTTTTTGCATGCGATAAAATGTACCATTTTTGAAAACCGATCGACCACTACGTAGATAGAATCATTGCCATGTTGCGTCCTCGGCTAGCCCAATACAAAATCCATACTAACATCCACCCATGGTTTAGTAGGTATAGGAAACGGCATATATAAACCTGCATTTGTTGCGGTCCCCTTTGAAACCTGACAAATATGGCACCTCTGAACGAACCTTTCGACTTCCTTCCTCATTGACGGCCAAAAATAAGACTTTGAGATCAACTGCATAGTACGGTCGCGGAACACGTGCCCTTCTTCATGTAGTTCTTTGATAATTTTCTTTCGTAGATTGCAATCTGGAATACACAACTGATTTCCTTTGAATAGAAAACCTTCGACCAGCATATATCCATCCATGCTTCCCTGGTTGACTTTGTCTAGGATTTCGAAAAAATATGAATCTGAAGTAAGAAGATCTAGATGTAAGTCAAAACCCATCACCTCTACTCGCATGGTTGTTAGTAAATTCTCCCTCCGACTCAATGCATCGACTACGCGATTAGTTACTCCAGACTTGTGCTTTACGACGAATATAAATTGTTCCAAATAAGCTATCCATGATGCATGCCTAGCTGCAATTTTATTCTGCCCTTGTACATGTTTCAACGCTTCATGGTCTGTATACAAAACAAATTCTTTATGGAACAAGTAATGTCTCCAATGCTTCACGGCCTGCACAATAGCATAAAACTCCACATCATAAGTATTGTATTTCGTCTTTGCTCCAGAAAGTTTTCACTGAAATAGGCAATTGGACGTCCCTTATGACTCAACACTCCTCCAATTCCAACTTTGGATGCATCTGTATGTAACTCAAATAGTAACTGAAAATCTGGCAACACTAGAATCGGTGCTGAGGTTAAAAGTTCCTTGATTTTCTCAAAAGCATATCCTGCTTCTTTTGTCCATGAAAACTTCTTTCCTTTCATATAATCAGTAACAAGAGCCATTACGCTACTAAAGTGCGGTATAAATCTTCGATAAAATGAAGCTAATCCATGGAAACTTCTGGCTTCTATTATAGTTTTAGGCTGTGGCCAATTTCGGATTGCGGCTACTTTACTCTGGTCCACTTGTATCCCTTCCTTAGACACGACATATCCCAGAAATAAAACACTTGGCATCATGGGCGCGCATTTCTACGTTGCTAGATAGAACTGTTCTTGTCGAAGAGTAGTTAACACCCTTCGCAAGTGTTGAATGTGCTCCTCTGTGCTAGCACTATATATCAAGATATCATCAAAGTAGACTATAACAAACTTCCCGATGTAAGGCCTGAAAATTTGATCCATCACCCTCATAAATGTACTTGGTGAATCCTTCCCGAATCTTGAATGTTATCTTCCATTCATCACCTGGTCTTATGCGAATATGATGATAACCACTCTTAAGATCGATCTTCGAAAAAATTACAGATCCATTGAGTAGATCTAATAGATCATCAAGTCTTGGCATAGGAAATCTGTATCTGACAGTTTTCAATCGATTCAATCGATTTGTTCTCGTCTTTATTGATGATATTCTTGTGTATTCTAAAACCGAGGAGGAGCATGAAAAGCATCTTTAGATTGTGTTGGAAACTCTTAGGAGCAATCAATTGAAAGAAAAATTTTCTAAATGCCATTTTTGGAAATCTCGTGTGAAGTTTGTTGGTCATATTATTTCGGAATCCGGAATTTCCATGAATCCTTCAAAGATTGAAGCGATTCAAAATTGGAAGAGATCGGAGAGTGTGACGGAAATCCGTAGCTTCCTTGGATTGGTGGGCTATTACCGTCGTTTTATAAAAGACTTTTCAAAAAAATTCATGCCTCTTACTAGCTTAACAAAGAAAGGTGTTAAATACATTAGGTCAGACAAATGTGAAGCTTCTTTTCAGAAATTAAAAGAACTCCTTTCTGATGCTCCTATTCTTGTTATTCCCGAAGGGAATCAAGATTTTATTGTTTATACCGATGCTAGTCGCGTTGGTTTGGGTGCCGTTCTTATGCAAAGAGAACGTTTTATTGCTTATGCTTCTAGGAAATTGAAGCCAGCCGAGACTAGATATGCCACTCATGATTTAGAGCTCGCGGCTATTGTTTTTTCCCTTTGAATTTGGCATCATTATCTTTTGGGAGAAAAAATTATTCTTTATACCGATCATAAATCTTTGAAGTGTCTATTTTCTCAAAAGGAACTTAATTTGCGTCAACAACGTTGGCTCGAATTCCTTGCATCTTATGATCTTGATATTCTTTATACTCCTGGAAAGGGAAATCGTGTTGCCAATGCACTTAGTCGCAAGCAACAAGCGGTTGTTTCTATGATGATATCCAAATGGAATGATCTCGGGGTTTTATCCACTTGTGAGATTCGAGATCGTGTTTACGATTTATGTTCATCTCTTGTTTTATGTAGCCTTGAGGCACATCCTTCTCTTTTAGACCGTATTCTTGAAGCTCAAAAGCTAGATACCGAATTGGCTCTTCTTGGCCAAAATATTAGGGATAAAATTGATATTGAAGGTTTGAAAGACTTTGATATTAATTCTCGTGGCGGTATTCGAAAATTTGGTAGACTTTTCGTGCCAAATATTAGTGATCTTTGTAAAGACATTTTAGAAGATTCTCATCGTTCTAAATTTACCATTCATCCCGGTAATAGTAAAATGTACGCAGATATGAAGCGACTTTATTATTGGGATGGAATGAAATCTGGTATAGCTAACTTTGTTAAGCGTTGCATGACTTGCCAACTTGTCAAGGCCAAACATCAAAGGCCCGCTGGGTTATTGCAACCTTTAGAAATTCCAATTTGGAAGTGGAACCAAATTTCCATGGATTTTATAGACGGCCTTCCCCGTTCTCGTTCGGGTCATGATAGCTTATAGGTGATTGTTGATAGACTTACTAAATCCACCCATTTTATTCCCGTTCGGTCTAACCAGACCGCTCCTCTTTTGGCCAAGCGCTTTATTAAAGAAATTGTTAAATTACATGGAGTTCCTACTTCTATTGTTAGTGATCGTGATCCATTGTTTACTAGTGGATTTTGGAAGAGTCTTCAAAAAGCTTTGGGAACAAAGCTTAGTTTTAGCACCGCTTATCATCCTCAGTCCGATGGACTAACCGAGTGTGTGAATCAAACTCTTGAAGATCTTCTTTATTCTTGCGTTCTTGATTTTGGTGGAAGTTGGGAAGATCATATTTCTCTTGTTGAGTTTTTCTATAATAATAACTTCCAATCTAGTACTGGTATGGCACCTTTTGAGGCACTCTATGGAAGGCCATGCCAATCTCCTTCTTGTTGGCTTGAGGTCGGTGAGAAGCTGGTTTTAGGTCCATATTTTATTCGTGATTCCACAAAAAAGATCGACCTTATTCGTCATAGGATGAAAGAAGCCCAAAGTGGACAAAAATCCTATGCCGATAACCGAAGAAGGAAATTAGAATTTTCTATGGGAGATTTCGTGTTTATTCTTGTTTCACTTATGAAGGGTGTTGTGCGTTTCAGTTGATCGGGAAAGTTAGCACCTCGTTACATTGGTCCATTTCCTATCACCGAACATATTGGTTCTGTGGCTTATCCCTCATATTACCGGCTCAATTTTCTGCTATTCATGACGTGTTTCACGTTTCTCAATTACGGAAATGCCTTCGAGACTCCGATTCTATTCTTGAGCTCGGTGTTGTGAAAGAAATTGAAGTTTTGCCTAATTTAACTTATGAGCAACGTCCTATTCGTATTATTGCTTCGGAGGTCAAACGCCTTCGAAATAAAGATGTTGCTCCTGTGAAAGTTCAATGGTCCTCAAATCCTAAAGATTGCTCTTGGGAATCTAGAGAATTCATCGAGCGAACACATCCAAACTAACTTTCTCGTGCTCTTTGAGGTGAACTTTTTATTTCCAATTTCTTTTGTGTTGAATATGCTTTTATGGTTGTTACTTTATATTTTCTTCTTAAATATTGCGAGGACGCAATTTCTTTAAGGAGGGGATTCTGCAACAACCCGCTTATTTTATGATTTAGTATTTAAATATTTTATTTAAATATTTCATCGTTAGTCGGATTTTAGTCCGAAAAGCTACTTTTTGCAAACGGTCGAATTAGGACTCGAGACCACCCCCATTGAGTTCAAAATGACGTTTTGCGACCTTTTTGAGTATAAACTTTGACATGTTTGGAGTTAGTGGAATTTTGCTACTTTTTCACTTAGGGCTTTGGTTGTGTTTCAGCCATTAGACCCAAGCTTCACCCCTCTTCTCCTCATTACTTCATTTCTATTTCCCAATACTCAAGCTATAGCAACAATGGAGAGAGGAATGGGAAATTAAAACTCCAAGCCCTAGTTTTCATTTGCAAATCAAGTTCTAGCTCCAAATTCAAAGAGAAGCTATTGGTAAGCATCATCTACTTCTTCTCCAACTCATTCTCCTTTCAATTTCAGAAATTCCTAAACCTAAACTTTGAGAATGTTCTTCTTTTGACCTTAGATTCAATCTCATTTGGGTTGTGTTGAAGTGTGGTTGATTCTTCCTTTGCTTTCAAGCTTCTCCTTCCTTATTTTTGTGAAAAGGTGAGATTTTTATCTCACATCTAAGTCTATGATTATCTTTGATTGTTAGGTATGAATTCCTAACACTTATTCATGTGCATTTGATTTTGACTTGGATTGGTTTAGTGAATATTCCAATTTTTGGTGTTTTGAGTTCAAATCTTCAAAAATCATAGCTTTGTTGTTTGAACATGCTTTTGGTGATGCATCGAAGAGCCTATTGGGCCAGGTAGCTGATTCGCGTAAATCCCTAGGGCTGTTGCTCGACCGAATGCATTTTTGAAGGAAATACCCTTCATTTACATGGACTTAGAAGTGCAGGACACGGGTTCCAGTCGACTAGAATTTTGGGCCAGTCGATTGACCTGCCACCTGAGCACATCTCAGGTTCTGGTCCAGTTGACTGGCATACTGAGTCCGGTCGACTGACCAACATCGCACGAATATTCTGGGATTGAGTTCAGTCGACTGAACTCAGTGAGCCAGTCGACTGACCTGCTCTTAAATGCCAATTTTTGTCTATTCCTCTTGTGTTTTCAAATTTAATCGATTCGGGTTTATTCCCACTTGTTGTATCAGTTGTTATTCGACTTTGATGACTTCTATTTTGGGGTTTTTGGGAATATCAATTTTGATGGATTTGATATCGATTTCTTTGGAATTAATTCACGTCTTGGTATGTGAATTTTAGTGATTGATTGTTTCTACAATCATTTTTGTGCTTTGTCACTTTAAAAATATAAAGGTTTCAATACTAGTAGTAAATATCAAAACTCTTTTATCAAAACGATTTCAACTCTATTCTCAATATCAAGCTTGTTTTTAAAACCGTTTTCCAATCTACTAGCATATGCAAACCTTTACCTCACTCTTACGAGAAATCTAATTAAACGGCTGAGTAAAACAAGTGGTATGAAACGCTTGCATTTACTTTGTCGGTTAATTCTTGGACTTGTTCGATTGAATCTCTTGTGATAATTTTATAGTAGAGATCTATAATTTGTTCGTAAATATTTAAGTTAAGCTAGTGGTTATGGGACATGAAGCTAAGCTCATATATTTACTAGCTTAGTGTAATTGACACTTCTTGATGATCGATAATGATCATTTTTTGTGATTTAGACTAGCAATGTGCGATGTCTCTTTATCTGCGAGGGAGACTAAAACCCATTTCTGTGGTGCTTCGGCTCATATTGGTGGGGTAGCAACCTATGGTCGTCAGACCATTTTGTGGAGCTTCGGCTTAAAATTAATGGTTAGCAACCATGGAATAGCGTTCCGTTTTGTGATACGCATGTTGTTGAGTTTTGGTGCTCCCGTTTTGTGATAGGCCTCCCTTTTTCGTCATTTTTGGATTTCCATTGATGATTTCTAGAATTTGTGTTTTCACCAATTTTCGTGATTTACATTGATAAGTTTTATCAATACTTGTGCATTGGTGAATTTGTGTGTCATTAACTTTTGTGATTGGCATTGATATTATTGTCAATATTTATGGTTTTGTGAATAAAAATAAAGAGTATGACATTCCTTTTGATCTTTGAGAAGATTCTTGTGATATTGATTAATCCCTAGTTGATTTTTCAATCGCATACTTATCATAGTATGGCTTTATGTTTATCATATTATTTTGTCATATCTCTTATTCTATATCATTTTATTTGATATTTATAGTTAGACTGATTCGTTTATTATTTTCTTATTAAATAATACTCGGGTCAGACCGAGATGTTACAGGTGCTTCTGCTTGACCCCTCATCTGCGATTATTATCCTAACTTTTGGCTAACTACTTAGATTAGTAATTTTTGGTTGTATACATTTGATATATAGACTCATTGTTGTATACTTATTCTTTTGTGTAGCACTTGTAACTATTCTTTTGTGATATTGTGGATCTTGTTTGACCACTACTCTGATATACACTTTCATGTGTAATATTCATATCTATTTCCGCCTTCGTGATATGAATTATCTGTGACTGATTAAAGTTATGTTTATTTCAATATTTGTTTCCGAATATTATATATAGCCACTGTGAAGTAGCTTTTAGTTTGTGTCGGTATGTCGGATTTCCTCTTGAGATGAAATGCATGTTATATTTTATCTGGCATATCGGTGCTCGCACAAAGTAATTACACGTATGGTCGCTCCTCAACAGCCTTATTCCCCGCGCTAGTTGACGGCATTACCCCGTAGTGTCCTTGGCTAGCGTGGGTATAGAGGTGGGGCGTCACATAAACCCACATCGAATCGTAATGATGAATTTTTGTGATTGATAAATTTATTTATCTATGAATCTGTGAATAAAGATAAGCATTATGGATTATATCGCTTATCGATATTGATATCCTTGTAATAATTGATGTCGTGCACTATTGTGTAAAAACCCCTGGACCACACTCATACACACACAAATATGGATTGCACGTGGAAATTGGTTAAATCATAGATATTTGAATTTAATTCAAAATAGTTTTAAAAGTCGAATCTTAAATCCGAACGGTTTTGGAAATGGAATTTGGTTAAAGTGAAAAGTTTTTGGTAAGGTATTTTAAAAGTGAAAGTTGTTTTGAATAACTTAATAAAAATTTGAAATTTGAATAATTCGATTCAGATTGGAATTCAATATCTAAAATTGAATCTTATATTAGTATTTATGATTTAAAAAGGACTTTACAAGTTATACGGGTTTAAACCATTTTTAAAGTGTTGTTTTGGGAATTTGAATTGACCCAAAGATTGTAACTTGTATAAATGGAATCGGGTTTTTCTAAAATAAAACTATTGTTTCTAAATGATAAAAAGCTTTCATATGAGAAATGAATTTCAAATTGTATTGAAGGAATTTCAAGTTAAACAGAAAATAGTTTTCCAAGTTATGAATGAATCTTTGGAAACAGTTTTGAAAGCTATGAGATAAATCTTAATTTTAAGATTTAAATTAGTTAATCTAATTGGAATGAAAATTGCTTTGAAATCCATAAATGGATCTTTGTGAAACTGAGTAAACTTTGTGAAGTAAATCTTTTTGTTTAAAGGATTTGAAATGGTAATTGGTTTAAACCATTTGAAAGAAAGTTTGGAATTATTAAGTTGTGACTTAATTGAAACCCCATATCCATATGTTTTTACATATTACGCTCATGATTCGGTTTAGCCGGGAAGAGGACCAAATAATGATACATCGTTATGGATAGCATTTGAAGATCGGTGGTGAAGACCGGGTATTTACGAGAATGATTGGATGACCTATCGATTGTCTCTGCACTGAGTTGCTCCGGTATAGAGATTCCCTAAGTGATGGGAAGTCCGATCGGGATTGTGAATACCCGGATTGCAAGTGCTTCTTCGAAAGTGCCTTCGGTTCTGTTCGAACCCGGAACAGACTTGTATGGATGGTAATGTCTGACATTTCATTTTGAGATATAAAGCATATTTCTTTCAAAGACATTTCTGTTGGTGGCGGAGAATTTATTCTCTTAGCTTAACCCCCTTCTCTGAGACGTACGAGCTCAGAGGTTATGTAGTTGAAGGTTATCAGCGATATATTCCCAACTTGGTAATGTGGCATGCTGAGTGCTGCTGATCATTTGTTGATCGAAGCATGGCTTTTATGAAAAGCGTAGCTTTATGGACGAGACTTCGTCGAACCTCCCCACCCGGTAATGGACCAAACAGTAAGGATGCAGCAAGGTTTCAGGGGTAGCTTCCTTAGGGTAAGGCCATTCCTTCTGGAAAAGGGTAGTATCATGGTATGGAGCCCAAATACTTACTCATGTGGACACTGTATTTTATTAATTTGTGATGTTGTTGGTTTAGAGAGCTCTCGTATAAAGGTCCCTGAGGACCGGGGGTGGCATATCTGAGGTTTTGTTTATTCCCCGGGAAGGAGGGTAGTCGGCCTTGTGTTGGCAGAGATCCGGTTAGGAGTCTCGGGGAATCCTTCCAAAGGCGACCCACGTGGCAATGGGAAGTTCCTTGGCCTGACCATTTGTTGGAAATCCATTCATCCAATACAAGCCTTGTACGGTTTTAGTTGTAGAACCTGCCATCTACTTATGGTGGCGCCCCACTGTTTGGATGGTAGTTATAGTAGGCATAGTTCGAAATGTCTATGTTGGCTAAGATTTATATTATACTTTCGAAATGTTTACGCACTTTGCACTTATAGTAATAATATTGAAGAAATTTTTCTATGTATCAAGCATGTTTGACTATCGTAAGGGGAAATCTCCTCCGATTTTGCGTTTGCATTGTGTGTGTGTGCGGGAGGCCTTATGGTAGTTTCAATTTTCCAAAAGCATTGCGGTTAAAAAATTTAAATCTTTGATTGTTTTTAAAGACAAACTGTTTTTGTTTGCTCATACCAGTCCCATGACTGGCCTGGAGTTTATCGTTTCTTTCCTAAACTCTGGGTGCTCAAAATTTTTCCACATGGGTAGTCTAGAGTTTGGTTTTTCAGATAGTTAGGTTTAGTAGATTACCTGGAGCTAGTTCAGTCTTTGGATGCGGACAAGACTTGCTTATCTTGGTGAAATCTTGATGCTGGATCTAGCTAGGAGTTTTGGAGCTTTGTCTATGGAGCTTTTGAATCGGAGTTGCAGTTTAGGATATCTATGAAGATTTATCTCATATTGTATCATGTTCCGCTGTATTTTGTGTATATTCTTTGATGTTGATGATTATCATTGTATCAAATTGATGTATCGGATATTGTATTCATGTTATATCAGTAATATCATCTTTTATTTCTGCTGTGTTATTTATCATCTAATGGGTGTTGCAAGCGTCCACAATACGAATTTGATCTTGTTTGTTGGACATCGAGTTCAGGTCGTGACACATACTATAGATAAACGCATTAAAATCTATATCAAAATTTAATATAATAACTGGGTCCAAAAAGCTATCTTCTCCATACGACCAAATTAGGACTCGGAACATTTTCCATTGTGTTCAGAATAAGGGTTTAACATTATAATCGCCTAGCGACATGCCTCCATAGGAAGTCCAAATTTCGTGATGATTCAAATTCAAATGTAAATAGTATATATATTTTCAAGTCAAAATTTATTCACATCAATTTTGTTTTACCACTTTAGCAAATCTAACATCTGTACTAGAGGAAAACACATTTCCCATTTGTCAACCATGCGATAGAATTTGAACAGTTACATAAAAAAATGGAAGCCGAGGTTTAAAAAAAATCAAAATCGTTTGAATAAAAATGGTGTTCCCCTTTCAAGCTTTCATTCAAGCGAAACAAATCTTCACAATATAATGGCCGAAGCCTCTCTTTCCCTTTCTTGTCTCCTCTTAATCATTCCTCAAAATCAACTTCCTTCAGTCCTCACATTCGAAATAAAAAAATTCACGATTGAGTTCATCTCATTCGAATTTCACTGAAGCTGTCGCAAATCGCGCAAGCGCTGGGAGGCCGCGTCCGATCGATGAGGTATGAAGCTAACTCTGTGTATTAGGGCGGCGCAAGCCCAAGCGAGGCGGCACGTGGAGTCAGTGGCAAAGACGTCGGTGTCGAAGGAGGTTACGTGTTCATGGGGAGGCATGCGATAGTGGCGTCGTGGTCTTCGATGGTAGGCCGAAGTTCGGCAATGATTTCGGATGGCTAGTCGATGTTCGATCATCAAGGCTTGGACGCGATTTCTACAAGGGTTCAGGGGCATCGCAATTTTGGGTGACTCGAGCCTGGGACGGCATGAGGTATTACTATTATTTTCCTCAATTTTTATGTATATATTTATATTCAGATATTATATACAGTAAGTGAATTTTAAATGGTAAAGTAGATTTCTAGATTTAAAATTGTTCTTGATTTAGTTTAAATGCTTACAGGAAATTCGGAAAACAAATATCTATGTATCTATTTAGATATGCAAATATAATTTAATGTATTCATATAGATAAGATTTTGGGAAATAAATAGGAATTTCAAAGCGTTGAAAATCCATTTTTGAACTCTGTAATTTATTTTTATAAAAGTATATTTGTGGTTTTGATTTGAAGAAATATATATATATATATATATATATTAGAAATTTTTAAAGATTTGAAGTAGTATAAATTAGATTTTTAGATCTATAAATTATTTAATAAGTGTGTATATATATAGGTAGTTTCAAAAGGAAATAAATATACTTATACACTTTTTTTATTTACTAGTTTATTTTAAACAATGGATTTATTGATTAAATTGTTAAATCAACTTATTTGAATTATTTTAGTAACTAAAAGGTTTCTAAAGGAAAATGTTAGTTTAAAATTAAACTATTAGTTTAAAATTAAGTAATAAATAGTGATTAACTGTTTGATTTATTCAAATGTTAATAAATCGTAAAATTGTTATACAAGGTTCAAAATCATGAGGGAACTAGCTGGGATGGATCGGATTGTAAATTTACAAAATCAGAGGTGAGTTGATCTCACTCATTTGGAATGCCTTTCTAAATTCAAATAGTTAAATTTAAGTTCTTAATTGAATGATTGGATTGACTGGATGTGATATTATATATAGTAGTATATATATATTGGAGCGATTGATTTTCCGTATTATATAGCGGATGTGACCCTATGCGCCCCGCTATAATAGCGGATGACCCTTTATCCCACGATATTCCGCCTCGGAGTGGAATTGGTATTTTTATATCATGCTAACATCTGTAGATGTAGGGAAACAGGTTGGAGGGATCCAACTGGGTTCCTCAAAACATTTAAATTCTTTTAATATTCTATGATCTGATTTATTTAATAATCTGAGATAGATTATATTGGTAATTGAAAATATTGAATGCTATGGTTTGACTGAATATATTTTGGGTATATTGAGATATCAAAAATATAATGATTGAATTTTTAAAGAGAAATAATGAGATAATTTTTGAGTAAAATAATTTTGGAGAATTTGGATAATTAAAGAATGAATTGGAAAAAGAATAAAATTTATTTTAATTTCTAATAAACGATTCCAAGCGTGGGAAAGGAGATTGTTGAATAAATGAGAATAAATGATTTTTAAAAAAACTTAAGTAATATCATTTAAAGGAATGAAGAATTTATTTTAACTTCGAGGTTTGAAATTTATTTGGGAAAGATAAAGAAGAAATTTGGAAAAGTATGAAATTGGTATATTCAGTTTAAATAGGACTTTAAATTATAATAAAAGAAGTTAAAATCTGAAATAAATGGGTTTTGAAATAAATTGAGTAAGTAAAGGAATTTATTTTAAAATGGGGTAAATCTGGAAATCAATTTGGAAATTGATACAATGTTCGAAATGGTGATTTAAAGAAGGATGAGACTGTGGAATTTGTAAAGTGGGTCTATAAAGTGAAATAAGATATCAATGGATATTTGGAAGTATAAATTTACGATGGGAATTTATAAAGGAGTAGTAGTTTGTTTTAAAAATAAATAGTGATCTACTTTTAAAAGTTGTGAAAGAAAAGTGTATTTCCCTCAAATGCCAAGTACGTTTTCAGAGCAGATTTTTAAGTATAAGTTAAAAGTTTTAAAGTTGTTTTAAAAGAATAATTATGGGAAATTATTATTATAGATGTTTAAAATTTTAAAACTAAATATTTATTAAATTAGTTGAAGTAGTAATTATTTTGGAAGGTTAATTGGTATTATGATTTAAAAAGATAACTATAAATATTTATATTTTATAAAGCAATTTTATTTTAAAGATAGTTCGCAAAAGTTTTTATTTTAAAATTAGTTTTGGCTTAAGTTTACATAAGAATTTATTATAAAATTTCATAACTAGTATTTAAATAAAGTATTCAAGTAGTTATATTTTTAATATTTTAAAGTATATATTTTTGGATAAAGTGATTTAAATAATTTTAAAATCTAAGGTATTTAAACTTGGTGATTTTCAGTGGAATAAGCAATTGGGTGGAAATTTAATCGGTGAGAGGAAAAGTGACTTTGAAACCGTTTAAATGTAGATGATATCTTGCGAAGGTATTTTGAAATAAATAGTTTGGAAAATTATTTAAATATGATGGTTTTTGTGAATGTTATTTGATAGTTAAATAACCGACTATCAATATTGGCCAATGCGATGATCGTTTCGAAGAGATCGGGATCGAGATTAATTTCCTGAAACTCATTTCGATCCGGTTTGAATGTTTCGTGAAAATAACAAGAGCTGGAAGTCGCAGATGGAGCAGTGAAGTGCAAGGGCTAATCGCCACTAATCCTGAGGGTGATTCCAAAATGGTTGTAGTAGGAGTAGTGCCTTCGGTTTCGTTCGAACCCAAAACAGACTTGTATGAACGAATGCTATCAGAACACTGTCAGGAGGGCGGTGAGCAATCTAAGTGAATTGTGCTAAAAGGTAACATATAGCCTCGAGCCTCATCAATCGGGGATGGCTAAAACAGAGGAGGTGCATGCAAGGCTAAGTGGCTAGCAACCAATTAGGGTAAGGTCACCCCTGTCTAGATGTCCCTTTATTTCGGCTATGTAGGCGGTTGCCGATCCCAACAGTGGAGTGAACTTAATCAAACTATCCAGTAAGGGGTAGCTCTGGTCCTGTGATGCAAGGGATCAGGGTGGATCCTCGGTACGGTGATCTAGACCACGTACTGTGATGGACAATGCCCCAGCAGCCCTGCCATTGATGGAAATCCATTCTATCTACGTGCCATTACGTTTTTGTTTGTATACTTATTAGCTGGAATTTAATAATGTAACAATTTCGGCTATTTGAAGAAGTATTTGTACATAGACATTACTATAATATCAGAGGATTTTATAAGAAATGTTTTGGTTATTGTAAGGTAAAAACCCAGCATGTTTATTTATGGCGTGGTCTTACGAGATACCTTTGATTTTCAAAGTATTTTGAAAACTTTAATAATCCAATTGACTGTGTTTTCTCACTCAGGTTTTCCAGACTGACTCGGGTGTTATTTATCTATAATGCTCGGGTCAGACCAAGTATTATAGAATATAGATTCTAGATAGACTGCTGTGGAGCTCAGGATACGAGCTGGATGATGAGGCATATTTCCTTAGATTCATATTTCCGTTGTGCAGTGTAAGATGTATATTCAGCTTTGGAAGAACGAGATATTATAACCATCATGAATTGTGATGTTGATTGTATAGTACTCTAATGATGTAATGTATGAACAGATATAATTCTTTTGTTTTAAAGATTAGTCATTTATCTATTATATATTGTTCTACTGCGATTGTGAGATTTTGATTTTGTTTCTATTTCTTTTTCTACCTCCTTCTTCTTTAACCCTAATAGTTCGGTTTTCCGGCACTCGATTGTTCGGCATTTGATATAGTGGATGTATTAATGTCTATTTTTGGGCGTCGAAAAATCAAGTCGTTACAGGAGGTCATCAAGACTTATTCACGTATATGTTCATTTTCCGCTGCTTTGTTATTGAAATCATCAGCATTTGTGAGGACGTGTTATTATAACTGTACAGGCTGATGATTGTGATTTGTTGATGAACTCTAATTGATTTATGTATATAGTAGTTTCTCTTTTGTAAAGATCATTAATATTATATTATATGTTGCTCTGCTGCGATTGTGAGATTATGTGTTGTTTTAGTTCTCTTTTTCTCTTCTTCTTCTTCTCTCCTTCCTTCTTTCTTCCTTCTTTTCCCCATAACAATCGAGTTTTCTGGCATTTGATTGCTCAATACGCAATACAATAGACGTATTGGTATTGATTTTTGAGGGTTGAAAATACCGAGTTGTTACAATTATTTTAATTAGTAGTTCAATAAATGATAAATGTTTTGATTAAGGACAATTGGTTACCCTATTGAATTTAGAGCAATAGATAAATATAAATTATTATAGATTGTGGAATCGGGGATTAGAATAAAAAATTAGGATGACAGTTTTAAGAGCGGCTTTAGGGATATTCTACTTTTAAAGACAAAAACAACAATCCTATCACAAGTATGAATATAAATCCATTCACATTTGTGAATGATCATGATTTCTAATTCAAAACGCCTTATATTAGAAATTTAGGTTTGCTAAAATTATATGATCAAATATGAAATAATCTTCGACCAACACAACATTTTTTATTTTTTTTATTTCAATATATTATATGAAATATAAGTATTCTTGGAATTTTAAAATAAATCATCTTGATTATATAGGTGCTACAATCTTAAAAGTAAAATTAGTTTTATAAACATACTGTTTGAATGTCATAAATTTATATATATTGAAAAAAAATCCCAAATTTGTTTAGACATAATCAATGATTGATTTCTAATGCTGATATTTACTGCACTCAAACATGATAGAACTAATCGCTAACAATCAAACATGATCAAAAAAAAGTTGAAATTTAATTGCTGCAATTTCATTATATTATGATTTAGAATTGAAATTTAATTGCTAACACAATTATTGAAACAATTTAACCGACTACCTAGAATCAACGTTTTAAATCTCGCATTTCGATCACGTTTTGTCTCAGAATTTCTAGAGATCTAATCTCATATTATAAGAGATCTTGGATGAGATGAGTGCTTCTCGGACATCTATCTCAGATTTACATCTTAGATCATAAATTTCATTTCGAGAATATATCGAGATATATATTATCTCTAATATTGAGTTACATGCATAATAATCTCCACGATTACTACCTTCAAAATAATAATTTTTGTAACAACCCGAAATTTTCGATCCTGAAAATTCCAGATAGTTAGAGAAAAGAAGAAAAGAGATAGAAGAAGAACAGAAAAGAAGCACACAATCTCACATTCGCAGCGATAAAATATAATATCACATAAATAATAGTTATATAAGGGAAAACTGTACTTGTCAATTTACACTTTAATATATCAGAGTTACAAACATATTTACAAGCACAGGAATAGATAAATCAATATGTTCCAGATACTATAATATATCACTGCAGAAACTCTCCATACGTTCCTGCTCTCCAACTCGCCTCCTGAGCTCCAGAACGTCCTTACCTAAAAATCTGTAATACTCGGTCTGACCCGAGCATTACATCAAAGTAACACTCGGGCCAGGCTGGAAACCAGCATGAGTAAACCCATCGAACATGGAATACAAAAGTATACAACTCATACAAAATCCGGGGTAACTTATATCAATTTCAACTTCACAAGTTGTTATAGACATAATTTATTTCACACATTAATTTCTAAGTGCCAAAACTTGGTCCAATTCACTTAAATCATTCCATATCAGCCTATTTATTTCACATATCAAATCTATATAGAATCGAAGTGGTTTTGGGTATTCACTATACCCGACTCCGGTCTCTTCGAATCCAATATCATCTAAACCCAAGTTATACAATTAAATACAATTCAAATTAAATACCAGATAACATTTTTACACTTTAATTCATACTTGGTAGAAAATCACATTCTCACCATCCATCCAAAATATCATATCACAAAGCAATTCATATCAAAGATATCAACCAGTCCAAAGCACTCATCATCATTCAATCGTTAATAAGCAAGATTGACCTCTTCCTCTAATTATATTAATTAATGATCCTCTTATTACTTTTGTAGTTAATTATTCTTAAAATTCATTAATAATCAACCTTTAACTTATTTACATTCACTAAACAACCTTGAATAATCACAATTAGAAATTATCTTTTCTAAATTACTCCATCAATTTAACCAACTCCTTGATTAATTTTATTAATTGATCCTCTAATTACTTTGAGTAATTATCACTCAATTCCTTCCATCAAGCAATTACCCTTTAATTGCTTCCCATCAAGTAATTTTCTTTTAATTAATTACATCTAGTAATTATCCACTCGTTACTTCACTTAAGGAATTACGCCCCAATAATTACCTTAAGTAATTATGCCTAATTTTAATAGTTATATTTATTAATCACCCTTGATTAATCTCATTTTGTAATTTATTACTCTTAATTAATTACATCACTTAATTATCTTTCCATAATTAAAGTACATTTTAAATTAATTTCACTAAGTAATTAATTATTAATTACTTCTACTAAGTGATTATTTCTCATATTAATTTCACCAGGTAATTAATCCTGAATCCCTTTCATTTAATGATTAGCTTTTAATTAATTCCACTAGTTAATTATTCTGGATTTATCATAACCTTAATAAATTCTTCATCTTAATTAATTACTTGATTATACCGTTAAAAAAAATCATTTAGAAATCAATGGTTTAAAATATATAAAACAAAATGTAATATTTTAACAAATCAAAACTATTTTTTTAAAACACAATCTTAAATTTAAAAATAAAATCTTAAAATCTTGTATTTGATTTAAACATTATTTTCTAAATCTAAACATTTCATTCATTTAAAAATATAGGTTAAAACTTTTATTTAAACTTGCCTTTAAAAAATTTTGAAATCATTAAGTTTTAAAAAAATCTGGACTTGTCAAACTGGAAACAAAAATATTTCCAAACCAAACCAAGAATTCTCGAGGCCAACTCGAGACAGCACTCGAGTAACTCACAGCAGCAAATAACAAGGCCTCCCCATCATCTCTTCGAGTCGACACAGCAAAACACGCGAGTACGACCCGAGTGTCATGCTTCTTCCCAAAAACATTTCAACATCAGATACATAAACGTGCACGGTGCACGTGTACCGAAGCATCACCCTCCTCGGGCCATTATTCTGGTCTCCGGCAAGTCGATAACGAACTCGACATAGCTCACGACGATCCAGATATCGAGATTTCAACCTGACTCGAAATCGAGCCTTCGTATGATGACAGTACCCAACCACCCAGGTCAAATCTGGATCACCACGACGATCACGGCAACTTGAATTTACATCCTTCTGACCACGGCCTCCTCAACGACCCCTGCAGCCATACTAACACTCGTTGTCGAACTCGATGCTTTGATCTAAACGACCGCCATTACACTGCACAGAACCTTACCCAAAAACCCTAGTTCGTCATAAACCGATCGATACGGCCAAAAGAAAAATTCAAAAACATATTTTTCTCATTCTACACTACTCCATTCTCCTTCGAGCCAAAGCTCGAATTTCCAATTGATGCCATTCAATGGCAATTTGCCAAAAACCCCAAACCAAGAAATTCACAAATTCTCGATCATAACAGTATTAAAAATCATAAGATTTTTAGTAAAATTCATAATTCGTTAAGACGATTCAATCTATATAATTCAAAAGGAAAAATGTTGGTATTGAGTTTTTCCAAAACTCGATTTTTACTGTAATCCAAATATTTACAGTCTAATGATTAAATATAATTCTCTTAAACTATTATTAAAAACAAAATCATACTATACTTCACATTTTATCTTCAGGATCCAAAGCCTAATGTTGAGTGTTAAGGAGATAGGAATCAATTTAATAAGGAATGTTTGAATTCTCACTGTATTTCTAACCTATAATTTAGAAACAGAAGTGTATAGATACATGCACACACATATTAATTTATATTTATAACATGAAGGGTTAAATTCACATATGCAATCTATTACCACAACATTGATCCTTAAAGTCATCATATATATCGAAATATCCAGATGTTGTCTTGTTTACTCAACTATTTATAGAAGCAGAGAACACTCTGTTGCATTTTCATTTTCCTGAAACTGATTTTGCTATGGATTTTGAATCTGGAGTTTGAAGCTACTTGCTGTTATAGTTGATTAAATTTTTGCAGCTGTTTTGATTTTAAAACTGCATGCTGACGAACTTGATGAAGATGATCCTAGACATAAATGCATGCAGATGATCTTGAGTTGATCTTCTCTTTGAAGTTGAAACTGATTTAGATTTGTACTGGAATTTGTTTTGCATATTTTAAGTTGAACTGATTCCAGATTTTGGGTTGTATTTGGTTTTGAATTCCTCCTAAATCTGATTTCAGTTTTTCTCTTTTGAAGGTAATGTGTTGAACTAAAATAAATTGCTAAGTTTTCTACTTAACATATTTTGAATAAAATGTTTTCAAAAATAAATAACACAAATGCCACTTGTTACATTAAGTAGTAGAGTGATTTACAAGTGGCTTCCTCATGTATAATAACCTTACACATATTCTATTACAGTATTAAAATAAATTTCTAAATTTTATAAATGTTTTTCTGAAATCCATTCCTTAATACAAATACACTAATAATTAACAAAGTAATTAACAAATTAATTTCCAAAACTGTTTTATTTTATTTTTATATATATCTTATTATAGTTAAATTTTAGTTTTATACTATTAATATCTTAAGTGTGTTTAATAATCAAACTTTTCTTTGTTTAAATTTTATCTATTAAACTTACTTTTGTAATTATGCATGATATATTTATTTAAAATGTTTATCAAGCTTTTGTATTTATTTTATCAATTAACAATCGCTTTCTTAATTAATTTAAAGAAGGTTTCCTTTAAAGAAAATAATATAAGACAATACTATTTTGAATCAAAAATAGTTTAAAGTATTTTTTTTCAATTTAAATCCAGAATTCCAATTCTAATTCAAAATAAAAAGCAAAGACATCTTAAATTTGTTTCTAAAAATAAAAATTTCTCTACTTAAAATCTTCTAATCTATATATATATATATATATATTCAATCTTTATTATTTTCAAATATTTATAATTCAACTTTTGTTAAAATTTTAAATTTATTTATATATCCAGATATCTATATATATTAGAATTTCATTTGTTCAATTAACAAATAAATATTTTAACAATTTTAATCCTGTTAATTTCCAATTAACAGATGTCCAGAAATTCGGGTTATCACAATTTTCACTAGATTTTCTATTTTGTTATTTCTACTCTAAATTATCCAATTCCACTTCAGATTGAGCTAAATTATTTCATGATCCAAAATCAAACTAAACACACAAATTGATTTATTTTATAAATTGAACTTCCCTTACCAAATTCAATCAAATAACTTGTCGTTAGGTTTCCTAAATTCTTTAATAAATAAAATAAATATGAAATCATAATCAAATCTCTACCTAATCGAATCTAGTCATCTTCTAGTTTCAAAAGTAAATAATAATAAAATTTATCAATTGAATACGATAGGAATATAACAATCGGTCATTGATAAAATGGATAATGTGAGAGATTTACTCACAAATTTATCTTAATCGGTATAAAATTTGAATTCCTTTTTTCTTCTCTTCTCTGTAAATAATTTTTTATTTTTTAATAAAGTTCACATGTCAAATGACAAATAAGACAAAAATATGGCGCATAAGATAGTTGTGTTTCGAAATTTTGGCATCAAAGTTATATTTTTGAATCTCATCGAAATAGATACTAGTTCCTTTCAAAATATTTCTAGTGACCTTCGTTTTATTGGGATGCAGCTGGACAAATATGTGTAAGTCTCGAAATTAATGTTTGTGCAACCGGCCATATCTCGAATAATGTGCATCTGAAGATAATTTGACTTGCGTCATTGTTTTTATTGATGTCAAAAAACCCCATTTCGTTACATGCATACATAAATATTAATCACGCTATCTATCACATTATTTTACATTTCATCAAATTAAAGTTAACAAAAAAATATTAATATCAGCAGAGATACGGAAATTTAATCTCTATCGAAATCTCCGTAAATATATAGAAATCGAGATTTTCTCCAAAATTTTGTGTTTCATTTTGCTAGAACATATCCCCGAGATCTCGGCCGAGATATTGACCAAGATTGCCGAGATATGAAACAATGCTACTAATTTATTAGCTGTTATGACCCATTTACACATTTCTCTATGTCTAGTACACTTAAATAAAGGTTTTAGTATGTAGACAATTACTTATTGATATGACCCTTTAAATATTTTGCATAGTTTTAATATATATTTTTGAAAATTTGTGATAGTTATATATGTTATAAAAAAAGTTGTTTAAATTTCATGTTCGTTGATGTTAATAGTCCTCATATTACAAACATTATGCTCGTTGAAGATTTGGATAACTTTAGCAGGTCTCGGGTAGTTTGTCTCTCAGTTTATATACTACTATCTTTTGAAATTTTGAATTTGCAAGTTAACTCCACTTTTTTACCACAAATGTACTAATTCATCACAGACGAAAGTAGCACTTAAAGTTGTTAACTTATAAGTGACTATGAATTTCTCGATAATACATACCACCAAATATATATACATACATATACCTACATATACACATACCTACATATACACATACCTACATATACACTTGCCTACATATATATTATTGATCAACTTAATAGAATAAGAAAAAATAACAATTAAACTCGGAAGTAATGGATCTAACCAGTTGCTGATTAATACATTTCTGGATAAGAATATAAAGACATTATATGTGTCTATATATATATATATATATATATATATATATCAAGGTTGTAAATGATTAAAGATTAATCGTCTAAGCGGGAATTAACAGAGCTAGGAATTTTGGATAAACTCATGAATTTTGGATAAAATATTAGTATTTTGTTTAGTATTAATGGATTCATAATGTGATACCATGGATTTAGATGGTTTTGAAAGCAACCACAGAGATAAAATTTCTTAAGACAAACATTTTGATGCTTATAAGAGGCATCAAGACTAAACTGGGGTATAAATGGTACATATAAACCGGTTTATATGCTAAGATAATACAGTAAGTCTCATCTAGATAGATTAGTCAAAATCGCAGAAGGTAAGGCTAGCCTAGCGCCAAGACATGACCTAGGCGGGAGCCTAGAAGGGTTTTTGCAGCACTTACATATATTCTAACCTTTTTTAGGTACAAAAGAACTTCTAATTAGATTCCTAGAAATGCAATGACTACTAGCAAGGTTCGAGGTCTCGATCTTGACCTTTTGCAATTTTAGGAATTTCTATTAAATTCGTAAATTTCAGATATTTCAATTCTGGTACAGTTTCGGCTCGTTATTTATTTTTCATATAATTACACTTATTTTTTTAATTTATTAAAACAAAACATATAATTGGTATTTAATTAAGAAATTGCCTTGATGATAATTCAAAGTAGAAAATAAGAATTCCCATTCTATAATTTGAAACAATCCAATTTAGTAATCAAGAGAAAATTGGAAATTCTATCAATAACATTTTAAATCTGAATTACATCCTTACGAAAAAAAGTGAATGAATTATGTCCCATGTTAATAAAACAAAAGTTTTAATACACATAAAAAATTTAAGCTCAAAACCAAAGATATTCTTAGTAATGGAACTCAAACTAAACAACAAAAAACATGCATGAAAGGAGTAAAGTTGCAGGCATATTAGTTCGGTTGAAGACCTGAACCTTTTTAATTGTTGCTGCAATGAATTTATGGCTACAACTCACAATTTGTGAGCAAAAATGAAATATATTTAATGTTTCAATTAAAATTAAACGTTGGATCCATTCACACTTTATACGTCGACAAAGACAAGGTCAATGTAGAGCTCTTTTTTTCCTCTTGATTAATAATAGGTTTTTTAGTTTCTCCATAAACTGTTATCTTATTTTGATTATTTTACACTTTGGTTAAGGAGCAGATGTAGTTAAGGAACACAAATAATAGGTTCTTTAGTGTCATCTTTTCTTACTATTAAAATCCCAGCATCAACAAAAGCTTCTTCCTTTGTTCTTTAGATTTTAACTTCAGTTATCTTGCTGGCCTCCACATCAAGGCGAAATATTGTCTACAAACAAACGTAAAAAGAATTACCAGTCCACACAGTCGAACCTAAATTCCAAAATGAACATCTTAAACTTAGGATTCGTGTATGATGATTGTACCATTATAGGCTTTGAATTCACATTCAAGGATTGGATAGACTGATTATGCATCCAAATTGCATGCATTCAAATTCAATTCATAGTTGGTTTAAATTGACAAATTCAAAATCATTCCAACATTAAATTTAAAATCAATAAAAGGAAAAGAAAAAAAGGAAATACAAAAAACGGTAAATACCTTTCATAATCCATTGACAGCCAAATCGGATGGATCTGCGTGCAGCGGTCCTAATAGAGGCAGTAGTATATAATGGTGGTAGTATTCGGTGGCAGTAGTTGTTTATATGTGGCAGATCACTGCATTGAGGATAGTCGGGTAAGGGATTTAGGTTTTAAAACTGAGTCTGGGGAGAAAAATTGAATTAAATAAAGAGAGACTTAGATGATTGAAAGGATGCCGAAACTATCGAGGAGAAGAGGAGTTGGAATTTGAGGGGAATCGGGATATTTAAGGAAGAATTTTGAGAGAATAAGTGGTAGTTTGAGATGTGTCCATGAAAATTTGGCAGAGGTGGGTTTGATAAATAATTTATTTTAACGCTATTTGGGCCAGTTCAAGTCAAAAATTTAGATAGATTTCCATTGAATGGATTTGATTCAATAAATTTATGGACATTTAAAACAAAATATTTTGAGAGAAAAATGATTAATATGTTTAGAAATGTATCTAAAAATTTCTAATGTTTTTCCTGGTTTATTTCATTGTCTGGACCAATTGGAATGAAATGTATTTTATTTAATGGTAGATTATTTAACAATTTAATTAATTTTTAAAAAGTAAAACTAATTAATTAGATATCTAAAGTTTTCGCAACGAATAAGGGGAATCTTAAGGCAGTGTAAAATTGATCAGAGCAACTAAGATAAAATACCATATTATGCAGCAAAACTACCTTAATTACCTTTGATTTACGTATCAGTCCAATTGGTATTTCAAAGATGTAATGGCCTATTTCTAATGGCTCCTTCGATATGCGACGGCCCAATTCCAATGACTAATGTTGTGATTCAATGGCTAATATGTCTTCGATGGCTAATGATTTTGATGGCCTATTTTGTAATGTAAAAGCCATTAACCCAATGTCTGTTTATATTTTTGATAGACACGTGTGTTGATGCCTTATTATTCCATGGTTCGGTATGCGATGGGTTGTTAGTTAGGATGGCTTAACCAGACGGTTATTTTTATGTGATGGATTAGTTACAGAATGAGATATAGATGTGATAGGTTAATTTACATGATGGCATGTCATATATGGTAAATACTCCGACGTAATAAATGCGATGTGAAACCATGTAATGGAAAAACTAATTCGATGGTTGCACATGCGATTAGGCTTCCATGTAATGGTACCTGAGGCCTTATGGATACATCAGCCTATGACAAGTGGGTGCTGATGGCTTAGCAAACGCGGTTGTCAGAAGCAAGTGAAATCACTTGTTTTCCAGTCCTATTTATATGTCCCCCTAAAAGCAAGGTGAAACTATAATTTTGTTTATAAATAAACATGCAAAGTATAAAAAATCGTTGCATAAGACTAACGCGCATTAGGAAGCAGTAGAAGTGGATTCTGTAATTTCAAATAAGAACGTATAGTCTTCATGAATAACAACGAAATGATCCTCTAACAACATAAGAAACTCTAATCCAAAATTGTTACTTCATTGATATTTCTTTTTGCATGAAGTTGTTTTCTTTTTATTGGCTAGCATCTACGTTTAGGATTTTTAATTTTGAAATTGTTGATTAACTTATACTACCAAACAAAAATTTAAGGCGTAGAATTTTGGTGGGTAGTATAATTAATTTTTCGTCAGTAGAAACTTTAGAGAAGAATATAATTTAACAACGAACTAATGTAATTTGGTTGGTAATTTTGTTTAAAAAAGATATAATTTTTCCCGTTTATAGTTTTATTTTGTTGCAACAAATCAAAAGCCAAGTGAACAACTTATATCTTAACTCAATTTCATGGTTAAAATTGTTAAAAAATGTTTAATTTTTTATTACTATCAACATAATAAAATTATGTATCCAAATCCAGATATAAAGTTGGGGAAACTAAAATTTAGACTCTTGTTTGCGCCAAAATTGGTCACAAACCCCGATGAATGTGAAAGCACCAATGTTGGGATATAAATCAGTAATATCCAAACACAAATCACAGATCTTAAGCAAGCAACACAAAGCAAAATAGAAATTATGAACAAGAACACACAATTTATAGTGGTTCGGCTATCTCCGGCCTACGTCCACTTCAAAGGTTTTAACTTTTATTGATATTCTTCGCTGATTACTCTTGATTACAGTGGATTACAATGAATTGTAGTTCTGAAATTCAAGTACAACGATGGTTGTTGAGTGCTGAGTAGAGCCTTGGTGGAGTCTTGATGCCTCAGAGTCTTGATTTTTGCCAAAGAGAATCCGGTCCCTTTTCTGAATGACCTGGGGCTCTATTTATAGGCGTAGGAGGCTGATATTTCTCCTAGAAATCAGGTAGACCACTTCCAGCACGTGAGGGGGGCCCACATGGCCGATACCTGGAGATCCGGGCCCACATTGGGATCGATTCGACCCTTGGTTCGAATCGATCAAGAAATCGTCCAATCGTGATGAAACTTGGCGTGGACATTCTTCTCTGTATATGCAAGCTCCTGTGAAAATTTCGTGACATTTGGATAAGTAGATTGAGAGATATGATCGATTCAAGTTGAAGATTTTCGTTTTCTGGGGTTGTTCGAATCGATTCGTTCGAACCCATTGGTTCGAATCGATACGTTGGCGCGTGGAGTCGATGACGTGGTGCGCATACTCCGGGTCAACCCCTCTTTTCCTCCGAGTATGCTGGATCACATCCCTGGGTTTTTGGCCGCTTTGACTTGGTGGCTTCGAGTGTTGGATTCGAAGGTTCGTTGCCTTCGAATCGATGGAACCAGTCTTCCTTCGAATCGATCCAAATGTATTACTGGATCGATTCGAAGCTGCTTCATCGTGGGGATTCGAAGGAACGGATTCGATGCCAGGTGCGCTCATGGAGTCGAAACAGGGGTGTCTTGGATGGATTCGAAGGAAGGTAGTACGAGGATGGGTTCGAAGTAGATGGAGTCGAAGCTGAACGGATTCGAAGCAGGCGCTGACTGATGGATTCGAACGACACCTCTTCCTATGGATTCGAACATGGTGCTTGCTCTGATGGGTTCGAAATAGATGGGTTCGAACAGGGGTATTCTATCGATTCGAACCGAGCAAGGTTTGTTTCCATCAAATTGAATCCATCATAACTTGGTCATACGAACTCGGATTGACTTGAAATTTGAGGTGCGGACTTCTATGATCTTTCTTGTCATGTCCTATCAATTGTGGCCCGTTCCGGACTCGGACAAAATTCATTGATATCCATGGCTATCCTGCAATGCTTGGTTGATATTCATGAATAGTAATCATTGACTTTCAGTAAATTTTGGATATCTCAACTTTGCCAAAAGTTGGGATAACAACTCTATTTTTAAAAATGAATATATAATCTTTTTGGTTTGAAATACTAGATCAATTTAAATATCGTATTGTTTTCGAGAAAATATCCTTCAGGAAGTTTAAATGAAAAATCAGAAACAAAAGAGGACGGCTTAATCATTAACGGGTCACTTAATGGATAATTTTTCCAAGAAAACACTTAATAAACTATTCGAATTGGTGTTATGATTATGAAAAAATTAGTATCATCGATGATTTCTAATAGTTGGAACACTTCAAGCCTTATATGTAAAATTACTCCATAATAAAGCTTATTATTATTGAATTATTCTGCATTGGATTTGTGAACTTTAAATGTTAGCCTTGTATGTAATGCTAGTTTGTGAAAGCATTGGGTTCTTTACTCATATATAAAATGTATATTACGAATGTTAACTTTAGAGGTTATATTCATTTTTCTAGGTTGTGTTCTTCAGAAAACTCATGATTACTTGCAAATAATGATTTGATTAGATAGTATTGAGCAATCTTTTACCATAAAGGAAATTATTTAGCATTTCCATTTAACATTATAATCCTCAAAATCAATTAAAGCATAATGGTGATGATAAAGTATTGTTAATGATCGAAAACTTCCAGTGGTTACCTAATGACGATGGGATATAATATTAACGACGATAGATTAGTGATGCTTATTTAGCTTTGATGGCCATAATAACAATGGGTCAATGTTTGCAACTAGGTAAGAATAATGATAATGCCATAATTTAGGATGTAGCTAATTGCAGTGCAGTTTATCTTGATAGCATGGGAAAAAAATTAGATTCAACGGGTTTACATATAAAGGAAAGTGATGGAGACCTAATACTTAGTTTCTTACGATAGATATGACTTTAATGCAATATGATGCCTGCTTGTTATTATGCATGATGCTTATACTTAAACTGATATGTAGTGATTGGTGTAGTGTTTGCAAGCTATGAAGTGACTTGGATATGTTTGTTAATCTTTGAAATATCATGATATGTATCTTTGCAAGTTTATGAATTGCAAGTTTATTCAATTGTATATTTTTATGAAATCGTCAATTATGTAAAATAACCTAATACATAATACTAGATTGTGAGATTCAATAATCAGTTGATGGTTGTACAAATGGTAGGTATGATTAGGCTGGTAGCTACTATGTAGGTAGAATTGCATCAAACAAGAATATCAAAACTATTAGGATGTAAATATTGATAGTAATTAAATGATTTATCGATGGTAGGAAATCATACAGGAGATGAAAATAAATTTTGATGGACCAATGCCAAGATCGATTTTTTGGTAGGTTATAGTGCTAATTAGTAAATTTTTGTATCGAGTATGTATCGGCCAAATACCAATATGAGGAGCTATAAAATATCGTGATAATACCGGATGATCTTGATAAAATATTGGGCATGTCTATAACATGTTATAAATAATATTGAATTATGCCATAATGTTTTAGTGATGTTAAGTTTCTAAATCTTTGGATCTATATTACTAAATTACTACTAAAGACTGATTGCATATGATTCATAGGCTAAAATCTATCTATGAGGATATTCTATTACATACAAGTCGTAAAATAGGCTTATCTATAATAAGAAATTTGTACAATGTGAGTCTTTATGCTTGATTTAATTAGAATTGCATGTAATTATTGTTTCATACGACTAACAGGGTGAACGAATGGGAGGGATTCATCGTCGATACTTGGTCCGATTAGTGGCTATGATTATAGTTCGAATTCGAAGAGATATGAAGGAAGAAGAAAGAAGAGGGTGGTTTACCAATGCGACCTTTTTTAGTGGAAACCCGCTCCTAATGCAAAAGGCATTTGAGAAAAGAAGTGTCTCAATTTTCCCGTTTCTCTAGGGCCAAGGGAATAAGCTAACCAAATCTCTAAAAAAAATGCCCCTAGTGCAGTAGGCAAAACTCTCTAAAATAGGGTTTCGTTGAAGACCCCATCGTTAGATTATTTGTCTTGCTGGGGATCCACCTCCATGAGGATTATCTATAGGGTTCACAACTACCGCTCTTACAATATGACACTTATCTATCCAACATTTCGATCCAGCTCAATCCAAACTTTGTTGTTTGACCCCCGACATTACTCACTTGTCCGACTATTAGTGGGTATTTTTCGAATATCAAATAGACCTCCTTGGATGATATTCTTAATGTGGCTGATTACCCTCTTTTGGGATCAATTTCGCTACATTACCTATTGCTTTTTCTAATTGTCCACCATTTCCCAGCGTGTTTTCTATGATATGTATGGTCGTGCTTAGAGGGATATTAGTTGAAGTATAGTCTTTTTTTAAAACTATTTTCCAAATTGCATAAGCTTCTTCCAAAGAATACAGCATTCTAAATGTATATGATGATATACATATAGATGGATTTTATCTTATAAAATCATGTAACTCTCCCGAAAAAATTATTAAGAAATAATAACTTAAATTAATTGACTAAATAAGATGAGGCTAAAAATAAAAAATTTGCAAAATTTATAATTAGGCCATAGAAGTTGTACCCTACATTTGCGGCGATTTTCTAATCAATTTCTATATATGATGTTTTGAAAATTGAGCTCAAATGAAAAGGTTATGGACATTTGAAGTTTTTGGATTTAAAATAATTTAAATGGAATTCAAATTCAAATTAATAATTAATCCCAAAATTTGACATTCAAAAATTAACAGTAATTAAACTTGAAGATTAAGTAAACATTAAAATCAAGGTTAATGTTAAAAGTTGAGTTAAGGAATAAAATAAATTAATCAACGGTAGTAGAAAACGTTCCTAAAATAGGACCACCAGTCGATCTCTTACCATAGGTCGACCGACTGCTAGAGGTCAATCGGTAAGTTTAAGGCGGTTGATTGGTCACTATTAATGGCCGCTAGGGTTTTTAGTAGTTGAACGACTTAGATTTTATTATTTTAAAATTTATATAGTTATTATGGTGTGTTTGTTTGAAATGATAATATTTATTTATTATCATTATTGATTGATTTGTCTTGCTCAGAAATTTAAAAGCATTGACTATTATTTGATAATTGTGAGAACATTAGAGCGAACCCCCTTGTGAATTAATTTTCACAACTTGACTATTAGGTGTTCAGAGAAATTATTAAGTTAAAAGTAACAAGGTTGAGTTAAAAGTTAAGTTTAATCAAAATTTGTTTATTATAATCTAAATAATAGGATAAGACATTTAAAGAATAAATAATTGAGAGAATTTTATCATAATAAAGCAGAAGAATTATAATATTAAATAATTTTTTATATAAAGGTAATTTTATATAAATTTGATTTATAAAAGGTATTTGAAAAGTGCTTTAAAATTTTAAATCTCGAAGTAGTTTGAAATTATATCAAAAGGTTTTTGAAAATTATATAGTAGCACTACCTGGAAGTAATGCTAAACATAAATATTTTGAAGAGAATTTTAGGTGGAAAGTTTTCTATATGGTGATTCTAAGGAAGTCGTCTCGATTAGTAATCACTACAAGAGAAAAGGCAATTTTCGACGGTGGGCAACCGTCGGCAACCGTCGCTAGCCGTCAGAAATACCATCAGAATAAGGATTGCGTCTTCCATCTGATTCCGATAGCGTTGACGACCTTATAGCGATGGCTATTCCGAAGGAAATTTCGACAGAGGTTCCGACGACGACGACGTCCACATGGTGTGGAAATTTTCCACTATGTCATCGCTAGCCGTTGCTATTTTCGCCTAGACAACCATCGAAAGCCGTCGGAAAAAATGTCCAATTGGCCGTCATAAATCCGGACAAAATATATTTTTTCTGTAACACAGCTTCTCTTCCAGACCAATATATTACACAACTCATCAAAATCAATATATAATCCACACATATAGGCTGAAATCAATATCAATATCAATATAAAACTTAAACATCATAATATCAAATGCATACATATTCAATAAATACAAAACAAACCTTCCACAATCGCTCTCACTCGTCCAAGTCCAATATTTACATCCAATATCAAACTCCACAAATCAACCACCAAATTATTGTTAAACACCACATGTCCATAAATTAACCTCACCCTCACTCGATGTTTATATACACAAACTGCATCCAACGCCACATGTCCATAAAAAACTACAAATCCTATCTCAAAACACATCATTGGCTCCGAGGCGGTCCTGCTCCTACAGCTGTGCATTCTACTATCTAAGCTCATTAATCTTCGCATTCCCTGAGCCTTTTAGTAAGCTCTTTGTGATGTCCTAGCCTACAAAACAAGTGAAATATGTTTAAGTTATGACTTAACTTTTATAAAAATTAAGCAAATTTTACTACAAAGTTAATTTTTATAAATTACTGATTGGTTGCCATAGCCTGTGATATCCCAGAATTTCAAGCAATTTAAATATGATAATCTCTTTTATAAATTATTTAAAATTGACAAAATTGTTATTTTCAAACCATAACAATAATGTGTTGTTTTTATTTGAATAGATTTTAAAATAGAATTATTCTTTTCGAATTGAATATGTGTTGTTATATATGTATTTTTATAAGTTGATTTTAAATTGTATTTTTAAACTTAGTTTGAATTTGAATTTGGATTAAATTTGAAATTTCAAAAGATAGATATTTTAAAATATTTTGGATTTAAAAATATATGTACAAGATTTTATTAGTATAAGATTTGTTTTATATTATTTTCTTTGTAGAATTTTATTTAAATAAATTAAGAAAGAAATTATTAAATAGTAAAATAATACAAAAGCTTTATATTAACATTTAAAAATAATTTAAAAATTGCATAATTACAAATGTTAATAAATCAAGTCACATTAATAACAAGTGTAAGATGATAAACAAATGCTAATGACAAGTGTTAAGTTTTTAACAAGTGTAACTTTTTAATTTTAATTTTTCTTTTATTTTTAATAAATCATAATTTAGCCTATATATTCATATATTTCTTCTCTTCAATTATTTTCCTACTCTCTTTTCAAAACAAAGAAACTCAAACCTGTGAAACATTTCACTAGATCAAACTAAAGCCTGTAAACCATTCTCAAACTCAAGAAATCCTAAAGCCTGTAACATTTTTTTCAAAAATTTGAAATCACCAAAACAAGCAAACTCAGGAAAAATCAAGTTGGGTCATCTCTGTTTTCAAAATTAAGTCATCTCTACAACAAGTTTCCAGTAACAAAGCATTTCATTTTTTAAAAAGGATCACAACAATTCAAGTTTTCAGAGATCAATAGCAACTCAAGTTTTTTTTCCAAAATTCCAAGCTGTTTTAAACTTCCCCGTACATCTACGGGTGAGTAGCATTTTTTTTAAAAGCTTAAGTAAATGGAAATCTGGTTGCATGTGAATTACTGGATTAAAGTATTTTTTGCATGTATATATAAGTGAATTTTCTATATATATATATATATATATATATATATATGAATATATAGAAGTGTGCATGCCTAATGCATCTGTGTCATCTCTGTTCCTAGTTTCAAAGCTTAAGATTTTGATCAAAATTCAAAATCTCCTTAACTAATCACTGTTAGGACTTAGGTTTCAAACAAAATCTGTTTACTTAATCATAAATTAAGGTTTAAAATTTTATTTAAGTAAACAACCAAGAAGAACAGTGAAAACTTAAGATATGTTAAAATTCAAACACCTTAATTCTTGGGTTCAGGTATATAATCTGATTCATTATTTAAAATCATGATTTTTAGAAGTGACACCACAATTTTTAGTTTTGGTTTGAGTGAGCATTTTGGGCTTGATCACCAAGTGAGTTTTGAGCTGTTTTTGATGATCAAGGTGCTCGGGGTGGTCGGGGACTTCACTGGAGGAAAAGGGAAGTTCGGCGAGCTCGGCAAAAATATAGAAGGGTGGATAGTTCACTGTGGCGTCGAAGTTTGGACGGAGTAGGGTTTAGCCCTAAAATAGGTCGAGGCTGGAATTTGGGTCACCGCAGTGCCTTTAATGGATCGAGTTTCACCAGACTTTAGGAAATGGTAGCAGGGAAGCTGGCGAAGGTGTGGCCGGAGGTTCAGGTGTTTCAGTGGTCAGAGACGTAGGTTTGAGGAGGTCTTTGGTGATGGGTTTCTGTTCCAGGTTTTCCTTAATTGCTCGATCTTGATTTTGAGTTAGTATCGAAGTTTAGGTGGTCGGGATCTGATGTAGGGGTGATCGCCCGACAGGTTAGAGGTGTCATGGATGGTCGTAGACGTCTGGATTGTCGGTGCATGTGCATGGCAGAGTTGGTTGGCCAGTAGTTTAGGTTGTGGTGTGACTCAAAGGAAGACTCGGGTTAATGGATGGGGACTCGAGTAAGGACTCGGGTTATTCGGGAGTGCAAATTTGTTTTCAGATTTGACTTAAAACTTAAACAAAATTTTGAAAAAAAAAACGAAAGTGGATTTTCTTGGGTCAAAGCTCGAGTACCAATGGGTTGAACCCGAAGCTTATTTAAAACAGTTTTTAAAAAAAATTAAAAACAAAGTTTTGAATTTAAATTAATTTATTTTAAAACTTTTCTTGTATAAATTTCTTTTATATACAATAAATGTTTCTTTAACATTTGATTAAGGGGTTTTGTAATTTGTTTAACATAAATTTTGTTAAGTTAAATTTGTAAATCATTTTAAATCTTAAATTAGAAATGAAATTTAAAAGTTAATTTAAAAGTATAATGTTTTAAAGGCATATGTTAATGATAATTAAGTCATTAATAAAGGTAATGATTTATCTTAAAGTTAAATAATGTTTTAATGATTAATGATTAATTAAGTTAATAAAGTAATTTAAGTATAATTAATTAATTTAATCAATTAATGATTAAGAATTAATTAATTTGTAATTAAGGATTATTAATTAGATAATTAGAGATAATTAGTTAATGATTAGAGATGAATTAATTAAGTAATTAGAGATTAATTAACTGGTAATTAAGGATTAATTAATTTGTAACTAAGTTTTATTAATTAATAATTAAGGTTTATGAATTAATAATTAAAGGATAATTAATCTATAATTAATGATTAATTAATTGATTCATAAAGAAATTAAGGAATGATTAATTAATTAATGGTTTGTAATTAATTAATGATTGATTAAGCAGGATTAGGTGATTAATTCTAAAGTAATTAATTTAGTTTAAGTTAATTAAATTAATTATAATATGGGTTAATAAATCTTGCATGTGGATGATTGTTTGAGTAGAATGTTTGGATTGATTGATATTTATAGTATGACAATCTGTGATATTCTGGATATGATATCGGATATAGCTGTGATAAATGTGAGATATTTATCTATGATGAATGCTGTGTGAATTCAATATTCTGAATTGAATTAAATTTTTTAAAACTTAAACAACTTGGCCTTTAAGAAACATTTGGATTTTGATGGGACAGGGAACAGATACCAGATTTGATTATCCGAAAACCACATCGATCCAAGTTAAATGATAGGTCATAAAATCTCAAAGTGAAGATCGAGATGGAGTTTCAGAGTGCAAGGGTTATTGTCGTTAACTCTGGGGGTGATTCCAAAATGTGTGTAACGAGATAATGCCTTCGGTTTTGTTTGAACCCGGAACGAACTTGTATGGATGAATGCTATCAGACCATCTTCAATGGAGGATGATGAGCATTCCAAGATGTGTTCTTAAAACATAATCGTAGCCTCAAGCCTCATCAACCGGGAATGGCTAAAACACGGAAGGTGCAGCAAGACTAAGTGGGTAGCACCCACGTAGGATAAGATTTTCCCCTGTCTAGAGTCCCTTTATTAGGCCGTGTGGGCAGTTGGTTGCAAATAACTGTGAGGTAGTCTTATTCGGACTATCCAGTAAGGGTAGCTCCGGCTTTGTGTTGTAGGGGATCGAGAGGGATCCTCGGTACGGTGATCTAGACCACGTACTGCGACGGGCGGTACCTCAGTGGCCCTACCATTGTATGGAAATCCAATTTCCAATAAGTGATCATTGACTTGATTGTATACCTATGTATGTTGGAATTTACTGAATGTAACAATTTCAGCTATGTGAATATTTATTTGAGAACCCTAGAGCCTATAATATAACCTGATTCTTATCAAATTTTTTGGTTATCATAAGGGAAAAACTTATCCACATTTATTGGCGGAGAGTCTTACGAGATACCTTTTATTTTCAAAGGTTATTCAAGTTAAACAACTTAACTGTTCACTCACACCAGACTCATGTCTAACCCAGAGTTTATTCTGTTTTCTTAAACCCTTGGGTAGTCAAATTTTTATGAGTAGCCAAGTGATCAGGTTTTGCTCGACAAATTTTGGGTATATTAGAGCAAGAGCTTGGCGTGGTTATATCTCTCCATTTCCGCTGTGTTGAACCTTTTTGCTGTTATATTTTAAATGTAATGGATAGACTGGTCTTTATAACTGTCTAATGTGATGATGTTGTATAAACTATGTTACTCTCATATGTAAAAACTATGTAATAGTTATGTGATATTATATTTTTTTCCGTTGCCGCTATGAGATTTTGATATTGTTTAGTTATTTCTTCTATTTATTCTATTTCTACCTGTTTCTTTCTTTTTGATGATGCGTCATTCTGTGGAATGAAAGGCGGGTCTTCGCAGTTGGTATCAGAGCATAGGTTGAGATAATACCTAGGCTCTAGAGTAGTGTCTATTTTGATAGCGCGTATTTGTAATTTTTATATAACTATATACCTATCTAAATTTGTTGGGTTACCTGTCCAAGTTGCGAACATGAGTTCTAGAGGCAGGAGAGGGGGAGTTGTGGGCAGCACAACGACCAATAGTGGAAGAGGTCAGATTGCTAGCGAGGCTGTTAATCCAACACCACCTTGAGTAAGTTTTTCTGCTTTGTGTAAAGATTTCACCAATCTGGTAGGGAGACCATTTAAAGAAAGGAATCCATTATAGAAGTTCAGGCTTGGTTATGCTTATGTGAGTGCATTTTTAAGAGTTTGGATTTGTCTAACGAATAAAAGAGGGTCATGGCTTCATGACAACTGTAAGAAGGAGCTGCACTTGGTGGGATGCAGTTACAGTGAACATTTCAGAGCACGACATTTCTTGGAGTACGTTTAAAGAATTGTTTGAGGAGCAGTTCATGCCAACAGCTGGGAAGACCCGTTTATATAGAGATTTTCTGGATCTGAACTAGGGAAGTATGCCTGTTTTCGAATATGAGACTAAGTTTAATGAATTATCTCACTACAGACTTGGTTTGATTGATACGTACCTCAAGAAAAATGAGATGTTTATGCAAGGGATGAAGCCGGAGTTCTACGAGAAGATGACGGCTCATCTGATGGGGCCATTTGTGGAGTTGATTAATATGGCATTGAGATATGAGGAGCTCATGAAAAAGAAACCGTTGGCATCTGCAGCAACACCAAGTGGAACTTCTTCTAACCCAAATAAAAGGAAATTCAATCCAAATTGGAAGAAGCAAGGAAAAGGGAAGCAGGGAGGAAGCAATGGACCTCATAAGTGCTATGTGTGTCAGCAAGAGGGTCACTTGGCTCATCTGTATCCCAGGAGAAGATCTCAGCAGCAACATCAGACTGGACTGTGTTCAGCTTTGATTCAGAAATCCTTGTGCTTCAACTGTCATCAACCGGGTCATATAATAAAAGCTTGTCCGCTTCTTCAGAAGGCCCAACAGAACAAGGTGTTTGCTCTTGAAGATGGTCCATCTTCTTCTTCTAAAGGAAAAGTAGTTTTGAAAGGTACTTTGCTTTTGGATGGTATTTTTATTAGAGTTCTGTTTGATTCCGGTGCATCGCTTAGTTTTATTTCTCTGGATGCGGTAAAGAAGTTTCATTTTCCTTGTTTGGTTGACCGTGCTATTTTTATATCTAATCCTATAGGGGGCGACCAAGTTAGATCTATAGAGGATTAAGGCTTTCTTATCCGTCTCATATTTGTATTGGATTTCAAAGGGTTTGATCTTATTCTGGGTATGGATTGGCTGGATAAGTATAAGGCTGTTTTGATGTGTGAAGAGAGGAGTGTCTTTGGATACTAAGTTGGGAAGGATTGCAAAAGTGACTTGCGATAATTCCGAAGTTCACGTGAGTCATCTTCTGCATGGAAGCGAGGCATATCCAGATGGCGTAGAGTCCATCGTAGTGGTTAGAGATTTTCTGGATGTTTTCGAGGTAGTGAAAGGTCTTCCCCCTAATCGGGAGATAGAGTTTCTGATCGACTTAGTTCCAGGAGCAGTACTTGTTGTTCAGCCAAGTAGAAGGATGGCGCCGAAGGAGAGGGAAGAGTTGGTGAAGCAGACCCAAGATTTCTTAGAGAAAGGTTTGTTCCGGCCTAGTTTTTCCAATCGGGGTTCTGTCATTGTCTTTGTAACCAAGTCGGATGGGTCTTTGAGATTCTATGTGGATTATCGGGAGTTGAATAATGTTACTATTAGGACTAATTATCCATTACCCCCTATAGACGTTCTTTTGGATCAACTCCATGGAGCTTCTATTTCCTCCCAGTTAGATCTAGCTTCGGGTTTCCATCAGTTAAGGGTAGCTAGGACAGTACTCCCTTGACTATGTTTAGGGGATCTAATTTTTTTTATGAGTGGTTGGCTATGTCTTTCGGGCTGACCAATGCTTCTGCTTATTTTTGTGGATTTGATGAACCGAGTTTTTGGAGATGCATTGAATAAGTTCGTATTTCTGTTCATCGATGATATTCTTGTCTACTCTAAATTTAAAGAAGAGAACAAGCGACATTTGGGGATAGTGTTAGAGACTTTGAGGAGGCATGTTCTGAAGGCTAAGTTTTCAAAATGCCATTTTTGAAAGTCGGATATCAGATGTTTAGGGCATATTGTTTCTAGTGAGGGTATTTCTGTAGATCCGGCCAAGGTAGCAACTATTCAGGAGTGGAAGCAACAGCAAACTTCGATACAAGTCCGCGGTTTTCTAGGTTTGGCAGGGTACTATAAGAAGTTCATCATGGAATATTCTAAAATTTCTTCGCACTTAACCAAGTTAACTCGGAAAGGAGCAAAGTTTAAGTGGACCCCCGAGTGTGAAGAGGCTTTTTTGGATTTGAAGGCAAGGATGTTCAGTGCGCCTGTTCTAGCTATTCTGGATGGTAAGAGCAAGTTTGAGATCTACACGGATGCTTGTGGAGTTGGGTTGGGTGCAGTGTTGATGCAGAATGGGAAAGTAATTGCGTAAGCGAGCGGGAATTTGAGGCCACATGAAAAGAATTATGCTATGAAAGATCTGGAATTGTTAGCCACCGTCTTTGCTTTGATGATCTGGAGGCAATATCTGTTGGGAGAGAAGTTCGAGCTTTTCATGGATCACAAGCCTTTGAAGTAAAAGGATTTGAATTTGAGGTAGCAGAGGTGGGTAGAATTTTTAGCATCGTATGATCTCGATATCCTCTATACTCCAGGGAAAACGAACGTTGTGGCAGATGCTCTGGGTAGGAATGTAGTTCTGTCTATCTTGGAAGTTGTTCCATCTCTTCTGGAAAGGATTTCGAGTAAGGAATGATCAGATGGGAGATCGTGCGAGATCATTAGGACAGCCATGAATGGTCAGTGTTCCAGTTTTAAGATTGATGACCAAGGAACTTTGAGTATCAACGGAAGGATTTGTGTTCCGAATTTCAAAGATTTGAAGCAAGAAGTTCTATCAGAGGGTCATCGCTCCACGCTGAGTATCCTCCTAGAAATTTCAAAGATGTATAAGGAAATGAAGAGGGTCTTCTGGTGAAAGGGTATGAAGAAGGATATTGTTGCTTTCGTCAATGGATGTGTGATCTGCTAGTAGGTAAAATGTGATCAACAGAAGACCGTAGGTTTGTTGCAGCCTTTGGAAGTTCCAAAGTGGAAGTGGGAAATGATTTCTAAGGATTTTGTCGACGGCTTACCAAGGACCAAAAAGGAAAACGAAGGGATATGGGTAATCGTTGACCGGCTAAACAAGAGTACCCATTTCATTCCGGTTAAGGTAACCCGTACTGCGGCATATTTAGCAGAGATTTTCTTGAAGGAGATTGTCCGACTGCATGGTGTTCCTGTCAGCATTGTTAGCGATCGTGTTCCTATCTTCACCAGCAAATTTTGGGAGGTTTTGTAATTATCTTTGGGTAAGAGATTGAGTTTAGTACAGCCTATCATTCCCTGACCGACGGACAAATGGAAAGGCTGAATCGAATTCTAGAGGATATGCTGAGTGCTTATGTTTTGGATTTTGGTGGATCTTGGGAGGACCATCTACATTTAGTAGAATTCTCGTACAATAACAATTATCAAGCGAGCATCAAGATGGCACCCTATGAAGCTTTATATGGAAAACCTTGTTGATCCTCATCCTGTTGGGTAAAGTAAGAAGATCGTCTTGTTCTTGGTCCAGATTTGATCACAGAGGCATCTGCGAAGGTAGAGCTTATGAAGAAGAGAATGAGAGCAGTGCAGGATCGCCAAAGGAAATATGCAGACAAAAGATGAAGATAACTGGAATTTGGGATTGGAGATTTGGTCTTTGTTAAATTTTCCCCAATTAAAGGAGCGATTAAATTTGGGAAGACGGGAAAACTTGCCCCCATGTGTATTGGTCCGTTCCGAGTGCTCGAGAGGTTTGGTGCTATGGCCTATAGGATTAAATTACCAGTCCGAATGTCTGGAATTTACAATGATTTTTACGTATCTCATCTGAGGAAATACGTGCATGACCCATCTCTTGTTGTGGAGCCGGTGGTGCAAGAAGATTTAGAGATCGAACCGGACTTATCTGCTGTCGGGCATCCAGTCCAGATCGTTGATAATGATGAGAGGAAACTCAGAAGCAAGGTGGTGATGCTAGTCAAGGTGCAGTGGAGCAAGGATCCCAGAGACTGTACCTCGAAAACTCTGGATAGTGTTGGGAAAGCTTATCCGGAATTTTGTCTGGATAGCTAGTGATGTTTGTTGAATGAATTGTTTGTTTGGATGTTAGTGTATGGTTGATATATATGCTTGAATTGGTTGAAACAAAGAGCTTTTGGATTATCTTTTGTTTTAAATTTCGAGGACGAAATTCTTTTAAGGGGGAAGGAATGTGATATCCCAGAATTTCAAGCAATTTAAATATGATGATCTCTTTTATAAAATATTTAAAATTAAAAAATTGTTATTTTCAAACAATAATAATAATATGTTGTTTTTATATATAGATATAAACATATTTTAAAATAGATTTATTCTTTTCAAATTGAATATGTGTTATTATATATGTATATATATATATAAGTTGATTTTAAATTGGATTTTTAAATTTAATTTGAATTTGAATTTGGATTTAAATTTGAAATTTCAAAAGATAGATATTTTAAAATATTTTGGATTTAAAGATATATGTATAAGATTTTACTAGTATAAGATTTGTTTTATATTATTTTCTTTAGAATTTTATTTATATAAATTAAAAAATAATTATTAAGTCGTAAAATAATATGTTATCCCGCCTTTTTCAGCAAGGCCGTGATATCAAAAGATCGATCGAGAAAACCAAAGATAGCTCGTCTCAAAGATTGGTCAACTCAGCATCTCAATAAGGCAAGTTCTGTTGAAAGATTTCTCATCTAAGATCCCCTACGGAGGGGGGGTCCCAACCCCCCAAGGTGGGGGTGCGGGGGCAACGCCACCACTACGGTGTTCGACCTGGGGCATGGAGTATCCAATGAGCTAAAACTTCCGGCGAGTTAACGGGTTAGAGCTTCCAGCGAGTTAGTGGGTTAGAGCTTCCAGCGAGTTAACGGGTTAGAGCTTCTAGCGACCTAACTGCTTAAAGGCATGAGCGACCTACCCACTCAGAAACTCATGCGGCCTAACCTGTTCACGACCTAACTGGTACCCGACCTAACACTTCTGCCGACCTAAAGGTTGCAACCTAACGACTTAGCGACCTAAGACCTAACGACTTAGCGACCTAAGACCTAACGACTTAGCGACCTAAGACCTAATGACTTAGCGACCTAAGACCTAACGACCTACTACTTACTCACTCCATTAATCGCCATTTCTTTAAGTCGTGAACCATACTTCCTTAGGTCGTTTACGACCTACCAACTCCTTAGGTCGCTCCTGGTAGCTCAACATGTTAAGCTGCTTACCAATCTCCTTAGGTCGTCCCTACCGACCTACGACCTAACCCTTAGGTCGTCCCTGCCGACCTAACTCCGAACTCTCCTATAAATACTCCACTTACTCCAACTAGAAAGGGACTTTTTCGGATTCCAAAGCAGCGAGACTCTGCTGATTTCTCGACTCTCCAAACACTTCAAACACCGAAGAATCTTCATCAAGTAATCTACTTCATTCAACATGAATCCAAGGAGAAATCCATCATCAAAATTCTAATTTCCTTTCTCTAATCGTGTTGTAATCAAGAGATCGTGTTGTAAAAGTGTTGTAATCAAGAGATCGTGTTGTAAAAGTGTTGTAATCTTGTAAAGTGTGCTCGAAAAATATAATGGAAGATGTAAAGTGGACGTAGGCTTATTAGAAGCCAAACCACTATAAAAATCTCCGTCTCTTTTACTTTTCGGCAATTTTCTTCTTACTTTGATTCCCATGCAAATGGGTGGATCTTTCACTTCATCACGAGCTACACCGGGTGTTAGCGTTAAAGCCATTTTTATCGTTAACATAATATAAAAGCTTTATATTAACATTTAAAAATTGCATAATTACAAGTGTTAATAAATCAAGTCACATTAGTAACAAGTGTAAGATGATAAACAAATGCTAATGACAAATGTTAAGTTTTTAACAAGTGTCACTTTTAATTTTAATTTTCCTTTTATTTTTAATAAATGATAATTTAGCCTATATATTCATCTATTTCTTCTCTTCAATTCTTTTCCTATTGTCTTTTCAAAAACAAAGAAACTCGAACCTATAAAACATTTCACCAGATCAAACTAATGCCTGTAAACCATTTTAGAACTCAAGAAAAACCTAAAGCCTGTAACATTTTTTTTCTAAAATTTCAAATCGCCAAATTAAGCAAACTCAGGGAAAATCAAGCTGGATCATCTATGTTTTCAAAATTAAGTCATCTCTACAACAAGTTTCCAGTAACAAAGCATTTTAGTTTTTAAAAAGGATCACAGAAATTCAAATTTTTAGAGATCAATAACAATTCAAGTTTTTTTCCTAAATTCAAAGCTATTTCAAACTTCTCTATACATCTACAGGTGAGCAACATTCTTTCTAAAAGCTTACGTAAATGGAAATTTGGTTGCATGTGAATTACTAGACTAAAGTATGTTTTGCATGTATATATAAGTGAATTTTCTATATATATATATATATATATATATATATATATATATATATATATATATATATGAATGCATAGTGCATGCCTGATGTATCTGTGTCATCTCTGTTCTTAGTTTCAAAGCATAAGATTTTGATCAAAATTATAAATCTCCTTAACTAATCACTGTTAGGACTTGGGTTTCAAACAAAATCTGTTTGTTTAATCATAGATTAAGGTTTAAAATTTTATTTAAGTAAAATAAATTTGTAATTCTCTGGAAAACTAAGAAGAACAGTGAAAACTTAAGATATGTTAAAATTAAAACATCTTAATTCTTCGATTCAGGCATATAATCTGAATCATTATCTAAAATAATGATTTTTAGAAGTGAAATCACAATTTTTAGTTTAGGTTCGAGCGAGCATTTCGGGTTTGATCAGCAAGTGAGTTTTGAGCTGTTTCTGATGATCAAGGTGCTAGGGGTTGTCCATGACTTCACTGGAGGAAAAAGAAAGTTCGGCGAGCTTGGCAAAAATATCGGGTGGGTGGATAGTTCGTCGTGGCATCGGAGTTTGGATGGTGTAGGGTTTAACCCTAAAATAGGTCGAGGCTAGAATTTGGTTCACCGCGGCACCTCTGGTGGATCAAGTTTCACTAGACTTTGGGAAATGGTAGCGGGGAAGCTGTCGATGTTGTGGTTGGAGGTTCAGGTGTTCCGGTGGTCGGAGACATAGGTTCGAGGAGGTTTTTGGTGATGGGTTTTTGTTCCAGGTTTCCCCAAATTGCTCGATCTTGATTTTGAGTTAGTATCGAAGTTTTGGTGGTCGGGATTTGATGTAGGGGTGATCGTCGACGGGTTAGATGTGTCGTGGATGGTCGAAGACGGTTGGATCGCCGGTGCATGTGCACGGTAGAGTTAGTGTGTCAGTAGTTTAGGTTGTGGTGTGACTTGAAGGAAGACTCGGGTTAATGGAGTGGGGACTTGTGTAAGGACTCGGGTTCTTCGAGAGTGCAAATTTGTTTTCGGATTTAACTTAAAACTCAAACAAAATTTTGAAAAAAAAGAAAGCGGATTTTCTAGGGTCAAAGATCGAGTAACCAATGGGTTGAACCTGAAGCATATTTAAACAGTTTTATAAAGTTTTTTTAAAAAGCAAGGTTTTGAATTTAAATTAATTCATTTTAAAATTTGTCCTTTATAAATTTCTTATATATATAATAAATGTCTTTATCATTTGATTAAGAGATTGTGTAATTTGTTTAACTTAAATTTGTTAAGTTAAATTTGTAAATCATTTTAAATTTTAAATTAAAAATGAAATTTCAAATTTAATTTAAAAGTATAATGTTTTAAAGGCATACGTTAATGATAATTAAGTCATTAATAAAGGTAATGATTTATCTTAAAGTGAAATAAGGTTTTAATGATTAATGATTAATGATTAATTAAGTCAATAAAGTAATTTAAGTATAATTAATTAATTAATGATTAAGGATTAATTAGTCTGTAATTAAGGATTATTAATTAGATGATTAGGGATAATTAATTAACGATTAGAGATAAATTAATTAAGTAATTAAGTTATAATTAATAATTAAATAATTAAATAATTAGAGATTAATTAACTGGTAATTAAGGATTGGTTAATTTGTAGTTAAGTTTTATTAATTAATAATTAAGGTTTATTAATTAATAATTAAAGGATAATTAATCTATAATTAAAGACTAATTAATTGATTGATAAAGTAATTAAGGAATGATTAATTAATTAATGCTTTGTAATTAATTAATGATTGATTAAGCAGGGTTAGGTGATTAAATCTGAAGTAATTAATTTAATTTAAGTTAATTAAATTAATTATAATATGGGTTAATAAATCTTGCTCGTGGATGATTGTTTGAGTTGAATGTCCAAATTGATTGATACTTATAGTCTGATAATCTGTGATATTCTGGATATGATATTGGATATAGCTGTGATAAATGTGTGATATTTATCTGTGATGAATGCTGTGTGAATTCAATATTTTGAATTGAATTAAATTTTTTAAGCCTTAAACAACTTGGCCTTTAAGAAATGTTTGGATTTCGATGAGACCAGGATCGGATATCAGATTTGATTATTCGAAAGCCATATCGATCCAAGTTAAACGATAGGTCGTGAAATCTCAAAGTGAAGATCGAGATGGAGTTTAAGAGTGCAAGGGTTATTGTCGTTAACGCTGGGGGTGATTCCAAAATGAGTGTGACGAGATAATGCCTTCGGTTTCGTTCGAACCCGGAAAGAACTTGTATGGATGAATGTTATCAGACCACAGTCAATGGAGGACGATGAGCATTCCAAGATGTGTTCTTAAAAGGTAATTGTAGCCTCATGCCTCATCAACCGGAAATGGCTAAAACAGGGGAGGTGCAATAAGGCTAAGTGGGTAGCACCCAAGTAGGATATGATTTTCCCCTATCTAGAGTCCCTTTATTCGGCTGTGTGGACAATTGGTTGCAAACAACTACGGGTTTGTCTTATTCGGACTATCCAGTAAGGGGTAGCTCCGGATTTACGTTGTAGGCGATCGGGGGGATCCTCGGTACGGTGATTTAGGCCACATACTGTGACGAGCGGTACCCCAGTAGCCCTGCCATTGTATGGAAATCCAATTTCCAATAAGTGATCACGAACATGATTGTATACCTATGTATGCTGGAACTTAATGAATGTAACAATTTCGGCTATGTGAATATTTATTTAAGAACCCTAGATCCTATTATAATGTAACCTGATTCCTATCAAATGTTTTGGTTATGGTAAGGGAAAGACTTATCCGCATTTATTGGCGAAGAGTCTTATGAGATACCTTTTATTTTCAAAGGTTTCTATAGTTAAACAACTTAACTGTTTACTCATACCATACCTATGTCTGACCCGGAGTTTATTCTGTTTTCTTAAACTCTTGGGTACTCAAATTTTTATGAGGAGCCAAGTGATCAAGTTTTGCTTGATGAATTTTGGGTAGCTTGGAGCAGGAGCTTGGCGTAGTTATATTTATCCATTTTCGCTGCGTTGAACCTTTTTGACTGTTGTATTTTGAATGTAATGGATAGACTGGTCTTTATAACTGTCTAATGTGATGATGTTTGGTAAATTGTGTAACTCTGATAAGTAAAACTATGTAATAGTTATGTGATATTAAATTTTGTTCCGTTTCCGCTGTGAGATTCTGATTTCTTTAGTTCTTTCTTCTATCTATTCTATTTCTACCCATTTCTTTCTTTTTGATGATGCGTCTTTCTGTGGAATGAAAGGCGGGTCGTCACATAGACGTAGGTTATGTTTTTATTGGTCGGGTCCGTAACAAAGTCATAGATCACATCCTCCTCGTTATCAGTCAATTGCTCCCGTCCGGAAAGTTCAAGCATCTGCCCACGTGCCTGCATAAATTTTTCCTACAAAGCAAAATTAAATACAAATAAATATTACATGATATTATTATAATATTTTATAACTACTTAATTAAAATGATCATTATTGATAACTTATAACTTAAAATATACTTACATGTGCGGCGTATGCTCTATCATCCTTATGTCAGACGTAGGACACTGATCCTTCGTCGTCTGTCTATTAATGGCATGGGTATACTCAAACACATCCATATACGAGACGGGACCCCCACATGATCTTTCCTAGAATAATTGGTGTATATTATTATTTTCATACAAATTTATACTAAACACGTAATAACTATTCGTAATTGCAATTAACTAATTTACCAGGTCCTCGCTATGGTGCTGGAATGATTTTGAGCCACCACGTGTGTGACTGGATTTTTCTGCCTATTCGTAGAGTTCCTATCTAACTCCACCTACAATTTAAAAATTAAGATACATATTCTATATTGAATAAATTAAGATGATATCTGATAGACTTACCTTGAATTCTTTGCTACTCCACCATGCGACCCAAGCATCCCAAACGCTGGTGCCCATCCATTGTGGCTTCTTTATAGACTTTCTTATGCTAGATATTGTATCCTTATAATTATTTACCACTTCTGAGTTCCAGTGGCGTTGGCAAAGAGACAGTCCTCCTCCTGTAAGTTTACTGCACCCTGTATATATGTCAAAAAAAAAAAATTAAGTTATACATTTATACTTAGTCGGCAAATTGTAAAGTGATTATATGTAATGGTATATAATTTTACACTTACCAGGAAGTCCTACCATATGCTCTCCAATACATAGTCCGGGATCCTGCTCCACTTCGGTCAGCATGTAGACATGTGACTCGTGTAGCTATGATATGCTGGGCACAATGTTAGAAGGCAAAAGCTCAAACACCCTGCATTAAATATGATACAAACAAATCATGACTAATATATCATACTAATATTTATAATTCTGAAGTAAATCAATACTTATGACCATCAGCTTTCGGTAGCAATCAAACTACCATACACAGCGTCTCCTGTGAAGGTCCGCTACCATCACCACCGCCATGACTTGTCCTTCTCTGAGATCTAAAGGGTGAACCAGACTATGAAGTACTCTAGCTCTTAAAGAAGGACATGGGTAATACCCGTAACATACATATTATTTTATTCTGGCAGATTGTATCATTCAATTATGAGTGTCTGTGTGTGTGTCAAGATTTAACATCAATAATTGCATGTAACATACAAAAAAGTGTAACATCGATACTCCCAAAATTACCTTTTTACAACATGTACACTATTAAATTAGTCCTCGTCGTTTTTTGATTCAGACATTAACTTGTACTCTATATTGTTTTCCTCTATGGTCTTAAATGTTTCTACTAATATATTTGATTCATCGTTTAGAAGTACAAAATCGGTTTGATCAACTATTATTTTAAGTTCTCCATTTTCCTCGATATTCGCTTGGTACGCTTGTTCGTCCAGAATATTCTTTCCATCAAACGTAAATCTTTGCTTCATTTTAAAAACCACCAACCAATCTGCTTTATCTCTTTTTAGAGACGGATAAGGAGCACAATAAACTAGTAGGGCCTGTTTTGCTAGTATAAACGGATCGTACTTATGGTAACGTGATGTATGCTTTATTTCAATAATATTATATTTTTTGGTGCACGTTGATTCCAAAACCTGGAACATTACTGAACCAGTTGAATCTAAACAAATAAACTTCTTCCGCAAGTCTGGTAAAATATGTTAATTGCAAAACCTGAGTTAACACGTTGTAAAAATCATTTATGTAATCATCATTTGGATCATCACTACCTTTAACATATACATTGGTATTGTTATATAATTTTTCCGCCCCGTATTCTTTGGGGTTTAATTTGTATCCATTTACAAACAATATTGGATATGACTTAATTTTTCTTTTTAGCCCCATCGCAAGATGTTTCAATCTTTCGTCGACCACTCAATTTACCGGATCATATACGTGGTTTGAAAATCAAGTAGCAAAATTTTGGTTGATATCCCCGGTTAGATGTTGTGATTCATAAATACTACACAAACAGATAATATATTACAATCTAATCAATATATACATGTATTATTCAAGTAAATATTTTAGATGTGTTATTAATCAGTACCTAACAAATGGTGCAACTTCTGCATAGTTAAGAACATATGTGTGGGTTACATGGCGATCTCCATCATCTAACCACATTTTCACACATTTTCCAGTAGGGTTCACTACTATCTAAAATTAGATATCATTGATTTAGAAGAATCTTGCTCAATACCCTCATCATTTCACGTAGCATTTTCAGAAGATAAGTTCACATGGTCACTGAAATAATGAAAGAAAAGAACGAAGCTTCTACTTTGATATATGATATGTACATCAAACCTTTAGCTCGTGCTTTTTCTCTCACTTTTTTTGTTAGATGATTTAAGTACCTGTTAAGAATAAATTTAATTAAATTTTATTACATGTGGTTAAACTAAAGTTTAACAACTCAATATTAATACCTTTAAATAGATACATTCACCCATATTGCACAGGACCTTGAAGACCTGCTTCAAACGAAAGATGAACAGGAAATTGCCCCACTGGATTAAAGAAACCAGGAGGAAATATTTTCTTCTGTTTGTAGAGCAGTATATGAATTTCTTCCTTAAGTTTACGTAGATGATCAACTTTTAAGGCAGTTGAACGAAGCCGCTTATAAAACAAACTAACTTCTATTAAAACCGTCCAAACTTTTATGGGCAGTAGTTCTTTAAACGTGATGGTTAAATAATGTTCCATCATTACATAACAATCATAACTTTTCGTCCCACTCAGTTTACCATTCTTATAGTCGATATATCTACGAAGATTAAAGGAAATCCCATCAGGAAATCTTAATCCTTCTACCCACTTTAGCAATACTTTAACTTGGTTAATATCTAGCTCATAGCATGCTTTGGGTTTTTTGTGTCATTTGGCTTCATATGGAGTTCAGGACGATTACATATTACTTTTATATCACATCTTGATTTCAAATTGTCTTTAGTCTTTCCTTTAACATTTAGAATTGTGTTAAATACATTATCAAACATGTTTTTCTCGTTGTGCATCACGTTGATATTCTGATGAATTATAAGATTTTTCCAATAAGGCAACTCCCAAAATATATGTTGATCCCTTATGTTGGATCATCAAGGCCAGGGATGATAATAGTTAGAAACATATACGGAGTTTTCATATACATCCACGAAGGAAAATTATAAGTTGTAAAGATTGTAGGTCAAGATGAATATTTTGAACCAAATTAAGAGAATGGTGAGAATCCATCCGTACATAAACCAAGTCTAAAATTACAACTCTTCATTGCGAAAGCGGTATATGTCTTATCAAAATGCTTCCATGTTTCTCCATAATTGCGTAAGTTAACGTACCTTCTTCCCTTGTTTTCACACAGTGCCATCACATATGATGCATAGTTATAGAAGGTGCATATAACTTTTGAAATCTAGGAGTGATGGGTAAGTACTGCATATGCTTATACGAAACTTCTTTTCCCTTCTTTTTTCTTGCTTTGTAACTTTTCTGATTATATATGTAACGACCCGTAAATTTTCGATAGTTTTTATTTGTTTTATTGCTATATTAAATTGAAATTTTCGTGAAATTTTAAAATAAAATTTTCAAATAAAAATTTTATATTTGAAACGCGTCTAGTTAAACATAGTAACTAGTAAATTTTCATCCGAAAATAGGAAAGTTTATTTTCGTGGGTAATTTTATTTCAATTTAATCAGTTAAGAATCGATGAAAATAAAATGTTTCCAAAACCTAAATATATTTACATAGAAAATTTTTAAATCATCTACTGAGCAAGACGTCATTTTTCATTTTTTCAAATTCGGCAATCTTTAGCTCCGTCGATCTAATTTTCTTGCGTTTTTGTTGCATTTTGCGCCAGTATAAAATTTGAATTTTTATAATTCAATCGTACCACTAATATCCATATACTATTTTGATTGTCTCGTCGTGCTGATCTCTGCGGTATATTCAGTTCTGTGTTTTGATGTCCGGTACGTAGCGGTATCCGTGAAAAATGGTAACGGTATCGGCACTAGTTTTGTGCCTTTTGGTTCTTGAGACTGTCCATTTTTCACCAACAGTTGTCTGCATTTATATCTTCTAAACTATAATGCTTGACTTTTTGGCTTCCCACAATTTCCAATGTCATATTAATGGTTCGTTTCCTCCAATTCTCTGTTTCATTAGAATATGACTTATAAGTCCATGCATATTTTAAACGGTTCATTTTCTTTTTGCTTGCTGTAACTTTGGTCTCGTTCCATTTGAAAAACAAAATAAAAGAAATGTTGCCAGCACATACTTCCCTTCCCAGATCCATCTCGCAAGCTTCACCAAACACCACGCCTTCAACACCCAGCACCACCGAACCCTCCGCGTCTCCTTCCCTTTCCTCTGACTGTGCCATCACCCGAGCGACAGCCGAACACCTCCTATGTCGGCCACCTCGTATTGTCACTGCACCTATGCACGCGCCAGCCTCTCACCCCGCAGCTCCTTCCTCAACCTGCCCCCGTAGCCTTCTCACCGCCATGGGCCGCCGAAGTCGTCAAACCGCAACTTTCCCAGATCCTAACCATGCGATCCCGTGTTCACCTCCAACGCTTATACCTTCCCCAGCTCGTGCTGCCCTCCACTCGAACTAAACCCGATCCACCTACCTAGCCTCTTCCACCTCCAGTTGTGCCAGGCTCGCCACAAAAGGCTGAACGCACTCGTCTCTGGCCGAGTTCACCACTCGTCTCCACCTTACTGCCTCCTCTCTTTCTCGTTTCTGGTCGGCCGAGATTCCCTCTCTCCTCCGATGCCTGAGCAACCATCGCCACGCACAGAGTCGACCTTCCTAAGCTCCACCGAGGTCCACCCTCTCTTCCGTCATCGAGAACCCACTTCACCTATATTTTACCAACCTCCACTAGCTCCGTCCATCAGCCGCCGTAAGTTCTCCGCCTGCTAACTTCATTCGGCGGCCAACTAGCTTGCAAACCACTTCTTCCTCTTGTGACAAAGGTATCTGCAAATTTGTTTTATATATATATATATATATATATATATATATATATGAGTTAGAAAATCTTGTACTTTTAAGTTTATATATGTATTATACTGATGTTATATTTGGTTTTCATTTTAAGCATATAATTTTATATGAATAGTTTAATTTATATGTATAGTTTAATCCTGTAGGTTGCATGAGAGTAAGTGTTTATATATATAATTTTATATGTATTGGCTGTTGTCAGGGTATATAAGTTATAAATTTTAAGTTATATAAAGTACTTAAGTTGTATGGTAGGTTTGAATATGTATAGTTTATGATTTTAAAGAGAATCAGTATGGAGTATATTGAACAAGTTTATATATTGTATATCAGTAAAATGTATAATATACTGTGTATATATATAGTTTATGGTTTGCATGAGTTGTATATATATAAGGCTATAATAGTTTACTTTATGTTATAAGCAGCTGTAGTTTTCTTATATGTAAGAGCTTCTATATATTGTAATATACATTTGTATATTTAGGATTTTGTTTTAAATGGGGTATTATATATAAAGGTTTTGGTTAAAATCAGCAGCTTATTGTTAGTTTTCATACTTTCCTGACAGCTTACTGAAGCTTGTATGTTTTACCACGTCTGTTATTAAAAATATTCAGTAGAAGGGATGGATTTTGGGTTGTACGTAAATTATAGGAAGCCCATTAATGTTATGTATTTTTTTAGTATACAAGCTTTAAGTATTGCTTATAGTTCAAAACTCGTATAGTATATATATATACTAATTATAATATTAATTGGAATACGAGTATATACAATGATGTAAATTTAAGGTGTTATAAAATTTATATATATATATATATATATATATATTTCACTTTAATATAGTGTCTAGTTTAAACAATGGTTTTATTTGGATAATTGGTTTTGAAATACATATATTACTATGTATTTGGATTTGAACATGTATTTTGTTTGCGCCAAAATTGGCCACAAACCCCAAATACCGTGAAAGCACCAGTGTATGAATACAAATCAGCAATATTCAAACACAAATCACTGATCTCAGCAAATAACCCAAAAATGTTTACATAAAAAATGGGCAAACACCTCTAAGTCGTATGATTTAGTTTATTTTATGTTGTCCGTAGTGATTTGGGTGGTTTATACAAATACGTGAAAAGCAGGGACTAAACTGTAAAAGACACACAGATTTATAGTGGTTTAGCCAGAATGTGCCTACGTCCACTTTATATGTTATTCTCCTTTTTTATTCAGATTACAAGTACAAAGCTTGTAGTACAAGTGTATGAAAGTTGTTTGAAAGTTCCTTCCAGGCTTGAGCTCTCAAACTTGTCCGCCATTGTTGTACCCCTGCCCCTCTATTTATAGAGTAAGGCTGGGGGCAGAGGTCTTGGATGTATATAGCTGCTGGTGGACCTGGGCTGATGCAATCTGGCCTGGCAAAGTTGGTTCGGTAGCTCCTTGGTTCGGCGGTGAGTGGAGTGTTGACTGGACCGGTAGTGTGTGGAGCGTGGGTTGGTTCGGTAGCCCCGGTCCGGTAGTGGTTGGTTTGACTCGGTGGTGAGTTGGTTCGGCGAGGCCTTGGACCGGTGGAGCTTGGTTCTGTGGGAAGGGAAGTGGAGTTGGTTCGGTGGTGAGAGGAAGTGGAGTTGGTTCAGTGGGAAGGGAAGATGGCTGGTTCGGCTATGCTTTGGACCGGCATTGTTTTGGACCGGTAATAGGTAAAAACGTGCCCAGCAGATCATATCTCCTTCATACGAACTCCGATTATCCTGAAAATTGAAACATAGCCTTTCCTAGTCCTTATCATCATTTCCAATCAATTTCGTCTTGATCGAAACTCAACCAAATTTTAATAATATCAGCCGTAGCCTTGATCCCAATCGACTTCCAATCCCGACATCCATCATTCCTTGCGAATTTGTTGATATTCCAGTTTTTACCCAAAAAGTGGGATAACACTTTGCCCCCCCCCCCCCCAAAACATGCCTTGTGATAACAAGGCGTGTTTTGAATAATTCCGAATCCAATATCTAAAGTCCATAACCATATTGCCAGAGTATATCATCCTTGACTGCTTCGAGTCGATATCCAATCCCAAATCCAATAACCAAAGCTTGAGCCAATTCCATGTCTATTCGAACTTGACAACTGAGTCCCAAACCATCCTTATCCAATAGCCAATAACTGAATCCAGGATCTCTCCGGGTCGATATCCAAATCCATAACCTCCCCGGGCTCTTGCCAAGCGCAATCTACACCTGATGGTCGTGATCCAGTGTCCCTGGATGTTAAGCTAGCCTCATCGTGTTCTTGTTGAGCGTAATCCACACTTGATGGCCTTGGTCCAGTGTCCCTGGACGTTGAGCTAACCTCTCCGGGTTCTTGCCAAGCGTAATCCACACTTGACGACCTTGGTCCAGTGTCCCTGGACGCTGTACAATGCCATGGCTTAAGTCCTAAGACGAATCCTGGTCTCTCCGGACCCTTGTTGAGCATAGTCCATACTCAACGACCTGAAAATAACAATTGATAATACAGGGCCTAAGCCCTAGGCCGAATCCTGGTCACTCCGGACCCTTGCCAAGCATATTTCATACTCGACGACCTGAATGAGTCAATTTACCACATTCGGGCAAAGCGACTCACCCCTTGCCAGGCATAATCCATACCCGACGACCGTTTATCAAAAATCAGATAAAAATCCAATCAAAATCCAATCCAAAATCCATATCCAAAATCCAAATCAAAACCAGAAATCCAAACCAGCATCCAAAACCGAAAACAATCATCCAAAGGAAAATCCAAATCAAAAAGCAAGAAAAACCAGGAGCTCAATCCAAGCTCCAAAACCGAAAACCAAAAAGAAAAGCAGTGTCCAATCCAAAAGCAAAAGACAAATTTAATAAACCATAGCATTGCAGGTTATCATCATTCAGAGCATACCTAGGGGCTATCTCTGTCCCCGTACATGTGTAAATGACTTGGTTTCTTGCCAATAGTTCGCTACTTATTTCATATTAACCTGGTCAATGGATGATCAACCGACCATCATTCCTGGGCCTCCCACCATCGTAGCTTGAGGTAGGCGGCGGTTGCTCCTGCCCCGCCGTTGCATTCCGAGGTCCAACATATTGTGGCAGTTGTCAATTCCTTACATGCTCCTCAATTATGTCCTTTAGGTGCCTGCAGCTGTTGGTGTCGTGTCCATCCAAATCATGAAAGAGATAGTGCCTTCCTAATGTCCTTTCCCGTTCTGTTGGTTCTCTCCTAGCCGGCCTCCGGCAGGGAAGGCGATTCCGAGTATCCAGGTATATCCGCTCCAGCGTCTCGTTCAATCCTGTGTACGTTGAAAACTTTGGATCCTTCCATTGCTTCCTAGCATTTCCAGAACCATCTTCCAACTTCCTTTTTCCTTTGTCTTTATCCAAACCTTTGCTGGACGGTCCTCCAACCTCCACTGCATTAACCTTTTTTAACTTTAAATCCGTACTCGCATCTTCTTGCCGAAGGAACCTTTCTGCCTCGTGAAAGAATTCGTCGAGATCCTGTGGGGGATCTCATATCAGAGATACCTTGAAATCCGAGTTCTCCCTGAATACTGATACTGCTGCCATTAAAACCATCGATGGATCGGGCCGATCCACCGAAGCAACTGCGGCACTGAATCGAGTTAGAAAGGCTCTAAGCGATTCATCGATCCTTTGCTTTACCGATGTCAATGTCATCACGTTCTTCGTTCTCTTGACATGAACCCGAAACTGTCCCAAAAACCTTTCCACCAATTCCCTCCAAGTCCTGATAGATCCTTCTCCCAGCTGCCTAAACCACATCGCGGCTAAGTTCGTCAAGTACAAAGGGAAGCATCGGGCCATCACTTCCTCCGATGCCCCCAGCACCTCCATGTGTCTGGTGTACCTCTTCAAGTGATCCGTAGGGTCTGTCTTGCCATCGTATACCTCCACGCTAGGTAGCTTGAACTTAGGTGGATTCTGAGTCATCCTTATTTCCCGAGCAAACGTACTCCTGTTCACTCATTCCAAGTCTCCGTTGGTCAAACCACCTCGCACAGTCTTCGATTATATCCACCAATCCAGCGTTGTCTATCGGGGGTTGCCCCCGAGGGAATTCCGGTAAATATCTTCATGTGGCTCGCTAGCAGCAACGTTAATTCTAGCCTGTTGAACTCCTTCCAAAGGTCCTCCTGTGTTGGATCCTGCGGGCCTGCCCCCAAGTCCTTGTCGATTGCCCTCTGGCTCTGCATCCTGTCCTCCATTAGGTTCCATAACCCTAGCTCCTTGTCCTGCATCCATGGCTGCTGTAGCCGTTCCTAAGTTCTGGGTCCCTGCAACTCTCATTTGCTCCAAGAAAGTCTGCATCATCTCCTGTTGACTCTTCAACAACCTCTCTTGCAGTGAATTTGTTATGGCTTCCATTTCATCCCGGGTTATGTAGATCGAAGCTGGTACTTCCTCACCTCCGGAGGATGCTTGTTGACTTCCTTCCTGTTGGCTTCTCTTAGCCCTTAGCCTTCTACCGTTTTGCCTAGCCATTGTCTTCCAAATCCAAACTTCTATCCGATGCAGCGGGTGCTAGTCCTTCTCAGTGAAAGCACCAAAGTGTTTGCGCCAAAATTGGCCACAAACCCCAAATACCGTGAAAGCACCAGTGTATGAATACAAATCAGCAATATTCAAACACAAATCACTGATCTCAGCGAATAACCCAAAAATGTTTACATAAAAAATGGGCAAACACCTCTAAGTCGTATGATTTAGTTTATTTTATGTTGTCCGTAGTGATTTGGGTGGTTTATGCAATTACGTGAAAAGCAGGGGCTAAACTGTAAAAGACACACAGATTTATAGTGGTTCGGCCAGAATGTGCCTACGTCCACTTCATATGTTATTCTCCTTTTTTATTCAGATTACAAGTACAAAGCTTGTAGTACAAGTGTATGAAAGTTGTTTGAAAGTTCCTTCCAGGCTTGAGCTCTCAAACTTGTCCGTCATTGTTGTACCCCTGTCCCTCTATTTATATAGTAAGGCTGGGGGCAGAGGTCTTGGATGTATATAGCTGCTGGTGGGCCTGAGCTGATGCAATCTGGCCTGGCAAAGTTGGTTCGGTAGCTCCTTGGTTCGGCGGTGAGTGGAGTGTTGACTGGACCTGTAGTGTGTGGAGCGTGGGTTGGTTCGGTAGCCCCGGTCCGGTAGTGGTTGGTTTGACTCGGTGGTGAGTTGGTTTGGCGAGGCCTTGGACCGGTGGAGCTTGGTTCGGTGGGAAGGGAAGTGGAGTTGGTTCGGTGGTGAGAGGAAGTGGAGTTGGTTCAGTGGGAAGGGAAGATGGTTGGTTCGGCTATGCTTTGGACCGGCATTGTTTGAAGATGGAGCTTGGACCGGCATTGTTTTGGACCGGTAATAGGTAAAAACGTGCCCAACAGATCATATCTCCTTCATACGAACTCCGATTATCCTGGAAATTGAAACATAGCCTTTCCTAGTCCTTATCATCATTTCCAATCAATTTCGTCCCGATCGAAACTCAACCAAATTTTAATAATATCGACCGTAGCCATGATTCCAATCGATTTCCAATCCCGACATCCATCATTCCTTGCGAATTTGTTGATATTCCAGTTTTTACCCAAAAAGTGGGATAACATATTTTTGGTTTGATTTTTTTGCTTTAAGAATAAAATATAGTATATTTTATTTTTCGTTTCAGTCTATATCACGTAGATTTTGATTTATTTCATCAATTTCTATTTATCAACTTTGACCATCATGCCTATTTGCTTCACTGAATCGTGTCCGTCTAACGTTGTTTTGGAATTCGTGTTCGGATCCATAATTCGCTTCCATTTCCGTTCATATCTCTGGCCTCGAAAGGTGAGCAATCACTCACGATTAATGTTCTTTTATTTATTAAATTTGATTCCAATTGAAACGACAATTGAAATATGCTGCTGTTGGTTATTCACACTGTTATATATGCTATTACCTATATCAGTTCACCTGTGACATCTAACACCACTATCTGTTAATTATACGATAATAATCCAGTTTGATTGATAATTGATTGATTGTTTGATGTTTACATTGGACGTTTAAAGTGATAAATAATATGCAATTGAATTTGATATAGGATAAATTTGATATATGTGTTGAATTTGATTAGTTTAATTTGTATAATATGACCCCTTAAATGTTTAATGAATTGACACGTAGAAAAATGGTTAATGACACTTTGAACCATTTAACTGTATGTTGTTTAAATCGATTGAAGTATGAAATTGAAAAATAGATATCAAGTGAAGAACCGTGTAAATATTAGTGTAATAATCTTTAATCTACATGAAATGATAGTGTAAATTCTAGAAATAATTATATTAATTTGCACAAACAACAATGCGAATTAATACGATTATTTTGGGATTATTTGAATTAATTATTGGACTGTTATTGATTGTTGTTATTGCTTGTTTATTTACTTTGACACCATCCCAGCTATCACACTGCAAGTTCCCTTTGCTATGATTTGATTTTGAACTAAAATGGAATCAAGTTGAAATGATAAATACCCAAATAAAACTTTGACTTAGGATAGAGAATTAAATAAACCCGATTGGTCAATAATTTGATTTAGAAATAAAATAAAGATTTTATTTAAATAAATAATAAGGTTTTGAAATGAAGTTGGAATTTGAATTTTAATGAAAGGAAAATGTTAATATTTAATAATCGGAATTAAAGTATTAACATAGTAGTTGATGGAAGAATGTTGTTTTAAAATTTGGAATTATTAATAATTAAGTTGACATTATTTAATAATTAATTTTGAAATTAGTTAATAATTAAGTTTTGAAATTATTTAATAATTGAGTTTTGAAATTATTTAACAATTAAATATGATTGAATTATGTGATAATTAAATAAAAATTTGAATTCTTTGATGAGGAAATTGAACTTCTGAATAAGTGAATTTGAACTTCATTAATAGATGAAATTTAGTTTCGTTATTAATTAAGTTTTTGGAAAACTATTTAAAGTAAGTAAAAAAATAAGTGAAATTGAATTTCTTTAACAAAGAATAAATGTGACTTATTAAAATTAATGTAAGACTTGTAATTTAAAGAATTTGATTTGACGAATTTAAATTAATTCAATTTGTAAGTTTTGATAATATGAAGGAAAACTTAAATTGCTTTAATGAATTGGAAATTAAATAGAAATTGTTTTGAATTGATAAATTAACTTAATGAATATTGAATGAAATCGATCAATGAATTTGAATTCATTTGAATGTTTAAGTAAATTAATTTAAATGATTTCGAAATGAAACTTATATACGAACTTGAATCAATATTTGAATTGTTTTAAGATAAAAATTGAAATTGAATTATAAGATTTTGAATGGTAAGTTGGAAGTTTTGAAATGTAAATTATGGAAATTGTTTTAGTAAGAAATGAAATGTTAATTTACAATTTCTAATTTAAATTGAAATTGATTTGGTTTTGAAATATATAAACGACCAAGTGGTGTAATAATTACGAAAGTTATTAAAGAAACCGGGATCGTTTAGGGACATACCCGCTATCTAAACCGAAAACCACTTTAATAACTATACGTGGAGTGTGATCCAGAATGAAGTGGTTGGAATGATGTACGTGATGACTGAAGAAAGGGAACGATAATGGATAGCCTTGACACTTGTGTCAATTGCAAATGACTAAAATAGGAGTCGTGCCGGGCCAAATGGGGTTAGCCACCTCGAGCGAACACACTTCTTCGTAAACTACTCATTACTTGTTATTGATTGGTGCACCCTCGAAATTTTGGGAGTGTTGTTTCGCGGTGCTGCGATCGTTGTAGCGATGCGTTTTCACCAGTCCGGATCAGGCAAACGGTAGTTTCACTACCTTGGGTATTTCCTCATATGGCTTGTCATACTTGTATCCCTATATACGCGACCACTACGAATTTGTTTTGTGTTATACCTATGGAGTACTCCCTGATATCCCACTAGTTTACGGTGGAGTTTACAGTGCTGTATAGACTATAACGCTTATATAAAATGTGTTAAGGGGGATAATGGTAACGCCTTAACACTATTTTGATATTTTATATTACTGATGGACATTATCTATTTAGCATATATTACTCCATAGTAGATAGTTTAACGGATCCTTAAAGGATGGTTATTCCAACGTCCTTTGAGTTACTTGTATTTCAGTTGTTATTTCACTTGAATTGGATTTATTGATATAAAAATGTTAATCCTGACTCGAGAGTTCTGAGTTTTGCCTTACACTCAGGTCAGACTGAGTGTACCAGTATTCGAGACTCGCCTTTGGAGTTGGAGCTTCGCTTGGAGATCCAGCTATCTATCCAGTTTTCCGAAATTCAGTTGATTCTAGTGGTGTATTCTGATTTTTGTATTTGACTATTGTATTCAAGACTTCTGATGTAACTTATTTAACTCTGTTATATATATAGTAGCTTCATGAACTATTATCTTTTCTTCCGCTGCATATTATTACTTTGTGTCTGTGATTGTGTGATTATTTATTTATTGTATATCTGAGGTTTGCCAAATTTAAATTAATAATTCGGTATTTTGAATTATTCAAGTCCGATGTGTGCGGATGCGAATAGTCCAAAATAGCAGGTTGTTACAGTTGGTATCAGAGCTGTGGCAGCTCTAGGCAAAACTCAGCATATAGGGTAAATGTATTTACAGAATCACTCTCATTTGAGTTGGAATCCCTTCCTTTGACTTGATTCCTTGAATTTGGAACATTCCCTATGGTTCCAAAATCCATTTGTGTCCCTAACTATCCGTCTTCTTTTAATTCTGAAGTATCCCATTACTCCGCTTCGAATGACATCTAAAATAGATTGGCGGTCTCGCCAATCTTCGAATGATTTGTAAAGGGATGAAACTCCTTTATAATAGGTATTGATTTACCGGAGATTCCGTATCCTCAGTTTACAATGCTATCTATCTCCTGCTATGCCTAAATTCTATCTCTTGCGTTTGAATGTAGATTTGCCTCGGAATTCTACATCGATATAATTCTTGAAGTCACGGTCGATCTGGTTAAGGTTGCCCGCAATTTATATAAGGTTATCCATCTCCCGATTTTGTTATTTAAAACATCTTATCTTTGTTTCGAGCCTATCTTCGAATCAAAATTTTCTTCAGTTTGAGTCCATCAAAAATTTGAATTTCTATACTGCTTTGGAATCCATTCTTGTATCGTCGAGCGAGGAAGTGTATTTGAAAATTAATATTAAAAATGATATATATATATATATTGTGTTGTTTGAGTTGTTGATGTTGATTTGGGTTTTTGATCGATTCGTCTGATCAACGCTATCGATAGGATTTCCAAAACACTTGAGCAGAGCAAACTGACACAATATTATTTTCAAATTTGGTTAATGAAAAAAATTGTATGATTATCATATATAAGTATAAATTTCTCTGAAATTAAATTGTTAATGAATTTGTTGTCAGAAATGATAATATTTGATTTCCCTTTATTGTTTTGTAAACCATTGACTATTGCAATATAAATAAATGAATTTATAAAACTTGGTAATAAATTGATTTGGAAATTTAAATGAATGTAAATCAGAAATTTGAGAACTTGATTTCCGGTGATTTCAAACTTTGATTTTTAAGTTTTAAAATGTATAGTATTTAAAATATTTTCAAATAGAAATCATTCAAAATTTTAAATGTTTAAAATCAGTGCTCTCCTATTTTGTCGCTGGAAAATAATTTCGGTGATGGCGGCCGCATCATCGATATTCATTTTCGGATTCCGGAGTGGAGAGACTATTCGTAGCCTTGTTACACTTTGATTTGGAAAATATAAATAGATTTGAATTTCTAAATTATGACTTAATTTATATATATTGGTATATGATTATTGATTTAAGGTGATATATTGGATGTATGAGTGTATATATATATTTCTAAATTTTTTGAAGTTAATCGAAAAGGAAATTCTTAAAATTTATGTTAAGAATGATTTCAATTTTAAAATGAAGCCAAAATCTGAGTGAATATTTAAACTTAACTAATTGGATTAGAAAATTTACTTATATAATACCTAATTACATTATAATACGACTTACCAAAACCATTCATTAGTTGAATATGTAATTGAATAATTTACAATGTAAAATGATGTTAAAGGATTTTATAGATAAAATTTGAGTGGTTATAATAATTGTTATACACTTGAACTTTTTATTATAAAAATGTTAATAGAGATAAATAGAATAATAAGTTGATTGAATAAGATAAATTAAATAAAATTTTGTTTAAAAGAAACATTTTGTATCAACCATTAATAAATTGAAATAGAATCAATTGACTGAATTATCTTGAATTTAAAATCAATTGTTCATTATAAATTTATTTAAATTGAAATTTATATGGTTTAAATTAATTATTACTCTGTTTTTAATCTATTTTCTTTATGGTTGTTTCTACCCTCCTACCTCCTTCCTTTTCGGAGACGAAAATTTTTGAGTGGGAGAGAATGTAGCGACCCGTAAATTTTCGATAATTTTTATTTGTTTTATTAATATATTTAATTGAAATTTTCGTGAAATTTTAAAATCAAATTTTGAAATAAAAATTTTGTATTTGAAATGCGTCTAGTCAAACATATCAACTGGTAAATTTTCAACCGAAAATAGGAAAGTTTATTTGGGTAATTTTATTTCAATTTAATCAGTTAAGAATCGATGAAAATAAAACGTTTTCGAAACCTAATATTTTTACATAGAAAAATTCTAAATCATCTTCTGAGCAAGGCGTCATTTTTCGTTTTTCCAAATTCGAACATCTTTAGTCTGTCGATCTTATTTTCTTGCGTTTTTGTTGCATTTTCCGCTAGTAGAGAATTCGAGTTTTTTATAATTCAATCGTACCACTAATAGCTATATACCATTTTGATCGTCTCGTCGCGTTGATCTCTACGGTATATTCAATTCTGTGTTTTGAAGTCCGATACGTAGCGGTATCCGCAAAATGGTAACTGTATCGGCACTAGTTTTGTGCCTTTTGGTTCTTGTGACTGTCCATTTTTCACTAACAGTTGTCTGCATTTATATCTCCTAAACTATCGTGCTTGACTTTTTGGCTTCCCATAAGTTCCAATGTTATATTAATGGTTCGTTTCCTTCAATTCTCTGGTTTCATTAGAATATAACTTATAAGTCCGTGCATATTATATACGGTTCATTTTCTTTTTGCTTGCTGTAATTTTGGTCTCGTTCCATTTGAAAAACAAAATAAAAGAAATGTTGCCAGCACATACTTCCCTTCCCGGATCCATCTCGCAAGCTTCAGCAAACACCACGCCTTCAACACCCAGCACCACCGAACCATCCGCGTCTCCTTCCCTTTCCTCCTACCGTACCATCACCCGAGAAACAACCGAACACCTCCTACGTCGGCCACCTCGTATTGTCACTGCACCTATGCACACGCCAACCTCTCACCCCGCCGCTCCTTCCTCAACCCGACCCCATCGCCTTCTCACCGCCGAAGCCGTTAAACCGCGACTTTCCCAGATCCTAACCATGCAATCCCGTATTCACCTCCAACGCTCATACCTTCCCCAGCTCGTGCTGCCCTCCACTCGAACTAAACCCGATCCACCTACTTAGCCTCTTCCACCTCCAGCTGTGCCTAGCTCGCCACCAAGCCGAACGCACTCGTCTCTGTCCGAGTTCACCACCCGCCTCCACCTTACCACCTCCTCTCTTTCTCTTTTTTGGTCAGCTGAGATTCCCTCTCTCCTCCAATGCCTGAGCAACCATCGCCACCCACAGAGCCGACCTCCCTAAGCTCCACCAAGGTCCACCATCTCTTCCATCACCGAGAACCCACTTCACCCATATTTTACCAACCTCCATTGGCTCCGTCCATCAGCCGCCGTAAGTTCTCCACCCACTAACTTCATTTGCCAGCCAACTAGCTTGCAAACCACTTCTTCCTCTTGTGATAAAGGTATCTGGGAATTTATTATATATATATATATGAGATAGAAAATTCTGTACTTTTAATTTTATATATGTATTGTACTGATGTTATATTTGGTTTTCATTTTAAGCATATAATTTTATATGAATAGTTTAATTTATATGTATAGTTTAATCATGTACGTTGCATGAGAGTAAGTGTTTATATATATAATTTTATATGTATTGGCTATTGTCAAGGTATATAAGTTATAAATTTTAAGTTATACAAAGTACTTAAGTTATATGGTAGGTTCGAATATATATAGTTTATGATTTTAAAGAGAATCAGTATGGAGTTTATTGAACAAGTTTATATATTGTATATCAGTAAAATGTATAATATACTATATATATAGTTTATGGTTTGTGTGAGTTTATATATAAGGCTATAATAGTTTACTTTATGTTATAAGCGGCTGTAGTTTTCTTATATGTAAGAGCTTCTATATATTATAATATACATTTGTATATTTAGGATTTTGTTTTGAATGGGGTATTATATATAAGGGTTTTGGTTAAAATCAGCAGCTTATTGTTAGTTTGCATACTCTCCTGATAGCTTACTGTAGCCTGTATGTTTTACAAGGTACGTTATAAAAAATATTCAGTAGAAGGGATGGATTTTGGGTTGTACGTATATTATAGGAAGCCCATCAATGTTATGTGTTTTCTTAGTATACTAGCTTTAAGTATTGCATATTGTTCGAAATTAGTATAGTATATATATGCTAATTATAATATTAATTGGAATATGTGTATGTACAATGATGTTAATTTAAGGTGTTATAAAATTTATATATATATATATATATATATATTTGACTTTAACATAGTGTTCTAGTTTAAACAATGGTTTTATTTGGATAATTGGTTTTGAAATACATATATTGATATGTATTTGGATTTTGAACATGTATTTTTGATTTGATTTTTTTGCTTTAAGAATAAAATATAGTATATTTTATATTTCGTTTCAGTCTATATCACGAAGATTCTGATTTATTTCATCAATTTCTGTTTATCAGCTTTGACCGTCGCGCCTGTTTGCTTCATTGAATCGTGTCCGTCTAACGTTGTTTTGGAATTCGTGTTCGGATCCATAATTCATTTCCATTTCTGTTCATATCTCTGGCCTTGAAAGGTGAGCAATCACTCACGATTAATATTCTTTTATTTATTAAATTTGATTCCAGTTGAAACGACAATTGAAATATGTTGTTGTTGGTTATTTACACTGTTATATATGCTATTACCTGTATCAGTTCACCTGTGACATCTGACACCACTATCTGTTAATTATACGATAATAATCCAGTTTTGATTGATAATTTATTGATTGTTTGATGTTTACATCGGACGTTTAAAGTGATAAATAATATGCAATTGAATTTGATATAGGATAAATTTGATATATGTGTTGAATTTGATTAGTTCAATTTGTATAATATGACCCCTCTAAATGTTTAATGAATTGACACGTAGAAATATGGTTAATGACACTTTGAACCATTTAACTGTATGTTGTTTAAATCGATTGAAGTATGAAATTGAAAAATAGATATCAAGTGAAGAACCGTGTAAATATTAGTGTAATAATCTTTAATCTACATGATATGATAATGTAGATTCTAGAAATAATTATATTAATTTGCACAAACAACAATGTGTATTAATACGATTATTTCGGGATTATTTGAATTAATTATTAGATTGTTATTGATTGTTGTTATTGCTTGTTTATTTACTTTGACACCATCCCAGCTATCACACTGCAAGTTCCCTTTGCTATGATTTGATTTTGAACTGAAATGGAATCGGAATGAAATGATAAATACCCAAATAAAACTTTGACTTAGGATAGAGAATTAAATAAATCCGATTGCTCAATAATTTGATTTAGAAATAAAATAAAGATTTTATTTGAATAAATAATAAGGTTTTGAAATGAAGTTGGAATTTGAATTTTAATGAAAGGAAAATGTTAATATTTAATAATCGGAATCGAAGTATTAACATAGTAGTTGATGGAAGAATGTTGTTTTAAAATTTGGAATTATTAATAATTAAGTTGAAATTATTTAATAATTAATTTTGAAATTAGTTAATAATTAAGTTTTGAAATTATTTAATAATTGAGTTTTGAAATTATTTAACAATTAAATAAGATTGAATTATTTGATAATTAAATAAAAATTTGAATTCTATGATAAGAGAAATTGAACTTCTGAATAAGTGAATTTGAACTTCATTAATAGATGAAATTTAGTTTCTTTATTAATTAAGTTTTTGGAAAATTATTTAAAGTAAGTAAATAAATAAGTGAAATTGAATTTCTTAGCAAAGAATAAATGTGATTTATTAAAATTAATGTAAGACTTGTAATTTAAAGAATTTGATTTGACGAATTTAAATTAATTCAATTTGTATGTTTTGATAATATGAAGGAAAACTTAAATTGCTTTAATGAATTGGAAATTAAATAGAAATTGTTTTGAATTGATAAATTAACTTAATGAATATTGAATGAAATCGATCAATGAAATTAGATTCATTTGAATGTTAAATTAAATTAATTTAAATGATTTCGGAATGAAACTTATATACGAACTTGAATCAATATTTCGAAATAAAACATGGTATTATTGTTAACGCTAAAAATGTACGCTAACACCCCAGTGTGAGTTGTGATAAAGCGAAAGCACCACCCGTTGGTACGGGAACTAAAAGCAAGTAGAAAATAGCAGAAAAATAGTAAAGAGACAACAATTTTTATAGTGGTTCTGCTCAAAGTCAAGCCTACATCCACTTAATCTCTTCTATTATCGATTTGATTACAAGTTTTACAATGATTCTTCCATTACAACACCAGTAAGACAAGTAATTAGAACTTATATGCAGAAAAGCTCTTTGAATTCATGTTGAACGAACTTGATCTTTTCTCAAGGTTCCTTGAAGTGTCTTTGGCATTTTAAGTGTTGTAGAAGTCGTGAATACAGCGAAGTCTCGGCCTTCTAGAAATTCTCCAGAAAAATCCCCCGTTCAATTTGGAGTAGGCGGGCTATTTATAGGGGAGTCTCGGAGTTAGGTCGTGTGGTGTCATAGGTCATGAGCGACCAAGGGAGTTGCAACCTAAGAGTGATCCCGAGGTAGCATAAGTCGTTAGCAATTTAATGGAGCCATCCTGGACGAGATATATGCTGTGAGCGACTTAGCATGTGTAGAACAGGAGTTATCTCGGCTTGCTTAGGTCGTAAGCGACCTAATGGAAGAGGCAGTGCGCATGCAGCTTAACCCTGAAGCTTGCTAGGTTGTTAGGTCTCTCTTTCCTTAACTCGTTAGGTCGTTAGGTCGTTGAGTCGTGCCATGTTAAGCCGCTCTATGCTTTAGGTCGTTAGGCCAATTATTCCTTGGATAGTTAAGTCGCTTATTCTCTTAGGTCGTTGAGTCGTGTAAGTCGTTGGGTCGTGAATAAGAGAGGTGTTAACACTTGCCCCTCGAAGTATACGCCTAGGGTTAGGTCGTGTGCTTCAATGCCTCTTAACTCGCGCCATCCTGAGTCGCTAAGTCGTGAGCGACTTATGAGAGAGCTAGGTCGTTCGTGCCGATTCGAGTTCCATTGCCCATGTATATATGTCGCTTAGGTTGCTCCTTCTTCTCTTCACCTGCTCTAACACTCTAACCTGCCATTGAAGAATCTCTGAGCTCTCGAAGACGAATTCAAGCTAACCAGTCGTTGATCATCTTCACCATCACATTACGTAAGTGAATCCGATCATTATCCAACTACGACCATCACCGAATTGTGAATCCCTCATTTTCCGACCCTAATCCGATTTCATGTGTTGCGTTTCACCACAAATCATGTTACAATCGGTCTTTGGTTGTCATTGGAAATGTTGTCGTTGTAATTCATGAGAACACAGCAGTGCGTCGGATCTATGATGGATCTGAGGTGATTTGAATCGGTCTTGGGTGATTTGGCGGTGGAGAGATGATGGATTTTATTGTGGAGATGCTAACGTGTTATCGGGTTAGGCGAGTTATTGAATGAAGAGGAGTTAGCGGGTTAAGGAGAGTTAGGAAGTGCTTGACTTAGGGGCTTCGAACGACTTAGGGCTTGGGCTTAGCAGTTTGGACATGAATTGCACGACTTAACTTACTGAACGACTTAAAGAATCAACACGACCTAGTTTTAACCCACAGCATAGCTTTAACACGTAGGAACATGATTGATGAATTGCCAGAATTTGACAGAACTTGATTGAATTTCCAACTTGAACTGCCAGAATGAACTGCTTGAACTTGTTGCACTCTTTCACAAATTGTATTAACTTTTAAGCTAACAACCTGTTAAATACAACATTTGCAGAAAACTAGGGCGAATATACTGCCATTGACTGCCCACATCAAATGACAGATCAGTCGATAAAGAATAATCAACTTAAGGGAATTTGTGCGAACGAAATGCTGTGAATTAACCAGTTCAAGTGAAGTGTTAAAGAAAAGCTAAGTTAATCAACTAAAGTTGGTTTGTTTGCATCAACACTGTACTTGGACTTAAAATAACAAGCCCTGAAACTTTACAATCGACAAGCACCAACTAGTTTAATTCTGGTTATATTTGCTTGTCATTTTATTAGTTTTGCACAACACTTCACACTTTTAGGAAACGTGCACCTTCATATTTGAATATCCAGTTCCTTGTGTAGAATGGATTCTCAACAAGTGCGAGAAGAGATAGCAGAGTGGGCCGATGAGGTTTTCCCAATAGCTGACCCATTAGAGAATCCTCCGGAAAGAGTTTCAACTACATTGAACCAACGGGCCTTCAACCAGCAATATATTCAATTCGGCATTGCTGAAGCAGATGCTTTGCTTCTTGGGGCGAATGACACTGCCGATAGGCCGCCTCCTGGCTTCATTGCAGTCAATCGTCAAATGTGTCTGAATGGAGTTATTCCCCCCTTCAACGATTTTCTTAGAACACTCCTCCTTCGACCAACTATCTCTCCATTCCAGTTGCACCCTGATGGCTATGCCATCTTGATGGGGTTGTGCGTACTATTTTGGAGGGCACTTAACCGCCTCCCAAGCTTCGAGGAGATCTGCTATTTGTGTTCATTCGGGAGGAATAAAGATCACCCTCCAATTGCTCTTGTAAGGAGTGCAAGAAACCGTAAGCTAATTACGGATTTTCCTGAGAGCGCTCACGGGTTTTTAAACCAGTTCTTCTTTGTCCGCTGCCCACCGGGATTCTACGGTATCTGGAGAGTAGGAAGTAAGACTACCTATCTCCGTTCACTTCATTTCTGAGACTTTCGAAATTCAAGTCGTCAAATGCTAACTTCATTCTTTACTTTTGCAGCACTTCCTCCTCCCTCTAAAGATTCTAGCCACAAATCAACTTTCGAGAGATTGAGTGCCATAGCTATCGATGAGAGAAGTATTAAGTTTTTACTGAAGGATGAATTTTTGCACCAATCCGGACTTTTGCACTCTTCTCGATCCCTTCAGTCCCGTGATGCCCCCAGTTCTCAAGCAGAAGCGTCAGATGCCCCAGACTCCGCAAAGGAATTCGCACCGAAGGAACCTATTGTAGAGGCTTCATTAGTGAAATGCTCTAGTTCCATTGAGATGAGGGATTATCTGGAAAATCTAAACTTCCCCCAGTTATTGAAGAAGAAGAATTTCCTCAACATTCCGGGAAGTCTACTAGAGAAGCTGATGAGGGAGTTGGGAAAGAAAGTTCTGCTACGAAGAGTGTAAAGCGTGCTGAAAAGAGCACTGCTGATGTGACCCATTCTGTTGGGCACGATGGTGATGATATCTTCGGAGGACTGAGCGACCTTTTGGTCACTTCCCACGAGCTCTTTAAAGACGACACCACCACTGCAAAGCTTGTTTCTCTAGCAATCGAGACGACATCCGTTTTGCGATCAATTCCATCAAAGAGTGGTTTGTAGCTTGACGCGCGCAGTTCGCACGCCACACACACACTTAGGATTTTTGGCAATTATGTGCACTTAGCCTCTTTATTTCGAAGATTTCTAAATTTTGTCTCTTCTTCAATTTCAGGTTCTCCCATGGGACGAAGCAGCTCATATTATGATGACTTTCAGCGCTATGCGAGGCATGAATCTTATGACCCCAGGCGTTATCTTCCTGCCCCTAGGGAGACTGATGAGGAAAGAGCAGCTGGAAAGCTCGCAGAGGCAGGCTCATGAGAGGCGCTATGGAAGGAGAGACGACCGACATGATGATGACTCTCATAAGAGAAAGTCTCATGACGATAAGGGGAAGAGTCATGTAGCTGAAGATTCAAGCAAGCGAGCCAAGCTAAGCGAAAAGTCTTCATCTGAAGCTTCTAAAGTGCCTGCTGCTCCTATCTCTCTAGACATCTCATCTAGCTCTTCTGCCCTTAAAAAGCTGAAATTCAAGCAATCATCAATAGGCCTCCTTATCAAGTTGAGAAGTCTCCACCCGCACTCCAAAGCTGATTTCCGCATTGGTGTTTGAAAAGATTATGTTTTGATCTGGACTTGGTTCCAATTGATAAGCAGGCCATGCTGAGAAATCTCGACGCTATCAAGGTTGATATTGAAATAATGTCCGGCTGGCAAAAACTAGTTGATGAGCTTCAAAGAGTAAATCGCTTAAATCTCGAGGCCATGCTGACCATGGAAAGTGATAAGTGTGAGTGGTAAAAAGTTCTTAATCAGCATGATACAGAGATGAAGAGCATCACTGCCTACAACGAGAAACTTGAGGCTGAAGTCAAGAAGCTTAAAGATGATCTTGCCACCTCTTCCACTTCTTATACTCAAAAGGAGGAGGTTCTTCAAAAGCAAGTAAGAGACACCCACGCTGCTCAATGGGATGTTGAGGCTAAACTTGGGGCACAGCAGAAAGTCGTGGAAAATTACCGCAATGATATTGCTCAGCTGTGGGAAAAGACTAACTCCCAGGATTTGAAGATTGCAATGTTAAAAGCCCAGCTTTCTAAGGCTGAAAAGGAGCGTGACGAGGCCATCGCTGGAAAAGCAGCAGCTGTACAATCACATGAGGCGACTAAGGCCAACGTCAGCTCCACTCTATTCGAGTTTTATCTTCACAACGTCTTGGGACGTGGCAGTCTTTCATTTTTAGGCCCAAAGTATGAGGTTACCTTGGTTGAAGTGTGGGAGGAAGCAGTTGATATGCTTAGAGACGCTGGCTATGCTGAGGAGGATCTTGAGGCTTATTATTTGGACGATGAGGGTCATTCCGCCCTTGCCAAAGGGAAAGAACAACTTGCCAAAGAACGAGCCGAAGGGCGGAAGGAGAGCATCTAGGGAAGGCACCTTTGGCTGACCCAACTCGTCCTTCGGCTTCGGTTGATATCGATATTATTGGCTCCAGTTCCTACTCTCCGCCTCCTGCCAAAGTTGAAAATGAAACTACAACTGCTCGGGCCCAAGAAGACACTGAAGCCCAAAATTTTGAAATTGACGTGATAAAGCCAATCTCTCCAAGTAACTTCAATACTGATCTAGCTCAAGTGGACTACTCGTTTGCTTCATATGAGCTCGATGAACTTCTTGCTTATTACTTAAATCTCGACGTTCCACTATCTCCTCTCTTTGCGAGAAATACTGATGTTAACTTTTCTTCTTCTGTAGTGAAAACAACAAATGTTTTACAGGCTTCGCCTCCTCCAGCTGTTGCCCCTCCACCTCTTCAAGTTACTCCTTCTTCTGCTTCTCAACCGGGGTCGCAGGAAGAATAAATATGAGCTCTTCAAGGCTTAGATGACCCGCCGCTTCACAAGAGCAGAAAGCTGAAGAACTTGAGGAGGGTGAGAGGACCCTGGAGAAATTTATTGCTAATGATACAAAGATGATTGATCTTATCACTTGGGGCAGTGAATCTTCTTCAAAGAAGAGGGGAAAGCGTGGAATTTCAAAGAAGAAGAAGGGCACTTCTGCTAGCGATGAGAAAGCAGAAGAGGACCAATTTGCACCTCTTTCTCCTTCTTCCCCGACTCGTTCAGGCCGACTCAAGAAGTTAACCATTAGGCCAGGCGACGGCTCCAAAGGCGGCGGGAAGAAGAAGTAATGGGCCTGGTTTTATACTTCTTGTTTTGCCTTTTTGCTTTTTGCTTGTATTTAAAGACTTGTATTGACCGGAGATTGTGCGGGTACCGGCCCCCGCTTCTTGAAACCCACACATGTATACAAATATTTTATAATATGGAATAGAATGACTCTTTTTACTTGTATAATCTTTTGTCTGTATTTGTAAATGCATTTATTCTTTATTTCCACACAAGTCTCTTTATTTTTCTTGTATGATATTGCAGTGAGCTCGAGGTATGTTGCTTGAGCGTTGCTTTTATCAATGCAGCTATATTATACTACCCCCATATCACGGCTCATTGCAATCTTCTCCGTTTTGGAAAAACTTGTACTCTATATTTGGAGAATAATTCTTCCATTTTGAGGAAATATTATTCTGCATTAGTAGAGTGTGCCTTGTATTGGAGAAGTTTTCTCTTTTTTTAGAAAAAGTTTTTATACTTCAACTTTCGAAGATGATCACTTTTACTTTTGATAAGTGGATTCCCCTATGCGGTGAAGAGGACCTCCGAAGAGGGCTTTGATTTGTTTGCCAAAAAGTTATATCTCATTGCTAAGTGGATCCACGGAGTAGACGCAAGCTACCTAACTGGATGTTTGTTTACACAAGCGATCACAATTAACTAGCGAGGGCCTGCAACCTTCACTTCGGGAAGGTGCCCCTTCGGTGGTTCTACTAATGACTTTTTCAAGAGATACATTTCATGTTTGGGCGTGCCTTGTTGGAGGGCTTTCTTTGGCACTTCTCCCTTGAGAGTATAGTGTGCCTCCTAAGAGGGCTTTTTGTTTGTGCCTCCGAAGAGGGCTTTTTGTTTGTGCCTCCAAAGAGGGCTTTTTTGTTTGTGCCTCCGAAGAGGGCTTTTTTGTTTGCCTGAAAGTTACTTCTCACAGTTAAATGGATCCACGGGGTGGACGCAAGCTACCTAATTGGATGTTCGTTTGTACGGACGATCACAATTCGTTAGCAAGGGCCCGGTGCCTTCATCTTGGGAAGGTGGCCCTTTGGTGGTTCCACCAACCTTTTTATTGAGAGAAGCATTTCAATTTTCGGCGTGCCTCATTAGAAGGCTTTATTTGGCACTTCTCCCTTGAGAGTAGAAGTGTGCCTCCGAAGAGGGCTTTTTTTATTTCGCTTGCCAGGAAGGTTGCATCTCACAGTTAAGTGGACCCACGGAGCAGACGCGAGCTACCTAACCAGATGTTTGTTTGCACAAACAATCACAATTAACTAGCAAGGGCCTGGTTCCTTCACTTCGGGAAGGTGCCCTTTTAGTGGTTCCACCAACCTTTTTGGTTGAGAGACAAGATTCCATTTTGGCTGTTTTTTGTCCGCTTGCCCATGTCTTTTCACCATCTGCCCCTCAACGATTCCTCGTTATCATTTCCAAGCACATGTTCCTTCCTTTTGCAAGTTGTTTGTTTTTTCTTTCTTTTCCAGAGAAGTGTATTTCATTGTTAAGTGAATCCGTGGGGCAGACGCAAGCTACCTAACTGGATCTTTGTTTGCACAAACGATCTCAATTAACTAGCGAAGGCCTGGAAGCTTCACTTTGGGAAGGTCCCCCTTCGGTGGAATCACTAACTGTTTGTGAGAAGCACTTCTTATGTAGGAATTGAATCTGGAATTTTTATGGCTTGGCATTTGTTTGTTGAGTGGTTTGTAGGAATCGCTTGGCCTTGTGATGTGTTGAATAGGTAAGCTTTGCTTTGATAGCCTGCAATATCAAATTGACATTGTAGCAATATATTTAAGATATTTGCACATCGAAATGAGACAGGCATTTTATAGTAGTAGAGAACACAAGATTTATTGTAAAATCGGTGTGAATTAATACAAGAATGATACATCAATAACCATTTTACAAATTCAAGCATAGCTTCTAAGTAAAATATGGACGCAAGTGATTGTTGTTCCAGGCTCTTGAAATTGGATCTCCTTCGACAGTTGTGAGCTTGAAAGTGCCATCGAGAAGTTTTTTGCCTATGACGTAAGGCCTTTTCCAGTTTGGCCTAAACATTCATGTTGCTGTCATGACCCTTTTCAAGACTAGATCCCAATTTCAAAGCTGCGTTGGCGAACTTTAGAATTGAAGTGCCTGGCTGTCCTTTGCTGATGGACTGCAACTCTGAGCTCAGACTCTTTCCTTCTTTCATCAAGCAAGTCAAGTGCTTTAAGTTGTAGCTTTTCATTTTCAGCTTGGTTGAAATGAATTATCCTGTGTGAGGGGACCTCTATTTCCACTGGATCACTGCTTCTGATCCATATGCAAATGAGAATGGAGTATGCTCAGTCGCAGTCTTGTGGGTAGTTCTGTATGCCCAAAGTGCTCGTGGCAGCTTATCGACCCAACCACCTTTTTCTTTTTCCAGCTGTTTTTTGATGGTTGATTTGATAATTTTGTTCACTGCTTCCATTATCCCGTTTTCCTGCGGATGAGCCACTGTTGAGAAGCTTTTTTGGATCTTTAATCGCCTGCAAAAGTCCCGAAATTCTTCGCTTTCGACTTGGGTACCGTTGTCTGTGATTATCTTCTGAGGCACACCATACCTGCAAATGATATTCTTAGTCACAAAGTTTATCATCTTTTTAGAGGTAATAGTAGCCAATGGTTCAGATTCAGCCCATTTAGTGAAATAATCAACGGCCACAACAGCATATTTGATTCCAGACTTGGCAATCGGCAAAGGCCCAAAGAGATCTATTCCCCAAATGGTGAATGGCCATGGACTGACCATTTGTGTTAGCTCGGTGGAAGGTGCTCTTGGGATTTTTGCAAATCTCTAGCATCTGTCACACTTTCGGGAGTAGCTAGCAGCATCTCGATTAATATCTGGCCAAAAATACCCATAGTGGAGAACTTTCTTTGCTAGAGTTTGGCCACCTGAATGATCCCCACACTCTCCTCCATGCACCTCAGCTAAAATTGTCTTAGCCTCTTCCTTGGTTACACATTGGAGTAATGGCATCGAGAATCCTCGTTGTACAACCGGCCGTCTTGAGTTACATATCTCGGGGCTTTTCTTAACAGCTTCTGGCGCTCTTTTGAGTTTTCTAGCAGGGAGCCGTTGAGTAGATATTCCTTGATCGGGGTCATCCACGACTCCTACTCTTGAGATACAGCCATAATCCAGTCAATATCCATCTCATCAGTACTTGGAGCTGGCAAGACTTCCACAGGGATCAATCCCAGTAATTGAGCTTCGCCAGAGCTTGAATACTCTACGAGAGAATCTGCCTTCGTGTTCTCTTCCTGGGGTATATGGCTTATTGTATAATGATCAAAATCATCAAGAAGCTCTCAGGCCTTTGACAAGTAAGCAGGCATATTTCCTCCTTTAGTTTGAAACTCTTTCTTGACTTGACATACAATAAGCAGGGAATCACTGAAGATCTGCAATACTTTGATGTTCAGTTCTTTAGCAATCTTTAAGCCGGTAATAAGAGCTTCATATTCTGCTTCATTATTTGTCGACGGAAATTCTAATCTCAATGCATAGCACAATGACCCCCCTTCGGGGGTTTCAAGCACAACCCCAGCTCTGAAACAATAGTCGTTTCTTGCACCATCAACATATAATTTCCATCGGATCGGGATGTCATCAGTCACCTCTTCCTCACTGTCACCTTTATCTGTGTATTCTGCAATGAAATCTGCTAAAGCTTGTCCATTGATTGCTCTTCGGGGATGGTAGGTGATATCGTATTGGCTGAGTTCAATATTCCACTTCAAAAGACGACCCGAAGTTTCAGGGCGAAATAGGACTTGCTTTAGAGGTTGATCAGTGCGGACTTTAATAGGATAAGCTTGGAAATATGGCCTCAACTTTCTGGATGCAATCAACAGATGATAGGAGAGCTTTTCCAGCTTTGAATAATTCACTTCTACCCCAGTGAATCTTTTACTGATGTAATAAACCGGGCGCTGAACTTTTGCGTCTTCCCGTACTAGTGCTGCACTGAGAGCATGAGATAAAACCGCTAAATATATGAAAAGATCTTCATCATTGCTGGGCTTAGAAAATATTGGAGGCGTTTCCATGTGACGAATCAGTTCATCAAAAGCTTTCTGACATTCAGAATTCCATTCAAAGTTTTTTTTCCTTTCTTCAGAGTGTCAAAGAATGGAATACATTTATCAATGGCCCTGGAAATAAACTGACTCAAAGCAGCGACTTTCCCGTTGAGGCTTTGCGATTCCTTTTTTGTCCTAGGGGCTTTGACTTCTCTTAAAGCAGTAATCTGAGCAGGATTAGCTTCGATGCCCCTAGCACTCACAATGAAACCCAAGAATTTTTCGTACTTTACCCCGAATGAACATTTCAGAGGATTTAGCTTCATCCCATACTTTTGGAGGACCGCGAACATTTCTGCCAAATGATCCATGTGGTCTATTGCCTTCTTCGATTTTACCAACATATCATCAACATATACTTCCATAGTCTTGCCAATCAGGGGTTTGAACATGGCATTAACAAGTCTTTGATGAGTTGCCCCCGCGTTCTTTAGTCCAAAGGGCATGACTTTATAGCAGTAAAGACAACATCAGTGATGAAGCTCCTGTCCTCCCAATCTGGTTCATGCATCATGATTTGATTATATCCTGGGTAGGCATCCATAAAAGACAATAATTCATGCCCGGCTATTCCATCCACCAACTGATCAATCTTGGGTAACGGAAAACAGTCCTTGGGGCATGCTTTGTTCAAGTCTGAAAATTCGATGCATACTCTCCACTATCCATTTTCTTTTTTAACGAACACCGAATTAGAAACCCAATTCGGATAAATGGATTCTCTGGTGAAGCCATTTTTCATGAGCCGGTCTACTTCTTCTTTTTATATTGTCGACCTTTCAGGACCCTGGGTTCTTCTTTTCTGCTTTACGGGTGTGAATTTTGGATCAATATTCAAAGCATGCACTACGATCTTTGGAGATATTCTACAGATGTCGGCATGACCCCAAGCGAATACATCCAGGTTTGCTTCCAAGAATGATATCAATATTTTCTGAACCGTCAAACCGAGTTGTGAACCCACATTCAGCACCTTGTTTGGATCATTCAGGTCAACAGGTATTGGCACCGTTACTTCCACCGGCACCACTCTACTCTCCCCTGCACTGGTTTTTCTGGAATCAATCTCTTTTCGTGCACCACTATGCTCACCAGTGCAGGGTCCACCCCGTAATTGCTACAAGGTGGGCTCTTTGATGCGGAGAGGAGCTGCTGCACCCTTACCCATTTCTCTCTTCTTTGCCTCCCATAACTCTATGAGATAGCATTCTCGCCCGGCATTTTGGTCCACCTTCACAACATCGACGCCATTATCAGTGGGGAACTTCATAGTCAGGCACCATGGGGCGAGAATGGCCTTGAATGCGGCAAGAGCCGGTCGACCCAAGAAGGCATTGTAAGCGGAGAATTCATCAACAATCACAAAAGTTTTTTTTGGATCACCTTCTTTTCCCCTTCTCCAAGTTCTACAAACAAGTCAATAGTCCCTATAGGCTGCTTTGGTTCTCCAGTGAGCCCAATAATTGAGGAAGCTTGGACATCAGCTATGGGAATTTTCATCTGATCAAATGTCTTTCTGAAGAGGGCATTGCAAGAGGCGCCGCAGTCAACAAGCACCCTTCTTACAATGGCTGGTCTGATGCCTGCAGATATCACCAAGGTATCCATGGTGGGAGCCTCAACACATAACAGAGTCTCTAGCCCGGGATATGATGTCATCGTTAAAAGTTATTTGCTGTTTTAAAGATGCAGCATCTTCCAAGACAAAAACATTTTCTTCCACCGAGGCATATCTCAAAGCGTGAGCATATCTCTCCATCTCACCCCAACTTCTGCCCGCTGGGTGAGGACCCCCTGTGATAACATTAATGATAGGCCTCTCAGATTCATGCGCCGTAGTCCTCTCACCTGAGCCGGATTGATGAGCAGGAACTTGTTGCCCCTGAGTAGATGAGGTCGGGTCACTTCTGTTTCTCTCACATATTGTTGTAGTTTTTCTGCCTCAAAAGCTCTTCAATCAAATTCTTTAAATGGCGACATTCATTAGTGTCATGGCCAGGTTGATTGTGGAACCGACAGAATTTCCCATTATGCACAACATTTTTCCCAAGCTTCATCTCAAGTGGTTTGGGGTATTCAACAACATCCTTGGTTGCGAAAAAGATGTTTTCTGGAGTATCAGTTAAGGGAGTAAAATCAGAAGGTTTAAAACGGTGAGCTTTCTTCGCATCTTTCTACTTTTTTCCACCGTTATTCTCCCTCTTCTGGCCACCAGATTTCTTTTTGTTAGAAGCAACATTGTTATTCTCAACTTCAGTCACGACTACTTTTGCTGGCGCGGGAAGGCTTTCTAAGCGCATAAATTCATCGGCCTTCTTGTAGAACTTCTCAAGTGAATTTGGCTCTTTCATCTTTAGCCATTTTCCGAATTCACTTGATTTGTCAATAGCTCACATCAAGTAAGTCAGAATCATCTGAGGCTCTGCATTATCAACTTCGGTCAAGGCTATATTAAAGCAGTTTAAGAAAGATTTGATAGACTCTCTGGGGCTTTGTTCGAGGCTGGATAGTGACGTTATGTCCTTGGCCTTCGAAGCATATAACCTGAATTGATCTTTAAATTTCCAAGTTAGGTGGGAGAACTGATCCACGGATCAAACTGGCAGCTTCGTAAACCAAAGCAGGGCCACTCCCTCCAAGTACTCAGGAAAGTATCTACACTTGATCTCATCTTTTGCTCTGGCACCTGTCATATGCCAGTCATACTTGTATAAGAACTGGTTAGGATCGCTTGTCCCCCGATAAGCTAGAATAGTGGGGGGAACAAACTTCTTTGGAAATTCAGCTTTCAGAATTCTTTCAGTAAAAGGAGTCTTTCTTGGAGCAAACCCCCAGTCACTTTCATTTTCCTCCCTTTGCATGCTCTCCTTCATAATTTGTCGAATCATTCCCGAGAGGTACTCCTCATCGTTTAGAGGCCCCATGGGACAGACGTCAGCTACTTTTTCGAAAGTTTGCTTGAACAAACGTTCACGAAGAGTTGGCTGCAGCCTTGAACCTTCAGCTTGGGGAGGTGCCCCTTCGGCAATGCCAGCTGCCCTTTGAGGAACACTTTTCCCTTGGGAATCATGAACATCTTCAGCAAAGGTTTCTTCATTATTTTTTGGTTGTTGGTTAACTCCAAGCAAAGCATTCAACCTGTTTAACATCAAAGTGTTCTTGGCTTCCATTTGTTGATACAACCCAGACACTACAGCATCCAATTCCTCCCTTGTGATTCCAACACTAGGAGCCACTTGATTTGAAGTGGGAGAAGTGGCGGTGTTGTCATAAGCATTTCCAGATCTAGTAGATCTACTTTTTCTCCCAAAGCCATAATTTCTGATAGACTTCTGGTTCTTAGGGAGAGTCTTTCAACAAATCTTTGTGAAGCAATGATGAGAGCACTTCTGAGTTCAATTCTCAATGAAAGCACCAAAAAATGTTAACGCTAAAAATGTACGCTAACACCCCAGTGTGAGTTGTGATAAAGCGAAAGCACCACCAGTTGGTACGGAAACTAAAAGCAAGTAGAAAATAGCAGAAAAATAGTAAGGAGACAACAATTTTTATAGTGGTTCGGCTCAAAGTCAAGCCTACATCCACTTAATCTCTTTTATTATCGACTTGATTACAAGTTTTACAATGATTCTTCCATTACAACACCACTAAGACAAGTAGTTAGAACTTCTATGCAGAAAAGCTCTTTGAATTCATGTGAACGAACTTGATCTTTTCTCAAGGTTCCTTGAAGTGTCTTTGGCGTTTGAAGTGTTGTAGAAGTCGTGAATACAGCGAAGTCTCGGTCTTCTAGAAATTCTCCAGAAAAATCCCCCGTTCAATGTGGAGTAGGCGGGCTATTTATAGGGGAGTCTCGAAGTTAGGTCGTGTGGTCGTGAGCGACCTAGGGAGTTGCGACCTAAGAGTGATCCCGAGGTTGCATAAGTCGTTAGCGACTTAATGGAGCCATCCTAGACGAGATATATGCTATGAGAAACTTAGCTTGTGTAGCACAAGAGTTATCTCGGCTTGCTTAGGTCGTAAGCGACCTAATGGAAGAGGCAGTGCGCATGCGGCTTAACCCTGAAGCTTTCTAGGTTGTTAGGTAACTCTTTCCTTGACTCGTTAGGTCGTTAGGTCGTTGAGTCGTGCCATGTTGAGCCGCTCTATGCTTTAGGTCATTAGGCCATTTATTCCTTAGATAGTTAAGTCGCTTATTCTCTTAGGTCTTTGAGTCGTGTAAGTCACTAGGTCGTGAATAAGAGAGGTGTTAACAATTGGGCAATTGGTACATAGTGAATTGAAAATAGGCGAAAGGTACAAGGTCAAAACCATGGGTTTCGAAGGGGTTGAGGCCTTACTTTGTTTTTAAATGAAAATGCGCCTACTTTCTTTCGACCAAGATGCTTTTAACTTGTTTAGGTTTCGACCATGTCAAATCGTTTAAAAGGAAATGGTTCAATTGGGTTGCACCTTTTTTTAAATGAAAGCTTTCGACTAAGTCGAAACACCTAGCTGCCACCTTTTTACTTTTGAAGGGATGGTTTCGACACCACCATTTCTTTACTAAGGAAATGCTTTCGAAAGAATGTCTTTCGACTTAAATGGTTTAATGACACTTTTGTTCGATTGAAGTATAACCCAAATTGATTTCGAAAGAGATGAGTTAAATGATCTCGAAAAGTGCTTTTCCACATGCTTAAATCTGAACTCGAGTGCTTTCGAAAGGTTTGGATTTAATGCTTCTGAAGGGTTTTAAAAGAGGTTTCGAAGGGTAGTTCCCTAATGGTTTTGGAAGGAGTCGAAAGGTATAATTTTTCTGATGGTTTCGAAAGGCAAGGCGAACGATGTCTAAGTTTTAAACGCTTTCGAAAGGAAGGATTTCCGAAGCTTTTGAAAGGGTTTGAGAGTGGTTTCGAAAGGGGTACTTTCAATTATTTCGAATGGGGTACTTTCAATCGATTTGAAGTGGGGACTTTCAAAGGTTTAAGTGTTTTCATCAACTAATATTTGAGTAAAGTGTGTGTGTGTGTCTATATATATATATATATATATATATATATATATATATATATATATATATAAAAAACATGGCAAGGTGATTTTGAGTAAAGCGTAGAGATAATGTGACGACCGAGAATTTTAGTTATTTGAAATTGGAATATTTAATTGATATTAAATATTTAGAAGCTAATTTTTAACTTGAATTTCAAATATAATGGTTTGTTTGATAATTTAATTATTGAATTCAAAAATTGAGAATTGGTTAAAACATTTAATCTTGAGTTTTAAGCTTGTTAAAAATAATTTAACGGCTTAGAAAATATATAATGATAATAATAAAGATAATAAAACTTTTTAAAATGAATTTAAAAGTGATTTATTCAATTTTAAAAATAACTTGTTTAAATTGGCGAGTAAAAATAGCCTTCCAAGGCACAGTCTCGGATTTCGACGAAACCCATTCCATTAGGTCCGTAATAATGTAATACTATTGGATTTCAAATTTCGTAACTTTTGGAGTTATCATCTGATCGTACGAGATATAAACGCGTTGAAATTAATATGGAAAATTCAATATATTAATTGGGTCCATGTGACGACCGGGATTTTTCGCGCTCGAAAATCGACATCCATACTTTACATCGTACTCGAATGTCGTAGATTCGACCGTTCAAATCCGAGTCGCCGGAGCTTATAACAACATTAAGTAAACAACACTGCGGAAAAGAAGAATAATACATTGATATACGACACAGATACAATATCTGCTACAACAGAGTGATACAATGAATATCAATATACATTAGAGATATGATACAAGAAATAGCAACGGAAATGGAAAATAGATAACATCTAGCAGCGGAACAATATAACTCTAAGATAGTCTTCAAAAGAGAACTCCAAAAATGCGACTCCATTTCCAAGAACCAATCCAATAATAGCTCGAACTCCCAATAACGATGCACCAAGATAAGCAAGACTGGTGTGATCCAAAGACTGAACTAACTCCAGATAATCCACTACATCTGACTATCTAAAAAACCCAACTCTAGACTGTTCGTGTAGAAAATAATGAGCACCCAGAGTTTAGGAAAGAAACAATAAACTCCGGATCAGTCGTGGGACTGGTGTGAGCGACAAAAATAGTTCATCTTTTAAAACAATCAACAAAAGATTTTAAAGTCAATTCGCAATGCTTTTTGAAAATGTAACTACCATAAGACCTTCCACCACACACACAATGCAAACGCAGACTTGGAGGAGATTTCTTCTTATGTTAGTCAAAGATGCTTACTACGCAAAATCAAATCATTTGAATTTATTATTATTAGTGCATAGTGTAGTAAAACATTTCGAAAGTAGAATATAAATCTTACCCAGCATAGGTACCATTATATTATGCCCGCTATAGCTACCTCCTGAGGAGGTAGGTTCTACAACTAATACCGTACAAGGATTCGTATTGTTTCTTTGGATTTCCAACAAATGGTCAGGCCAAGGAACTTTCCATTGCCACATGAGAACGCCTCTAGAAGGACGTCCCCGAGAACCTAACTGGATCTCTGCCAACACAAGGCCGGGTTACCCCTAACTGGGTAACTACTAACACGAGTATGCCATCTCCCGGTTGTAAATAACCTTTAACCGGGCCCCAGCGACAAATCACAAAGTAATATATATATATATATATATATATATATATATATATATATATATCTGCGATATCAACATAAGTTAAGTATCTGGGCTCCATACCATGATACCACTTCTATCCAGAAGGAAATGCACATACCCTAAGGGGTGCTACCCCCAATAACCTTGCCGCATCTTTTCTGTTTCGACCATTTCGGGGTGTGAGGTCCGACGAAGTCTCGTCCACAAAGCCACGCTTTGGTACAAAGCCATGCTTTGGGTCAACAAATGATCAAAGTAATGATCACAAAGATAAATGATCAAACAAATGATCATATCACAAATGATCAAACAATGATCATTTCACAGCAATACTCAGCATGTCACATTACCAAGTTGGGAATATATCGCTGATAACCATCAACTACATAACCTCTGAGCTCGTACGTCTCAGAGAAGGGTGTTAAGCTAACAGAATAAATTCTCCGCCACCAACAGAAATATATTTGAAAGAAATCGGCTTTATACCTCAACTTGTAATGTTAGACATACAATCCATACAAGTCTATTCCGGGTTCGAACAGAACCGAAGGCACTTCAAAAGAAGTCCTTGCAATCCGGATATTCAATAATCGCGTTCGGACTTCCCATCACATATAGAGTCTCTATATCGGGGACCAGTCGATGCAAAGACATTCGACGAGTTGTCCTTTTGCTTTTGAAAATATCCGGTCTTCATCACCAGTCTTCAAATACTATCCATAACGACATATCACATATTCGGAATGGGATATATGACAAAAAGGTCCTCTCCCGGCTAAACCGAACAGTGAGCGCAGTATTTCAAAAACATATGGATATTGGGATTTCAATTAAGTCACAACTTAAAACCCAAAAACTTTCCTTTTCAAATGGTTTAAACCAATTACCATTTTAAATCTTTATATTACAAAAAGATTTATTTCACAAAGATCAACTCATAGACTTCAAAACAATTTCCATTCCAATTGGATTAACTCGTTAAATCTTTAAATCAAAGATTTAACTTATAGCTTTCAAATCGTTTTCATAACTTGGAAATTATCTTCATTTTCAAACTTGAAATTCTTTTTAACACAAATTGGACGTTCATTTCTTATGTGAAAGCTTTTATTATTTGAAAACAAACAGTTTTCGTTTCAGAAAAATTCAATTATATTTACACGAGTTAAAGCCCTTGAATTTAAATTCAAATTCCCAAATCAATACATTTAAAGTAGTTTAACCCATATATAACTGGTATAACATTTTTTATCCTTGGTTTCAAATCCTAGAATTCAATTTCAAATCTTGTATTTAAGTTTAAATCAAATTATTTAAACTTCATACTTTACCAAGTTATTCAAAATAAATCTCATCTTTGAAGTTCCATTTCAAAAGCTTTTCACTTCAAACCCAATCCATTTTCAAAACATTTGAATTTAAAAATTCAAATACAAAACTATTTTCAAAAATCTGTAACTTAATCGATTTCCTTGTGAAATCCATATTGGTGTGTGTATAAGTGTGGTCCAGGGGTTTAACACAATAGTGCAATATCATTCAATCATAGATCAAAACACAAAATATAGTTGATAAGCGATATAAACTATAATGCTTATCGTCCATTCAAAGATTCACAGATAATATAACAATGTAAATGAATGGATAAATTATACACAGTCACAAAACAAGATATCACAGATCAGATAGGACAATCAATTTAAGGCATTTCATACAATACAATCATTCATAAGCATTCAATAAACATTTGTAAGCAGGATTAATTAATTGTTTAATCCTAACTAATTCAATTCATTTCCAATTTAATTAATTACTTTTGAATTTATTATTCAATTCAGATTTATTAATTCCAAATCATTTGATATAAATTAATTTATCAAACACTTTAATTAATTAAATTATTCTTAATCAATCATATTAATTAAATTGACTCTTGAACCAATTATATAATTAATTAACTTCTTAATTAATTATTACAAGAAATTTACTCTTTAATTACTTACCACTAAGCAATCATCTCATAATAACAAATCATGAATTACCAATTTATCTTTATCATTAATTTAATCAAAGTATTCAATTTAATTACAATTAGTAATTAACCCCTTAATTGCTTTTATTAAGTAATTAACAATTTACAATTGATTATCTTAATTAATTAATCTAATAAATCATCAAAATTAATCACATTAATTTAATTACATAATAATTCCTAGTTAATTATCTTCATTAACTAATAAAATTTCTTAATTACTTTTAAATTAATCTCTAATTATAAATTAATCTAAATCATTAATTTATAAACTCGATAAATAAATCATTCCTTAATTATCTTATTAATTGAATCATTTAATACCTTAATTATCTCTAAGGTAATTTATTTCTTTATTAATGATTAAATAAATATTAATGTGTAGAACATTACCCTTTTTAAATTTAAATTTAAATCACATTTTGAATATAAGATTCAAAATGATTTACCATTTAGAACTTTAACCAAATTTAAATTGAATTTAAACTTGTTTAAAACACCTTCAGATCTAAAACTGAATTTATTTCAACTTGTATTTAAATTTCACTTTTAGTCCAGGTTTTAAAATCTCGATTTAAACTTAAGTTTAAATCTTACTTAATTTAACAAGCCCAGACTTGAATTTAAACAGAAGAACAGGCTTCTGTTTTTAAAATGCTTGGAACAAACAAACTCGAGACAGTACACTACTTCGAGTCGCCTACCTCTTTACTTCGAGAGATACCCGAGGACCTCACTAACATCACAGCCAGCACCTAATCTCAACCCCACCTGTGCACCTGCACACACACGATCGCCGACGCCGACCATCAACGGCCATCTCTGCAAGTCACAAACCAAACTCGCAACCCATCCCAAACATCTGGACCCCCCAGTTATCTCGAAATCAAATTCGAGGAGCTCAACCCAAAACCTGGCAACACAGAAATTCTACTGCCTCCAACCTGTCAACATCGCCTCGTCCACGCCGTGCCGACCATCTGCGAGCTTCCACCTCTGGCCTCGACTTCGACATCACCCAAACTTCTACCGCCCGAAGTATCAAAACACTCGATCCATCATTGAAGCCGAGGTGATCAAATTTCCATCATAGCTAAAAAACTAGGTTTACAGATTTTAAATCCAAATCCCAAAATCCACATAGCTTAAATCCTTGATCCAATATTTTTCCTAGCTTTAATGATCACTCCTCTAACCACCGAACCAATTCCGACCTCCCCAGGTTCAAAGAACTGCAGATATACCTAAAAATCCCATTTCTGTTCAACACAGAAATGCACATTCCACTCTCCACTAAAAATTCCCATTTTAGTTTTAAAAATCAAATTTTGATTTATGCAATTGATTCATGATCCTGACATTATAAATTTTGACCATTAAATTTTGTTCATTTCACACTTTATTTACTGCTTTATGTAAACAGAGTCTATCCATATAAATTTTGATCTAATTATACTTTTAAATTTTGAATCCATAGAATAACAGATACCTTTTGTCTATACTTAAGATTTTATACATACTTGTTAAAGAGAAATTTGATTTATTGATCAGGGTTGGATCTGTGAATTTTAAACAGACAGGGTAAATCTGTAACAAACAAGCATCTCAATATTCATATATACATACATACATCCTCACATTGATAACAGATCATAAGCAACATGTATACAAAGCAATCATCAAGTTATGGACCGTTATTTCTATTTTTAGAAGTTAAGTTACTCACAGATTCAAGAAGATGAACAAAGCTTGCTTTGTTGTTTAGATTTGCTTGCAGTTTTGAAACAGGCTTGTAAAACAAAATAAGCTAAAACCCCTTCTTTGATTCTTCTGGTTTTGCATTTGATTTGAGGTTTGTTTTAGTAGAAGTTTTGTTTCAGATTTTAAAATGATGCTTGCTTCATATTTTTCTTAGTTTTGAATGGACGAGCTGAGACAGATGATGATATATGCAAAGTGAGTTTACAGGGTGACCATACTCTTGTTTGTACAATAGTGTATATTTTCCTTGAATGGAGGCTGATAGAAAATATGTAATGGTGACTGGTACGATCTGATATGCTATAGGTATGTTTTATTTATTGTTAAGTACTTTATGTTTTTACTTAAATATATTTGGTGTACTAAGGTGTAACAACCCGCATAGTTAACGATTATATATTTAAATGTTTTATTTGAATATAGCGTCGTTAGTCGGATTTTTGGTCTGAAATGTTACTTTCTGCAAATGGCCGAATTGGAACTCGAAACTACCTCCATTGGTTCCAAAATGGCGTTTACGATCTTTTTGAGTATAATCTTTGATATGTTTGGAGTTTGTGAAATTTTGACCCTTTTTCTATTGAGTTTTGGGTTTGGGTTCAGCCCACTAGTTAACTAATACCCTAACCCAACTCCTTCTCTTCATTCATCCTCATTTCATTTCATTTCTTAAGCTAGAACTGAAAATGGTGGAAGGGAAGAGGAAATAGGAATTGCAAGCCCTAGTTTCACCCTCCAACTTGATTTCTTGCTCCAAAATCAAAGAGAATCCATTGGTAAGCTCTCATTCATCTTCTCCAACTCTTCTCCTCTTCAATTTCAGAAAATTTCCTAAACCTAAATTGGGAAATATGTGTTTTATTCTTAGATTGAAGCTTGTTGAGTTGAAGTAGTGTTTGGTTGGTCTTCTCCTTGTTATTGAGCTCCATCTTCTTGTTTTTGGGTTAAAGGTGAGTTTTGAACTCACATCTACTTCTCTTGATTTCATTGATGTTGGGTATGAATTCCTAGCACTTGTTCATATGCACTTGCTTTTGGTTTGGATTGAATTGGTGAATACCCAAATTTTTAGTGTTTTGGGTTCAATTCTTTAGAGATCCTAACTTTGATGTTTTGATCATGTTTTGGTGACGCATTGAAGTGCTTATAGGGCCGGGTAGCCGCTAGGCGTAAACCCCTAGCGTCCGTGCTCGTCCGGTTGAAAGTTGGGAGAGTTTGCACTTCATCTGTTATAAGTAGGAAATGCAGGAAATTGGGTTCGGTCGACTGGATTCTCTGTTCAGTCGACTGAGCTGAAGCCTGAAATTTTTCTGGACAATTTTCAGTCGACTGAACAGGGATTTCAGTCGACTGACCTGCTCCTGTTTTCCTGTTTTGCCTATTTATGTTCGTTTTGATTGGTTTTTCGGATTTTATCGATTCATGTTGGTTCTTAGTAGTTGTTACTGCCTCTTTGACTTTGATAACTTATTTTTGACTTCATCCATGGGTTTTAATAAAATAATCTTTCTAATCATATTAAAGCTCGTTTCTCCAATTTATAAATTCTATTTAAACACACGCACAATTTCGCACTTTGAGCGAAGTGGAAGGGTGATTAAATGGTTGGGCAAAACACGGACCATGAATTTGTGCGTTTATCTTTCCGATTAATCCCCGGCCTATTCAATTGATCATTTTGACCTTCAGGTTTGGTTTACTGAGGATATGAGGTGAACTTTGTACTGCTTCGAGTGTGAAATTAACTAATGGATAGTAAACCGTTTAGTGCGAACGGGTGGTTATGGAACTCACGTTACCACTTTTCGGATTCCTTTCTGGGAGTTTGTGACACATGCTGCCTTTGGGATAGTGTCTTCGGACTGTCTCCTCTGGCTTGTTGCCTTTAATATCTCTTTTGGAGTTGGTCCTTTGCCCTGACTCGAAAGATATTTGGGGTTGTCGGTTACCTTTAGTATTGCTTTCGGAGTGGTTTCTTCACCACCGCTCAAGAGATATTGGAGTGGTTTCTTCACCACCGCTCAAGAGATATTGGAGTGGTTTCTTCACCACCTCTCATGATGTTTCATTTATATGTATATTCCCTAGGTATTGCTTTTCTGTATTAGTTCTTTAGAGCCACACGAAATATAGCGTTTACCTTGTGGAACTCGTATTTATCGGTATTTGTTGTTTGCCTTTATGGCTTGCTTTGGGATATTCTTATCCTTTGTTTCTATATGTTGCCGATGATATGAGGCTTGTTCTATATGATTCATCTTTCGTTAGATGATGGTGTTATCTCTTTTAGAGATATCTATTATGCTTTGTAACCTTGCAGGTTTATTGTTGTTCAGTTTATCTAACTGATTTGTTTAGCTAGACTGATCCGTGTATTTTATACTCAGGTCAGACCGAGTTGTTTCAGGTTAGGTGCTTTGGACTTAGCCTATTTTGCTTCCGCATGGATTATTCAGCTTGTTCCTTTTTGTCATAGCTTTTGTGTAGTCCTATGTTGTTGTAACTCTGATATATGTATTATTTTGGATTCATCTGTATAATGTGGTTTGCAATACCACTTGACGTGTATTATTCTGTATACTCTGTTATGTACCAGTATATGTGAATATGATGATCTACTGTTCTGTGATGTATATTACATTTGAATTATTATATTCTGTTCTGATAGATCCAACCACCTATGGTTTTGTTTTAAATATTCATTAGGTATGTCGACCTGCTTGGTATGACTATTGTCGATGTATTCAATAGATAATTAGAGCAAGGCTATAGATGGTCGCTCCTAACCAGCCTTATTCTCCGTGTTAGTTGACGGCATTACTCTGTAGTGTCCTTGGCTAGCGTGGGTATACAGGTGGGGCGTCACAGCGTGGTATCAGAGCTGAGTTCAGAACAAAGTATGACAAACGCAGAATAGAGCACATATTACAGTACATCAAAGTATACAAGTGATACAGACCTTTGAATCATCGTGGCTCTTTATTCCATCAAGGGTTAGATAGGATTGGGAATATGTCTAGGAATGCATTTCACTTCCGTAGTATTCCATATTGAAGTATCTACCTTGTGAATAATCTTGTTCTTATCTTACTTTCAGCGTATGGCTGGAAGAGGCAGGGGACGACGTTCGGATGCTGGGAAATCCAGTGGCACACATCCGGATGGCGTTTATATGTCTGCTGACCAGTTTTTGGAATTGTTTAGGAGCACTCAGCCTCCAGTTCCTCCTCGAGTATCTCCACCTCGCAAATCTGCCTTTGCACGCCAGTGCAGTGATTTTGCTCATCTTGGAGGGAAGCCGTTTAAAGGCTCTGAATCCGTTCTTGAAGTCCAAGCTTGGCTTCGCACGTGCGAGCGTATTTTCTCTCGCATGGATCTTTCTGACCATGATAGAGTTCTTGTAACTTCTAGCTTATTACAAGAGCGTGCTCTTGATTGGTATGAGCTTCTTGTAGCCGAGATTAATGAGTCTACTCTTTCTTAGACTCAGTTTCGGGGACGATTTGAACTCAAGTTCGTTCCTGAATCTGAAAAAGTTTTATTGATCCGTCGCTTCCTTGAGTTGAAGCAAGGGAAATCTTCTGTTTCTGAGTATATTGCATCATTCGAGGCTTTATCTCAGTATGGTCTTGAATTCATCAGCACTTCTTATAAGAAGAATTTGAAGTTTGTTTCTGGTCTTAAGAAATATCTTAAGAAATCTTTGTTGCTCCAACTTAAACTTTCTTTTGAGGAGTTGGTTGATTCGGCACTTCATCTCGAGACCGTCGAGAAGGAGTGTGATAGTGGTAATGATGTTGAGGTTTCTAAGAACCCCAACAAGAGGCCGTTTCCATTTCAGAAGTCCAGGTCTTTTCCTTCCAAGAAGAAGAAGACTGGTGGTCCTAGTTCTCAGCCTCAGTCTCCTGAACACCTTTCGTTCAAAAGTGTTTCAATTGTGGTTCTCCTGATCATATGATTCGAGCTTTCCCTAAGCCTCTCTTCTGCCGCTATTGCAAGAGGGAAGGTCATCGTAGTTCCACTTGTCCCATTGCTCCGAATAATTCTTCATCTGGCAAGTTAAATGTAGCGAATGCTTCTGGAGGTCCTTCTCAATCTAAAGGTATATCTTCATCTATTTTGGAAGGTTCTATTTTATTTTATGACCATAGTATTCGAGTTCTTTTCGATACGGGTGCATCACATTCTTTCGTATCGAAAAAGCTCGTTGATGATTTATCTTTGGATGTTTCTTGTTTGGTTACTTCTTTAAGGATTGCGAATCCTATTGGGGGATCCACGACCCTTAGTTTGCTTTGTGATGATGTTGAGATTATTTTATGTGGTTTTTCTTTTCGTGCGAATCTGCACGTTATTTCTTGTCTGGGATTTGATATGATTTTGGATATGGACTGGCTAGTAAGATATGATGCCAGGATTATTTGTTCGGAGAGAACTATATATCTTCGACATCCGGATTCGCCTACTCAGCTATCTCTTGTTCTTAGGAATGTGGATAATTCCGAAATGGCTTTATATTCTCTTGACTCGCGAGATGATGATGATATATCTCGTATTCCTGTTGCTTGTGACTTTTCTGATGTTTTTGAGCCTGTATTAGGTTTGCCACCCAAACGGGCAATTGAGTTCCGCATTGATCTCATTCCAGGCGCGCAGCCAGTTAGTCGTCCTCCCACGAGGATGTTTACAAAGGAAAATGAGGAACTCAAGAAGCAGCTTTTGGAGCTTGAGTCCAAGCAATTGATTCAGTCCAGTTTTTCTCCGTGGGGATCCGCGGTCGTCTTCGTGAAGAAGTCTAATGGAACTCTTAGGCTTTGCGTTGACTATCGCAAGCTTAACGAGTTAACCATTAGGAATAGGTATCCATTGCCTAGGATCGATGATATGTTCGATCTATTGAGTGGTGCTAAGGTCTTTTCTCAGCTTGACCTTGCCACGGTTTCATCAGTTACGAGTCGCGGAGGATAGCATACCTCTTACAGCTTTCCGCACTCGATATGGTTCTTTTGAGTGGCTCGTTATGCTGTTCGGTTTGACGAACGCTCCTGCTTTCTTTGTTGATCTCATGAATCGGGTATTCCGGGAATATCTCGATAAGTTCGTCCTTGTGTTCATTGATGATATCCTTGTTTATTCTAAGTCTGAAGCTAAGCATGCTAATCACTTGAGAATTGTCTTGAGTACCCTCCGTCATCATCAGCTTAGAGCCAAATTCTCCAAATGCCATTTTTGGGAGAATAAGGTTAAGTTCTTAGGCCATGTTGTATCTTCCGATGGCATTTCTGTCGATCCCTCAAAGATCGAAGCCATCCAGAATTGGAAGAGGCCCGAGAATGTTCATGAGATTCGTAGTTTCCTTGGATTGGCGAGTTATTATCGTCGGTTCATTATGGACTTTTCCCGTGTTGTGCTTCCTCTTACTTGCCTTACTCGGAAAGGCATTCGTTTTATTTGATCCGACAAGTGTGAAGCTTCATTTCTGTCATTAAAGGAACTTCTCACTAATGCTCCTATTCTTGTGGTTCCCGAGGGGAATCATGATCTTGTTGTCTACACCGATGCTTGTGGTAGTGGTCTCGGTGCTGTTCTTATGCAGAAGGATCGGGTAGTTGCTTATGCTTCTAGGCAACTGCGTCCGAATGAAGTTCGCTATGCCACTCATGATCTTGAGTTAGCCGCCATTGTCTTCGCCTTGAAGATTTGGCTACACTATTTATTGGGCGAGCGCTTCATTCTCTATACCGATCATAAATCCGTGAAGTATTTGTTCACTCGGAAGGAACTCAATATGAGACAACAACGTTGGCTCGAGTTTCTTACTTCCTATGACTTTGATATCCAGTATACCCCTGGTAAGGGTAATCGTGTTGCAGATGCGCTTAGTCGCAAACATTCGGCTGTTATTTCTATGATGCTTGTCGAATGGAATATTCTTGAGACTCTATCTTTTTGTGAAATTCGGGATCGAGGTTCATCTTCTGATTCTCCTATTCTATTACTTAGTTTGGGAGCTCGACCTATTTTATTGGATCGTATTGCCGATGCTCAGCGGCGTGATCCTGATTTGTTGCATTTTATTCAGCTTTGTGAGTCTGGATCTTGTGATGAGGCGTTGCAAGATTTTAGCATTGATTCTCATGGGTGTCTTCGTAAGAAGAACCGTCTTTTTGTGCCTTCTGATCTTGCACTTAGGCATGACATTCTTGATGACTATCACCGTTCTAAGTATACCATTCATCCCGGTAGTAGCAAGATGTATGCCGATATGCATTGTCTTCATTATTGGGAAGGCATGAAACGCGATGTGGCGAGTTATGTGAGTAATTGCATAACTTGTCAGCGTTTTAAGGCCGAGCATCAGCGTCCTTCGGGTCTTCTTCATCCTCTTGAGATTCCATTGTGGAAATGGGATCAGATTTCTATGGATTTCATTGACGGCCTACCTCGTTCGAGATCGGGACATTCTAGTATTTGGGTTATTGTTGATCGCCTCACTAAGTCTGCTCATTTTGTCCCTATTAAGTCTAATAGGACTGCTTCGCATTTGGCTAAGTTATATGTCAAGGCATGAGACTTCACGGTGTTCCTAGTTCTATTGTGAGTGATCGTGATCCTTTATTCACGAGTCATTTTTGGAAGAGTCTTCAGCAAGCTTTGGGAATGAAGCTTGATTTTTCTACAGCTTATCATCCGCAGTTTGATGGATAGACTGAATGGGTGAATCATATCTTGAAAGATCTTCTCCGTATTTGTATTTTTGATTTCGGTGGTAGTTGGGAGGATCACCTACCTCTTGTAGAGTTCTCCTACAACAATAGTTTTCAGTCTAGTATCGGTATGGCTCCTTTCAAAGCCTTATATGGAAGGCCATGTCGATCACCTTCTTGTTGGTTGGAATCTGGAGAGAAGCTTATTCTTGGTCCAGATTTTGTTCGTGATTCTTCCGAGAAAATTGATCTTATCCGGTTGAGAATGAAAGAGGCACAAAGTCGCCAGAAATCCTACGCGGACAACCGTAGGAAGCCTCTCGAATTCTCAATTGGTGATCTTGTTTTTATTTGTGTTTCTCCTTTGAAGGGGGTTATGCGTTTCAGTACGACTGGGAAATTGGCTCCTCGTTATATAGGACCATTTTCTATTACTGAACGTATTGGCCCTGTGGCTTATAGAGTTTCACTTCCAGCTCATTTATCTGGCATTCATGACGTGTTTCACGTCTCGCAACTTCGGAAGTGTCTACGGGAGTCGGATTCTGTTATTACTTCTCCTGATTTGCAAGAGCTTGAGATCTCACCGGACTTATCTATTGTACAGCAACCTATTCGCGTGCTTGACACGGAGGTGCGACACCTTCGGAACAAGGACGTGCCGCTCGTTAAAGTTCAATGGTCCGCTAATCCCAATGACTGTACTTGGGAAACCAGAGAGTTTGTCGAGCGATCTTATTCGGGTTTTCTTTCTTTACTTTGAAACGGTATGTCTTTTCATCTCGAGCTTATTTCCTTTTTCTTTTGAATGTTATATGTATGTAGTTGTTACAAATATCGTCTCTAGGAATTGCGGGGACGCAATTCTGTAAGGAGGGGAGATCTGTAACAACCCGCATAGTTAACGATTATATATTTAAATGTTTTATTTGAATATAGCGTCGTTAGTCGGATTTTGGGTCCGAAATGTTACTTTCTCCAAATGGCCGAATTGGAACTCGAAACTACCTCCATTGGTTCCAAAATGGCGTTTGCGATCTTTTTGAGTATAATCTTTGATATGTTTGGAGTTTGTGAAATTTTGACCCTTGTTCTATTGAGTTTTGGGTTTGGGTTCAGCCCACTAGTTAACTAATACCCTAACCCAACCCCTTCTCTTCATTCATCCTCATTTCATTTCATTTCTTAAGCTAGAACTGAAAATGGTGGAAGGGAAGAGGAAATAGGAATTGCAAGCCCTAGTTTCACCCTCCAACTTGATTTCTTGCTCCAAAATCAAAGAGAATCCATTGGTAAGCTCTCATTCATCTTCTCCAACTCTTCTCCTCTTCAATTTCAGAAAATTTCCTAAACCTAAATTGGTAAATATGTGTTTTATTCTTAGATTGAAGCTTGTTGAGTTGAAGTAGTGTTTGGTTGGTCTTCTCCTTGTTATTGAGCTCCATCTTCTTGTTTTTGGGTTAAAGGTGAGTTTTGAACTCACATCTACTTCTCTTGATTTCATTGATGTTGGGTATGAATTCCTAGCACTTGTTCATATGCACTTGCTTTTGGTTTGGATTGAATTGGTGAATACCTAAATTTTTAGTGTTTTGGGTTCAATTCTTTAGAGATCCTAACTTTGATATTTTGATCATGTTTTGGTGATGCATTGAAGTGCTTATAGGGCCGGGTAGCCGCTAGGCGTAAACCCCTAGCGTCCGTGCTCGTCCGGTTGAAAGTTGGGAGAGTTTGCACTTCATTTGTTATAAGTAGGAAATGCAGGAAATTGGGTTCAGTCGACTGGATTCTCTGTTCAGTCGACTGAGCTGAAGCCCGAAATTTTTCTGGACAATTTTCAGTCGACTGAACAGGGATTTCAGTCGACTGACCTGCTCCTGTTTTCCTGTTTTTCCTATTTATGTTCGTTTTGATTGGTTTTCCGGATTTTATCGATTCATGTTGGTTCTTAGTAGTTGTTATTGCCTCTTTGACTTTGATAACTTATTTTTGACTTCATCCATGGGTTTTTATAAAATAATCTTTCTAATCATATTAAAGCTCGTTTCTCCAATTTATAAATTCTATTTAAACACACGCACAATTTCGCACTTCGAGCGAAGTGGAAGGGTGATTAAATGGTTGGGCAAAACACGGACCATGAATCTGTGCGTTTATCTTTCCGATTAATCCCCGACCTATTCAATTGATCGTTTTGACCTTCGGGTTTGGTTTACTGAGGATATGAGGTGAACATTGTACTACTTCGAGCGTGAAATTAACTAATGGATAGTAAACCGTTTAGTGCGAACGGGTGGTTATGGGACTCACGTTACCACTTTTCGGATTCCTTTCTGGGAGTTTGTGACACATGCTGCCTTTGGGATAGTGTCTTCGGACTGTCTCCTCTGGCTTGTTGCCTTTAATATCGCTTTTGGAGTTGGTCCTTTGCCCTGACTCGAAAGATATTTGGGGTTGTCGGTTACCTTTAGTATTGCTTTCGGAGTGGTTTCTTCACCACCGCTCAAGAGATATTGGAGTGGTTTCTTCACCACCGCTCATGATGTTTCATTTATATGTATATTCCCTAGGTATCGCTTTTCTGTATTGGTTCTTTAGAGCCACACGAAATATAGCGTTTACCTTGTGGAACTCGTATTTATCGGTATTTGTTGTTTTCCTTTATGGCTTGCTTTGGGATATTCTTATCCTTTGTTTCTATATGTTGTCGATGATATGAGGCTTGTTCTATATGATTCATCTTTCGTTAAATGTTGGTGTTATCTCTTTTAGAGATATCTATTATGCTTTGTAACCTTGCAGGTTTATTGTTGTTCAGTTTATCTAACTGATTTGTTTAGCTAGACTGATCCGTGTATTTTATACTCGGGTCAGACCGAGTTGTTTCAGGTTAGGTGCTTTGGACTTAGCCTATTTTGCTTCCGCATGGATTATTCAGCTTGTTCCTTTTTGTCATAGCTTTTGTGTAGTCCTATTTTGTTGTAACTCTGATATATGTATTATTTTGGATTCATCTGTATAATGTGGTTTGCAATACCACTTGACGTGTATTATTCTGTATACTCTATTATGTACCAGTATATGTGTATATGATGATTTACTGTTCTGTGATGTATATTACATTTGAATTATTATATTCTGTTCTGATAGATCCAACCACCTATGGTTTTGTTTTAAATATTCATTGGGTATGTCGACCTGCTTGGTATGACTATTGTCGATGTATTCAATAGATAATTAGAGCAAGGCTATAGATGGTCGCTTCCAACCAGCCTTATTCTCCGTGTTAGTTGACGGCATTACTCTGTAGTGTCCTTGGCTAGCGTGGGTATAGAGGTGGGGCGTCACAGCTAAGGATCTTTTTATTTCACTGTGCAAATGTACACATATTTTCTTTTCAAGTCTTATTGCTTTGACTGGTTTACTCAGCTGATGTGAGTATGTTGTGTACTTCTTTGTCTACAAACTTATGCTATTTACAGTTTGTTTTGTTTATGTTCATGCAGTATTGTACTTTGCTTTAGTTTTGTTTTACTTTACATATTTATTTACAACTTTGTTTCTTTGTTTTGTATTTGAATGGTTTGTTTATTCTTATTTTTATTTTGCCAGGTTGACTCTTTTCTTCATGTACAAATATACTTTCTTATTTTATTTGTTTGTACTTGTTACTTGTTTCATACTTACATACCTATCATTTTGCTTATATTTTGTTTTATTAATGTGCATTGATTTTATAACATAATGTAAATTGTTTTAATTTACATTTCGCATTCATTCACTATTTTTTTATATGTGTTTATTTTCAAATATCCAATTTAATTCTCGATAAATTCCAAATTTATATTAAAATTTATATTAATTACCAATTACTTCACAATTTTATTCAGAAATGAAATTAATTGTCAATTCATACTCAATTTAAATCCGGGGTCATTACAGTCCAAAAAGCTATCTTCTTCGTATGATCGAACTATGACTCGAAACCTTGTCATTGCGTTCGGAGTAGGGGTATAATATTATAAAAGTCAAGGCATACCTCAATAGTGGTTCAAGATTTTGAATTGCGTAAATCAAGACATTTTGAAATTGAAATAAATAAATTGTCTAGTCAATTTTCTTTCAGCGGCAATTCCATCCTTTCACTGTACGTTGACCTATTCTAACATGCCAACATCTCATCCTATTTTTAAAAAAAAACTAGAATCGCTGTCGAACATTCATTCACAGTAAAAGAATAAAAGAGGAACTTCACAAAAAATATTTCTCCATTTTTAGTTGATAAAAAATCCAAAACTAGTTTGTAAATCATAGTTTTCCACAAGCTTCAATCTAATATGCAATTTAGGAGGTGCGGCCATGGTTGTCGTCGCTCGATATCGTGTACAGGGAAGCTCGAGAAAGTAGGGTTGGGGATTTTGGGGGTTTCGATCATCGAAAGGCCGAATGAAGTTTGGAGTTGGCTTCGTAGGGGTGGGGCGCACGCGTGGCGGTGATCTGGAGGGGTGCGACATAAGAAGGGAAATCACGGCATTGGCTAGGGTGTTCGATCGCGAGCAGGTCGCGATTCAGGGGGTCGTTCGAGAGTCTTGTCGAATGATCTAAGATCTAGAGGGAAGAGAGGCGGATGTGTGGGTTAACTTGCGATGGTCGTGAGTAGCCCTGGTTGTTGTCCACATGCACGGGGGTGATCAAGCATAATTGAGAGCTTCGAGCGGAATTTTTGAGAAAGGGGGAAGAAGAAGATTGTTTGGGCCGGGTTTGATTTCGAATGGGTATAGGTTTAATTTAAAAAAAAAAGTATAATAAGTAAATAGTTTATATAATTCATCGCTTTGTAAATTTCATATCTCATTTTTTCCAGGTCTGAATCCAACGCGGTCAGTCGCATTGGATTTGTATTAACGAGATCTTGGCTATCGAATATGTTTGGTTGAAAGTAGAGCTTGTTGAATTTTCAGATAAATTCAAACGCTTCAAATTTATTCGGAACCGAAACGCGAAGTGACAATAAAAATCAAAGTGAGTTAATCTCACTCAATTTTGGATTACCAATTAATTTTAAACAGTTAAAATTAATTATTTATTAGTTGGATGGTTTGATAATTATTGCTATCGGTTGAATGTAATATTATATATAGTAGTATATATTGGTTGTTTGATTGATATTCCCGCATATTTTTAAAGGATAAGAACCTATGTGCCCCCATAATAGCGGATGACCCAACATACCGCGATATCCCCCTCGAAGTGGTATTGGTATTTTTATGTCGTATTGACATCAAAAATGTTGAATTTAATTTTCATACATAGTGATATATGATCTGTTGAATAATTTATGATAGATCACGGTGTGATTTGAATTGATTAGATGTTACGGTAGCATTGACCTAGATTTTTGGTATTTTGAAATACCATAAATATAAATATTTGAATTTGAAAGGAAATTAAAAAGGGATTTTAGAAGTGAAGTATTTATATTGGATTTTGGAAAAATTAAAAGAAATTTATTTGGATAAAATAAATAGTTTGACTTTAAAATTTGTGCGTAACTATTTTGAAATATTGAAAAAGAAATTTTTGGAATAATGTGCATGAAGAATTTGAATAAAAAATTCTTAAGTGGTACTTGTTAAATATAAAAGGTTTTAAAATCGAGATTTAAAAATAGATTGGAAAAATAAAAAGGAAATATGGAAATAATTATAAAATTGGTTATATTAGATCCTCAATAAGATTTCTAAATTACATAATGGAAGTAAAATTGAGATTTGGCTATTTTTGGAATATAGTTGGGTTATTTAAGGAGCTAATTTATAAATGAAATTCAATATAAGAAAATTGATTTATAAATAGAATTTAACTAAGAAATCAAATTATAATGGATTAAAGTGATGTGAAACCCTTATAAACTGGAATTGAAGACTGAGAGATTTGTCAACAATGTTTATAAATAAGTAAAGTGATTATCATATAATAAATTGAAGGTATAAATTCACAGTAAAAATTTATAATGAGATGGGTAAATAGGGTTAAAAATAAATGATAGATTTACTTCTAAAAAAATGAAAAGGGGGATTTAGGAATTGGGACGCGAATCAAATTGGTGGTAAATCATGAGAGATTTATAAGTATCAGATTGGTTACATTGGAATCGTAAAATATATTTTATCGAGGAGACGGGTTTATTTTAAAAAAAAGAGGATTTTAAATTATTAACTGGGTAATTTAAAAAGTGTTTAAATATATTCTATAAATATTAGTTATTTAAATATTTTAAAATTGTCAAAATAGATTATAAGTTTACAAATAAGTCTTGTACATCGACTAGAATCTTATTAATATATCAGGATTGATTATTGTTTCAAAGTTATGTAATTATTTTAAATTGTTTCAAATCTATTTAATTATTAATTAAGTTAGTTTAATGAGTTGACATTAAGTTAACTATTATTTAAGAATAAACCACTATTATTATTTTTAAAAGATAAATTATTCGGTATTAATACTATTTTATATAATAACTTTTAAAAAAAAAATTGTTGAAATTAAACTTGGGAAAATTATTATAGAAATTTTATAAGTATTATTTTGAGAAAATTATTAAATAAAGTTTTTGTAAAGTAATGGTGCACTTTCATGGCGAAATCGAAGGTAGAGATTGCCTATATTTAAGTTTGGATTTCTCTGGGATAAAGACATAATCTTTGAGCTGTAAATCCATGGTTGACACCGCGTGGTGCTTCCCATATTTATTTTAAAGGGCTTTTCAAATATTTTGAAAAGAATGGTTAGTTAACGTAGTTACTCAGATAAGATAAGTACATACCTTTTAATAAAGGATTTAATTTATTAAAATTAAATAAGACTTAGTGTTTTCAGTGGAAAATAAACTCTTTGGTTGAATGATTGTTTATTTGATAGTTAAATAATCGACTATCAAATCTGGACAAAAACATAACTTTGGGAATATCTAGGAGAAACACAGGAATTATATGGTATAGTTACCATCGAAAGGTGCTATATTGTACGTATAAACTCGTCCTTTCTTCTAGGATGATGATAAGAAAATCCATCCACTGACGGTTAGAACATTATCTTTGATCTTATTTTTATCTATTTATTTCCTAAAGAACCGGGGTTGAGTTTACCGGAAATATTGAATGTTGTTTCAAAGAGACCGGGATCGGATAAATTATCCGAAAACCACTTCGATCCAACGAATACGTTTTCGACGTGAGGACAAGCGCGTGAAATTAAAGAAGGACATTGAAGTGCAAGGGCTAATCGCTACTAATCCTGAGGATGATTTCAAATCGAATGTAGTAGGAATAGTGCCTTTGCTTTAGTTTAGACCCGGAACGGACTTGCATGGATGAATGTTATCGATACATTGTCATTGGAGGACAATGAGCATTCCAAGTACAAAATTCCTTAAAAGGTAATCGTAGCCTCAAGCCTCATCAACCGGGAATGACTGAAAATCAGGGGAGATGCAGCAGGGCTAAGTGAGCTGCACCCAATTAGGGTATGTTTATCACCTTTTCTAGATACCCATTGGATATTATTACCACGATGCGCAAAAGAACTCAGAAAGGGTGGGAACACCCGGGGTGATAGCATATTCGGTCTATCTAGGTTAGCTGTAGTCCGATCTTTTGTTGTAGGGGATCCCGCTGTGGTCCTCGGTACATTTTTCTAGATATGTACTGTGACAGGTGGTACCCCAGTGCCTAGTCATTCATATGGAATACATTCTCAAATGCGTACCTTTACGGTTTTGGTTGTAGAGCCTAGTATGTTGGAATAATTAATGTAACAATTTCATCTATTTGAATAAGTATTTGTACTTAGACACTATTATAATATCAGAAGGCTTTGATATAAAATGTTTTGGTTATCGTAAGGCAAAAACTCATCATATTTATATGTGGCGTGGTCTTATGAGATACCTTTTTTTCAAAAGATTTCGATAACTTTAATAAATTCAAACTGACTGCGTTTTCTCATGCTGGTTTTTCAGATTGACTCCGGTGTTATTTTACTATAATGCTCGGGTCAGATCGGGTATTACAGATACAGGATAAGATGCTTGGAGCGTAGGAGACAAGCTGGATGACGAAGACGTATCACACGTACTTGATTATATTCCACTGTGTATTGTATGTTGTATATTCAGCATTTTTAAGGACAATTTATTATAACTGTCCGGTATTGAGTTGTAATTTGTTGTACTCTGATGACGTAATGTATAAGTAACAATTATAATTCTTTTTGTATAAAGGCATGTTAATATCTATTATATGTTGTTCCGCTGCGATTATAAAATTTTATGTTGTTATATTTCTATTTTCTTCTTTTACCTCTTCTTCTTTTCCTCTAACAATCTAGTATTTCCGGCACTTGATTGTTCGGCATGTAATACACTAGATGTATTGATGTCGATTTTCGAGGGTCGAAAATACGGGCCATCACACTTGGTAGCAGAGCTAAAGGTTAAGCGAGAATCTTGGATTTGATGGGGGTAACTCATTAGAGATAGGGTCAGTAGCACCCTATAATAAGTTTGAGTGCATTAATAGATATGAATGCGTATTTGTTAGTGAATATAAAACTGTTTTATATTGTATTGATTGATCTATTGAGTGGCTTATGGATTCTATTGATAGGATTCTTTAAACACTTGTACAGAGCAATTCGACATGGTATTTTTTTGATATGGGGTGAATGGAATAATTTTACCTAGATTTTTTTTATATATATAAAGAAATAATTTTCATAAATTATTATAGTTATACATGGTGTGCTTGGTTGTTAGGAATGATAATACTAAACTATTATCATTTTTGTGTGGTGATTGAATAAAAAGTTGACATTATAGTCAACAGTTAAGAAATAATTTCATATATAATAAAATGGAATTATATGAATGTGATTTTGTAAAGGTGATTTATAATTTGAAATTAAATGGAATTCCAGAGGAATATTTAAAGATGATATGGTTTATAAAAATGATTTAAAGGATGGAAATTTGGGAATTTAGGAATTTAATTCCCATTGGTTTTGAAATGTTTTTCAAAGTCTTGGAAAATAATCATGATATTATTTGGAGTTTTTTTTGAGTTGGAAATATTTTAAAAGGGAACTTTAAAGGAATAAAAGCACCAAACTCACTTCAGTCCCCCAAAAATGATTTTGGTGATGACTGCAGCATCATCGACATTCATTTTCGAGTTTCCAAGAGAGGAATTACTACCATTAGGATTGTTTGGTAAAACTGGATTTGGTTTTGGAATTCAAAGGTATGATTTGATATATTAGTGGAATTTTTTTATACCTATATAGGATTTCTAAAATGGTTTGAAATGTTTAATTTGGAAGTATGAGAAAATAAGATTGAACTAATAAAATCTGAAAAGCAAAATTGAAATGAATCTTACCTTAAGGTAAGCTAAATACAGTGGATAAAATTGAATGTGAAAATGAAGAATAAAATTTAACTTAAGAAGAGTTAAATGAAGTGAGTGTGATAATGGAATAAATTAGTAAAGTAAACTAATTAAATGAAGTGAATTGGAAGAAATTAGTGAATGGAATATAAATAAATTTAATAACTTAAAAAAATTGGAATTTGATGTTGGAATGGGATTAAACTTAAGTTAAATTAAGTGAATTTGAGAATTTAGCCTAAGTAGGCTAAATGAAATAACTAATAGAAAATGAATTTATTAGGATTGAAAATAAATTAGTGGATGAACTAACTAACATAATTAGTAAGTTAAATGGAATTGAAATTGGAATTGATTTGTAAATGGAGTGATTGTTGGAAATGGAATTTGCTCAAATTGAAATTAACTAATGAGGGGAACTAATAAAATTAAACTAATTAGTTAATTGAATATGGTTGATAAAATTCAATATTTTAAATTGGGAGATAGATTTAGTTAAATGGAATCGAAATTGAATTTGAATAGAAATGGATATAAAATTAAGTGGTGAAGTGGAAATAAATCTAAGAAGTTTGTATAAAATGTTATAATAGACTTAAGAAAAATGATGGTGAAATTCTTAAGTGAAAATGGTATTATAGGGATATACTAAGTAAATTGGTGAATGCGAAGTTTAAATGTGAATGATAATTGGGAATAATTGATTGTAAATGGAACGAATGTGAGAAAGCAATGAGAATATTAATTATAGATGATTCATTATAAGTAAAATGCATGTGAATAAAATAATTTGATATAGCTAAGAATCAATTGAAATAAATATGTAAGTTGTATGTATACTATTTTATTCGCATGACGATTTGACCCAGATCCGAGCACAGAATTTCGAGATCATTTGTATCTATCCGAGTTAGGATTTTCACTTGATTTTCGACGGCGAACCCTGGATACGGATTTTTGATTGATTTTGGAATTTTCTATCATGGTATATGGCTATGCAAGGAGGATAATTGTTTTCAATCAAGGAACCAGATCTGAGTTCGCACTAGAGAGTCATGTGAACGATACTAGTTCGAAAGTGAAATTGTGTGATCGAGTGAGCAATCGAATGTGATGTTGCATATGGATGTTATATGTACATCGTACGGGTTTTAATGATAAATATTAGGAATCGAAAATGCTGAATAAAATGATTTTGAATTGTAAGATTGGATATGATTACTAAGTTAGATACAGGTATTTAAAAGCAAAAAGCTAAATTGATGTCTTCAATTTTAGAAGTAAAATTTGATTGCCCAACTAAAAAATACATGTTTAAATTATTGTTTGAAATTGATATTTTATGATTGAGCCTCTTGGCTTTTGTTTTCTTTAATGATTTGACCCTGTAGTGGCGATTAGTAGTTGTTCGGATCTAGCCAGCAAAGGAGACGGACGAAATTTTTCGAAAATTTAAGGAGTTGGAAAATTTTGAAAAAAATTCTTCGTAACTAAAATTGAATTTGAGTTAGAATCTGAAGTGATTGAATAGATAATATTATTTGAAATCTATTAAAGAATCTGGAAATTAGTAAAGGTGATATTGTGTTTTCAATAAATTGATTTTGGAAAGTTGTTCAACTGATTGGTTTTGGGAAATAGTTAATGGGTTTTGAACCATTCTTCTTACCTAGCAATTTCGGGGACGAAATTCTTTCAAGGGGGGAGGAATGTAACGACCCAGAATTTTGATTATTTGAAATTGGAATATTTAATTGATTTTAAATATTTAAAATTTATTAGAAGTTAAATTTTAGCTTGAATTTTAAATATAATGGTTTATTGGATAATTTAATTATTGAACTTAAAAATTGAAAATTGGTTAAAACATTTAATCTTGAGTTTTAAGCTTGCTAAAAATAATTTAAAGGCTTACAAAATTTATATTAATAATAATGAAGATAGAAAAACTTTTTAAAATGAATTTAAAAGTGGTTTGTTCGATTTTAAAAATAACTTGTTTAAATTGACAAATAAAAATAGCCTTCCGAGAGACAGTCTCGGATTTCAACGAAACCAGTTCTATAGGATCCGTAATAATGTATTATTATCGAATTTCAAATTGCATAACTTTTGGAATTATCGTCTGATCGTATGGTATATAAATGAGTTGAAATTAATATCGAAAATTCAATATATTAATTAGGTCCAAAAAGCTATCTTCTCCATACGATCGAATTAGTACTCAAAACTTTTGTCATTGCGTTCGGAATAGGAGTATAACATTACAAACGCCTAGCGGCACGCCTTGATAGGGGTTCAAGATTTTAAGTTGTGTAAATCGAAATGTTTTGAAATTAAAGTCAATAAATTTTCCAGTCAATCTTCTTTTCAGCAGCAATTCCATCCTTTCACTGTACGTTGACCTATTCCGCCAACATCTCATCCCATTTTTAAAAAACCCAAAAGCGTTGCCGAACATTCATTCGTAGTAAAAAAAAATATTTCTCCATTTTTACTTGATAAAAAAATTTGTAAAATCATAGTTTTCCACAAGCTTCAATTTGATATGCGACTTAGGAGGGGCGCCAATAGCTATCGTCGCTCGATACCGTGTACAGGGAAGCTTGAGAAAGTAGGGTTAGGGATTTAGGGGGTTTCGATCATCAGAAGGCCGAACGAAGTTTAGAGTTGGCTTCGTAGGGGTGGGGCACACACGTAATAGTGATCTAGAGGGGTGCGACATAAGAAGGGAAATCACGACATTGGCTAGGGTGTTCGATCGCGAGCAGTTCACGATTCAAGGGCATCGTTCGAGAGTCTTGTCGAATGGTCTATAGAGGGAAGAGAGGCGGACGTGTGAGTGAACTTGTGATGGTCATAGGTTGCCCTAGTTGTTGAACAAGTGCACGGTGGTTATCGAGCAAAATTGAAAGCTTCAGGAAGCATTTTTGAAAAGGGGGGAAGAAGAAGATAGTTTGGGCTGGGTTTGATTTCGAATGGGTATGGGTTTCTATTTAAAAAAAAAAAAAAAAAAAAAAAAAGTAAATAGTTTATGTAATTTATTGTTTAATTATAAATTCCATATCTCGTTTGTTCTAGGTCCTAATCCAACACGGTCAGTCGCGCTGGGTTCGTATTAACGAGATCTTGGCTATGGAATCTGTTTGATTGAAATTAGAGCTTGCTGAATTTTCAGATAAATTCAAATGCACTCGAATTTATTTGGAACCGTGACGGAAGCAACAATAAAAATCAAAATGAGTTAATCTCACTCAATTATGGATTGATAATTAATTTTAAATAGTTGAAGTTGATTATTTATTAATTGGATGATTTGATAATTATTTTTATCTGTAAAATGTGTTATTATATATAGTAGTATATATTGGTAGTTGGGTTGATATTCCTGCATATTTTTAGCGAATGAGATCCTATGCGCTCCGCATAATGGCGGACGACCATATATACCGCGACATCCCACTCGAAGTGGGATTGGTATTTTCATGTTATATTGACATCTGTGGTAGCATGGAAACAGGTTAAAGGGATCCAAGTGGATTCCTTAAAAATGTTGAATTTAATTTTCATATATAGTGATACATGATCTGGTGAATAATTTGTGATAGATTACAGTGTGATTTGAACTGATTGGATGCAACAGTAGCATTGACCTAGATTTTTGGTATTTTGAAATATCATAAATATATATATATATATATATATATATATATATATATATATATGAGTTTGAAAGGAAATTAAAAAGGGATTTTGGAAGTGAAGTATTTATATAGGATTTTGCATAAATTAAAAGAAATTTATTTGGATAAAATAAATAGTTTGACTTTAAAATTTGTACTTAACTATTTCGGAATATTTTAAATAGAGATTTTTGGAACAATGTGAACAAAGGATTTTAATAAAAAATTCTTAAGTGGTACTTGTTAAATATAAAAGGTTTTAAAAATCGAGATTTAAAATTAGATTGGAAAAATAAAATGGAAATTTGGAAATAATTATAAAATTGGTTACATTAGATCCTCATTAAGATTTCTAAAGTACGAAATGGAAGTAAAATTGAGATTTGAATGTTTTTGGAATGTAGTTGGGTTATTTAAAGAGTTAATTTATAAATGTAATTTAATGTAAGAAAATTGAGTTATAAATAGAATTTAATTTAGAAATCAAATATAATGGATTTAAGTGATATGAAACCGTTATAAAATAGAATTGATGAATGTGAGATTTATAAACAAAGTTTACAAATAAATGGAGTGATTATCATTTAATAAATTGAAGGTACAAATTCACGGTAAGAATTTATAATGAGATGGGTGAATCGGGTTAAAAGTAAATGATAGATTTACTTCTAGAAATGTGAAAAAGGTTATTTACGGAATTGGGACGTAAATCAAATTAGTGATAAATTGTGAGAGATTTATAAGTATTAGATTGGATATATTGGAATCGAAAAATATATATTATCGAGGATAATTTTTAAAAAAAAGAGATTTTAAATTATTAACTAGGTAATTTAAAAAGTTTTTAAAAATATTCCAGAAAAATCGGTTATTTAAATATTTTAAAATTGTCAAAATAGATTATAAGTTTACAAAGAAGTCTTGTAAAGCGACTATAATCTTATTAATAAATCAGGATTAATTATTGTTTCAAAGTTATTTTAAACTGTTTAAAATCTATTTAATTATTAATTAAGTTAGCTTATAATGAGTTGATATTAAGTCAACTATTATGTAAGAATAGACTAGTATTATTATTTTTAAAAGATAAATTATTCAATATTAATATTCTTCTATATAATAACTTTTATAAAAGAGTATTTGCCGAAATTAAACTTGGGGAAATTATTGTAGAAATTTTATAAGTATTATTTTGGGAAAATTATTAAATAAGGTTTTCGGAAAGTAATGGTCTAATTTTATGGCGAAATCGAAGGTAAAGATTGCCTACAGTTAAGTTTGGATTTCTCTGGAATAGAGACGTATTCTTTGAGCTGTGAATCCATGGTTGATACGGCGTGGTGCTTTCCATATTTAATTTAAAGGGTTTTTCAAATATTTTTGAAAAGAATGGTTAGTGAACGTACTTACTCTGATAAGATAAGTACATACCTTTTGATAAAGTGATTTAATTTATTAAAATTAAATTAAATAAGATTTGGTGTTTTCTGTGTAAAATGAACTCTTTCTTTGAATGTTTGTTTATTTGATAGTTAAATAACCGACTATCAAATATGGATCCAAAATATAACTTTGGAAATATCTAGAAGAAACACGGGAATTATATGATACAGTTATCATCGGAAGGTGTTATACTGTACGTATAAACTCGTTTCGCTCTTCTAGGACGATGATAAGAAAATCCGTCCACTAACATTTAGGAGATGGTTTCCAATCTTATTTTGGTCTATTTATTTCCTAAAGAACTGGGGTTCAATTTACCGGAAATATCGAACGTTGTTTCGAAGAGACCAGGATCGGATAAGTTATCTGAAAACCACTTCGATCCAACGAATACGTTTTCGAAGTGAGGACAAAAGTGTGAAATTAATGATGGACCATTGTAGTGCAAGGGCTAATCGCTACTAATCTTGAGGATGATTCCAAAACGGATGTAGTAGGAATAGTGCCTTCAGTTTTGTTTAGATCTGAAACGGACTTGCATGGATGAATGCTATCGGTACATGTCATTGGAGGACAATGAGCATTCCAAGTATAAATTCCTTAAAAGGTAATCGTAGCTTCTAGCCTCATTAACCAAAAATGACTGAAAATCAGGGGAGATGCGGGAAGGCTAAGTGGGTCACATCCAATTAGGGTATATTTATCACCATTCTAGATACCCTCGGATATTATTACTACGATGCACGGAAGAACTCGAAAAGGGTGGAAACACCTAGAGTGATAGCATATTCAGTCTATCCAGGTTAAGGGTAGTCCGATCGTGTGTTGTAGGGGATCCCAGTGAGGTCCTTGGTACATTTTTCTAAACGTGTACTGTGACAGGTGGTACCCCAATGCCTAGTCATTTGTATGGAATCCATTCTCAAATACGTACCTTTACGGTTTTGATTGTAGAGCCTACTATGCTGGAATTTAATTAATGTAACAATTTCAGCTATTTGAATAAGTATTTGTACTTAGGAACTATTATAATATCAATTGATTTTGATATAAAATGTTTTGGCCATCATAAGGTAAAAACCCGTCGTGTTTATGTGTGGCGTGGCCTTAAGAGGTACCTTTGTTTTTCAAAGGATTTTATAACTTTAATAAATTCAAATTGAGTGTGTTTTCTCACGCTGGTTTTCTAAACTGACTCGGATTTTATTTTATTATAATGCTCGGGTCAGACCGAGTATTACATACACATGATATGATGTCATGGAGCTCAAGAGACGAGCTAGATGACGATGACATACCATACATACTTGATTATATTCCGCTATGTATTATATGATGTATATTCAGCATTTGTGAGGACAAGTTATTATAATTGTCCGGTATTGAGTTGTTAATTTATTGTACACTGATGATGTAATGTATAGGTAACAGTTATAGTTCTTTTTGTAAAAGGCATGATAATATCTATTATATGTTGTTCCTCTGCGATTGTGAGATTATGTGTTGTTATTTTTCTGTTTCTTCTTCTACCTCTTCTTCTTTTCCTTTAAGTCTGGTATTTTTGGTACTCGATTGCTCGGCATGTAATATAGTGGACGTACTGATGTCGATTTTTTAGGGTCACAAATTCAAACCGTCACAGATTATATATTTTCCTTGTTTGAGTTTCATTTAAAGATTTAAACCGTTTTGAAAAGGTTTTCAAGGAAAATTTTGGAAAGATATTGCTAAGTTAAAATGACTCAAATATTAGAATACTAGATGGGACTGGTATAGAGTCGCGCCCTGTATATTAGCTATTAGCCTAAGCTAATTGAGTCAAAATTCCAGTGTGCAGGGCTTTGTCACAGATAAGAAAAATTATGGATACACACAGAAAGGAATATATGTTTATATACAGATATGTTATTGGTGAGCTCGCAAAACCATTAGGTTCAGGTGACCCTTGAAGATGATAAGTTAAGGACGGACCATCCAGAAGAGAAGAATTTAACAGATAGTTAGTGAGAGAATGTCCAAAAGAAGATGAGCGTCTAATAGATGTTAGATAAATTTTGATATATTGTCTGGTAGGTCCAAATCAGCCAATGGTTAATAGTTAGCCAAACAAAACTAAAGTGCATGAACATATAGTTCATTTGTTACCTGATATATATGTATGTTTATATAATGATGCTTTACAGATTTTAACCATTTTTGGTTGCAGAAAAAGATTTGCAAAAATATATGTTTTAAAGGAAGGTTAGTGAAGGGAGACCCATTTCGCTATACGGCGTGGTCTCACTTAATATAAAATAACAGAGATAAACAGTATTATTCATACCAGGCTTTATGTCTGACTCGAAGTTTTGTTACCCCTTAATTAAACTCTCAGGTGCTCAAAATTGATTTGAGTAGGCTGATGGTTGAGGTTTTCAAGTTTTCGTAGTTTTAGCGAATAAAGCTTCTAGAGACCAGCTGGTGGCTAACGGATAGCTATTTAGGACTACAGTTTATATTGTTTTGGTTTCACTGTGTATTAAGTAAGATATGACTATACTGCTTTGATCATCCAGAGGGCATCGACGTGTCGCTCTTGGCGTATTATTATATTATATTAGATCATTGCCTGGGAAACATGTTGAGATTATGTAACTTGGATATGATATTATGTTGAACTATAATCAGCAAAATGTAGTTTTTGAAATCTGTGATTTTATTCAAATTCAAATGCTTCGGATATTATGGATATCATTAGCATTGTTGTATTTTGTCACCAGAAGTTAATACTATAGATGACTACAACATCTGTAGCGCTTAGCTTTTGGCCTAAACCGTTCAAATTTTAGATCCCATTCATGGTTGTATTTTCGACTTAACAACTACCATCTTACAACATGGTCAGGGGGGTGTTTCATTAACAGCCAGCAAAGTATTTTTTGGTACCTCTTTTGCATCTTTATCTCGACTTCCTTCACCTTTATAGTACCTCCAATAATGTTGGCAGTTAGTAGAAGTAGATCCCTTTTCGTAGCTTCAACCTAACTCAAAATATGGAAAATTTTATTTAAAAGAAAAAAATAAATTCAATAAAAACGGTATTACATGGTACTTACAACTCTGTTCACCTTAAACTCTGTTGAGTTATTGATGTTTGAACTCACATATGCACAAGGATTATGTAGGATAAAATTGGACATGGTTTTGAACCAACTCATATAATTATCTTTACAATTCCAAGGACTTATGATTGTAGTTAACCTAGATTTGTAGCCCAAACATGATCTTGCCAACTTTGACCCAATCAATGCCCAATGTCATAACGAACTTTGTACTTATTATATTTTCCTCCTCTACAACAAGCTAAAACAGCCATTGAAGGTTTTAGAATATGCTGTTTAACATCAAACTGTCTCAACGCACATTTAGGGTAGGTAAGGCTCCGCAACATCAAAACATAATAAAATCCAAGTATAAAAGAAATATTCTTCCAATGAGTACCCATCATGAATGCCCGAGTACAGGCTCCACACAACCTACATAGCCAATATAAATATATAATTGATCCTCATACATGTGCATTGACTATTATACAGAAAAAAAACTATACTCATATCATGCTTATTCAACATATTTAGTTGATCTCTCAGCCTTAGTAGTGCATATGCTTGGTCACCACCAAACTGGGCATTATTCCACTTGTTTACTTTTGATTGAGACTCGTCATATTAAGGATTCAAAGTACCATATGGAATTATTGGAAAGTGGTCATATATCCAAGCCTAAATTACAACATTATAATTTAAAAAAATTCATTTCATCTAATTTTGGTAATATACCATATACTATAAACTAATGTGTAAAAGTATATTTAAAATGACAAATTTAACAGGAGTTTGAAATTAAAGTAGTTTGTGAAGTCCATACCATTAAGAGAGACAAACATCCACTTAGTTGCTTCACATCTCTATAAGAAGCAAGTCCAAGCTGTCTGTATAAATACGCTATTATAGTCACTCCCCAAACTTTCTCATCCACAACCAACCATAGATCCATTTAGTGCATTCAAGTAGTAAGCCGACATCTTAGTCCGATTTGTCTGAAAACAGACAACAACCATAGTATATAACAAATAGTCATGAACAACCTTATCGAATACCTCCATCTCACTATCTTCTACAGTTTTACCACGACATTGTTGTTTCAAACAATCTAACCTAACAGCGTACGCATCCATCGTCTTTGCCTTTGCAATGCCCTCACCAATATCAAGTTGTTCGTCCAATAGCTCAAGAAGATCATCTATGTTTACATTCCAACCACCTCCTTCGTATGCCAACATGGTACCCATCACATGAATTTGTAGTGTATGCTTCACATCATCAAGTGTGATGGTCATCTCCCGGAATAGCATGTGAAATGTATTCGTCTTCGGTTACCATCTCTCCATAAAGGATGATGTTGAAGTCATATCCATCGATCAATACAAACTATCAATAATATTCATCAACCCAGAAACTTCTGTTCGTTCCATAATCTACGGTGTCTCATCCTTTGAATTCCACGTCCATAGTTTTTGTGAATGATGATACACCTAATTGGTCCATGCTCCTGTATGCTAAATCAAATAAAATTTGTTAACAAGCACATATTATTCATTCATATCCATGTCATAAAATAGTATTTTATTTTAACAAAGTCAATTCAAAAATCATAAATATCTTACTTGTTTCATAAGTCATATACTTCTTGCCGATAAAAGCTAACAAGCAACGTTTTACCTCTTGAGCCACCCCAACCTATGTTTTGAGTTCCTTCAAAATTTTCCACATTTGTACCCAAGCTCGAACCACCTGACCGATTAGACGAACACCCTCATCATCCTCTGTATTATGCAATTTTCCATAGGCTCATATATCTTCACCTTGGTACTTGAACCGGCTTGAATATGAAACCTCGGCATTTCTGTCTTTCTCCTTTTTTCATATTTATTATCAACTTTTTTCCTCTTTTTCACACTAGAACGAAGTATGACGTTACTTCAAAATATACAAACTACCTACTCAGGAAAAACTTATGACATGGTTCAAAATATTATATGTGTACCGATACATTTACATGTTTATTACATTTCGCGGACAACCAAAATGTGTATGGGCAACAGGTATCAAATTAAGTAAAAAAAAAAAACCTAAAGCATCGCCAAAATGAAAAATTGAGAAGAGGACTGAGCTAAAAGTATGGCAGAATGCATGACGTATCGGTGCACTAAAGTTCTAGTACATTGTTAACAAGAAACTGTTAACAAGATCGAAATTGTTAACATGAAAGTACAGTTGCCGTACATTGTCAAATTATATTTCCAAAGATAAACTGCTCAAAATAATCTTGGTGCACTAAAGTTCTAGTAGAATTCCATATACGCGCATATATATACATATACATGCACATGTATATATACATGTATATACATCCATATACACACACATGTACACATATATGTATATACATAGGTATGTAGAGGAGTGTTTAATGGCACCCTAAATTAAACAACACCCCAAACGCTTTTTAATTTCTACTGTAGAGAAATTTCTATTATTTAACTCGGAGTTTGAAATCAAAGAGTATCTAATAGCACTATTAAAATAATTACTATTATTTAATTCGAAGTTTGAAATTTAAAAGCATTTGAGATGGTGGACTGGTTAAGATGTTGTTGAATGCTCTTCATATATATATGTACACTCCATAATTAACCAACTAGTCTGTACTACTCATACAAACTATTGTAATCGTTGGTTGTCTACAATATCATAGACGATAGAAAACAATTACTATTATTATAAAAGCTCACACTCTCACATACTCACGCACAAACAAACACTTGCTCACTCTCACATAAGCAAAACACTATCTAAGCAAACCAGACACAAAATATATCTTTAAGAGATCAAAAGGCTTGACCTTAGAAAATTGGAAACAAATTGGTCAAAATTAAAGATGACAAGCATTTCTGCATTGAACATGCATATGAGATCGGCTGGCTTGCTATGGTGAAGCAGAGAGTTTGCATCAGCTTGCCGTGGAAGATGAAAGAGCATAAACATATGCAGCTTGCTAAGGTTCCCATAGCTTGTTAAGCTTTGGATTTTATTACGATTAAGTAACTTGTAATAATTGGTGAAAAAATGTCGTGCTGGCTTAAAATTTGTGCATTCGATTATAGAAGATTGCTTTAATTATTCCTGAGATCATACCGTATAATTGCAGAAAATTTGAAAAACATCCACAAATAACTTGATGTGTCGTCGTTTTTACATATGCACAATGTCACTCAATAGAAAGACGATAAATTTTGAAATTTAATAATGAACACGGTTTTTGATACGTTACTTGTACAAAAGGTAATTGCGTTTTAAAAATTGATAATTAATTGAAGTGTAAATTTTAACGGAGATATTATAATTTCCTGAACAGTTCATGCTAATACCATGTCATGTAGACATAATATCTTAACTTCAGATTACAATAATCAATAGATGTAATACATGAATATATGGAGATATTATGAGAAGTTGTACACGAATGGATATATATATGTATATATATGAAAGAGAAGTTGCAGAAGGCAATTGAGTCAACAATACTAATACACCTGAAGGAAAAAGTGTGAAGAGAGTAAGAAGCAAGTTTAATATTTGATTTATAATTATTTTATAAGTCAAATCCTTATTTTTCTAAACATAAAGCAGAAACTAAATGGAATTTTTCTGTTGGAAATTGAAAGTTAATTTATTTTGTTTAAAAAGATTTTAAAAATATAAAAAATTGATTTCTCCGTAAATAACTATTATTGTTAATAAATAACTATATTATCCATCATCGTCAAATTTTGGAATTTTTTCCAAAAAGCGTAAGCGTTTTCGTTTAAAAGCAACTAGGCTTAACCCATCATACACAAGAAGTATCATATACGAATCAATCTAAAATCTAAGGTTTCCTATCAAGCCATGGGGGAAAATCAATTCCCTCGTCAAATTTCTTCAAATTTCTCTTACTCCTCTTCTCAAATCTGACTGAGGCTTCTCACATCAGAAAACCATCAGAGGTTATCAACATTGATGAAGATGGTTTTAAATTGGTCCAATCCAAATAGCAAAAGAGGAAAGAGGTCAAGAAATCACAAGAGCTGCTATCGGATTTTAACAGAGACAACTGAAAAGGCCGCGATGATCAGAATATGACCACCAATACTGCAAAGAAAGATCAAGTGTTGCCGGCACAGAAAAAATCGATAGTCATCTCACTGAATAGAGAACAAGGCCGTAAATCCTGGGCTGATATTGTTGCTGATCAGCCTTAAGAACCCAATGATGAAGATTGCAATCTAGAGCACATTGCACCAATCAAGATTAACAACAAGAAGTATGACCTGGTGAAGGAAGAGGTATGTAAAAGGGCAACTGAATCATGGAACAATTCTGTTCTTGTGTATGTAGTGGGAACCAAACCATACTACATGTTTTTAAATCATATATTCAAAGAGTTCAAAATCTGATTGGTGAATTTGAAATTTTTACTAAAGAGAATGGATTTTTTCTAGTAAAATTCAAAGATTCTCAAGATTGCTCTTCAGTTCTGAAGAATGGACCATATTTTTACAATGGCAAACTCATCATAGTGAGAAAGTGGTCTGATTCTTTGAAAATGGTCAGAGACTTGTTAACGTCTATGCCCATTTGGGTAAGACTACGTTGTGTTAATCTAAAATTATGGAACAGAGAAGCCTTCAGTGTCATGGCTAGTATTATAGGAAAACCTATCAAAATGGACGCAACTACTACCACAAAGACGAGATTGAATTACACTCGCCTTCTTGTGTGAATTTTCTACGACGGATGAACTTCCAGAGAAGATCAATATCACTCTCTATAATGGTGAAAACATCATACAAAAGTGGAATACGAATGGGTTCCACCAAAATGTAATATATGTAAATGTTTCGGTCACAGTAGAGAGCAGTGCAACCCAAACAGACGTGGATACCCAAAATTAGTAATCAAAAAAGAGATAATCCTTAAGAAGATAGCTTAGGTGAAACTCAAGAACCAAATCTCAATCAAGAATTAATAAATCAATTAAGAAGACAGAAAGACAATGATCGAATCAATCAAGAATGTATCATTTCCGATCAAGAAAATAATATTGAGGCACCCACCGATCAAGAAGATCAGATCATAGCTATGGAGGTTCATCAGTTTAAAGACTCTGACGAAAGTTCAACTGTTCTGAATCAGAATAGTACAGTGGAGGGTAGTACTAATAAAAAAGGTCTTTAGCTTTGAAACCCCTCCTATCTCAGAGCCATGTTTAATTACAGAGAATGTTGGTACAAAAATATACAAAATCTTGCATCAAGATAATAGCCAGACTAGGAACAATCGAATGCAAGAGGAGTCTCCTTCGGATTTTGCTGCAGAAGTTGAGGACAAGATATGCATCAACTCAACATTGCCTCACAAGAAAGTCTCTCCTCCTAAGCAGGCTGCAATAGCAGAGCCTAATGACTCAACATTGCCTCGCACGACTAATTTTGATATTTCTCTGATTAAGGTCCCTGAATCAGAACAAAGGAAGAAAACGAATTAGCTATGGCTAAAGCTACTGACCAGTTTGATATATCTAATCTACACATTCCAAAACCAAAGGCTACTGGTAAGTTAAAGGGAAATAAGGAGAAGAAAGCTTTCAAACAAAAATACATTTCAATCAATCCAGAATGGGATGAGATGTCATGTCTACAAGACTAAAAGCTAATAGTGTAGATAATAAGAGAAGAGGTAAGGGTACTACAGTGTCAGGTACCATTTAAATTTCCCTTTATATATGTGTGTGTGTGTGTGTGTCTATATTTGCTTGGAATGTCAGGGGTATGAATTCCCCTGCTAAACAGTCTGATATTTTCTATATCATAAACATCTATAAATCTACTATAATTGCTCTCTTAGAAAATAAATTGAATGATGAAAATTATGAGAATTTTTGTCTTAAGTTGTCTAACAACCGGAAATCAGTAAATAATAATGAAGTAACTGTAAAGGTAGAATTACTTATTTGGGATTCTAATATTTGGACAAATTTAAAAATTAATAAAAATAAGCAATTTATAGATTGTCAATTTAAAAATACAGGTGGATTTCTTATTCAAATTACTAGTTTTTATGGAAGTAACTTGGAAAGTGAAAGAAATGATTTGTGGTGTAAATTAAAAAAAAATTAATTTAAAATATAAATTCCCTTGGATTATTCTGGGTGATTTAACACTGTTTTTCATGTGTCTGAAAAAATTGGAGGTAATAAAATTCCTCAAAGTAAGATTGAAAGGTTAGATAATTTCCTTATGGACGCTGGTCTTATAGAACCAATTATAAGTGGAAATAAGTATACTTGGAAATCTAGATTAGCTAAGAACATGAACTGTAAGCTGGATAAAATTTTAATTAATAAAGAATTTCCTAACGTATTCCCAAATTTTGTTTGCTCGACATTGGAACAAAATTCAAGTGATCATACACCTCTAATTGTTAAACCTTTTTCCACTGGAACCTCAAATAATAAAGTTCCTCCTTTCAGATTTAAAAACAGTTGCGTATTAGAAGAGAATTATAATTCTTTGATGGATAACAGCCTAAATTTTTCTTGTAATGGTACAAAACAATTTCAATTTAGTATGCTACTGAAAAATATAAAACATAATATTAAAACAGGGATAAAAATAATTATTTGAATAATAATAATCTAACTAATTTAAGAAAGGAAGGAAAATGTTTACAAAATCTAATATATGAAAATCCAGAAGATACTGATATAGCCAGTAATTTTTTCAAGAATCGGGAAAGGTTATCTACTAAATTATATAAAAATGCAGTTCATGCTAGACAAAAGGCAAAGGTAGACTGGTTAATTTTAGGTGATGACTGTACAAAAAAAATTTATGCTAAAATGAGTAGCAGAAAGCATATAAATAATATTGGAAACGTTATTGATAACAGAGGCAATATTTCCAATGATTATGGAGAAGTTACTAAAGAAGCTATTGAGTACTATGAGAATTTATACTTTTCTGAGAACAGGGAAAAAGAATCTCATATTATATGCAAGAATATTTTGAAAGATAAAGTTGCTGATATTTTACTTGCTCCTGTGTCATTAGAGGAAATAAAATATATTATTTTTAATGCTGGTGATAATAAAAGTCCTGGTCCTGATGGGTTTAATGCTAAGTTCTACAAAAATCAACGGGACAATTTAAAGAATCAAATTTATGAAGCTGTAAGTGAATTTTTGAGTAAAGGTAAAATTTTGAGAAGTATCAATCATCCTTTTATAACTCTGATACCTAAGAAGAAAAACCTCACTAATATTAGTGATTATAAACCCATATCTTGTTGTAATTTCATTTATAAAATCATATCTACTGTGCTAAGTAATAGAATAAAATTATTTCTGCCTTTTCTAATTTCCGAAAACCAGAGTGCTTTTGTACCTGGTAGATTAATATCTGAAAATTCTATGCTAGCACATGAGAGAGAAAATTTAATACCAAGAATGGTGATAATGTGTGTCTCAAAATAGATTTACAGAAGACTATGATAAAGTGAATAGACATTTAATTTGTCATATAATGAGATGTATGGGATTTCCTATTAAATTCTGTGACTTGATTATGAAATGTATTAATACACCTACCTTTTTCATTCTTATTCAAGGTAAACCGGAAGGTTTCATAAGCAGAAATAGGGGTATTAGACAAGGTGACCCTCTGTCACCTTATCTTTTCACAATAGTTATGGAATATTTTCTTTATATTAATGGAAATAGAAACTATTAAGGGGAATATTAACCCTATAAATAGAGTTCAACCTTACATAAGTCATCTCATCTATGATGATGATCTAATGGTGTTTGTAAAGGCTAATAATGTAAATCATAATCAATTAAAAATGTTTTTGACAGGCTGAACAATAATGCAGGGTTACAACTTAACATAGATAAAAGCAAAGCTTATTTTAGTAAATATAGTAGATACAAAAATGACCTTTTAAATGTGTTAAATATTACTGAGGGCAATCTTCCTGTAAAATATTTAGGGCTTTCTTTGTCTGTAAATCAACTTAAAGATTCAGATTGTTCCATTTTATTGGATAAAATGCAAAAAAGAATGGAAATTTGGCCTTGTAAACTTCTATCCATTGCAGGAAGGTCAGAGTTAATCAAAATAGTCATTTATGCAATTATTCTCTACCGGTTACAAGCTTTTCATATTCTTGCAGCTTCTATTAAAAAAATTGAAAAAAGATGTGTTGATTTTTTATGGTGGGGTAAATATCATAAACTTAGTTGGGATAAAGTTTGCAAACCAAAAAATGAAGGAGGGCTTGGTATCAGAAATATGAATGACCTTAGTTTTACATGCCATTTAAAATTATTTTGGAGATTTTTAAGTGCAGACTCTTTATGGGCTAGATGGATGAAAAATAAGTATCTGAAAAAGGGTAATTTTTGGAACTTACTTCCAAAAAATAATCAGTCTAACAATTGGAAATAAATTTTAAATTATAGAGAAATTGCTAAGTCTCTTTTAGAAAGAAATTTTAAGCTAGGTGAAGAAACAAGCTTATGGTTTGACCCTTGATACAAAAATGACTCCTTTGTTGATAAAATAGGCTGGAGTAATTTAGTTATCTTTGGTGACCCTAATGCAACAGTATCCTTTATAATTAAAAATAATCAATGGCAACCTTATCTTCATCCCATTACTAATCCTCATAAAGAGGAGATATGTAAAACTCATATTGATTTAAATGCACATGGTGATTACTGGACTTGGAAAGCAAGAAATAAAGAAAAGTTTTCTTTAAAACATACTTGGAATATTATTAGAAATAAAGAAAACAAGGTTGATTGGTATGATTGCATTTGGAACAAGGTGAACAGTCCCAAGATGGCATTCTGCACTTTTTTTGCATTAAATAACAGATTGCCAACTTGGGACAAAATTAACAAATGGTTTGATAACTCCAGTTCACTATGCTCCCTATGCAATCTAGAAAATGAGACTTCTCATCATCTGTTTTTTGAATGTAGTTATTCATATTTCATATGGAAGCATATACAAGCCAAACTAGGTATTCAAAACAATGGTCAAGGAGATCTCAAGCAAGCCATCCATCATTTAAATCTCAGATTTAAAGCAAAATCTATGGAAAGGGATTTAGCTCACATACTAATTAGTACGGCTGTCTACCATATATGGAGGGAAAGAAATGCATGCTCTGATAATAAAACAACCAGCAGTGAAGAGCAGAAATGGTTGATAATTGAAACAGATGGTAATATTCTGCAACAAAAATCAAAGAAAAAAGTGAAAGATCAAACCAAATTTGCAAATTTAACCGAAGACTGGAATACCGAAGCAGGGAGTAAGCATTTGGAGCTATTCTTAGCCTACCCGAATAACTTACAGATGAGCAATCATCTACCAGAAGTATATACATGTAACATGCCGCCTTTTCACACGCTTTAAATCGACACACGTGCCAATTCAAAGCGTATGGAAGGGTGAATTGTTATGGGTAAATAAAAAAAACAGGGAAAGAAAAACACAACATAAAATCTCACAGCGGAATGATAAAATATAATAATTAGATATACAGTTCATGAAGCTGTTTTTCAAATTATTTAATTATACTTACAATATATATCAGAGTTATACATACAATAGAATATCAATAATGCAGCGGAATACAATAGTGTAGTGGAATAATATAGTAGATAATAGTACTACAAATCTTCGTCTTCGTCCTCTAGATAAAATCTTCAAATCTTGAAACGTTCGGACTGACCCAAGCGAATTGAAAAGACAAAACACTCGAGTCGGAACTAAAAGATTTTATGTGAGTTAAATCAACAGAAATAAATATGAGTGCAGTAACTTAAAAGATGTTCGGGATTCATATCTCCTAAGGATCCGTTAAACTATCTACTATGTAGTAATATACGCTATTATAATAATGTCTACAGTAAAGTATAAAATACTGAAAATAGCGTTAAGGGGTTACCCATATAGCCCTTAACACGCTTTTATATTCTCATAGTCTATACAGTACCGTAATCTCCTCCGTACTGGGCGTCGTCAAAGGACACTCCATAGGAATGGTACAAAACAAAATCGTATAAGACGCGCTAGGGTAGGTGACACGACACTATTAGGCAATGCCAGGGTAGATATACTAATTACGCTTCCGGGTCGGTGGTAACGCATAGCCGCAGTTGCCGCCCACCTCGAGTCATACCCCCAAATCAAAGAAATCAAAAGTGACCACTGAATAAATCCAAAGTCAGAGTAGAATATCGAAGGGATGTGTCCGATAAAAGGGGCTACCTTCTTAACCCGTCAATCGCTCATGTTTTAGCCACCTTATGTCAACTCACGGGAATTGGGTCCACATAATTACCTCAAAGGAAACGACATCACCATCCTACTTCATTCTGGAATCTCCACTGCGTACACGGTTGTTGAAGTGGTTTTCGGAGTTGGCAGAGAGTATGACAACTTCTGATCCCGGTCTCTTCAACAACCAAACGTTATTATAACACCGCGGTCATTTTAAAATAATTATACTTCAAATAAAATAAAATATCCCTTTCAAAACATATAAATGCGATATCATTTCTGTTTTAAAAACCCAAATCAATATTATTTTCAAATATATCCTTTTCTGAAAGCATAACATTTTCAAAGTTATAATATTCCGAAACCAAAACTTGAATATATAGCCTTTCATAACATAAACTTTGAATTTTATAACATTGAAATATAACTACACCACTTAAATGGTTTAAATATTAAATTACTTTATAAAATTAAACAGCTTATTTAATTTCACAAATAAATTCCAAATACCGATTTGAACCACCAAATAAACCATTTCAATTTCAATATATTTCAAAACTTAAAAATTCAATACTTCAAAACTAAATTTTATAATTCATACACACACACACACACTAATTTCACTTTTTCTATTATTTAGTGTTGAAGTATTTACTTAATAAATCCAATACAATTTAAATAAAACTTTTAACTTCAAACAATTGGATATACTTTCAATATATTTAACTTGATATATTCATTTATCTCAACATTATATTTATTTAAATCACTTTAAACCAAATAAAGTTATAAGAATCATACCCTTCAAAATCTCCATTTTTAATTTAAATTTTCAAATCAAATTTTTATTCAAGTACCATTCTTAAATAATTCAATTTAAACCAACTCCATATTTATTTTCCAACTTAAATTTCATTTAAGTCATTTAAAAACTCTATATATACAATATCTTACATAGGTACTAAACCGTATAATATAAAACAATCAAGCTCCATTATTAAACTCATTTTATTAAATCAATTTTATACATAGCTTAAATTCAAAATTTAACTATCTATATATATAAAATAGTATTAATATAACATCAAAAATTAATACTTATTAAACCGTATATTACTTTCCAAAACCATAGAAAATCATTTCGAAATATTTTTATATATATAGACTGCGGTGCCTGTATATAATTTTCTATCATATGGTCAAGTGATACGGATATTTATCGTTTCAATCCGCAATTTAAAAATAAAAATGAAGTTATGTATCATTTCAAACCGCAATCCCGATTGAAATGAAAATGCATAATAACTTGCAGTTTATAGCCATATAAAATTCAGCATCCATTCATCCAATATCAACCATCAACCATTTATCACAATCATCATCAAATTCAAACAATAGCGTCAATATAGAACGGATAATAAACAACAGGTATCAAATAGCAGTTTATATTCAATAATAATTTAAATAACTGTTGAACTGGCAGTTTATATGCAATGAAAAATTAATTAACAATTTAACTGGCAGTTTAAATGCAATGAATAAATTAAATAGCAATTTAATTTAAGTAAATGAAATTAACTGAGATGGTGATTAAAATATACCAAACAAGCATAAATAAATTTTAAATCACATCATATATCAATTTAGCAAACATAAGAAATTTTAGAAGTTGTGAGTGGGTTAAAACACTCACCTTTTGAATTTAAATTGAATTCAAATCCAATTTATACCCAAAAATTGACCAGTCTCAGAATCCATCCAAACCAGCGTCAAAATGTCCGGAATTCAAATCCGAACCTAGAGGAGAAAACCGCGTATGAATTTGACTTCGTACACAAAAGTTATTAAGATTAGAAGTTATACGATAAATAATATAAATTAAATAAATAAATAAAACAAACGTTCACCTTCTTCTCCAATTTACTCAAGTACATAACCCACACGCAACGCCATCCACCCAAAACATGCTCATGACGTACGTCGACCGGAAACAAATCAGTGGCCACCATCACGTGCGCGCCCGTCCCCTCTGCTACCGCCCCAAGCATGGTAGCTTCAGCCGCCTCCATTCATGTGAAATTCGAGAAAAATGTGCACGTCTTTTAGCCCAGATTCTGGTGAATCCGTGAGGCTCCGGCACGAATCAACCGTTGGATGGATAGAGGATAACGACATCTACAACTTTCATTTAGGAGTTGAAGCGAATCGATGATCGGATGGAGAGATCTAAGGGGGAGAAGTTGCGTGATTCTCGGCCATTGAAGGAGGAAGATGACGGCTGTATAAAATTTTTAGGGTTTGGGAATAAACAAATAATATATTTCCATCAGCGTGACGCATATATATCGCCGAGTCCGAAAACAGTCCAAACTCCGATCTAAGCATGCTGACAGACTATCCTAACATAAAAAGGCCTTCTGAACGCAATGGAGCTGGTTTCGAAGCACAATTCCCAAAGTTTCACAGGTTAATGTTAAAGCCGCATTGGTTTGAATTTAATTCATTTCCGAAAATGAAAATCGGTCATCCCATATATCAAAATGAGCGTTTCCGAATATTTCAAAATCAATGGAACAGGTTTCAGCTTCAAATTTCATCGTATGAAGTTATGCTAAAATCAATATTTTTCAAATTGATTTCAATTAATCGATTTCAGGGCGTTTCAAGCCCATACGATCAAACAACTCGTCCGATCGATACGAAACTTAAAATCCTACAATAATTCACTGTTACGGATCCGATGAAATTTGTTTCGTCGAAATCCGAGTCAGTGGACAAAATGGCTATTTTTATATTAATTAAATAAATAAATTAAATCAAATTTCCCATTTAAATTCGGAAATTGACAATCTTTATCACTTTATAATTCTTAATCATTTATACGAAATTTTAAACAAGTTTAAATGTCAATTTAAAGTTCATTAATCTATCAATTGCAGTGTCAAATCTTCAATTTCATTATATTCAAATTATAAATTAAATTTCCAAAAATTCTATTAAATTAAATAAATCAATGATTATTCCATCCATAAATTTCAAATAGACGGATTTAATATTGGATTCAAAATCTATTATTTTAATATTCTTAGATTTCATTCATATCTCTATTAATGTAATATTTAGATGTTTAATTTCATTTATTTTCAATTTAATAAATCCAGTTATTTATAATTACTTACAATACATTGGTTTAAAACTGATTTCAATCCTTCCATTCTCTACTAAACCTTTCTATAATCATATCTAATATTTGTTTTACATTCATTACATTAATGCTCTCATTCCATCCTTTATTTATTGACTATCATATTTACATTACTATATTTTGGTCAATTTCACACGTTATTTGAAATTAAAGTCTCAATTAAACTTATCTATTTTGATTTCATTCCTATATTACATCACTTATTGTTTTACAAATAAACTACATTTCAATTCATTCTATTTCGTTCATATCTGGTGATTATTGCCTTAAATTCTCATTAATATACATTAAGGTTCATTAAATTCTAATTGACTCCCATTTTAATTATTACAATAATTACTATCCTTACTTCTAATTTCAATAATTCAGAAATTTCCATTTTATTTTCAATAATCTCATTTAATAGACTTTCCATTCTATTATTCAATCAAATGAAACTTCACAATTTGTATAAATTAATTGGGATTACACTACATTTATTATTTATCAACTTGTTTTAACCTTATTACCTAAATTTACGTTCAGTTGCTATTGAGCAATATTATTTCATTTAATTCAATAATTATTCTTGTTTTACTCATATTCCGTTATTGTAACCTTTATTTGTTCATTAAAATTTAACTTTAAATTCCAATTAAATCAACAAATTCAACATGCAACTTATAATAATTGTTTACAGACCAATGTTACGCTTAAGTTTCTTATACTTCAACCAATAACCATATTATGAATAGAATTAACCTAAATTTCAACTATTTTCTTAATTTACATCAACATAATAATTAATTACCTTTAATGAATTTTATTCCCCAATTTATTAAATGCAATCAATTTGACCTTACATACTTAAACATTTCCACTTTCATCTTAATTCTAATTCACTATAGTATCAAATTTCAATTTCTTGCAATAACCCATTTATTATAAATTTGCATACCAATTTATTAGTTTCAAATAGATTGATTCAATTCAACCTTTTTATTAAGTCTATATTAATCAATACAATATTTCATTGGTTAATTCAAAAGCTTACTTTTAATTACAAAATTTCCATTTTATATCCAAGTGCAACAATTTACACTATTTCATTATTTTTGTAATTCCACTTCAATTGCCAAAAATTTATTTTTAATAACAATTGCTACACTTAATTCTTAACATTTACTTCATTATAAATTATAAAATTATATTTCTTTCTAAATTTAATTCCAAAATCTAAATTAAATTAATCAATTTATTCATCAAAATTTACGGATCGTTACAATACTTCTAATAGTATTTCTAAAAGAGCACATATGGATCTCCAGAACAGCGACTTAACAGATCGAAGAAGTTCTAACCACAAATCAGTCCATTTTTCCAATAGTCGTATATCTAGATATTATACTGCTAAAAAGACCTCAAATTGAGATCGTGCTACTTCTCAAAGGAAGAAATCAACAGATCTGAGTCGTTTTGACTACAGATCTGCTGATTTCTCTGGATTTAAGCCTGCTCAGAGGAATATCTTCACTGGTGAAGAGATGGATGGTATGAGGGGAAAGTTTAATGAGCAGATGTCGTATTGGGAAAGAGGAGAGACGAGCGGAGTGAAGAAGGAAGGAGAAGAAGACTGATTTTTAGCAAACCGCCATTATTTTCTCTGCAAGGAGTAACAAGAGTAGCGACGGAAGAATGTGGAGTGTTGTAAGGATAGTGTTTAGGGTTTAAGTGGTGTTGTTTTCGGGTATTTTATCCGTTTCATTATGTTATGGGTCGGGCCCTATTTACCTTGTATTCAAAAAAAAAATTACTTGGTTTACCCTTTCCGTTAAGAAAATACAACGTTAAAAACTGAGACCTGCAGCTTTTTCACCACTATTTAAGAAAACAAACCTGCTTAGGCGTCCATCAATTCCAACACCTTAAAACTGTGTTGCCCGTCAGATGGCTATAGTTTCTTGCAGGGGTTTAGATGCATGCATCAAAGAAGCCAAAAAGTAAAACATATTCTGAAATTGCATAAACATTTAAAATTTAACGAGTTGTTAAGGACATGTAATTTCCTCATTTTTGGTACCTAGCATCTCGAAAAGTGTAAAACAAAGAGTTGCTAATGCTTAGACCTATTATATGCAACGCTAAGAGTATTTCCAACGAATGTCGGTTGGGAAACAACCGACCCCCAATAGGAAGTCGGTAGTAGCCTTTTGGGTTGTCAAGGCAACCCGTAGTGTTGCTTTTTAGCCGGCTTTTTTTTAGCCGACTAAGGTTAGCAGGCTAAGTTAATATACTTCCTTAGCAGGCCAAAAGAAAAAGGAGTATATAAATTTAGCACTCGCTTAGCCGGCTTTCTTTTAACCAGCTAAGGAAATATTTCCTTAGCCGGCTAAACTAAAACCGGCTAAGTTTTCTTATATTGAAGATGGATTTTGGTTGATTCGTCTCGAATCGACGTTTCTCAACCAACACGGTTGGAAATGCTCTAAAGTACAAGCTCACAGCAAAACCATCTACTATTTCAACAATTGGAACAATAGAAAGACCAAAAATATGTAGAAATTTTGATGTAAAGAAAAGGAAAGAGACGAAAATCAGAAGAGAAACTTATGGACAACATGTAATGTTCTTTGGTAATGCAGTACATCAGTACATTATAGCATGAGTAGAACTATATATTATTATCATAAATGAGGTTATACATAGAAAATGGGTAGAATTTATTACATAGATGCAAAATGCTTTCTTAAGTGCGTATCATATGAATCGCTCTTGAATGAATAATCAGCATAGACATGCTTTTATCATCTAATTACTTCTTGGGAATGTAGTATGTGCATATGAAGATACTAAGAAGGGTACCTCTATCATAAGCTGCTAATCAGAGTTCTGTTTCTTTCTGCTTAAATGACCAACGCAGCTTTAGAAGTAAAGAATTGGTGACTACAAAAATAGAGCTCATTGCCATCATTCCACCTATTATTTTTTTACATGAAGTTCAATTTCGTTGAATTTAAGACGATGGTTAGCACCAAAAGTAGAACCGTTATATACTGATTGACTAACCTGAAATGGACGGTGTCATGGCAAAGTCGTACTGAGGAAGTAGAGCCCCAGCAGCAATGGGAATAGCGATGATGTTGTATGCTACAGCCCACGTCAAATTCTGTTGTACTTTTGACATGGTTGCTTGAGCTAGAGTTAATGCATCTACTAGCTAATCATGAATAAATTGAAGATATTAGTTTAAGTACAACAAACAAACATAATGCAAGTTAGTAGTTGTATAGGGTTAGCTAGAGAATGTATGAAATCCAAAATGAGCAAAGTCTAAACAGTATGTTTCAAATTAAACTTGGTTTTGAAGGACCACTAACTCAACCGGTTGGTAGTATGACACTATATACATAAGTTTAGGGATCATGAATTCGAACCACAGAGACGTCATAATGAATGCTCTGCTCGAATAAATTCTAAAGATCATAAGTTCGAACCCCTAAGACGTCATAATGAGTGTTGCTTGAATAAAGTATCACACTCACTATTAAAAATAATATAAAAAACAGAACTTGGTTTTGTTTGTGTCCCAAGGATTTACTATCACCTTAAGCAAACAGGCATATTTTTTGAAATAGTTTAGAGAGCAGAGTCTAATGCCTAGAATATGTAGTCTCTATCAGGGTTATATCTATCGTTGGGAAATTTAGAAATGAATAGATAGTTCACGTTGCCATCATGGCTTAGCTCTTATGATGATTAAGAGCAAGACCATAGTATCAAGTTGATTTTTAACGAGACTTGCAAACAATCAAGCAATTATAACTAGAAAAACTTACCTGACAAAGCTTGTTGCCCAGAAGTATTACTGATGCTGCATCAGATGCAGCATTGTCTTTGGCTTCAATTTGTAAAGCAACTCCAACATCAGCCACAGCCAATGATGGAGCATCATTTATGCCATCCCCAATCTTACAGGCAAAGATAGATCAAGTAATTGCTTTATAAGAATAATAATATTATGTAAAATTTGTGCTTGACCGGTTATCAAACCATATACATTGCTTACCATTGCAACACGATGTCCCTTTGATTGCAAGTTTGTTATAAAGTTCGATTTCTGCTCGGGTGTCAAAGATGAGCTTATGTTTTCATCGTTAATTCCAACCAATCTACCAGTACTCACAACTGCTTCTTCCCTATCTCCTGATAATAAAACAGTCTTGATTCCCTTTTCCTGGAGCCTTTTATTTTTGAAGTAAAAATGGTTAGTATTCTGATGAACACAAAAAAACAGCTATGTAATCTTAGTCCCAAACAAGTATCTCTGTATTCTCTTCACACTCTTTCTATTCACCTATTCATTTTCTTTAGGCTTGTTTTTTGTTTATGTGCTGTCATATAACAAAGAGATATGTTTAAAAAAAAAAAAAAAAAAAAAAAAAATCATTGTGGGACAGTTCACATAAGGGTTCTATGCGTGCCGCTGAACAATTTCACATAATATAGGCATAGTAGATACAAGATAAATTCTTGATTTTATTATAATTGAGTCTTGTTACTTAAAAAAGAAACTCCTGATCGCCGACATCTAAAAGGAAAATGACATAACACCATCAGGACACGTACCCAAATGTTTATCTAATTATCAAATTACCAATTTATCATTTTATCTCGGGGATCATCATTAATAAATGCATCACAGTTAAAAATATCATACTCTGGATAAGTCAGACAGATATCTGAAGCATAAGATGTCTGCATGGAAGTAAGCTAAAGGAACATTTAAGGGTATAGAGAAAAGGATAATATGTTGACAACCTGGCATCGCAGCACAAGATTATCAACAGAAATATAGCCATTATACTGAAGAAATCAACAGTACAGATCAGCACAGAATATGTTAAAATGCTTAGGGTAAGTATATTTTTGAGCATTTTCAAATATACAGCTTTCTAGATATTCAAACTTCAAATAGAGTTTTTTATGAAGAAAAAAAGGCTTTGAAAATACCTACTCACGGTTTCTTTGGCATCAGGACGAAGAATGTCTGATATTGCAATAGCGCCTATTATTCCTTCTCCCTCTCTTCCAACATAAACTACTGACTGTGATTGGTTCAAAGACGATGATAATATCTTGTTGGTTGAGTTTTCTATACACTTCTCCAAATCCATCAATTCTGTCTTTAGTGACTTCTTCTGAAAGTGATCTTTAACCCAGTCAAGTTTACCAACAGCTACTAAAGATCCCTCGACCTCAGCCAACGTGCCAAAACCAGGCTCAGTTAATTGACCTCTTGTGTTAGGTAGTTTCAAGTTCATCAGTTCTGCTTTATTTAAAATAGCTTTAGCAATGGGATGTAATGCTGTTTTCTCTACTGCAGCGGCTAGTCGAAGAATATCGGAGTCTTCATAAATTAAAGAAGTAATAGCAGTAACAGCAGGCTTTCCTTCGGTGAGGGTCCCGGTCTGTAAGATATAGTATTAAGCTTAAAAAATGGAATGGGTATGCGATGTTGTCTTTTTAATCATCACTGATATACATGGTCACCAAGTGATATAAATTTGAAAGGCATCAACTGCATGATGGAAAAAAATTTCTATATGTGCAACTGGCCCTAAATACGGAATTACAATGATGATAACTTTGATAACCTCTCAGAAATTTTTAACAAGGAGTCTAGGAGAGATAATCGGCAGTACTGTAGGTGATAAAGTTGTCCATGAGACGGTATCAACATCCTTGAATTTTTGTTGAATTTCAGGTTCCCCCTTGAGGGCTCTATTTTTCAACCCAAGCCATTTCTTGAATATGTTAGATTGGTCCAAATAAATGAATTTTGGTGAAGATGATCTTAAATTTTATAAGAAAACTACAAAGTATGGTTTCATTTTGAATCACACAACTTTCAAAATGTTGAGGTGTATGTAGCATAATGAGTGTGGTGGATGTGTATAGTGTAAATTGAGCATCTTCAAATTTTCATTTAATTTTGAAATGTATAGCAAGAAACATAAAGGTGTAGATTAGGTGTATAGAAAGTGATGTGTGTATGTATATACACACTCACGCACGCACATTTGTGTGTTTTTTTGCCCCACCACCTTTCTGTTGTGTTTTTTTTTTCAAACATGAGCTAAACATTTCAACTCGCATCTAATTCCCATACAAAATGCACGACACTCCAACATATTTCATATATAATATGGTGGCTAACTAGAAAAGAAAGTTCTTGACAGTTAAAATAAGTACTTTGTCAAGAGCAACGACATCTATTCCAGCTAAACGTTCCAAAACATCACCTCCTCGGATAAGTAGTCCTTGCCTAGCACCTGCATGCAGCATAATTTTAACAAGGTGAATATCATGCTTGGAGGATATAATAATAGTAATATACATGGTTAAATGTGTTGGTAAAGGTGCATTAGTTCGTACTTATTAATACTATTTATTTAATTAAAATCAAATAAAATTGTATTCTTTCTTTCTAATACCACGAGTACATTTCATTACTCGATACTTAATTGTTGAAAAATGAAGCATACTCGTGTAGACTGAAATTTATTGGCTAGATTTACCGAACAAAAGAAAGTTATCATGAGATACAATATCAATCGCTGTAGCATCATTGACACTCAGCAATTTCTAAATATATTTTCAGAAAAACAATTTTAAAAATTAACACCATCTAAATATACATCAATCACAACATCTTTGAAAACTATGGTAGTTTTTGGCTTGAAAAATGAGTTTTGTGTTTTGCATGTGTGTCAAATGACACGAGGAAGAACGAGAAATTGGAAAATTCTGGTCATTCCACAAAATGGGAGACGGAGATGGAAGAAGATGGTTTTTGACACATTCCAAAAGGCAGAAAACACGGAAAAGTCATTTTCAATTTTTTATGTTAAAACAATTTTCACATTTATTCATCACTTTCTTCGTGCATTTTAAAGTACATAATGGAAATGCTATAAAGAAACTCATTTTCAAATCAAACGCTGCCTTTTTTTATACATTCCAAAAAGACTTCTTCGTGTTTCCTGCCTATTGGAAGAAATCAAAAACTCTGCTTCTGTATGAACATACTGGAAATGCAAAACAAAGGACTCTTTTCAAACAAAACACTATCTATTTATTTTGAAGTTACAACTTTCTAAAAAATGCAATCTTAATTTCTAATTATTATTATTTTTTGAATTTTCTGAAGGAAAAAAAAAAAGCAGAAAAAAATACATTAATTTTCTTTCACAAAAATTTATACATGGATTCAAGGGATTCTTCGAAGCACGATCTTCGTGATTTTGTTTCCCTTGTTCGACCAACTCGATAACAATTGAGGAACCAATCAAATTTTTGACAAGTTTGCACATTTCTTATGAAAATTATGTATTTTTGATGAATTTGGATAAGTATTGATAGGCTTTTAGTTACTGATGGTACTACGAAATATAATAGGCAAATTTATTGGTATTTTTTATACTTGGTATTGGTAAGAAGATATCAATGCTACTTTAGCACCATACTAAGTCAAAGTATTGAATGAATAATTTGCTAGCCAGTTTCTTTATAGTACGGAGTGCCCATTATAAAAAATTGAGTTGATAATGGCTGATGTACTATTATGCTAAGCTGTCATTTTGATTCATTCAAAAAAAACTCTATTAACCCTATCTGAAACCATTATCTCATGAATTTAGGAATGACCATTCGTAGGCCTTCCAATGAATATTCAAAAATCCAAAGTTTGTCTGCATCCATATTCAAATGTGTATAGATTTTGTCGGCATCCATATCCGGAAAATATGTATAGATGCGGATATGGCCATGTCGATATCCAAAAATTATTCATCCAACTTTAATTAAGTTAAAATCGTATATTACGTACATTTTAGTACATAAAATAATTGAATATTTGTTGCACCATACTATGTCTTATCGTAGTATTTTTCATTCTTGAAGTATTATAAGCATTAGCATTGAATGACTTCTATGTTGTACCAAAATTTTCTGTACATACGCACATTGAGTTATTAATAGTGAGCACATGCAATTAATATATTATATCCATTCGCATTTGCGAATGCAGATATCTGTTATCCGTAAAAAAAAAGGATACGGATGCAGACACGACACTATCAGTATCTGTATTCGACCATTGACAAACCTGAGTTGGAAAATATTATGGAACAACATTGAAAATACGTTAAAAATAGAGGTTTTGACAAATTTGTAACCGCATTAAAATTAGTGCATGAGAATAATTATTTATTTATTTTTCCTTGCAAATCATAAAGCAACCTATTGACAAGCATGCTGAATAATACAAAGAATGTATTTTTAAAATCAAGTTTTAATCTCTAGGTCCAATATCAAGATTGAATCTAGCAAGCTGATCAAACAAATCAAATTCCAGGACACAAGTTCGGTAATCTATTAAATAATAATAAGGAGAAGAACTTAAAGCTCTCTAATTAATTCTAGGAATTTCCTCATCTCTCCTTAATTCTTTCAAGATATTTTATTTTCACATCCTCGTAATTTATTGTTATTATTATTGTTACAATGTTTCTATTATTTATCTCTTGTATCATTAATTTAATAATTATTTATAGATTTCTTTCAAGTTTTTTTCTGTTATTTTACATATAAGTCCATATATATTAAATTTAGTTAGGTGATCTTAAATTTAAGTTTTTTAACTAAATACAATTAACAAATATTCATTAATTGGTCTAATAAATTTTTAAAAGTGACAATTCAATACATGTACTGCATTCATATTGACAAAAATGATAGAAGTAATTTTTTATTCAAGTCCAGATAGTTTTAAATTTCCACAATTATATACAAACTATTACAATGTTTTACCAATATTATCTTCTATCATTTTACATTTAAATGCTAACATTCAATAATTTTTACAATTATCTACGGATTTTTCCTAAATTTTTCTTATACTATTTTAATTCAAGTTCATATACTTGAATTTATTAATTGATCTTGAATTTAAATTTTTTAACTAAACCCAATTAATAAATATTTATCAATTGATCTAATAAATCATAAAAAAATGATAATTTAATGTGTATACCGTATCTGTACCGACATAAATGGTAAAACTATATTTTCATTCAAGTCCATATAATTTAATATTTTCTCAATTATATACAAAATTATCTTTGATACTTCTACTTTTTTTTACATTTAAGTTCATAAAATTTCTTTCTTTCAAGAATTAGTTGTTTAATACAAAGAAATATTTACATAATTTTTCCTTCTAAAGTTGATATTTCATTACAAACAAATATATACAGCTAATTTATTTTCAAAATTGTTACATCATTACAAACATATATAACGTTTTTTCTTCATAAAATTGGTAAGTCAAATGGACTCTTCATCATCATGAATAACATTACAATTAATGACAAGTGATGAATGTTTGTATTTTGTAATATTGAAAAAAGAATAAATATTTTCAATTAGTACGTTTTGTACAAAAAGTTACATTTTAATTAGTTATATTTTTAATCTAAGTTAATCAATGGATAAAAATTATACTATATTTTGATTAGAAATATTTTTATTTCACATTTTATTATCTTTTTTATGTAAATGTTAAATATTTCTTGAAAAATTTATTATAAAATAAAAATAATGAAGTAGGAAACAACGGATTAAAAATCATTTCTTTTCCATAATTAAAATGACAATGTGATTCCTGACGTTTCAGGTCTTATTTTCACTTAATATTTCTTTTAGCAGTTAAATAAATATTTTTTATCACTCTAATATTATAATATAATTATTTTGATAAATATGTGCTGTAAGAACTATAAATGCATACAAATACACAGAGTCTTTGGTATTACACTTCTATTTTTAAATATTTATCGTCACTCTCCAAGTAATATTTGAAATTTAATGTATACAACCTTTATTTTTCAGTCAAATGTACCAAATCATAAATGTCAATTTCAGAATATATGTACTTGAATGTTCATTTATGAAATTTTATAAAAATATTAATTTCAAAATTTATTAAGAATGTTTATTTTCATTTATTTGATTGTCAAATAATGAATCCTAAAAAATAATAAATCGATATATAACCCATTTGTATACACGAAAATGATAATTTGATTTTTATTCAAATATAAAAATATACGAATCTCATAACAAAAATACACGGTTATAAATATAGTAATTTCAATCCTAACAAAATTCATCAGATGTTGCATAATAAATTATATTCTTCAAAAATAATAATATTATATTTCTACAACATATAATGTGCAACGCACAGGTTACACACTAGTATACTAGTATATAGCAATAACAAGGACCAACAATTCCCATAAACTGCCAAAATACATATTAATGTGCGAGAGAAAATTGCACATACATGGTTATTCTAGCTACAAGATAAGAGACAGTACCCAAAGAGGTTCCAACTAAGATAGCTGTGGGGGTAGCAAGACCCAGAGCGCATGGGCAAGACACTACCTGAGAAGAAAATACAAGGCTGACAATACAGTGAATATAAAGAAAAGTGCAACTGATTATTTATTGTTGAAAAAAAAAAATACTGTGTGCTTGAATTCAAATGACAAATCAAATTTAACACAGCTGACTAATCAAGTTGACAAAGTACTGAAGCGAGAAACACTATTCTTGATTATGACCGATTAACACCATTCATATATAGAAAAATTTGCTACCTTTGTTGAACTAGAAGGAAAACAGGTGCTATCTAGGATAACTACACGAGATTTGGTGGGGAAAAAAAATATGTTGCTCATGGTAATTCCAGAACTGGTAGTCTGATAAATAAATTCTTTAAGGGAGTTCAGCCTAACACTATCAGCAATCTACATAAATCAAATCAGGAAGAACTAAATCCATTAATCAGCACTTACTAGTACGTCCACCGAAAGTTTCAGGCTGAGTAGTAAGGGGCTTCCATCTGGACCAGCAATATCATTAAGCAGCACATCTGGGAAGATATGGCATCCAATGTAATACCTAAACAAGCATACCTAATGCGATAAGTTGGGACGAAGGGAAACAATATAAAAACACAACAAAAACTAAACACATAGGCACATTTCTACCAAGACCATATTTGTTAACCCACAATTTGAAGTGACATCATTTATTGTACCGATAATGGTGCACAAATTTGCATTATCTTGTGAAATAAGGCAGCCATGATATAATAATAAACCATTAGCTATATCATACAATCATCTGGTAGATGGTACGTATCAATATATTCAGTGGTAAAGCAAACAAAAGTAGGACATCATACAATTTGAAATGAACAAAACACTTTTTTCCTGAACATCAATATATAGATGGCACAGTTTGTGCTATTTTGAAAAATAAAGCTACAGAAACGATGGGCCTCCAGAATATTTTGAAAGGTATATAACATGTAACAGATTTATGCACAAATACAACACAAAGCGTACAAAAGTCCGTTTATCATGGAATATACCATCGACGGTTCCAAAATTTATGTTCATTGTCATTCAAATCAGCGGCATTGGACTTTCATGTGTATGTGCTTGTAAATAGATACTGCAAAATAATTTGATGGCACTGATCGAATTTGCAGTTCTTCCGTGTAAATGATTTGTGATTTTAAAAATACATGTAAATATGTTGAGGCAAAACAAACCAGAAAGCAAACGTTGCAGCTGAAACTGTCATCACACTGTACACAAATGGTCCTGCGATTAAATCCGCTAGCCTTTGAATAGGTGCTTCTCTGGACTGTGCATCCTCAACCTGTATATCAGTTAATGTAAAAACTTCTGAACCATAATACATACATATAAAGGAACTGGAAAAAAACTGTAAATTCACCATGCGAGTGATTTTTGATATGGTTGACATGGCACCAGTTTTAGATGCTTCAACTCTAAGAGGGCCATCCTGAGTTGTAAAGACATAATAGATCATAGATATACTGTTATCCAAATTCATATATTCAATGAATTTGACCTATAAATTGATAGAGGGAGTAGTATCTATACCCAATTAACTGTTCCAGCAGACACGGCTAATCCTCTTTCCTTGAGTACAGGAAGTGACTCCCCTGTTAGCATAGATTCATCAACAACACTTCTTCCTGCTATGACTTTTCCCTGCAAAAGCAACAACAAATACTGGTGTGAAAACAGATACAACGATCTCTTAAGTAGTTATAATGTTACTAGCTTACCAAAATGGTCAGTGCTTTGCGTGTAGGGGTATAGTACAATATGTTAACGTCTTTATGCTAATCAGGTGATGAATGTAAATGATTCAATATCAGCAATGCAAGAAAACAAAAATTAAGCAAAACAAACAATCTTAAAGTCTAATTTAGCCAAGCTAATATTGTTTACACTGCTGCTTCCTGGTTTATTGATATGCATCTTCAAATCATTTACAAGCAAATACATAGATCTCCTATAAATGCCTACACAAAAATGTCTGTAACCAAAGAACCATTGTATCTAATGTGTTTGATATGCCCAACTGAATCAAACGAGTGAATGTGCAGTTCAGAGTAAACAAGAGGGCACTTAACAAGGAATGCATACATCAACAGGGATGATCTCTCCAGGTAAAACCAAAACCAAGTCTCCAACTCGAACATCATCGATTGGGACTTCAACACTAATTGAATTGATGCCCAGGACACCATCGTTTGCAGAAGCATCCTCAAAGGAAGAAACTAATAACCTTGACTTCGAAGATACCAGCGACTGCATGGATCACACAGCAAATTTTAAGATGTAATACATACACTCAAATATAATTAGCTAAACATATTCCATAATAGAAATATGCATTCTTTGAATAAAGATAATGAAAGAATATCATACAGTACATGCTGAAACAAAGAATATCAAGATGATTACTTGAATCTGCAATTCAAAATTCGTTGTTTCTCAAACAAAACAATGATGCAATGAAAGAGAAAATTAAATTTTAGATTTAGATGTTAAAGCTCAAGTATCAGAATCCAAGTATCAAAATCAAATTTAAATATATAAATTACTAACATGTAAAGAATAATTTTAAGCATTTATGTACTTAAATGTCATTTGATAATTTACATAGATCACACATTAAAAAAATAAAAAATATGCATGCACGCGTGCACGCACAAACAAAATGATATAATTTTTGTATCTACGATTTTTGTTGGAAATCAAATTTCAATTTAAAGATTGAATTTTATAATTCACAATTAAATCAAGTTTTGATATCTTTTTTGCTGGAAATGACAATGAACATGAAGAGGAGTATATAAAATAGCTTTTATCTATTAGCATTATCATATATGAAATGCAAACCTTAGGTAGTTAGGTTAGCTTTTACAGAAGTTGATTTTGAATATGACGACAAATTGACAATATGATTTGAACAAATGTTACAACTTACTAGTAGTTCATTCATATCACTTGAAGCCGTAAGCCTAGCACTTTCTTCGAGTGAACGGCCCAAAAGAACAAAGCCAAGAAGCATGACCTGCATGCTACAAGATAAATCCTTGGTTGAGATATCCACTCATACATGAGTTAACTAATTATTGTGTATAATGCTACAAAAATATTTTCAGTGTAAAATAAACTAGTATGAATTAAAAATATCAAATCATGGATCACTGGTTCAAATGGTAAGATCTCTAAATTGTGGTTCCAAATGTTTTGGTTTGATCCCCCGAGACATCAAAATCAATGTTCTGCCTAAACTAATTATCACTCTTGTTATCAAAAAATTGAATTAAAACTATCAAGTCTAAATTTGAATTTTACATGAATCGTGAGTTTATATTATAAAATCTACTTAAAAAAAACTAAATCTGAAGGCAACATTATCCTGAACTCAATGATTGTTGCAGTCTTGCAGAAATAGCAGATAATGGACTAAAAGTCTGCGGAAGATGATATAAACAAACTCACAGGTTCATCAAAAAAGGATGCATCCCATTCAAGCCCAGGGTTTAACAGTGACACCTGCAGTATAAACAAGTTCGTATTACTAACAATAGTTTGTCAATTATGCAAGTCGCTGAAAGAAGTAAGCCAAAAGGATACAGAAGTCCTATATACACAAGAATTGAGCTAAAAGGGACCCAAAATGATATCAACCTTGTCATTGAATGTTCTTTTATAAATGCCAGTACATAAAAGTTAAACTCACTGTGCTTATGAGGAAAGCAGCTATCGATCCAAACCCAACAAGGGAATTCATGTTTGGTGATCCTTTAGTGAAAGCTTTGAGTCCATCGACCAGCAAATCTGCAGGAAAAGCATACGATGAAATGGAGATGACCAATATAATCGCTACAGCAGATATTACAGATGGAGCAAGGTAACAAAAAAATAATCTTATTGATCTGATAATCTGAATTTGCGAAATCAGTAGAACATGATCAACAACAAGAACAGTCGATGATAGTTACCTTTACCAGGGCCGAGCAAAGAAACAGCTGCAATGCCAGCTTTCACATATGGGTTGTGCAGTACTTCCCAAAATGATCCTGAGTGTAAAAATCATAGTGTTGATAAGATAAAAAGGACATGCGTCCATTATCCCATTAGCAATGAATCATGAGACCAAAAGTTCATACTTCTAACTTCCTCTATGTAGATAAAACTCAAATTCCAACTCGTATTTGCAGTAAATTTTGTGCCATCCTTCGTTAATTTATGTTCAGAAACATGAGTATGTGCTGCTTACTGATTTTGAAGTGTGAAAAGGTCAAATAAAAGGGACTGTACGTAGCATTTCCACAAAATACTTGTGACCACGTGAACAAAATAAAATAAAATATGACCGTTTCAAAACAGCAATCATTGCTTCTAAGTTATGACTTTCACTTGGATAAATATTGAAAGAAAAGGGTTCACGGTTATTTTTCTCACCATGAGCAACATGAATCCCAACAGAATGAAGCAAATGAGAAGCATGTGAACCACAGCACAAAGCAACAAGAGTCCAAGCAAAAGCAACTCTTCCTCTACTCTTCGTCAGCATCATCTCCTTCCTCTCCTTCATCTCCTTCCATTTCTTCACATTCTCCCCCACCCCAAACCCCAACTTTCTCCTCCTGGACGGAAACCCTATCCCCGAAAGCTTCATCACCAGCTCTTCCACCACCAAATCCACGTCCCCGTCCTCCAATATAATCTCCACCGCCGCCGAGTCAGTCAGCACGTTGACTGCGGCAGAGACAACCCTGTGGTCTGAGGCGAGCGCCGACTTGACCCGCGCCCCACACGCAGCGCACATCATGCCAGAAACGTCGATTAGAATAGAAGTGGACGTAGATTTCGGCGGGATATACACAGGAGAGCCGATTTCGACGGCCGAAAGTGGACGGAGTAAGCGGCTACGAACATGGAGGCGAAATTGACGAGAGCAAGGGGGAGGATGGATAAAGAGTTTAGGCTTAGGGTGCTGGGAGAGAAAAAGCTTGGACTGGAAAAGAGAAGTCGCCATTAAAGTAGGAGGATTGAGGAAAATGGGTTGAAATTGGAGGGAGGGAGGGGAAGAGTTTTTAAAAGAAGCGGAGTCTGTAATTTTGGAAAGCATCTGGCGATGTTGCAACGAATGGGAGAGCGACGCGTGTTTACGTGGATGTGGTTGTGTAGTCGTGGACCTTGAGGTGGTTTTGAAGCAAGATTTTAACGGTAGGGATAACAGACTTTTCCCGCTTTAAGCAGAGTACACACTAATATGATCATCTTTATTGGAAAATAGGCAGACGGATAAATTAAAAAAAAAAATTAGGCTGAAGAACAAAATGTTTCATTTTTAGGCTGAAGGACAAACTTTGAAAGTAATTAGGTTGAAGGACAATGCTAATTAGAACTAGCATTTTGTACAGTGTAAGTATAGTGTAAAAACTGAATATAATGCTAGTTTGAAGTAGCATTGTCCCCCAGCTAAAAAATAAATCTTGATGTCCGTGAGACAAATTTTTTATCAAAGTTTGTCATTTTCTCTTATTCCCTCTTATCTTTATTAATAGCTGGGAAAGTATAGCCTTTTAGTTCAACCATCAGGTTTTAAAATTCCCCTTTATATACAAACTGATAAAAAATTTAAACAAAACTAAAATAAAAAAAATAAAATAATATTAAAAATAAAACCTCAGCACCCAATCTTTAAATTATAATTGTACAATTTTAACTTTTAATTTCTGTTTAAGTAATTTATTCAGTTTTCCAGTCAAATTTATTGTTCCGCGATTTATTCAGTTTACCAGTCAAATTTTATTGTTAATCGAAGATACAATTCATCCATTTGCTGGAGATTTAGTAGTTAAATCTGGTATGTTATCATCTTCCTTATATTATAAAGCGTTCATTTTTTTTGAATTCGATGATTGTTACTCTGTTTTACGTAACTGTATTTGTTTGTAAAATTTGTTGTATATAGCATGCGGTAAAAGCCTTTACAATTTCGACCAAATCTTCGGAGCTAATTATTATTAACTAAAATTACCTTATCAATACCTGTTATCCTACATTCATTTTTTCGGTAAAATGCCTTAAATATAGGATTCTAGAAAATGCTACAACCCATATAAATATCTTATGAAATTCTATGTCTTAAATATAGGCATAGGTTTATGTTGGTAACAATAATTTTTATACGAATCAAGTGATACTAAATCGTTATTGAATAAATAGACCTAATCAATTGTCTGCATTAGAAGCCTTTACAATTTTGACCAAATCTTTGGAGCTAATCTTTATTAAATAAAATAGACATAATCAATATCAGCTATCCTACATTCATTTTTTCAGTAAAATGCCTTAAACATAGAATTCTAGAAAATGCTACAACCCCTATAAATATCTTACCAATTTTCTGTACCTGTTCACTCTTGTCATTCATAATTGAACTTTCTCCACCATTCATTATTTCTGGCGTTCTCCACTCTCTACCGTTATTTGCCATTATCCACTATTGCTCACCACCATTTACCTTCAAGACCATTGTTTTTTTTAAGCTTCAGGTAAGTCTAGATCAATTTTCTTTTAATATTAATTTCTTATGTCTGGTCTTCTTTGTAGCACGTTATTCTTTCTTTTTTAATTTATTGGTTAGTAAAATCCTTATCCGTGTTGTCTTCTTTGCAACGCCCTTTTATTTTTATTTCATCCCTTTGCCGATATTTGTCAAGTGCAAGCAAGTAATACAAAAATTGGAAAGCTAGGTCGAAAGTTACGTTAGAATACAAAAAAATAAGCTATGCTATTTACACACACAATGCGATTTTAATTTTAAGTTTTTGCCTCATCTTTATCATCGGGTTCGACAATAAAAAACGATTCTGTAATCTATCTTGCGAATAACATAAACCCTAAGATCTAGAATTACATGATTATCACATATGTAATAAATCAATAAAACATACATGCAGACATCTCGTATATGAATCAACAATGGTTGTTGTCGAAAGCTATTTCAATGGATAAAGGAAATGGTTTCTCTTTCTTTCCCTATATCTTTCTTTATGTGTTTTTTCTATATACTTTATGATGGGCAAAGGTTAATATTTATAGGTAGAGAGAGGACCAAATCTCCAGATTTGTAGACTTAGTCTTGATCGTCCATCAAGATCAAGATGAGAGAAATTAACGCTCTAGGTTATATCCGTTTTACTGATTAGCGTGTTAATATGAAAACCCTTTAGATTCTATTGACGACAAAATGAGGAAGGAAACGTTTGAGAAAGGAAACGGTCAAATTTCCTTATAAAATAAGGAAGGAAAATCCATTAATGTTTTCGTATTAATTTTCTTACAAAACGGTCAAATTTCCTTACAGTCTTCCACTTGGTCAATAGTAAAATCCATTAATGTTTTCGTATTAAGGTCATAAGGCGCGCATGATATGCTAAACTTTTCTTTAGTTGATTATCATAAGTTTCTTGGCTAATCTAGTGGTCAATGGAAGTCATGACGTATACATGTTATTTTGCAAATGCTTACTACCATGTACTATGACATTGACAACTTTCATAACTAGACCGTAGATGAGCATACCTTAATGGTCACATAATGTCTTGAAGCAAAAGACTGTTTTTGTTATCATTTATCTAAATATAAGTGTGTACACATTATAAAACAGAAATAAAAGATGTCCAAATTATTAAGAGCTCAATAATTGTTATGTCTAGCTAAGTACAAAATAAATGGCATGATAAGAAGATAATTAGGAACTATCTTCAAGACCCATGCGATCAGTATGTCTCTGAAAGATCTTTGGAGGTAGTCCTTTCGTGAATATGTCTGCCACTTGTAAGTCCGTACTTATCGATTCAACAACAATTTTCTTTAGTTTAACATCTTGCTTCAGTAGTGGGTATTTCAGGTCCATGTGTTTGGAACCTTTGGTTATCCTATCATGCTTGAAGAAAAAGATTGCAGGTTCATTATCGCAGTAGACAGTTAGTGGCTTAGAGATAAAACTTAAAGTGTCAAATTGTGAGACAAAATTACGCAGCCATGTTCCCTGAATTGAAGTCTCATAACATGCTACGTATTCGGCCATCATGGTTGTAACGACCCGATATTTTCAACCATTCGCATCCATTATAAGTGTATAGGTAGACACTCATGCCGGAATTGAATTGCTCAAAATACCGCGTTGTAATTAAAAATTTGGCAAATCTCAGAATATACAGTAAATAAAAATCACAGATCACAGATACAGAGTAATAATAATGCAGCGGAAGAAAAAGAGATAGTAGTTCATGAAGCTACTATATAAAATATAAGATACATCAGAGTTAAAATATACAACAGAAGAGTAACAGGATACATCAGGTACAAATCAGATACATCACTGAACCACTGGATACTGAAACAAAATAGATGGCTGGATCTTCAAGGAAAGCTCCAACGCCGAAGGTGAATCTTGAATGCTAACTCAATCAATCTGACCCGAGCGTAAAGCAAAATACGAAAACCTCGAGTCAGGACATAAATACTTATAAACTGTAAATCAACTCAAGTGAACAGTAACAAAATGCATCAGTAACTTAAAGGATGCTTGGGACCGCCCATCCTCTAAGGATCCGTTAAACTATTTACTATGTAGTAATATACGCTATATACGGTAGTGTCTAATCAGTAAAGTATAATCATATAGAAAATAGCGTTAAGGGGATGGTGAACCTTAACGCGGTCGGATCTTTAAAACCAAAATCGTAGTAGGCTCGATATAAGGATATGACATGGCACGCAAGGAAATGCCAGGGTGGATACACTGTTTGCACTCTCGGACCGGTGGTGACGGCAAGCCAGCAGCTTCCGCCCACCTCGAACAATACCCCCGAATCAAAATGGCGCCACATATCGAATCACAAAAGTAATAGAATGGTTTCCGATGGAGCATGCTCGATGAAAGGGTGCGACCCATTGTGTAGCCCAGTATAGCTCCTGTTTAAGTCATATATGCCAACTCACGGGAGTTGGGTCCACGTAATATACCTCGAGAATATCGCCACCATCCTACTTCATTCTGCAATCTCCACTGCGTACACAGTTGTTTAAGTGGTTTTCGGTATTGGCCGGCTATAAGACAATATCCGATCCCGGTTTCTTTAACAACCAATCGTTATTATAACCCATAGTTATAACTTTAAAACAATATTTTATACTTCAAAATAAAATATCCTTTTCAATCCAAATCTTTATCAAAATAAAGATTAAATCATTTCCAAAACCATTTCAATATATCATCGTAAAATATCTTTCAATTCAAATATTTATCAAAAAAAATATCAAGTCATTTCTAACCATTTCAATATATTAAATTTTCATACCCTTTCAACACTACCTTTCAACACTACCTTTCAAATCATTTTAATATATCAAAATATCATAACCTTTCAAAGCTTCAGTTCCAAAATATCATATCTTTCAGAACTTCTTTTTAAATCATGTTAATATCAAAATGTCCTATCTTTCAAACTCCATTTTTCAAATCATTTAATATCAAAAATATCATATCTTCCAAAACTTCGTTTCAAATCATTTTAATATATCAAAATATCATATCCTTTCAAAACTTCGTTTCAAATCATTTTAATATATCAAAATATCGTATCTTTTCAAACTTCATTCATTTCAAATCATTATTCATTTTATTAAATCTAAAATACCATTTCAATTCATATTTCAAAATAGTTTATATTCCAAAAATTCTTTTTTATCATTTCAATGAAGTTATTATGTTTAATAATTAAATTATTAAATTTCCAAAAATTTCAACTTCCAAAGTTTATTTATTCACTTAAGTTTATCAAAACCGTGAAAATTCATTTTTCGCATCATTTAGAAAACTTATACGAAAAGTTACATTCAAAACAGTTCAATTTAACAAAAGACAGCATTTTAAAATATTATAATAGGTTTACTTAAATTCGAATGACTTAGTTAAATTCAAAAATTATAGCACTTACAAAGATTGCTATAATAGCTTTTAATTCAACTTAGCTTTTTAGTTCATTATCATCAACTACAGCGTTTACAAATGTTGTAATATCATTTACATTGTAATTAATAGCATTTCAAAAAATGCAGTCAATTAACTTCAAATATTCAATAAAATTTCTCAACCAATTATATTTTTATTAAAAACATTTTTAACTTATAAAATCATACATTTTCACATTTATAACATCATTTAATTTTCCTCAAGTTCATGATTTTATAAAGTTAAATTTCCATTCAAAAATCAAGATTTAATAATAATTCACTTATTAAAATGCAATGTTGAATTTTTAAAATCCATTACATTAAATTTCAACTTAACACTTAAGTTCAAATTCTCAAATATAACTTAGTTTTATTTTTATTTACTTAACTAAAAGTTCACCTTTACGTCAATTTCATAAATTTCCAGTTTTAGTTATATTTCAAAATTTCAACTTACAATATTCATTCATTTCACATTTCACCTTTATTAAAATCATTAATATGATATAAAAATCACTTTAAATTCATTTAAATTCAAATTATCATAAATTTATCATAATTTCATATTCAATTAAATTCCAATTATAATTAAATCAAAATTTCCAAAATAACTTACGTTCAAAATTTCTAACTTTTCATTAATTCATTTCACTTAAAATTATTCAGAAAATCAATAATATTTTAAAAAAAATTATTTTTATTAAATTTCAAATCAAAATATTATAATAATTAAATTTATAAAATATTTTAAATTTTTTAGTAAAGCATATTTTAACTACGGGCCTGTATAAAATTTTCTACGCTAGGTAAAGTGATACGGGTAATATATCATTTCACCCCGTAATTTACAAAGAAAATCCGGGTTTTATCATTTCAAACCCGCAATCCCAAGTCAAAATAAATTAAATAAAATAAATCAGGCCTATCATTTCAGCCCATAACATTTTTTTTCTAACAGGGAACTTGTAGTGTAATCATATAAAATAAACAAGGTCGATATCACAATATACAGTCATATATCAGATGTCAGGTGAAAATTAACAGTTTTAACATGGTAATAACATGGCATAGCATATCATATGATCATCATTAACTTGCATAAACATTTTATATTACTAAACACTTGTCATCAATTCACTTTTCATAAGTATAAATATCAGGGTGAGAAAGACTCACTTGTTCAAGCTGAAGACCAAAACAACAAACACAAGTGCGATTTCAAAAGCACGACAAGCACGATATAGCATGACTTTTGATTTGAATGAATGGAGAGCCTTGATATTTGTCTTGTAAACATATACCCAAAACAATACAATAATACATAAGTTTTCAATTCAAAAACGACTGAACTCGGCTAGAAATAACTGCATAAATCAAGGCAGAGTTGCTATGCACTTGCTTCCAACACACTCTAGGTTCAGCCATAAGGTATACTACAGGTCTAAGGTAAGATTTGGATCAGGTTTTGGTTGGGTATGGTCAGCCTAACACAGGTTAACATGGTGCAAAAGTGTGAAGAAGGGAAAACAACACAACAATCAACATACACATGATTTTCAAGGCACTACAAGGCACGGTCAAGGCTAGCATGGTCATGGCCTGTACTTTGGGGTCAAAAGGGATGGTGTGGCCTAGAGTACAGGTGGTGCTGGAGGTGGTGGAGGTGGTGTTAGTGGCGGCCAATGGTGGTGGAAGGTGGTGGATGCATAGATTTGCTCGGTTAGGTCATGTAGGTGAATTATATTGTATTTGGTGATAGATCTACCACCAAGGGTGGCTCGGCTTGGGATGGCCAGTGAGAAGGAGGTGGTGGTGATGGGTTCCAGTGGTGGTGGAGGCAGCAGGGGCTGGAGAGGAGGCAGGGCCGAACCTAGAAGAGGAAGAGACAAGTGCAAATCAATATAAAACAATGAAAAAGTGAAATAGAAAAGAAGATTTACCAAAGTTTTTGAACAAGGAGGCCATGATTTATTTTTTTAGGGTTGAGAAAGAGAAAATTTTCGTGACAAATGAGCAAGGGAAGTCGGCTGGAGATGGTATAGGGAAATGCCAAAAAAACAGATGTATTGATGACAAAAGAAACTGCAAAAGAAACAGTGAAACGTTTTTACGTTTCTTAGCCTTTAACCCTTTCAAATTTCTCATATATATTTATATACATCTAAATAACTGAAAATAATTAAAATCTCAGTTAAAATTTGAAAGAATAACAGATAAACAAAATATTAATAATTAAATATTAATTAAATATGATTAAAATAAGAAAAATAGCACAGAAAATGAAAATTTGACTTAAGAATTAGAAATAACTTCAATATACTTTGGAAAAATTTACTTTAATTTAAATACATGTAAAATGACTAAAATAAAGTAAAACACAGCAAATAAAAGTAAGTGCATAAAATAAATAAATAAATTTTAATTATATATAATTAAATTAAGAAAATGGCTTAAAATTGTAGACTAGGCTTTAAAATTAGAAATAAATTCAAATGAACTTTAGAAAAATTATATTATCATTTTAAAAATACTTAAAAGCCAAAATATACATAATATAACATATTATCACATATTAAAGTAAAATATAACAAAGAAGAAGTAACTTATACAATTTAAAATAGTCATTGTTAAATAACCCTATATACGCACAATATTGTAAAGGGTATAACTTTCACAATTTACATCCGATTTCAACGAAACGAAAAGTGGTGTTCTTAGAATTTTATGTACTTTCATAATAAAAGAAAAAAATTTAAATTTTTAAACTTTTAAAATTTTAAGTTGAAAGTCACAGTTTGACTATTTTGACCAAAATCAGCATTTCAGGCAAATATTCAACTTACACAAGTTTGGAATTATAACTCATATAAAGATCAAGATTATATTTAAATAATAAATTTAATCATTTCAAATAAGTAAAATAAGTTTTTAAATAAAAATCTTACATTAAAAATAATTAAAATATACAATAAAATAATTACAAAATACAGGGTTGTTACACTCTCCCTCACTCAAAACTTTTCGTCCCCAAAAAGGAATGAGGTATGGAAGGGCACAGAAAAGATAGAGTGATATAGGATTAAGATAAGATGACAAGAAGATTGAAATTATACCTGATAACTGTTATTATAGGTAAGTTTAACAAGGTGGAGGTGATCTTTCCAAGATCCTCCAGAATCAAGAACACAAGCACGAAAAAGGTGGATTCAAAATGATTACCAAAGGTCTATCAAGATTATAGAAAGATTTCTAAACAGAAAGATTATAGAAAGATGCCTATACCGGTCTATAGCAAGATAAGGATAATAAGGACAACCAAAAGATAGTTTGAAAAACAAAATAAGGAAATAAATTTGAAAGCATGGAAATTTCAACTTAGATAGAGAATAAATCTTTACACAAGTTAAATAAATTTTAACTACCCCAAATTTCATTATCTTATTATTCAATCATCTTAAATTAACAATTTTTAAACCATGGGTTTGAAAAATAATCATTTATTACACTCACATTGTACTAAATAAATTTAATTCTTCTTTATTCCTAATTAAACTTAAATTTATTCCTCTCAATATATTTATCACTGATGTTAAATATACTTACACTTATTATAACTGCTTTATTTTATTCTTAGTTCTTCTAACATTGTTTTATTGTAAGTTATTCAATTACCCTTTATTATTCTTTAACTCTGTTAATCGTTTTATAACTTAAAATTTAAGTGTATAACATTTATTATAACCACTCAAATTTTATTTATACATCTTTTTTATATTGTATATTATCCAATTACATTTTTAACTTCTGAAATTTTGGTAAGTTATATTTGAATGCAATTGTATTATACAAATAAACCTTCCAATTAAATCTTTTCATGCTTGATATTCATCCAAAATTTTGATAGATTGATTTTTTTTTGGAATTATTCTTTAAAATAAAATTTAAGAATTAAATTTTCGATTTCTTCAAACCATTTAGAGATAAGTAATAATATATATACATATATAATATGTCAAATCAAATTTCAATCATATATATATATATTATAAATCAAGTCATATTTTAGGAATTCAAATCAATTTAATTTCCCAAAACAAAGCTGTAGCAAGACTACAGAACAGTCTCCTAACTTTGAAACTCGAAAATGAACGTCGATGATGTCGCGATCATCACCGAAGTTATTTTCCAGCGACAAAGAGAAAAGCACTAATTTTAAACCTTTAAAAATTCTTTGAAAACAAATTCTATTCAATATACTTTAAATAATATAACCTTTTAAAACATTAAACACAAGGTTTTGAAACCATCGGAAATTAAATTCTCAAATATCTTGTTTTAAATTCATTTCAGTTCCCAAGTCAATTTATAAACAACTATTTATAAATTCATTTATAGAACAATAAATGATAAATCAAGTATTATCATTTCAAGTAATCAATTTAAATCAGTATATTAAGTTTCATAAATATACTTATATATCAAAATTTATTTCATTTACCAATTTTTTTTTTAAAATATATTGCGTCCGTTTGTTCTGTCAAAGTGTTTTGGAAATCTTATCGATAGCACTGATCAGACGTATCGATCAGAAACCCAACTCAACATCAACAACTCAAACAACACAATATATAAAACATTTTAATTTTAAATACTAGTTTACAAATACACTATACATGAATAGATTTTCAAAGAAGGATAGAGATTCAAGTTTTTTTATTAACACAAATCAAAGGAGATTATGATTTAAAAATAAGTTGGAAACAAGGATGACATGATTAAATAACAGAATAGGAAGATGGATAAGCTTATATAAATCACGGGCAACCTTAACCGGGTCAACCGTGACTTAAAGAATAAGATCAATGTTGATTTTTCTAGGGTAAATCTACATTCGATCTCAAGAGTTAGAGTTTGAAATAACAAAAGATATTAGCATCTAAACCAAGGATAGATATAAATCTCTGGTAAATCGATGCAAATTGTAAAGGAGTTTTCCCCTTTTTTTTTTATTAAATTTGAAATTGGCGTGACCGCCGACTCACTAGAAAGATCATTCGAAGCGGAGTTATGGAATGCTCCAGAGTCAAAAGAAGATGAATAGTGAGGGATACGAATGGATTTTGGAACCGTAGGGAATGTTCCAAAATTCAAAGGAATCGAGTCAAAAGGGAGAGATTCAAATTCGAATGGAAGTGATTCTGTAAATACATCTACTCCATATGCTGAGTTTTGCCTAGAGCTATCAAAGCTCTGATACCAACTGTAACGACCCGATATTTTCAACCATTCGCATCCATTATAAGTGTATAGGTAGACACTCATGTCGGAATTAAATTGCTCAAAATACCGCGTTGTAATTAAAAATTTGGCAAATCTCAAAATATACAGTAAATAAAAATCACAGATCACAGACACGGAGTAATAATAATGCAGCGGAAGAAAAAGAGATAGTAGTTCATGAAGCTACTATATAAAATATAAGATACATCAGAGTTAAATAATATACAACAGAAGAGTAACAGGATACATCAGGTACAAATCAGATACATCACTGAACCACTGGATACTGAAACAAAATAGATGGCTAGATCTTCAAGGAAATCTCCAACGTCGAAGGTGAATCTTGAATGCTAACTCAATCAATCTGACCCGAGCGTAAAGCAAAATACAAAACCCTCGAGTCAGGACATAAATACTTATAAACTGTAAATCAACTCAAGTGAACAGTAACAAAATGCATCAGTAACTTAAAGGATGCTTGGGACCGCCCATCCTCTAAGGATCCGTTAAACTATTTACTATGTAGTAATATACGCTATATACGGTAGTGTCTAATCAGTAAAGTATAATCATATAGAAAATAGCGTTAAGGGGATGGTGAACCTTAACGCGGTCGGATCTTTAAAACCAAAATCGTAGTGGGCTCGATATAAGGATATGACAGGCACGCAAGGAAATGCCAGGGTGGATACACCGTTTGCACTCTCGGACCGGTGGTGACGGCAAGCCAGCAGCTTCCGCCCACCTCGAACAATACCCCCCAATCAAAATGGCGCCACATATCGAATCACAAAAGTAATAGAATGGTTTCCGATGGAGCATGCTCGATGAAAGGGTGCGACCCTTTGTGTAGCCCGGTATAGCTCCTATGTAAGTCATATATGCCAACTCACGGGAGTTGGGTCCACGTAATATACCTCGAGAACGTCGCCACCATCCTACTTCATTCTGGAATCTCCACTGCGTACACAGTTGTTAAAGTGGTTTTCGGTATTGGCCGGCTATAAGACAATATCCGATCCCGGTCTCTTTAACAACCAATCGTTATTATAACCCATAGTTATAACTTTAAAACAATATTTTATACTTCAAAATAAAATATCCTTTTCAATCCAAATCTTTATCAAAATAAAGATTAAATCATTTCCAAAACCATTTCAATATATCATCGTAAAATATCTTTCAATTCAAATATTTATCAAAAAAAAATATCAAGTCATTTCTAACCATTTCAATATATTAAATTTTCATACCCTTTCAACACTACCTTTCAACACTACCTTTCAAATCATTTTAATATATCAAAATATCATAACCTTTCAAAGCTTCAGTTCCAAAATATCATATCTTTCAGAACTTCTTTTTAAATCATGTTAATATCAAAATGTCCTATCTTTCAAACTCCATTTTTCAAATCATTTAATATCAAAAATATCATATCTTCCAAAACTTCGTTTCAAATCATTTTAATATATCAAAATATCATATCCTTTCAAAACTTCGTTTCAAATCATTTTAATATATCAAAATATCGTATCTTTTCAAACTTCATTCATTTCAAATCATTATTCATTTTATTAAATCTAAAATACCATTTCAATTCATATTTCAAAATAGTATATTCCAAAAATTCCTTTTTATCATTTCAATGAATTTATTATGTTTAATAATTAAATTATTAAATTTCCAAAAATTTCAACTTCCAAAGTTTATTTATCCACTTAAGTTTATCAAAACCGTGAAAATTCACTTTTCGCGTCATTTAGAAAACTTATACGAAAAGTTACATTCAAAACAGTTCAATTTAACAAAAGACAGCATTTTAAAATGTTATAATAGGTTTACTTAAATTCGAATAACTTAGTTAAATTCAAAAATTATAGCACTTGCAAAGATTGCTATAATAGCTTTTAATTCAACTTAGCTTTTTAGTTCATTATCATCAACTACAGCGTTTACAAATGCTGTAATATCATTTACATTGTAATTAATAGCATTTCAAAAAATGCAGTCAATTAACTTCAAATATTCAATAAAATTTCTCAACCAATTATATTTTTATTTAAAACATTTTTAACTTATAAAATCATACATTTTCACATTTATAACATCATTTAATTTTCCTCAAGTTCATGATTTTATAAAGTTAAATTTCCATTCAAAAATCAAGATTTAATAATAATTCACTTATTAAAATGCAATGTTGAATTTTTAAAATCCATTACATTAAATTTCAACTTAACACTTAAGTTCAAATTCTCAAATATAACTTAGTTTTATTTTTATTTACTTAACTAAAAGTTCACCTTTACGTCAATTTCATAAATTTTCAGTTTTAGTTATATTTCAAAATTTCAACTTACAATATTCATTCATTTCACATTTCACCTTTATTAAAATCATTAATATGATATAAAAATCACTTTAAATTCATTTAAATTCAAATTATCATAAATTTATCATAATTTCATATTCAATTAAATTCCAATTATAATTAAATCAAAATTTCCAAAATAACTTACGTTCAAAATTTCTAACTTTTCATTAATTCATTTCACTTAAAATTATCAGAAAATCAATAATATTTTAAAAAAAATTTATTTTTATTAAATTTCAAATCAAAATATTATAATAATTAAATTTATAAAATATTTTAAAATTTTTAGAAAAGCATATTTTAACTACGGGCCTGTATAAAATTTTCTACGCTAGGTAAAGTGATACGGGTAATATATCATTTCACCCCGTAATTTACAAAGAAAATCCGGGTTTTATCATTTCAAACCCGCAATCCCAAGTCAAAATGAATTAAATAAAATAAATCAGGCCTATCATTTCAGCCCATAACATTTTTTTTCTAACAGGGAACTTGTAGTGTAATCATATACAGGAATAATATAAACAAGGTCGATATCACAATATACAGTCATATATCAGATGTCAGGTGAAAATTAACAGTTTTAACATGGTAATAACATGGTAATAACATGGCATAGCATATCATATGATCATCATTAACTTGCATAAACATTTTATATTACTAAACACTTGTCATCAATTCACTTTTCATAAGTATAAATGTCAGGGTGAGAAAGACTCACTTGTTCAAGCTGAAGACCAAAACAACAAACACAAGTGCGATTTCAAAAGCACGACAAGAACGATATAGCATGACTTTTGATTTGAATGAATGGAGAGCCTTGATATTTGTCTTGTAAACATATACCCAAAACAATACAATAATACATAAGTTTTCAATTCAAAAACGACTAAACTAGGCTAGAAATAACTGCATAAATCAAGGCAGAGTTGCTATGCACTTGCTTCCAACACACTCTAGGTTCAGCCATAAGGTATACTACAGGTCTAAGGTAAGATTTGGATCAGGTTTTGGTTGGGTATGGTCAGCCTAACATAGGTTAACATGGTGCAAAAGTGTGGAGAAGGGAAAACAACACAACAATCAACATACACATGATTTTCAAGGCACTACAAGACACGGTCAAGGCTAGTATGGTCATGGCCTGTACTTTGGGTTCAAAGGGGATGGTGTGGCCGAGAGTACAGGTGGTGCTGGAGGTGGTGGAGGTGGTGTTAGTGGCGGCCAATGGTGGTGGAAGGTGGTGGATGCATAGATTTGCTCGGTTAGGTCATGTAGGTGAATTATATTGTATTTGGTGATAGATCTACCACCAAGGGTGGCTCGGCTTGGGATGGCAAGTGAGGAGGAGGTGGTGGTGATGGGTTCCAGTGGTGGTGGAGGCAGCAGGGGCTGGAGAGGAGGCAGGGCCGAACCTAGAAGAGGAAGAGACAAGTGCAAATCAATATAAAACAATGAAAAAGTGAAATAGAAAAGAAGATTTACCAAATTTTTGAACAAGGAGGCCATGATTTATTTTTTTAGGGTTGAGAAAGAGAAAAATTTCGTGACAATTGAGCAAGGGAAGTCGGCTGGAGATGGTATAGGGAAATGCCAAAAAAACAGATGTATTGATGACTAAAGAAACTGCAAAAGAAACAGTGAAACGTTTTTACGTTTCTTAGCCTTTAACCCTTTCAAATTTCTCATATATATTTATATACATCTAAATAACTGAAAATAATTAAAATCTCAGTTAAAATTCGAAAGAATAACAGATAAACAAAATATTAATAATTAAATATTAATTAGATATGATTAAAATAAGAAAAATAGCACAGAAAATGAAAACTTGACTTAAGAATTAGAAATAACTTCAATATACTTTGAAAAAATTTACTTTAATTTAAATACATGTAAAATGAATAAAATAAAGTAAAACACAGCAAATAAAAGTGAGTGCATAAAATAAATAAATAAATTTTAATTATATATAATTAAATTAAGAAAATGGCTTAAAATTGTAGACTAGGCTTTAAAATTAGAAATAAATTCAAATGAACTTTAGAAAAATTATATTATCATTTTAAAAATACTTAAAAGTAAAAATATACATAATATAACATATTATCACATATTAAAGTAAAATATAACAAAGAAGAAGTAACTTATACAATTTAAAATAGTCATTGTTAAATAACCATATATACGCACAATATTGTAAAGGGTATAACTTTCACAATTTACATCCAATTTCAACGAAACGAAAAGTGGTGTTCTTAGAATTTTATGTACTTTCATAATAAAAGAAAAAAAATTAAAATTTTAAACTTTTAAAATTTTAAGTTGAAAGTCACAGTTTGACTATTTTGACCAAAATCAGCATTTTAGGCAAATATTCAACTTACACAAGTTTGGAATTATAACTCATATAAAGATCAAGATTATATTTAAATAATAAATTTAATCATTTCAAATAAGTAAAATAAGTTTTTAAATCAAAATCTTACATTAAAAATAATTAAAATATACAATAAAATAATTACAAAATACAGGGTTGTTACAATGGTGGATCCGAAAAGAATCTCAGATTTCTGGCTTCTCCGTGATATTGCACCTCCACGTAAGAGGTGCACATAGCCAAGAGTACAGATCCTAGTGTCAGGACATCCATCAAGGTCTGAATCAGAATAACCAGTTACCTGTAGGTAACTTGATTTTCTATAGGTGGGCATGTAATTCCTTGTGCCCTTTCGATATCTCAGTACCTTCTTTCAGCTTTCCAATGAGCGATTCCTAAGTTACTTTGAAATCTACCCAGCATACCAAGTGCATGACCGATATCAGGTCTTGTACAGACCGGTGAATACATCAACCCCCTACAAGAGATGCATAAGGATATTTGTTCATTTCTTCTCGTTCCATAGGAGTCTTTGGGCACTGCTCAGGAACAAATTTGTCTCCTTTCTGCAGTGGGACAGGACTAGAGGAATAATTCGTCATGCCAAATCTCTCAATAATTTTGTCAATATATGCTTTTTGAGACAATCCTAGAATTTCTTGTGATCTATCACGGAATATTTCTATTCCTATCACATAGGAAGCCTCACCCATATCTTTCATTTCAAAGTTCGTTGAGAGATGATCCTTAGTTTCATATAATAAACCAAGGTCGCTGCTAGCTAATAATATGTCATCAACATACAGAATCAAAAATATGAACTTGCTCCCACTGAACTTGGGGTATATACAAGGGTCAACTATGTTTTCTGTGAAATCGAAAGCGGTAATGTTTTCATGAAACTTTAGATACCATTGTCTATAAGTTTGCTTCAGTCCATATATTGATTTCTTAAGTTTGCAGACCATGTCTTCCTGTCCTTCAATTATGAAGCCTTCAAGTTGACGCATGTAGACTTCTTCTTCCAAGTCTCCTTTTAGAAAGGCTGTTTTCACATCCATTTGATGTAACTCGAGATCATAATGAGCTACTAATGCCATGATAATTCTAAGAGAATCTTTCTTGGAAACAGGAGCAAAAGTTTCATTATAGTCAATGCCTTCTTTCTGATTAAAACCTTTGAAAACAAGTATGGCCTAATATCGTTCAATTTTACCATTGCAGTCACGTTTGGTCTTGAAGACCCACTTACAACCGACTGTTTTATGTCCTTGCGGCAATTGAACGATTTCCCAAACTTGATTATTATCCATAGGTTTCAGTTCATCTTTCATGGCATCAATCCATTTAATAGAATTAACATCCTTAATGGCTTGTGAATAAGAAATTGGGTCCTTAGTTTCTTCAGATTCCATAAGATAAAGCATATAATCATCGGGAATAGCTGATCTTCTTTGTCCTTGAGATCTTCTTAATGCTAGTTCCTGTGGTACTTCATCAACATTATGATTGGTGATAATTTCATTATGGAGTTGTTGATCATTTATTGGGTTTTCCTCACTGTGAACATGTTCAACAATGGGATGATTCCCAGTATCTTTCAAAATAGAGGGTAAGATAATGGGTACCATTATTTCATGAACGACCACTTCTTGTTGTTTTGTACTCCCACTGATTTCACCATTCTCATAGAATTTGGCATTGCCGATTTCAACAATTCTTGTACTATGGTTAGGACAATAAAATCTATATCCTTTAAATTTTTCTGGGTAGCCTATAAAGTAACCACTGACTGTCTTAAAATCCAATTTCTTTTCATTTGAATTGTACAGTCTAGCTTCAGCTAGGCAACCCTAAATTTGAAGATGTCTTAAACTAGGTTTTCATCCTTTCCAAAGTTCAAAAGGAGTCTTTGGAACGGCCTTACTTGGAACTCTATTTAAGATGTAGACAGCTATTCGTAATGCATCCTTCCATAATGATATAGGTAAATTTGCATGACTCATCATGGATCTAACCATTTCCATGTATGTACGATTTTGACTTTCAGCTACACCATTCTGCCGTGGAGATCCATGCGTTGTGCAACAATTCCAAGTTTTTGAAGAAGTCTAGCAAAAGGTCCAGGATGTTGTCCCGTCATACCTTCCATAGAATTCACCACCCCTATCTGACCTAATGATTTTTACTTTTCTTTCTAATTGCCTTTCGACTTCAGTAATGAACACTTGTACAGCATCTACTGACTGAGTTTTTTCATGCAACAGATAAAGATAGCAATAACGTGAAAAATCATCGATAAAAGTGATGAAATATTTCTCTTCTTCAAAAGTTGGAACATCAAAAGGTCCACAAATATCTGTATGTATTATTTCAAGAAGTTGTGTACTTCTTGTGGCTCCTTTCTTTGTGTTTTTTTATTGTTTTTCCTTTAATACAATCAGCACATGCTGTAATGTTAGCGAAGTCTAGATCCGGTAGAACACCATCTTTCACTAACCTCTTGATTCTTTCACTGGTATATGACCCAGTTTTTTATGCCACAAGAAGTAAGAATCATTCTTGGATGACTTTCATTTAGTTTCTTTTCCATGCAGGGTGAGTTGGATTTCAGCATTTTGTTTAAGATGAAGTTTATAAAGTCCATCAATTAATATTCCAGAACCAATAAGACTAGAATTTTTAAATGAGCTAAAATTTCCATTTCCAACTTCAAAAGAATATCCAAATTTATCAAGTACACTTACAAAAATCAAATTACGGGAAATAGACGGAACATAAGAGTTTGATATAAATCTAACTGATAACCACTATCTAAAATAAGACGAAAACTTGCAATAGCTTCAACTGGAGCTTTATCTTATTCCCCATGAAAATGAAATTCTCACTTGGGTTTGTGGTTTGGATCGTAATGAATCCCTGCATAGAATTCGAAACATGAACGTTAGCAGCAGTATCAATCCACCAAGTAGAAGAAGGTACATTAGTAAGATTTGGTTCGAAATGACTTACGAAACCCATTCGGTTACCTTTCTTTTCGAACCATGCTTTGCGCTTAATGCAATCTGCCTACAAGTGTCCAGGTTTCTTGCAGAATTTGCAGACATCATCCTTCTTTTTCTTCTTGGATGGTTGAGTGGCGTCATCAAATTTGGGTGGTGCTCGTTTATGCTGTGAGTTGTTCTTTTTTCCAGCTTGTTTTCCAACCCCTTGAGTGAAATAAGTAACTTTAATGCCTTGTGAGCCTTGCCTAGACTCCTCTTGAACCAGTTTGTTAGTCAATTCATTTAGACTCCACTTTTCCATTATAGTGTTGTAATGAATTTTGAATGGTTCATACTGAGGTAAGCTAGTGAGAATGAATTGGACGAGAAAAGCATCGCCCATAACCAATCTCAAGTTCTTAAGTTTGGCAGCAAGGTTAATCATTTCAATGACATGAGCGCTCATTGAGCGAGAACCATCAAACTTCATGGTTACAAGATCTTCCATAAGTTTTCCAGCAAGGGATTTGTCTGCAGTCTTGAACCGATTTTCAATGGATTGCAAATATTCTTTTACACTTTTAGTTTTCGGTAGGGAGGTTTTGATGTTGGTATCAATCACATTCACATAAACATCATGCTGAGCCTATTAGATCGTTCCCAATCATCATGGAGTTTGTTTTCCTCAGGCGTACTTGTGTCAGTAAGTGGGGATGGCTTTTCCTTAAGGAGAGCCATATCCAGTTCGAGTACGCCCAAAGAAAACTCAACTTGCTATTTCCATTCTGAGTAATTGGTCTCATTGAGTCTGACGATAGACGTAGCGTACGAATTAAGGTTTGACGGTATTGCAACTGCAGATGTAAAAGAAATGTAGGCTTCTTTATTAGAATAAAACACATGTTATAATAAGAGGTTAGGTTTAGCGCCTCCTGTTGGTAGGCAGTAGAACCGTACTCATGGAAGAATGATAAACATTAATGTTTCATGCGTTATTGTGCAAGCAACGGCTGCCTGTGGACGGGACTACATGCATCAGACTAGAGGAAACAAGGAAATTAAGCGTGGAAGCGAAAACTAAAACAAGAGAGAAAAGAGGAAAACCGGGAATCAAGTGGTTACCTACTTTGTTTTTTTTTTTTTGCATAAACATTTGCCATTCTTTCAAGTAATCCAAGTAAATTCCATACATGAATTTAACATATAAACAATTATTTTGCAAATCATATATAAACAATTATCTCGTAAGTTCCAGATCATGAATTTAATGTCAAGCTAGGAAATAATTGTTTTCAATATGTATACTTTCTGAAAAGTATTCGCATACAATAAGTTGTTCCATATTATATAGTAGGTCAAACATTAAAGTAGAAAAAATTAACTTTGCGGAAGTATAAACTTTCCAGATCCAGATTTAAGCGTACAGTCAATAGAACAATATTTATAATCATGATTACTATAGCAACTTAAACAATATGGATATTAAACTTGAATCATATTAACACTAATAATCATTATCATCATCACAGTAAAATTGCAAACATCACATCATAGATCTATGCTAGTTTCGTTTTATATATTGATGGATAATCATGAATTCTAAAACCATGCTCTGATACCACATGTAATCTATATCTTGCGAATAACATAAACCCTAAGATCTTGAATTACATGATTATCACAATGTAATGAATCAATAAAACATATCTCCAGACATCTCGTATATGAATCAGCAATGGTTGTTGTTGAAAGCTATTTCAATGGATAAAGTAAATGGTTTCTCTCTCTTTTCCTATATCTTTCTTTATGTGTTTTATATATATACTTTGTGATGGGAAAAGGTTAATATTTATAGGTAGAGAGAGGACCAAATTTCCAGATTTATAGACTTAGTCTTGATCGTCCATCAAGATCAAGATGAGAGAAATTAACGCCCTAGATTATAGTCGTTTTATTGATTATCATATTAATATGAAAACCCTTTAGACTCTATTGACCATAAAATGAGGAAGGAAACGTTTGAGGAAGGAAATGGTCAAATTTCTTTACAAAATAAGGAAGGAAAATCCATTAACGTCTTCGTATTAATTTCCTTACAAAAGATCAAATTTCCTTACGGATTCCTCTAAGTTTATTATATAAGTACAATTTTGTATATTGAAATAATATATTTATATATAAATAACTTGAAGAGGAAGGTCTAGATTAATATAGGTTTACAAACATCTTTATAATAAAGCCAACATAAGAACTCTCTAACAAATATTGAATTTGTAAACCCTAGAACTATTGGAGATGGTTTAAGATATCATAGCTGAGTAGAATATGAGCCAATAGAAAACATGTTTGCTTTTTGGGTGCCTTCGCACACATCAAACTATCCTGAAATGGGTTTGCTTTAGTTATGTTTTGAATAGTTAAAGTTATTATGTTTTTATTTGTGCTTAAGACTCCATACTTGAAAACCATTATTATTTCCAATTATGTTTCAATAGCTACTCTTAAGAACATGCACACAAAAAATTTGATCCATCAAATAATGGTGCTGAATTTTGATGTTCTCGCGTTTATTAATAATGGTATCTAGTATATTAATTGCACATGTTTACATGAACAGATGTTAAAGTAGGTCCCGTTGCATTAATAAAGTCTAAAATTCAACATAGCTATTCTTTAAAGTTAAAGCACACTTGGTTCAATACTTATTTATATATAAGAAACATAGAAATTTAAACTTGCGGGTTAATGCACATATGTGGTTCAATACGTATTTATTGTTCATATGCTTATTGTTCAAAAAAGTAATTAATACTAAAACCTTTCATAACTAAAACTATTATTTGGTTACATGACATTTATTTTAGATGAATTCTTACTCAAAAAGAGTATACAAAATTAAAACCTTTCTAAATATATACATCATGGCTATAACGTGAAGAATAAAAAACTTTAACTTCTAAGATAAAATAAATGTTGACAACTAGAAAGCATATTAACTTAATGTTGTTTCATATAAATTTGACTATAACTAAAAAATGACCGAGTGTAAGTCACCAAGATCAAATAAGTTTTGTTACACAAACTAAGATGATTCAAATGCACTAATTAGCTATCAATTAATATAAACAATAAACCAAATGCAACATGTATAACATGCAATATTTATGTTCAAAAACACCTCTCTATATATATTACCAAATGTTAATATCACTTAAAAATAAAATCTAGTATTTACAAATTCAAAACACTCTCCAACATATATTAGAAAACTTAATATCACCTAAAAATAGGATTTAAAAATTAAAATTTCTATTCATTTTTGCTTTTTATTAATTGATAACAGAAATAAAAATTCTACCTAATAAATGTATAAATAAAAGTAAAATAGGCATCAAGATCTAGCAGTTTCAATCAACTTAAGTAGTTATTATATAGATATATAATACACACACACACACACACACACACATATATTCCATTTGCTATTTCTAATCAGGTTAAACTTTAAATTACAGAATTTTTACAACTTTTAGTTCTTTGTTGCTAAATAATACAAACTTATAGAATAATAATCATCGGCAATGAAATAAATCTTCATTTTATTGATTATTTTATATTTAAAAGTTCGCTTTCGTGCATGCCATTTGTATGTCAATTTGCACTTGCAAATCATGTTTTTCTATTATATAGGCATATATACATGCATATACATATATACACATACACACACACCTACATTTCTTAAATATATGTCGTTTGTACTATTTAAATGCATGCGTGTAGCGCGTTCCATTAGGACTCTAATATAATAGCTTTGGTGCAACACTTTTTACTACCAACATGAACTTCCTCAAATGCCTCTCTGTAGATATTACCAAATGTTAATATCATTTAAAAATAGAATCTAGCAAATATTTTTTTTTACAAATTCAATATGCTCTCTTACATATATTATCAACTTTAGTAATAGAAACAAAAATTCAACCTAACAAAAAATTAAATGTTCCAACTTAGAAATAAAAATTCAAACTAACTAGACATGATTCTAATTCAAAAACTTACTTGAATATTTATGAAATCATTTATCTTGAATATGTTAGACATTTATAATTTGTAAAAAAAAATCAATTTACCCACGAAGCGTGTGTTATTGTCATGTGCGAAGCGCATGTCATAACGCTAGTTGTTAAATAATTAAATTAGAGTGAGTGCTTGTAACGACCCGAAATTTTCGATCCCGAAAATTCCAGATTGTTAGGGAAAAAGAAGAAAGAGATAGAAGAAGAAGAACAGATACATCAACATCTCACATTCGCAGTGGATAAAATATAATTATAAATATTAACAGTTTACAAAAAAATATTATATCTGTCGATTACGTTTTAATACATCAGATTTACACATATATACAGACACTAAATATACACAATTATCATGTCATAGATATACAACAATATAATACAGCCGAAACACTCCATACGTTCTTGCCATCCTGCTCGACTCCTGAGCTACAGAACGTCCTTATTTGGAAATCTGTAATACTTGGTCTGACGCGAGCATTACATCAAAGTGACATCCAGGTCAGGCTGGAAACCAGCGTGAGTAACCCATCTAACAAGGAATACAAGAGCATACAACTTATATAAAACCCGGGGTAACTTGTATCAATTTACAAAGTCACAGTTTGTTATAAACATCTCTTACTTCACACATCAATTTTCCAAGTACCAACGATTTAGATTAAATAGTCTAATTCACTAAAATTGTTTCATTCCACCCTATTGATTTCACATATCAATCTATGAAAATTCGAAGTGGTTTCGAGTATTTCCTAATACCTGACCCCGGTCTCTTCGAGTCTCATGTAATTCTAACCTAAGTTATCCAAATGACATACACAACATTTCATATCAGAGATATCAACTCATTCAAAGCATCCAATACCCTTCAATCATCCATAAGCAAAGCTTAATCACATACAAATTTAATTTAATTAATCCTGATTGAATTTCTAACCTCAACCACTTAGATTTCTTCACTTGTCATTAATTAATTTCAAATCAATTAATCAATCATCCCTTCATTAATCATCTTAATTAATCACCCTGGATTAATTATCCTTCAATTACATTCAAGGAATTATCTTTAATTAACTTCACAATATTAGTTATTCTTTACCAAAATAAATGAGAAATCTTAATTACTTCATGAATTAATCAACTATTTTAATTTTATTAATTCTTAATTACTTATATTAATTAATTTCTCATAAGTCTCTTATTATTGATTAATTAATCTTAATTAATCAATCTTTAATTACATCATTAATTATATAAATTAATGATTTCTAATTACATTTTAATTTATCCTAATCTAATTTAATTACATTAATTAAACCACAATATTACTCATTCTCGATTAATCTCCACCTATGATTAACTATCTGTTTATTTACTTCATTAAATAAATTAATTACTCATTTTATAATAGAAGCTTAAAGGAATATAGACCCAAATTTATTTTTAAATTCAAATCAATTTACAAATGCACTTTAACATTCAAGTTGTTAAAACACTTAATATTTAACACTTTATTTGTTTTAAAAACCGAGATTCACTAAATCAAATGCCTAATTTAACTTTGATTTAAAACTTGTTTTTAAATCTCTACTTTACAATTTAGCTCCAGTTTTTAAATATCACTTTCATTTCTTCCCAATACATTCTTATTTTTATTCTATAATTATTTCACTTCCAAATTTTACTTTTATAAAAATCTGATCCTATATATTTTGATAACTCGGGCTACCGAAATATTTAAGCAAACCACAACATTCAATATTCCAATTGCCAATAATATTCATCACAGAATATCAATCACTCCATTATATCCTATATGCTACTATATATAATATATCACATCAAACAATTCAATCATGCAACCAATTATTTAAACTTAACCATTTAAATTTAAATAAAAATCTAGAAGCATGAGGTTTACTCACCTTTGATTTTGGTTTTGCAATCCATTCCCATCACGATTAATTTCTCCACAATTGGACCTTGTAAAAGCATTAGATGTTCTTATTAATATTCTAATTGGTCGAACAATCAATTATTATTTATTTTAATCCAAACCAAAAATTTTAGTTTTAAATTAATTTTCCTTTTGATAAAATATTTTTGTCAACTAAATAGCTAAATAAGCTTATTAAATAAATCAATAGCCCTAAATACACATTTTTAAATACCTAATCGGTTAAAAGATGTGAATTTGTATTTTTATTTTCCTTTGAAATTATTTATATGTATAAATATACTTATGAAAATATTCTTTATAGATTTTTAAAAATATAATTATATAAATGCCCTTTTTGAAACCCTATGTGTGTGTGTATATTTTCTTCAACCTTCATATATTTATTTACTAAATTAAATTAACTAATCTGCAATTGCTTTGCTTTTACTGTACTGATAAGTGAAATAAAAAACAGCAATCTCTTTATAAGTTTAAACTTAGTAATGCTTAAATTTAAACATTTGGAATCAAGTTACATACTCGAATAGGAAAACAGCTTTAAACAGTTTATAAGTTAATTATTATTATCAATATTTTCCTGCACATAATTATTCAATTCAGTGAAAAAAAAACAACAGGGTGATATACCTGTAATTTAATCCTCGAAATCATCTAGCTGAAACCCTAGCCTCGACCTGCCTACTCGCGCATGCGATTCAAAAGCATGAATCCCCTTGAAGTCGAGATGCCGAAGACCCTAAACGTCGCGATCTCTCGTGAGCCATCGCAGACCCTCGCCACCGTAGTAGTTCACGCGCATAAACACCCAACGCGAGCCATTGCTTCATTGCCGCACTCACATCCAACCCTAGCTCGGGATCGAATCGGCTTCCCACCAATCGTCGACCACCTGAGTTGCTGTCGAAGCTCCGGGCTCCTCCCAAGGCTGACGAAACATGAACATGAGGCGGTACCCCGACGATCTTGAGGCGCTATCATGATCTAAAATCACGATTTATATATGTATATTTTTTAGTGGAGTCTCAATTTACGCGATTTGATTTTTAGGGCAAAGAAGAGAATAGGGTTGCGATTTTGACATGGCTGAAGCACTATTATATTTTTTTTTGAAGCCGCAGCAGCTGTTTTAAAAGAGGAAGGGAAAGGAGACAAGAAACGACGTTGGCGTAAAGAAAGTTATCTACAACGACATTTGAATTAACGGGGAAAAGACACCGATGTTAAAGAAAGGCAGTTGACTTGATTTTTTTTTCTGGTCAATAATTGTATATATCAATTTTAAATTTAAATTCAAATCGTTTTAAATTCATAGCCCAAAATCTTGACATCCTATCGAGGCGTGCCGCTAGGCATTCCTAGTGTTATATCCCTATTCCGAACGCAATGAAAAAGGTTTCGAGTCCTAATTCGATTGTATGGAGTAGATAACTTTTTGAATCGAATTAAAATATTAAATTTTCGATAAAAATTTCAGCGCGTTTATATATCGTACGCTCACATAACAACTCCAAACATTACAAAAATTAAAATCCGATAATAGTTCAATATTACGGATCCAATGGAACTGTTTTCGTCGAAATCCGAGACTGCGCCTTGGAAGGCTATTTTTAAATATCGATTTAAACGATATATTTTGAAAACTGAACAAATCACCTTTAAATTCAATTTTAACACTTTTACTATCTTCAGTATTATCGATATAAATTTTACAAACCTGTGACGACCCGGAAGTTTCGAGTATTTAAAATCGGAATATTAAATCGATTTTAAGTATTTAATGGTTAATTATCAACTTAAATTACGAATATCATAATTTATTTGACAATTAGATTATTGAATTAAATAATTTGAATTGGATAAAATGTGAAACCTGAGATATTAAGCCTGTTAAAAATATAATTTGGAAGCTTATAAAATTTATATTGATAACATAATAATAGAAGTGTTACAATAGAATCTAACACTGAATTGGTCAGTTTTGAAATTTAATCGTTTAAATTGAATCTAAAAAGAGCCTTCCGAGGCACGCTCTCAGAACTCGATGAAACCAGTTCGATTGAGTCCGTAATATTGAATTATTATCGGATTTCAATTTTTGTAGGTTTTGGAGTTGTTGTGTGAGCGTAAGATATATAAACACGCTGAAAATTTAATTGGTAATAATTTGATGAAATTTAATTTAGTTAATCAAGCTTCTGATATACGCCATCTTCTTGTCATTTAACCACATACGTTTCCAATTTCTAAGCCGTTCAATCAACAATCAAAATGCTCGGAAAAAATAATAATAAAAATAATAATAAGAATAATAAAGAAATAAAAGGAGAAGCTTCAAAGGGAAGCTTTAAGTCATGTTAAAAAAAAAGAGGGCAACTCAATAGGGCCGAACTTTTTTTTTTCTTTCTTCTTTCCGACCCCGAAACCTCAGTGATAAAAAAAGGTAGCCGACCCCTCTTTTCTCCTCTTCAGTTTCAAACCCAAATCCCTAATCCCGTTTATAACAAAAAAAAGAAAAGAAGAAAAGGCGATTGAAATCGCGAGACTCGAAAGGGGCAAGCTCATTCGAGAAACGACAGTCGACTGAAGGGGGGAAAGGTCGCGAATAAGTATAGGGGATCGCGACGCGTTCGAGTTGGCATCGAGCTAGGAGGGGGAAACTCGTGCAAGGCGGCAGGCCGATAGGAGCTTCAAGCGAGCAACTCGCGTTTAGGGATTCACGAGATACTTGGCGATAGTTGGGTGTGTGTGCTCGGGTATCATCTCAGTTAGGTAATTTAAAAATAAAATTTTATTACAGTTAAAAGTTTAAAACTCTATGAACTCAATTTTTTCATTGTTAATTATCAGGATATATGTATATAGCTTAGTATATTGTTTTCGGTAAAGAATGTTTACTGCTACTGTTTAGTTTTCTATATTGTAGAATTTAAATTTATATATAGGTATTTATATATGCAGTAAATTATAGGTGCAGATTATATATATATATATATATATTAATGTTCAGTATTTAGTTTTACAATTCCTGAGTTTATATATATATTGAGGTACTTGGTTTTACAGTAAAGAATATTTGTGGTTTCGAATAAATACATATATATAAATTTGAGGGAATTTAATATATATACATAGTTGAATAAAAAAGAAATGTTATATGTAAAAGATTTCAAAATATATATATATATATATATATATATATACATAGAAAATTGTGAAGGATTAGATTTGTCTATATAAATTATTTCTTATGAGTATATAAAAGTTTCAAAATAATATATTCATTTGCCATTCCAATTCACTGTTGTATTTGGGTGGTTAACTCATCTAATAAAACTTATTTTTTTTTTTCATTTGCCAAGACTAATTTATTTAAAGGAGGATTTGTTTAAAATAAATTGTTAATTTATTAAATGGTAATGAATTGACTGATTATTTCAAATATTAATAAAACCTTATAATACTTATACAAGGTCAAATTCTGAAAAGAAAACAAGCTGGTTGGTATGGATTGCAAACAACAAATCAAAGGTGAGTTAATCTCACTCAGTTGAGTTTAAATTTAAATTTAAATGATTAAATTTAAATAATTGATTGCATGGTTAAATTGGTTGATGTGATATAGTATAGTATAGTTTGAAATTGGCATATTATGTGATGCTAACGTCTGTGGATGCAGGGAAAACAGCTTGGAGGGATCCAACTGGACCCCTCAACTTTATTTAATTATTTAATATTCTTTGTTCTGAATATTTGATATTCTGTAATGAATTATGTAGAAATATTAAATGCTATGGCTTGATTGTTATAATCGGGCAATAATGAATTACCAAATATATAATTTGAGTTTGGGAATGAAAATAAAAGAAGTGAAATTGTAAGCAATTAATTATAGAAAAGTTGAATAAATTTATGAAGGAACTGGAAAGGAAATAAAGTGACTTTAAGATTTTAATTAATAAATCTTGAGTATGAGAAGGGAAATTTAAATAAACAGGAAGTTAATGAAACTTAAACTTCAATGTTATTGTTTAAAAGAACAAAACATTTATTTTAAATTTAGGATTTAAATTATTTAATAAGAATAAAGAAGAAATTGGGAATAACCTGAAATTTGTATATTTCAGCTAAAGGATTTAAAAAAAAAATCAAACTGAAAATAATAATAAAGTCCATAATTAATGAATTTCGAAATGAACTGATAGGTAAAGAAATTTGTTTCAAATGGAATAAATTGGGAATCAATTTGGAAAATTGATTTAAGTGATTGTGATTGGAAATTTCTCTCCGAATAACCAAGTACGCTTTCAAAGTAAATTTTTAAATATAAAGTAAAAGTTTAAAGTTGTTTTAAGAAGTATGTTTTGAAAAATTTACTATTTCTAAATATTTAAATTCTAAAGTAAGTATTTCCTTTTAATCTATTATAGCAATAATTATTTAAAGAGAGACTTAGTATTGTATTTTTAAAGTGAAATCTAGTTTTATATTTTTTTTAGTAACATTATTTTCAAATATTCATATAGTATGTATTTTTAACAAATCATTGAAGTAATTTTAACTTAAATTTTATAAAGTATATTTCTAAGTAAAGTGTTTTAAATAATTTTAAAAATCTAGTTTTGTGCTTGGTGATTTTAGAGGAGATAGAAAATATTTGGGAAAAAATTTGATTTTGAAAAGAAAGATGGTGTTGAAACTATTTTCAAAGGATTGAAAATAGAAATATATCTTGCGAAGATATTTTGGGATAAATAAATAATTTGGGAAATTATTTATTGTTTGATGGATGTTTGTGAATATAAATTGATAGTTAAATCACCGACTATCAATATTGGCCAAACACGTTAATCGTTTCAAAGAGACCGAGATCGAGATTTGTTTTCTCAGAAACCACTTCGATCCGGTTTGTACGTTTCGTGTAAATGATTTTGGATTCGAAGATGGAGCAGTGAAGTGCAAGGGCTAATCGCTACCAATCCTGAGGATATTTCCAAAATGGATGTAGTAGGAATAGTACCTTCGGTTCCGTTCGAACCCGGGACGGACTTGTATGGATGAATGCTTGCGAAACATCGTCAGGTGGACGATGGGCATTTTAAGGAATATGTTCTACAAAGGTAACGCTTAGCCTCAAGCCTCATCAAATGGGAATGGCTGAAAATCAGGGGTTATGCAACAACGCTTCGTGGGTAGCCCCCACTGGAGAGTGAGGTCATCCCTGTCTAGATGTCCCTTTTATTTCGGCTTAGTGAGCGGTTGCCGATCCCAACCGCGGGGTGATCTTGCTCGGGACTGTCCAGTAAGGGATGGTTCCGGTCTTGTGTTGCAGGGGAGTTAGGGCGGCTCCTCGGTACGCTGATCTAGACCAGGTACTGTGACAGGTGGTACCCTAGTGCCTAGCCATTAGTTGGAATCCATTTTCCCTACGCGCCCGTACGGTTTTGATTGTGCCCAACTATTGCTGAAACGTGAGATGCAAGCATTTCAGCTAGATTCTATTTACTTTCTATAGACACTATTATAATATCAGAGGACTTTAATAAAAAAAGTTTTAGCTATCGTAAGGTAAAAACCCAACATGTTTATTTGTGGCGTGGTCTTACGAGATGCTTTTGTTTTCAAAGGAGTTTTGAAACTACTCACGCTGGTATTCCAGACTGACTCGGGTGTTATTTAACTGTAATGCTCGGGTCAGACTGAGTATTATAGGATACAGGAGATGCTGTGGAGCTCAGGAGACGAGCTGGATGACGATACGTATATTTGTACTTGTGTTATATATATATCCCGCTGTGTTGAGTTGCTGTGTATCCATTTGTATGGTATTGATGTCGAGCTGTGATTGTTGTACTCTGAATATGTAATATATAAACAGAAATATTTGACGTTGAGTAAAGATTATTTATTTTTTATTATATTTTATTCCGCTGCGATGGTTAGATTCTACTGTTAATTTTTATTGTCTTCTTCTACCTCTTCTTCTTTAACCCAAATGGTTCGTATTTCTGTGCAACTTGAGTTGATTGTTGTAGAATAGTGTTGACTCAAGGGGTACAGATTTGCGGGTCGTTACACTTGGTATCAGAGCTTAGGATGGTGATAACCTTGGCTCTGGTGGGAAATTACTCAAATTGAGTCAATAGTACTCTAGGATGAGTTTGAGCGTATAAATAAATATGAGCACATATTTGTTAGTGAATATAAAATGGTTTTATATTGTGTTGATTGGTTTATTGAGTGGTTTATGGATTCTGGTCGATACGAGTAATTAACGTTATTGATAGGGATCTCTAAACACTTGAATAGAACAATTTGACCCAGTATTGTTTTAAAATAGGGTAAATGAAATAATTTTACCCAAATTATTTTTGTATATGAAAAATATAATCTTTGTAAAGTATTATAGCATTTGGATGCTTGATTGTTAAGGAATGATAATATTAAACTATTAACACTATTGTGAAGAAATTGAATAAGAAATTGGAACTTATAACCAAAGTTGAGGGAATAAATTTATATAACAAAATGGAATTGGAACTATAGATTTTAAATGTAATTTATAAATTGAAATAAACTTCATATATGAATGAGATTTGTTAAATGTAAACTGTAAAGGTGATTATAATTTTGAAATAAAATTTCAGAGAATGTTGGAATATAGATTTAAAGGAATTGCAATTTGGGATTTTTGGGAAAAATTAAAAGTCCTTTGGGTTTGAAAACGGTTTCTAAAAGATTTGGAGTAATAGTGTTATTTTGAAAATATTTTGAGTTGTATTTGAAATCTTGTGAGATTTGGAAATTTAAAATATTTGAAGGGTTGTTAGAGGGATAAAAGCACTAAACTCTCTGTAGTCGCTGGAAAATAATTCCGATGATGATCGCGACATCATCAATGTTCATTTTCGAGTTTCCAAGAGAGGAATTGCTACCTCAATATTTTAAATTGGAATTGTTTGCGAATTGGGTTTGGTTTGAAACTTAAAGGGCTAATTGAATTTGCCAAAGAATTTTGGATATAGTTGATTTCAAAGGTGATTTTGAAATTTTGGGAAATCGTTTAAACTCTGGAATCTTATTTAAAATGTTTATGGAATAATAAAAAGGTATAATTCCGAATTAAAAAGTAACATGTGAATGTGATTAATTGTGAATAAATGAAATATGATATAAATGGATTGTGACTTATAAAGTTGGAAGTAAAATAGGCTGAAAAGATATCCAATTGTTAACAAACGCAAAATAAATTGGATAAGGATTGGAATTGGAATAAATAAATCAGAATAACTTATGAAAGAATGAATAATGCATGGAATAAAAATATGCTTGAGTTATAAATAAGTGTAAAACTCGAGTTAAAAATAAAAGATGAACATATTCAAGCCTATAATGAATGGAATTGTGTAAATAATAAGTTGTGACTATAAATTTTGAAAAGTGGGATAGAAAACCCAAAATAAATATTTTGATGAATTGAAGAGAAAAAAATCCAAACTTGAATTATAAAATAAATTTGAACTTAAGAGAATTAAATGAAGAGATTTTGAGATTTAAATTCAAGTATTGAATTATAAATTAAGGAAAAACTAAGTAGATAATAAATTAGATAACGAAATATATAATGATAACCAATGTAGCTAAGAAAAAGCTGAATTGGTGAGTTAATATTGAAGTTTGGAAATAAAACTCAAGTTATAAATCAAATTCGACTTAAATCGTTGATGAAGAAAATATAATTGAAAGTGGCCTTGCAATTAATTAAATGAATTGAGAATGAAATTGCATTATGAGTTAATAAAAGTGGATGGAAATTTTAAAAGTGAATGGTAGAATCAGAACTTGAGTTATTAATTAAGATTTAACTTGAAGCGTTAAAAATTAGATTTAATTGGGAAAGAGTTCACTTGTAAAGTGAAAATGAGCTTGAGTATAAAATTTGAATAAATTGAGGCAGATTAACTTAAGCTGAATGAATGAAGGAGAGTTGAATTGAATTCAACTTAAACAAAGTTTAATAATATTGGATTGGTTTTAAATCAAGTGAAAATAAATTTGAATCGAAATAGAATTTGGTGGGTTATAAATAATATTTAAGGAAATGAAAATTTCATAGTGGATTGAGTGGATAAACTAATTAAATTTAATAAATAAATGGATGGAATAAATAAGAATCAAATGGAAGTGAACTTAAGTTTGAAGTGAAATAAATTGAGTAAATTAACTTAAGCTAAGAATAATTAGAAGCTCGACTACGAGTAAAATTGGAAGACCATTAAATTGAAGCTTAGTTTGAAATAATTCGGGAATGGTTAGTAATGTGTAAGTTTGGAATGGGTCGAGCTAGATAAATGGTCATGAATGAATTAAAATAAAAAGGAAATTTAATTGGTAATGAAGACGAATCTGAGATTTTAATAGTTTTGTATGAACTAGTTTGGTTAATAGAAGGAAATACAAGTGAATGGATTCGAATTTAAAATGCAATGAAAATGAGAATATATGGATTGTGAAAATTTAAAAATGGAATAGAATTGAGTATAAATTGAGTTAAAATCCATTTAAATTGGTCATAAAACATAAAGACTTATTTATTCACATAGATCTCGTCAAATTGTATAGAATAAATTGTCATTGGATGTAAATGGAAGAATTAAAATTATATGAATTAATAGGAGTAAAAATAAATTGATTCTGAGATCAATTGAATTAAATATGAGTTCGTTTTGCTTAAAATAAATTAAATGTAAGCGATTGAGTTTAAAACCATTCAAATTGATGAAGTTGTAAACGGATGGATTGGAAACCATTCAAATTGAATATAAATGGTTTATAAATTAATTGAAGCAGTTGAATTAGCATGAAAATTGTATAAGTTGCTTACGGAAAATGTCGGATGTGCATTTCTTTAGAATCCATATGTTTTAACCATTGCAACTAAGGGAAATATAGTTAAACTGCATATATTTGGCACTTACATGTTTAAATTGAGTAAGTACAGATACCTGGAAGCCGTGTGGCTGGATTTGGTAGTGCTATTTGCTAAAATAATAAGTTGCTTGCTTAAAATGCTAAATAAGGTACGCCTACGCAATAAAAATAGGAAATATGAACTTTTTTTGGTTTTTACGACCATGTGGGTCGATGTATATATATTTATCTCTTTTGTCAAATTGCAAAAGCTCCTCCGTACAAAGGGGACTCTGCCAAAAATTTTCAGAAATTTTGGGAGTTAGAAAATTTTAGAAAATTGTGTTAACGACTATCGAATCCAAATTGGAAACTAAAATAAATTAGCAAAGGGAAACCAGTTTGAAGTAATGATATGAATTAGTTATTTATGAAAAATAAAATTTAAATATTCAGAGTTAAAGATAAACTGAATTCATATGGAAATGAAAGAATCAATTTGAATAGAAATGGATATAAATTAAAGTGGTAAAGTGAAAATAAATGTAAGAAACATATAAAATGCTTATGTTAACTTAAGTAAGGAATGGTGACTAATTGGAAATTGATAATATAAATATATTCCAAGTTAGTATTTGAATGAATAGATATTGGCATTTTGTGAAAAAGTCGATAAAATGTTTTGGGATATTGTGATTGGATATTAGTGCTAAGCAGAATATGCAGGTAATCTAAATGAAAAAGAGAATTGATTTTGATTTCAGAAGATAAATTTGAATTGCCTGACAAAAGGTATGTATTTAAATTTGGTATGAAATTTGATTGGGATTTGGATTTGGATTGAGCCACTTGGACTTTTGTTTTCTTTTTGGATTTGGGAGGCCGTAAAGCCATTTTTGTAGTTGTACCGAGCTAGCCGCGCAAAGGAGACGCTGCCGAAATTTTTCGAAAATTTTGGACGTTAGAAAATTTTTGAGAAAATTTGAAAAAAAACTTAAAACTTAGTTTTGAATCATGATTTGTACGATTGAGAAAGTAATAATAGTTGGAAACTATAGGAGAGTTGAGAAGTTAATAAGAATAATAATAGGTCTTTATAAAAGATAGTTGATAAGATGTTGAATTGTTAGTTTTGAGGAAAGATAAACGGGTATTGGACTATTCTTCCTAACTTGTAATTTCGGGGACGAAATTCTTTTAATGGGGGAGGAATGTGACGACCCGGAAGTTTCGAGTATTTAAAATCGGAATATTTAATTGATTTTAAGTATTTAAAGGTTAATTATCAACTTAAATTACGAATAACATAATTTATTTGACAATTAGATTGTTGAATTAAATAATTTGAATTGGATAAAATGTGAAACCTGAGATATTAAGCCTGTTAAAAATATAATTTGGAAGCTTATAAAATTTATATTGATAACATTGAATATAATAGAAGTGTTACAATGGAATCTAACACTGAATTGGTAAGTTTTGAAATTTAATCGTTTAAATTGAATCTAAAAAGAGCCTTCCGAGGCACGGACTCGGAACTCGATGAAACCAGTTTGATTGAGTCCGTAATATTGAATTATTATCGGATTTCAATTTTCGTAGCTTTTGGAGTTGTTGTTGTGAGCGTAAGATATATAAACACGCTGAAAATTTAATTGGTAATAATTTGATGAAATTTAATTTAGTTAATCAAGCTTCTGGTATACGCCATCTTCCTGTCATTTAATCACATACTTTTCCAATTTCTAAGCCGTTCAATCAACAATCAAAATGCTCGGAAAAAAAATAATAATAAAAATAATAATAACAATAATAAAGAAATAAAGGGAGAAGCTTCAAAGGGAAGCTTTAAGTCACATTAAAAAAAAAGAGGGCAACTCAATAGGGCCGAACCTTTTTTTCTTTCTTCTTTCCAACCCCGAAACCTCAGTGATAAAAAAATGGCAGCCGACCCCTCTTTTCTCCTCTTCAGATTCAAACCCAAATCCCTAATCCCGTTTCTAATTAAAAAAGAAAAGAAAAGAAGAAAAGGCGATTGAAATCGCGAGACTCGAAAGGGGCAAGCTCATTCGAGAAACGACAGTCGACTGAAGGGGGAAAGGTCGCGAATAAGTATAGGGGATCGCGACGCGTTCGAGTTGGAATCGAGCTAGGAGGGGGAAACTCGTGCGAGGCGGCAGGCCGATGGGAGCTTCAGGCGAGTAACTCGCGTTTAGGGATTCACAAGATACTTGGCGTTGGTTGGGTGTGTGTGTTCGGGTATCATCTCAGTTAGGTAATTTAAAAATAAAATTTTTATTACAGTTAAGGAAGTTTAAAACTCTGTGAACTCAATTTGTTCATTGTTAATTATCAGGATATATGTATATAGCTTAGTATATCGTTTTCGGTAAAGAATGTTTACTGCTACCGTTTAGTTTTCTATATTGTAGAATTTAAAAATTTATATATAGGTATTTATGTATGCAGTAAATTATAAGTGCAGATTTTATATATATATATATATATAAATGTTCACTATTTAGTTTTACAATTCCAGAGTTTATATATATATTGAGGTACTTGGTTTTACAGTAAAGAATATTTATGGTTTCGAATAAATACATATATATAGATTAGAGGGAATTTAATATATATACATAGTTGAATAAAACAGAAATGTTATATATATAAGATTTCAAAAAAAAAATACATAGAAAATTGTGAAGGATTAGATTTGTCTATATAAATTATTTCTTATGAGTATATAAAAGTTTCAAAATAATATATTCATTTTCCATTCCAATTCACTGTTGTATTTGGGTGGTTAACTCATCTAATAAAACTTATTTAAATTTTTTTTCATTTGCCAAGACTAATTTATTTAAAGGAGGATTTGTTTAAAATAAATTGTTAATTTATTAAATGGTAATGAATTGACTGATTATTTCAAATATTGATAAAACCTTATAATACTTATACAAGGTCATATTCTGAAAAGAAAACAAGCTGGTTGGTATGGATTGCAAACAACAAATCAAAGGTGAGTTAATCTCACTCAGTTGAGTTTAAATTTAAATTTAAATGATTAAATTTAAATAATTGATTGTATGGTTAAATTGGTTGATGTGATATAGTATAATATAGTTTGAAATTGGCATATTATGTGATGCTAACGTCTATGGATGCAGGGAAATCAGGTTGGAAGGATCCAACCGGACCCCTCAACTTTATTTAATTATTTAATATTCTCTGTTCTGAATATTTGATATTCTGTAATGAATTATGTGGAAATATTAAATGCTATGGTTTGATTGTTATAATCGGGCAATAATGAATTACCAAATATATAATTTGAGTTTGGGAATGAAAATAAAAGAAGTGAAATTGTAAGCAAATAATTATAGAAAAGTTGAATAAATTTATGAAGGAACTGGAAAGGAAATAAAGTGACTTTAAGTTTTTAATTAATAAATCTTGAATATGGGAAGGGAAATTTAAATAAACAGGAAGTTACTTAAACTTAAACTTCAATGTTATTGTTTAAAAGAACAAAACATTTATTTTAAATTTAGGATTTAAATTATTTAATAAGAATAAAGAAGAAATTGGGAATAACCTAAAATTTGTATATTTCAGCTAAAGGATTTAAAAAAAAAATCAAACTGAAAATAATAATAAAGTCCATAATTAATGAATTTCGAAATGAACTGATAGGTAAAGAAATTTGTTTCTAATGGAATAAATTGGGAATCAATTTGGAAAATTGATTTACGTGATTGAGATTGGAAATTTCTCTCTGAATAACCAAGTACGCTTTCAAAGTAAATTTTTAAATATAAAGTAAAAGTTTAAAGTTGTTTTAAGAAGTATGTTTTGAAAAATTTATTATTTCTAAATATTTAAATTCTAAATTAAGTATTTCCTTTTAATCTATTATAGCAATAATTATTTAAAGAGCGACTTAATATTGTATTTTTAAGTGAAATCTAGTTTTATATTATTTTTTTAGTAAAATTATTTTCAAATATTCATATAGTATGTATTTTTAACAAATCATTGAAGCAGTTTTAACTTAAATGTTATAAAGTATATTTCTAGGTAAAGTGTTTTAAATAATTTTAAAAATCTAGTTTTGTGCTTGGTGATTTTAGAGGAGATAGAAAATATTTGGGAAAAAATTTGATTTTGAAAAGAAAGATGGTTTTGAAACTGTTTTCAAAGGATTGAAAATAGAAATATATCTTGCGAAGATATTTTGGGATAAATAAATAATTTGGGAAATTATTTATTGTTTGATGGATGTTTGTGAATATAAATTGATAGTTAAATCACCGACTATCAATATTGGCCAAACACGTTGATCGTTTCGAAGAGACCGGGATCGAGATTTATTTTCTCGGAATCCACTTCGATCCGGTTTGTACGTTTCGTGTAAACGATTTTGGATTCGAAGATGGAGCCGTGAAGTGCAAGGGCTAATCGCTACTAATCCTGAGGATATTTCCAAAATGGATGTAGTAGGAATAGTACCTTCGGTTCCGTTCGAACCCGGGATGGACTTGTATGGATGAATGCTTGCGAAACATCGTTAGGTGGACGATGGGTATTCTAAGGAATATGTTTTATAAAGGTAACGCTTAGCCACAAGCCTCATCAAATGGGAATGGCTGAAAATCAGGGGTTATGCAGCAAGGCTTCGTGGGTAGCCCCCACTGGAGAGTGAGGTCATCCCTGTCTAGATGTCCCTTTTATTTCGGCTTAGTGGGCGGTTGCTGATCCCAACCGCGGGGTGATCTTGCTCGGGACTGTCCAATAGGGGATGGTTCCAGTCTTGTGTTGCAGGGGAGTTAGGGTGGCTCCTCGGTACGCTGATCTAGACCAGGTACTGTGACAGGTGGTACCCCAGTGCCTAGCCATTAGTTGGAATCCATTTTTCCTACGCGCCCGTACGGTTTTGATTGTGCCCAACTATTGCTGAAACGTGAGATGCAAGCATTTCAACTAGATTCTATTTATTTTCTATAGACACTATTATAATATCAGAGGACTTTAATAAAAAAAAGTTTTAGCTATCGTAAGGTAAAAACCCGACATGTTTATTTGTGGCGTGGTCTTACGAGATGCTTTTGTTTTCAAAGGAGTTTTGAAACTATAATAATCAATTGGGTGTGATTTTTTCACGCTGGTATTCCAGACTGACTCGGGTGTTATTTAACTATAATGCTCGGGTCAGACCGAGTATTATAGGATACATGAGATGCTGTGGACCTCAGTAGACGAGCTGGATGACGATACGTATATTCATACTTGTGTTATATATATCCCGCTGTGTTGAGTTGCTGTGCATCCATTTGTATGGTATTGATGTCGAGCTGTGATTGTTGTACTCTGATGATGTAGTATATAAACATAAATATTTGATGTTGAGTAAAGATTATTTATTTTCTATTATATTTTATTCCGCTGCGATGGTTAGATTCTTCTGTTGATTTTTATTGTCTTCTTCTATCTTTAACCCAAATGGTTCATATTTCTGTGCAACTTGAGTTGATTGTTGTAGAAGTGTTGACTCAAGGGGTACAGATTTGCGGGTCGTTACACCCTTAAATTATTTATAGCTGGTAAAACTGAAGATTCAATAATTTACCCAATTTCAGTTTATTAAATTCAATAACTCAATTGCTAAATAATAATAATATTATTTGAATTCAAGTTAAAATTTAACTTTTTAAATATTTACAATCATTTTAAATATTCCAATTTAAATTGTTTGAAATTCCGGATCGTCACATTCCTCCCCCCTTAAAAGAATTTTGTCCCTGAAATTGCTAGTTAAGAAGAATGATTCAATACCATTACTATTTTCCCAAAACTAAACAGTTTTTATCAACTTGCCATAACCTATCTTTTATAAAGACCCTCTATCACTTTAGCCAACTTCCCAAAACCTTCTATAGTTTCCAATAACATTATTTACTCCACATATTCAAATTTAAATTTAACATCAAATTTTGAATTATCAAAATTTTCTCAAAAATTTTCCGACTCTCTAAATTTTCGATTTTTTTTACCAGCGTCTCCTTTACGCGGCTAGCTCGGTACAACTACAAAATGCCTCTACGGGCTCCCAAATCCCAAAAGAAAACAAAAAGGCAGGTGGCTAGATAAAAAACCCAATCCATTTTCATACAGATATTCAAATACATATCTTTTAGTCGGGCAATTCAAATTATCTTCTGAAATCAAAACCAATTTTCTTTCCCTTTATAATACCTGCATATCCTACTTAGCAACAATATCCAATCATAGCCTTAAAAATCATTTTATACATTTCCTTACATAGTTTTCATATTTACTTCTATTCAAAATAGTTTTTCCCATTTCCATATGAATTCAATTTGTCTTCAATTCTGAATATTGAATTTTATCTTTCATTTATAACTGATTCATATAATTATTGTAAATTAGTTTCATCCACTAATTTATGTCAATTTCCAATTTGAAATTGTCTTGTCGTTAACAAAAAATTTCCCAAAAAATTTCAAAAATTTTCTAACTCCCAAAATTTTCGAATTTTTTTGGCAGAGTCTCCTTTGTACGGAGGAGCTTTTGCAATTTGACAAGAGATATAAATATATATACATCGACCTACACGGTCGGAAAAACAAAAACAGTTCATATTTTTTATTTTTATTGCGTAGGCGTACCTTTATTTAGCATTTTAATCAAGTGGCTTATTATTTAAGCAATTAGCGAACCAAATCCAGCCAAACGGCCTTTAGGTACCTAAACTTACTCAATTTAAATATGTAAGTGCCATATATAGAAAATCTATTAGCATTTCACTTACTTTCAATAGCTGAACACATGCATTTCATAAGCAACAAGCACCAAACGCTTTCCATAAGCGATTTATATGATTTAAAGCTAATTTAACTGCTTCCAACCAATTCATATACCATTTCATTCAATTTTAATGTTTTACAACTCAATTTCTTACATTCAATTCATTTTTAATCCAAACAAGCTCATATTCAATTCAAATGATTCAAAAATTTATTTGCTTCTATTAATTCATAGAATTTCTTTACCTTCGTTTACGTCAATCGACAACTATTTTTGTTGTACATTTTCATTACTCCAATTTTGTTTCCTCTATTACTATTCAAAATATTTCAGTGCAAAACTCTACCCTTGTGCTTATAGTTACATGCAATATAAAATGCCTTGGTTAATCTGTTATATATTACAAACATCTTGTTTTATACTAGTGGTACAACTATAGGTAAATATTTAGCATGCAACATAGTTTGAAACATTCATCCCTTACAAACACAGCACAAATGATTTGGGTAGGGTGGATTACAAGCAAAATGAATCATACGAAAGTGCCTTTATAAATAAGCTTACTGCTTAATTACTACAATCCATTATTAGTAGTCTCATTGCTGAAGTAAACTTCTGAATAAGGTGCAATGAGCTTTAAATGGTCAATATTGCATCTTTAAAATAATAGTATCAGACTTGATGTATAAACAGCATCACTAATATGAAATGTAGTTTATTAAAAAATTTTAACCCAACTTTTATTTAACGGTCTTCCATTCTTCTTGAAACCAAGCTTTATTAACTTAAGTAATTTTACTTCAATTTTATACGCCTCATAACTTAAGTTCATTATGATAACCCAATTCCAATTAAAACTTTGATTTAATTATTTATTCAATCAAACTTCATCCATTTATTATTTAATTCAATTAACCCATTTATTCACCCCATTTTATATATTTTAATTCACCTACTTAATTCATTTTCGAATTTCGAATTTATTTCAATAATACAAAGTCATACTCAATTTACTTCTATTCTCATGGGTTTTGTTTGCAACTCAAACCATGTCTATTGTAATTCAATTCCTTTATTTTAACAACATCTCTACTTATTTTAATTTATCAACAAATCCAAGTCGAATTCTATTTATAATTTGAATTTATTTCCAAACTTCATTATTAACTTACAATCCATTTTATTTAACCGAGCTAAATTCTATTAATATATTCTATCAAATAATTTATTTAGCTAATTATCTTACTTTCAACTTTTATTATAAAAATCACTTCATTAAATTTTCCTGGGTTCAATTTTTTTATCATTCCAGTTTAGATTTCTTTCATTTTCTAAAATTCCATCCCTTTTATTTTAAAATTTAAAAATGCTTTTAAATCCACCTCATACTATTAAAATAACTCTTTATAAAAGTATTTCCTATAACTCGATGTCTCAACCAGTCCATCCTTGTTCTCATAGAAATTCAGTCATACGTTGATCAGGCGTAGGACTAAAAATCTATAAGTACTTGGTAAACCCGTTTTCAACATCCAGTGAAAATACTTGGAAAATAATTTTATTGAAGATATAGAAAACAGTTTTTGAAAATAGAGGAAATATCTTGGTGAGAATGCTCTGGAAATCATCGCCTCCATCCATGGTTGTAGTTACATTCCAGGGTTACGTTGCCATCGCAGCAAAAGTCCATGTAACTGTAGGCACTCCGCACACCTCGATTACGCCATGGAACCTACAACAGATCGCAATTACATTCCAAGGTTACGTTGCCATCGCAGCAAAAGTCCATGTAACTATAGGCATCAGCGCCTCTCGATTTTCGCTGCCAAAATGAAACTTCTCCACTCATACATAGGTCACAGTTTACCGATGTAAAATCAAACACAGACTGTTGGCTCTCAGCAGCGCACACGACTTTCGCTATGTTATCAAAGGTCGCTGTCTACCAATATAAAATCAAACGTAGACCGTTGGCTCTCAGCGGCACACACGACTTTCGCTATGGTACGCACTACTCATAATCCTCAGGAACTAGTTTGTCCAGACTCCTCACAGGATCAACTTTAGAACCCCCCTTGGGGCTCAAGGCAGCACCACCCGGTGGCACTCCTGAGAAGTTCATTTCAAGGGAGCGCCTTTTTCCCCAGAGCCATCATCAAAACACTTTACAATATACACACATAGTATCTTTCAAATCATACACCTAATATGATCCCATACAAAGCTCCTTTACACAAAATCGATTATTCCAAAATCGATAATTCTCAAACTAGGCTTTCCAAATTCCAATATTGATTTTACCCAAAATCAAAACCTTTCCAAATCTAAAGGTTCCCAAATCCTTTTTCCAAAGTCCTCATAATATCCTTTATATATATACATATATATATATATATACATATATATACATATATATATATATAATTTTTAAAACTTTGGATCATTTCAAACTTGTATAAAATTTCTTTTATACTTCAAACACTTTCAAAATCCTTTTTCTTCTGTCAATAGATACAACAAGGGGAGATTTATCTTATATAACAAAGATATATAACTTTGTTTATTCAAAATCAAATATTCAAATTTGATTACTCTCTTTATAGAGTTGTTTCCATCTTACTTATCATCATAAAAATACGCAACTTTAACTTTCATTCGTTGTATATTTCACAAAATATACTTTCATTTCAAAAGAAATCATTTCACATTTCTTATCCACAAATTTACATTATCAATTTCATTCAAATCCGTATGATGTACACCTATCATCCATACGCTATACCAATCTGATCGCTCGCTCGTTCACACAATTTCACTTCGAACTAGTATCGTCCACCCGACTTCCTAGTGCGGACACAGATCTGGTTCCTTGATCAAAAACCGTCATCCTCCTTACATAGCTATAACTATGATAAAGAGTATCCAGAACTAATCAACAATCCATATTCAGGTTCGCCATCGAAAATCGAGTGAAAAATCCCAGCTTGGATCGATTTAACTATCTTGAAATTCTATGCTCGAATCTGGATCAAATCACTATGCAAATAGAATATATGTACATCCTACGTATTTATTTTCATTGATTATTAGCCAAATAAATTTCCTTTCTATTCACATTCACTTAAATTTTCATTCATTCATTTACAATTGCCTCAATTCCATTAGATTATCACTTCAATATCTCAGTTGGGTATTTAATCAATAACAGAACTCCGACTAGTTTATATTAACATAATAGCTTGAAAATTCTAAAAATAGACAAGTAGTTGAAAAATAATTATTAGTTTGCAAAATAGATGTAAAATAGTAAACTAATTATAAAATAGTTGAGAAATAGTTAAATAGTTTCAGAAATTTAAATAATTACAAAATAGTTGTAAAATAGTAATTAATTGGTAAAATAGTTGAAAATAGTAATTAGTTAATAAAGCAGTCGAAAAATTGTTAAATAGTTCCAAAAATAATTGTAAAATAAATATAAAATAATTTGGCTTTAAAAAGAGAGGTTACATATATTAAATAGCTTGGAAAAATAAGTTTATATTAAAACAATTTATATTGAAAATAGTCTAGAGTCAAAACTGTGCACTTTCCCATCAATTCAATTTAAATTTCCACTTCCATTTAAATTGATTCAATTCCAATTTGAATAATCTTCAATTTCCATTGAAATTGATTTAACCCCAATTTCAGGTTCAATCAATCTTTATTTCTTTCCCAATCCAAATCAAATTCCATTTGATTTTAAACCTGTTCAATTTTAATTATAATTTCAAATTTTTTCTAACGACATTGACTCGACCTTCGAAAATCGGCACCGAATATGACACTCGTATTTGAATGCCGCAGCTCCAAACATCGAATCTAGTTCGCCGGAGCTTATAACACATTAAGTATAAGAACACAGCGGAAGAAATGAGTATTTGATATAATATCTGATACAACTGAATAATACAATGAATATCAATATACATCAGAGATATGATACAAGACAATAGCAGCGGAAAGAAAAGAGAACACCAACAGTGGAACAATAACTCCAAGATTGTCTTCAAGAAAGAACTCCAAAACTGTAACTCCATCTCCAAGGCACCAATCCAGAAATATCTCGAACTCTCAATCAAGATGAAGAAAAACCACTCGATCCAAATGCGATTGCCAAATCCTAAGGCTAGAAGCTATCGAATCTACACTTACTATTCGATAATCTAAAAACCCAACACTAGACTGCCCTTGTGGGAAAATAGTAGGCACCCAGAGTTTAGGAAATGAACAATAAACTCCAGGTCAGTCGTGGGACTGGTGTGAGCAAACAAAAACATTTGATCTTCTAAAACAAGTAAAGAATTTAAATTTGAAAATCCGCAATGCTTTTTGGAAAATGAAACTACCATAAGGCCTCCCACCACACACAATGCAAACGCAGAATTAGAGGAGATTTCTTCTTATGATAGTCAAATATGCTTGATACGAGGAAATTTCTTTGATATTATTACTAGTGCATAGTTTAGGAAAACCATTTCGAACGTATAATATAAATCCTAGTCAGAATAGACATTCCGAACTATGCCTACTATAGCTACCATCTAAACAGTGGTGACCACCACAAGTAAATGGCAGGTTCTACAACTAAAACCGTACAAGACGCGTATTGAAGAATGGATTTTCCAACAAATGGTCAGGCTAAGGAACTTCCTACTGTCTATGGGTACGCCTCTAGCGGGACGTCCCGAGAACCTAACCGGATCTCTGCCAACACAATGCCGGGTTACCTTTGTAACTAGGTAACTGCTACACGAGCGTGCCATACCCCGGTCCTTTGGGACCTTTATCCGAGCGCTCGACACCAACAACCACAAAGCAATCACAAAGTAATAGATCCGCAGTATCCACATGAGTGAAGTATCTAGGCTCCATACCATGATACCACCCTTTTCCAGAAGGGAATGACAAACCCTAAAGGGAGCGACCCTCATAACCTTGCCGCATCTTTCCTGTTTCGACCATTTCTGGGGTGTGAGGTCCTGATGCAGTTTCGTCCACAAAGCTACGATTTATACAAAAGCCATGCTTTGATCAACAAACGATACACATCAGCATTCAGTATGCCACACTATCAAATTTGGGAGTACATCGCTGATAAATATCAACTACATAACCTCTGAGCTCGTACGTCTCAGAGAAGGGTGTTAAGCTAAGAGAATAAACTCTCCGCTACCAAGTAGAAATGTATTTGATAGAGATCAGTTCAATATCTCAAAGTGTAATGTCGGACATACAACCATACAAGTCTGTTCCATGTTCGAATAGAACCGAAGGCACTTCCGAAGAAGCCCTGGCAAATCCGGGTATCCACAATCCCGATAGGACTTCCCATCACTAAGGGAGAACTCTATACCGGAGCAACTCAGTGCAGAGTCAATCGACAGGTTATCCTATCGTTCTCGAAGACACCGGTCTTCAACGCTGGTCTTCAAATGCAATCCATACTATCGTATCATTATTCGAAATGGGTTATATGACACAAAGGTCCTCTCCCGGCTAAACCGAATAGTGAGCGCAATATTTAAAAATATATGGATATGGGATTTCAGTTAAGTCACAACTTAAAAATCCAAAGCTTTTTCTTTCAAATGGTTAAACGAATTACCATTTTATATCTTTAAACAAAAAGATTTATTTCACAAAGTTCCACCAAGTTTCACAAAGATCTATTCATAAATCTCAAAACAATTCCCATTCAATTTGGATTAACTCAATTAAATCTTTAAATAAAAGATTTATAGCTTCCAAAACACGTTTCCAAAGATTTATCTATAACTTGGAAAACTATTTTCATTTTTAGACTTGAAATCCTTTAACACAAATTGGAAATTCATTTCTTATGTGAAAGCTTCAATCATTTGAAAACAAATAGTTTTCATTTCGGAAGAAAATCCAATTTCATTTATACAAGTTAAAATTTTTGAGTTAGTTTCAAATTCCCAAAACAACGCTTTTTTAAAAAATGATTTATACCCATATAAACTGGTATAACCTCTTTAAATCATAAATAGAATTCAATCTCAAAATTTTGAATTCAAATTTAAATCAAATTTCAAAACTAAATTAAGTTATTCAAAAATAACTTTTATCTTTGAAATTCCTTTTCAAAAGCTTTTTATTTTAATCCTAACCCATTTCTAAAACTATTTGGATTCAAAAATTCAATTTTAAACTATTTCAAAAATCTGTGACTTAACCAATTTCCTCGTGCAACCCATATTTTCATGTGTATAGGTGTGGTCCAGGGTTCAACACAATAGTGCACAACATCATCATCATAGATTCAATCATATCGATAAGCGGTATAACCCATAACGCTTATCTTTATTCACGGATTCATGGATAAATAAATTATCAATCACAAAGATTTACCATTACAATTCGATGTGGGTTTCGGATAACCAACTGGAATCCGACTCCCTGTCACATCGAAATTCAAATGTCGTTCTATGGGTCAAGAGTTTGCATAACAAAATATACATCACAGGTATAACAGCTTAGCACAAAGCATTACATAGCATCACATCACATATCAAATATATCAATCCATCACATAGCATTCAATAACAATCAAACATCTTTAATTAATATGAATAAACCATGTGGTTATGAATTTACTACCCACATAATCACTTCCATTTGTAGTCTTTAAATCAATGATTAATTATCATTAACTACAATTAATTAAGTCTTACCACCTTCATTTATTAATCATTTTTTTAATTAATTATCTTAATTAATTAACCTTTAATTGTAATTAATTAAATCTTAATTACTTATTCCTTAATTAATTACTTTAATTAATAAATCTTTAATTATTGATTAATTAAATCTTAATTATAATTAATTGTCCTTAATTGATAAATTAATAGATTTATTTTTCCTTAATTAATTACTCCTTAATTAATAATGATTTCTTAATTACTTTAAGTTAATTAACCTTAAATTAATCATTCTTAATTTAATTACCTTAATTAATTAACCACATTAATTAATTATACTTTAAAGTAATTAACCCTAAATATTAGATTTAATCCGTCTTTAGTCTTTAATTATCTACTCTTAATTACTCTCACTATTATTTTTATTTAATCATTCATTAATTACTTGATTAGTTAACTTAATGATTTAATGAATCCAAATAATTAAATCCTATTTATCTTTAAGATAAAAACATTTCTTACTTACTCAAAGCATTTAAAAACCATTTGCTTCCAAATTTACTTTAAATTTCATTTTAAATTTAAGATTTAAAATGAATACGAATTCAACTTAAATAAACTTTTAAAACAATTCAAAACCCTTTCTATCTCACAAGTTAAAGAATATTCATTATATAAAAGAAGTTCAAAAGAATTTTAAAACCAGGTGTATTTTTAAATTCAAATCAATTTAAAAATACACTACAACATTCAAAGTTGTTTAAATTACTATTAAATTTAAAAAATTTCATTTATTTCAAAACTGGAATGCATATTAAATTTTTGATTCCAGATTACTTAGACTCAAAAACTTACTTGCCTTTAAACTTCATTTTAAATTTCACATCATTTAACCATTTTTAAAGTAGTTAAAACAATTCAAATTTAAAAACTTTATTTTATTTTAAAATTGTGATTCAAACTCACATTCCAGATTTTAAACTTATATTTAAACTTATTTAACCCTTTACTTACAATTCAACTTTCACTTTTAAATTCCTGCCAAATTCACTTTAAATACTTAAAGGTGTTAAAACAAATTTAAATTTCAAAACCTTAAATTATTTCAAAACTAAAGTTCAACTTACTTGAATTCAGATTCAAACTTAGGTTTCCAACTTAGTGTAAAACTTTATTTTCGTTTTTAAACTTCAGTTTAAATTTTTAAAACAAATACTATAGGTTTCTGTCAAAAACCCGTAACATCATTTTTTTACCCGAGGCAAACTTAATTTACTTTGAGCCTAAAACCAGACTTCCTCGAGAAAAACATCACCACACCCCGAGTCAATCATCAATTTACACAAGCACAATCCAGACCAAATTCACATTCACTATAACAACAGTGCACCGTGGACATGCACGGTGCTATTGATCAACTCAAATCATCAGCGATGATCTTCCCATGCCACTCATCATCCAAACACTCTAACACGATCATCAGATCGTACCTCAAATCTCGATGTTGAATTCAAGATGACGAACTCAACCGGAACAGCTGAAATCCTCCTCAACCAAACCTGTCAATGTCTCGCTCCTTCAACTCAGGCCACCTGAGCATCAACGACTTCAGCCACGTATTCGTAAACCACCCAACTAATCCCCTAAAAATTCGCAACGCTCGATCAACAAGGGAATCGAAAAACTGGCCCTAGTTGAACCTAGGGTTCCAAACAAGAATCAACTGCTGCACATTCCTCGATGAATTAATCATCTTCCTAACAATTTTCCAATCATCTTTGATCACTCTACTACCTTCAGAAAAACACACGACACCCCAGATCACATAGATGACCAGGAAACTTCCCAAAACCTATTTCAGGTTAAACCAGAAATGCTCACTCAATCCCAAATTAAAAACTATGATTTTAGTGTTAAAAATCATGTTTAAGTTTATGAATTCAAATTAAAATCCTGAATTTATGAATTTCGAAGGTTGGGTTTTGACTTAATTTTTTATTTTTGCTCAGTCATTTGATTCCAAGATAAATCCAAAGACACTTCAATACTTTTTTTTACTTAAGTATAATTTTAATCTATATTTTGAGATGAAACAAACAAGCTTTGTTTATAACTTAAGTTTAAACAGAGATTAACTCAAGAGTTTTTTATTTTGAATTTAAATTAAACAAGAACCTAGAAATCATGATCAGGGGGACTCAGGTAAACAAAACGTGCAACCATACTTTAACTTTAGGTTTAAAAGTGATATTACTCACAATTTCACATACAAACATATCACAACAAATTTTTTTTCAATCATCATACTGCAAAATAGATTCTAGCTTTTAAGTTGAAAAGTTTTGCTCACCTGAAGATCATGTTGACAGAGAACAGGAACAGAGGATGAATTTGTGCCTGTATGTTCTTTTTTCCTTTGATTGCCTTGCATTTCACTTTTGATTTGTTTCAGTGCTTTGAAAACTTTGAATTTTTTTGATTCTTTAACTGCTTCAAATTTTGAATTCTTGTTTTATATTTGATTTGAACTTGCTTCAGAATTGTTTCAGGCTTTTAATCCTGAACTGATGAATATAAAACTTTAAATCCTTGCTTCATTACCGATTTATAATTCTAATTCAAATTTTTAAAAGAAAAGATTCACTTGCCTTAAAATTATCTCCAGAAATATTTTGCACTGGCATTTGCCTTTGGATTTCCAGATTTATGAGGTTGCTTGATCATGTTCAACTTTGTTTCAGGTTTGATTATCTTTTTTTCTCTTTAGATTGAACTTGCATGCTTAAAACTGAGAAGATCTCTGCTTTGAACTTTTGCATTCAATCTTCATTTGTAATTTCCAAGTTGATTTTTTTTGCTTGCTCAAATCTGTTTGAACAGATTTTGTTTTAAATCTGGATTTTTTTTTGCTTGCTGCTTGAACTTTGAAAACTTTTAATCTGAAGCTTGTTTACTTCTAGATTTGAGAAACTCAGGTCTTTGCCTTGATCCAGATATTTTTTCTTTTTAAACTTCCAGGTTGAATTTGTTTTGAACAGATTTGTTTCATTTCAGATTTAACTTTGTTTTAGATCTGAGAAGAGAAGGTGATGGTGGTTTGGATTTGTGATACTCAAATCTTTTTACTGTATATTTTCAGATTTGGGTGAAAAGTTATATGATTGCATATGGGAGAGCTCAAAAGTTTCCATAATTTTAAATTTCATTTTTTTATTCAATTAAATATCTTGAATGCCATGTGTAAAAAGAGAGGATTATGGAATCTTAAACATTTGTAAATTTTATACTTACATATCTATGGTTGATATTTATAATTTTATAAGGCAAAGAATTAATTTTTTTTATATCATATCCATTCTCTAAATAAATATACTTCTTTATTCTTTTGTGTGTATATACATACACAATGTTAAAAGAATTATTTTTAGCCAACATTTAAATTATATAAATTTCCCCTCAATGATTTTAAAAGCTAAATGTTTATTTTAAAAACATTTATTTCAAATGTAGATTCAAATTCCCAATTTATTTGAATTAAAATTTATTTATATCTATTTACATATTTCATACTTTTTTTGTTCAACTTTATAAAAAGAAAAGAATGAATTTAAATACTTTGATTCCATATTAACAATAGTTACATTTTATATAAGAGGATTAAAGCCTAAAAAATAAATCTTTTTGAAATTTGTTATATCTTCCAAATATATTTAATATTTTAGAAAGCAAACTGTTATTAACTTTTTAAAGCTTTTAATTTCTATTTTATTTTTAATACATTTTATTTTGAAACCCAATATTGATTTATAAATCACTTATTCTTATATTTAAAATCAAATTTCTATTTATAAGATACTTATGCTTAAATTTCTAATTAAACTTCAATTTATAATCAAAAATTATTTATTTATCCTACAAATTTAAAATGAATTCACATTTTATTTTCAAAAAATCAATTCAATTGCTAAATTAAACTTGATAAATTTCAAGAATGTTACAGATTCCCCCTTTAAAAAAAAATTTGTCCCCGAAATTTGCTAGGGAGTCGAGAAAGAATGGATGATAAATAAAGAAACGATTGATCAGATCAGATTAAAATATTTATTCTGCATTTGGTTTACCAAATCAGAATATCAATAATATGAGAACAAACTCATACAATTTTCTCACAAGATGCTCGGGTCCACTGGTCTACGAATATGCAAGGGCATTGATTAGTTCAAAGGGATAACTAGTCGTTCGTAGAATATATCGGATCCCAGAGAATAGATAGTAGATTCAATCTTCTATAATTCTCAAACACTATATATTGATTTCAAATTCAAGTTGAAATATCACAAAGAATATACCAACTTGTCCCCCTTCGGACTTGGATCCATACAAGAAACTAGAATAAAATCCCTAATTTGGTTTTAAATGAAATCGTTTTATTGATTCAACTAAAACTTATCCTTATATTTGTTAACCGATTTATTCAATTTAAATTTTCCAATTTGTTTAAAATTTTCAATTTCAAATTTCCAATTCATTAGAGTTTAGATCGAAAAGCTGATAAGAAACCAATTAAGATACGAAGTAAGGATTTTCTATAATGATTCGCAGGGCCACCGTCACACTGAAACTTCTTTCTGGAGCTGTCACGAAGCCATCAAAAGAATTGGGAATCGAATCAAAGGAGATTGAGAGAGAAAGTTGTTTCTGCTATTGCAGGGTATTGACCATTTATAGTGGTACTCCCCTGTCCCCTATCTCGTCCTCTTCTCACACTCATACTTACTATCAGTGGATAGTAAGAGAGTTTACTGAGGCATTCGAACGGATATCTTAGGGATTACTCATTCTAGGATATACTTGTCCCTATGTCTAATGAGTTACTTAATGTGTTATACTCCTAGGTTAAAGTATTAACCTTCTTCTCTGATACCACTTCTAACGACCCTGACTCGACCTTCGAAAATCGGCACCGAATATGACACTCGTATTCAAATGCCGTAGATCCAAACGTCGAATCTGGTTCGCCAGAGCTTATAACACATTAAGTAAAACAACACAGCGGAAGAAATGAATAGCATATATCATAAACAACATTTGATACAATATCTGATACAACTGAATAATACAATGAATATCAATATACATCAGAGATATGATATGAGATAATAGCAGCGGAAAGAAAAGAGAACCCCAACAACGGAACAATAACTCCAAGATAGTCTTCAAGAAAGAACTCCAGAACTGTAACTCCATCTCCAAGGCAGCAATCTAGAAATAGCTTGAACTCTCAATCGAGATGAAGAGAAACCACTCGATCCAAATGCGATTGCCAAATCCTAAGGCTGGAAGCTTCGAACCTACACTTACTATTCGATTATCTGAAAAACCCAACTCTAGACTGCCTGTGTGGGAAAATAGTGGGCACCTAGAGTTTAGGAAATGAACAATAAACTTCAGGTCAGTCGTGGGACTGGTGTGAGCAAACAAAAACATTTGGTCTTTTAAAACAAGGAATTTAAATTTGAAAATCCGCAATGCTTTTTAGAAAATGAAACTACCATAAGGCATCTCGCCACACACACAATGCAAACGCAGAATTGGAGGAGATTTTTCCTTATGATAGTCAAATATGCTTGATACGAGAAAATTTCTTTGATATTATTACTAGTGCATAGTGTAGGAAAACCATTTCGAAAGTATAATATAAATCCTAGCCAGCATAGACATTTCGAACTATGCCTACTATAGCTACCATCTAAACAGTGGTGACCACCACAAGTAAATGGCAGGTTCTACAACTAAAACCATACAAGGCGCGTATTGAAGAATGGAGTTTTCAACAAATGGTCAGGCTAAGGAACTTCCTACTGTCTATGGGTACGCCTCTAGCGGGATGTCCCGGGAACCTAACCGGATCTCTGCCAACACAAGGCCGGGTTACCTCTGTAGCTAGGTAACTACTACACGAGCGTGCCATCCCTCGGTCCTTTGGGACCTTTATCCGAGCTCTCGACACCAACAACCACAAAGAAATAACAAAGTAATAGATCTGCAGTATCCACATGAGTGAAGTATCTGGGCTTCATACCATGATACCACCCTTTTGCAGAAGGGAATGACAAACCCTAAAAGGAGCGACCCTCATAACCTTGCCGCATCTTTCCTGTTTCAACCATTTTCGGGGTGTGAGGTCCTGATGCAGTTTCGTCCACGAAGCTACGCTTTATACAAAAGCCATGCTTTGATCAACAAATGATACACAACAACACTCAGTATGCCACACTATCAAATTTGGGAGTACATCACTGATAAATATCAACTACATAACTCTGAGCTCGTTCGTCTCAGAGAAGGGTGTTAAGCTAAGAGAATAAACTCTTCGCTACCAAGCATAAATGTATTTGATAGAGATCAGTTTAATATCTCAAAGTGTAATGTCGGACATACAACCATACAAGTCTGTTCCGAGTTCGAACAGAACCGCAGGCACTTTCGAAGAAGCCCTTTGCAAATCCGGGTATCCACAATCTTGATCGGACTTCCCATCACTAAGGGAGAACTCTATACCTGAGCAACTCAGTGCAGAGTCAATCGACAGGGTATTCTATCATTCTCGAAGACACCCGGTCTTCAACATCGGTTTTCAAATGCAATCCATACCGTCGTATCACTATTCGGAATGGGTTGTATGACACAAAAGTCCTCTCCCGGCTAAACCGAATAGTGAGCGCAATATTTAAAAATATATAGATATGGGATTTCAGTTAAGTTACACTTAAAAATCCAAAGCTTCTTCTTTCAAATGGTTAAACGAATTACCATTTTAAATCTTTAAACAAAAAGATTTATTTCACAAAGTTCCACCAAGTTTCACAAAGATCTATTCATAAATCTCAAAACAATTCCCATTCAATTTGGATTAAATCAATTAAATCTTTAAATAAAAGCTTTATAGCTTCCAAAACATGTTTCCAAAGATTTATCTATAACTTGGAAAACTATTTTTATTTTTAGACTTGAAATCCTTTAACACAAATTGAAAATTCATTTCTTATGTGAAAGCTTCAATCATTTAAAAAAAATAGTTTTCATTTCGAAAAAAACCCAATTTCATTTATACAAGTTAAAATCTTTGAGTTAATTTCAAATTCCCAAAACAACGCTTTTAAAAAAATGATTTGAACCCATATAAACTGGTATAACCTCTTTAAATCATAAATAGAATTCAATCTCAAAATTTTGAATTCAAATTTAAATCAAATTTCAAAACTAAATTAAGTTATTCAAAAGTAACTTTTATCTTTGAAATTCCTTTTCAATTTTTTTTTATTTTAATCACAACCAATTTCCCAAACTATTTGGATTCAAAAATTCAATTTTAAACTATTTCAAAAATCTGTGACTTAACCAATCTCTACGTGCAACCCATATTTGTGTGTGTATAGGTGTGGTCCAGGGTTCAACACAATAGTGCACAACATCATCATCACAGATTCATTCATATCGGTAAGCGGTATAACCCATAACGCTTATCTTTATTCATAGATTCATGGATAAATGAATTATCGATCGCAAAGATTTACCATTATAATTCGATGTGGGTTTCGGATAACCAACTAGAATCTGACTCCCTATCGCATCGAAATTCAAATGTCGTTCTATATTCAAGGGTTTGCATAACAATATATACATCACAGGTATAACAGCTTAGCACAAAACATTACATAGCATCACATCACATATCAAATATATCAATCCATCACATAACATTCAATAACAATCAAACATCTTTAATTAAGATGAATAAAACGTGTGGTTATAAATTTATTACCTACATAATCACTTCCATTTGTAATCTTTAAATCAATGATTAATTATCATTAATTACAATTAATTAAGTCTTAACCACCTTCATTTATTAATCATTTCTTTGATTAATTATCTTAATTAATTAACCTTTAATTGTAATTAATTAAATCTTAATTACTTATTCCTTAATTAATTACTTTAATTAATAAACCTTTAATTATTGATTATTTAAATCTTAATTATAATTAACTGTCCCTAATTGATAAATTAATAGATTTATTTTTCCTTAATTAATTACAATAATTAATTACTCCTTAATTAATAATGATTTCTTAATTACTTTAAGTTAATTAACCTTAAATTAATTATTCTTAATTTAATTACCTTAATTAATTAACCACATTAATTAATTATACTTTAAAGTAATTAACCCTAAATATTAGATTTAAACCGTCTTTAGTCTTTAATTATCAACTCTTAATTACTCTTACTATTATTTTTATTTAATCATTCATTAATTACTTGATTAGTTAACTTAATGATTTAATGAATCCAAATCATTAAATCCTATTTATCTTTAAGATAAAAACATTTCTTACTTACTCAAAGCATTTAAAAACCATTTGCTTCCAAATTTACTTTAAATTTCATTTTAAATTAAAGATTTAAAATGAATACGAATTCAACTTAAATAAAGTTTTAAAAACAATTCAAAACCCTTTCTATCTTACAAGTTAAAGAATATTCATTATATAAAAGAAGTTAATAAGAATTTTAAAACCAGGTGTATTTTTAAATTCAAATCAATTTAAAAATACACTATAACATTCAAAGTTGTTTAAATTATTATTAAATTAAAAAACTTTCATTTATTTCAAAACTGGAATGCATATTAAATTTTTGATTCCAGATTACTTAGATTCAAAAACTTACTTACATTTAAACTTCATTTTAAATTTCACATGATTTAACCATTTTTAAAGTAGTTAAAACAATTTAAATTTAAAAACTTTATTTTATTTTAAAACTGAGATTCAAATTCACATTCCAGATTTTAAACTTATATTTAAACTTATTTAACCCTTTACTTACAATTCAACTTTCACTTTTAAATTCCTGCCAAATTCACTTTAAATACTTGAAGGTGTTAAAACATATTTAAATTTCAAAAACTTAAATTATTTCAAAACTAACATTCAACTTACTTGAATTCAGATTCAAACTTAGGTTTCCAACTTAGTTTAAAATTTTGTCTTCATTTTTAAACTTCAGTTTAAATTTTTAAAACAAACGCTGCAGGTTTCTGTCAAAAACTTGTAACATCATTTTTTTTACCTGAGGTGCAACGATCTCAAATTTTAATTTATTTTAAATTGATGATTTAATTTTATTTGATTTAAAATTGAGAAATTAAAGGATAAATTGATTTGAGTTTATCAAAATCCAAATAAAATATGTTATTTGTTAAGAAAGATATTGTTTCTTTTATAAATTATTTTAAAATTTAGTATTGAGTTATTTTTAAACAATATTAATATAAAGATATTTGAATTCAGTCTTACGAAATGGATTTTAGAAGTTGTGTAAATATAACAAATTTTTTGAAATAAGTATTTAAGTTAGAATATAAGCAAATATACAAAGTAAAATAAAGCACAAAATAAAATGTATTATAAAATACATCAAAGAATGTATAGTGTGAAAGTGAAACAAACAAACAAAACTTTATATTAAAGTATAAACTTGTAAAAGCAAGATCAAAGTAAAAATATTCAGGTAAAGCAATGTACAAAGCTTCAGCCGAGCAAACAAGGGAAGCAAATAAAATATAAACATGAAAGCATAAAGTACATCAGCCCCCAAAACACTTACATATCAGCCGAGTTAAAATAATCGAGGTAAAGAAAGATCAAAGGAACATGCCTCTATTTCCATCATCTCAGCAGCCCATGATTTTAGTACAAGGAAAAGGTAACATCGTCCCTGTACATTTCTTTTTATGTATCACCTAAGCTTTTATATAGCACCCTGTACAAGATATGGGATCACTTGTACCAGTAAAAATGATACAAGCCTGCATACATCTTCTATATATCAATCACTTTCTTCATTTTTGGTTCGTCCATCTTCAGGGCTGTAAAGAAAAAAAAATTTGAAGTAAACAATAACTTAAAACCCATAAACAAATTCAAACTTCAACCTGAAATGTGTGAGAGCTTCAACCACAAAGCAAATCAACCTGAAAACACATCATTTCCAGGCATGAATCTTCACTGTCTCTGCTTCAGAATTTTAAAGGCGAGTAACAAACTTTTAAAACAGAATAAAGGTTTATAACTTGATGTTGTTATGTATACATCTTGCTTATGATCTATTTGTTAATGTATGAATGGATGTATGTGTGCAGAAATCTTGATATGCCTGATGTTGAAGTTTAGAACCCTATTTGTTGTTAACTCACAGATATAAGCTTTGTTTATAAATCAAATTCTCTAGGACCATTATGTATTAAATCTTAAGTATGGAGAAAAAAATGGATCTGTTATCCTTTAGATTTAAATTTAAAAATAGGTTTAGATTAAAACATATTTGGTTAGGCTCTGTTAAACATAAACAGGTAGTAAGTGTTGAAAATAATCAAAATTAAATTGTCAAAAATTCATAGATTCAGGGTTCGGAAGCAAAAGCCAAAATCAAAACAAGATTTTGGAAACTGAAATTTGGATTTTTAAATGAAACTTTAGTTGTACATTGCTGTGATAAGCAGAATTGGGTTTTTGGGTTATAGCTCATGATCTATGATCTTGGGAAGGTCAGGGGTGTTTCTATTGTAAGGTGATCGATCAATGATACTTGGAAAAATATTGTATCAATGATTTATACATTGAGGAATTTGGAATCGAGGATTTAAATTTCTAAACCTAGTTTTACTGAAGGTTGGGTTTTCGCTTCGTTCATCGTCTAGGGATGATCGAGTGCGATGCGAGTCGGGGAGGTGGCAAAGGGATGTTAGTCGAAGACGACGCCGGAATTTTAGGCGTCTTCGGTGAAGTGAGCGGTGGCGGCGATGTGGTTTTGTCATTTGGGTTGAGTGCAGTAGGGTGGATCGAACTGTTAGATTTCGAATCGAAATTTGAGAAGGCGAATCGAGTTTGTTTTTCAAATGGAGGGTGATATCGTGACTTGTTGGAGGTGCGGAAGTTCGCCAGAACGTTGGCGATGGGTTGTGCACGTGTACGACGTGGGTGATGGTGTCAGAGCGTTCGACGGGGAAGAACTCGAGAGGGCGATCGAGTAAAATAGGTGTTGGCTCGAGTCTTGTATCGGGTCGAACGCGAGTATATAGCAGTTTTGAAATGTTGATGGAAAAACAAGTTTTTGAATAAATAAAAAAAAGGGATAAGTATAGGGAGAAGAAGAAGGAAGGTTTGGGAAAGAATGTGACGCGGGGGAAACAAGGTGGAGACACGGGTTTCACTCGGGTAAACCAAGTGTTTGCCTCGGGTCGGTTTTCTTTGCAAATCAACTTAATGAACTTTTAAGTTATTTTGCTAAGTAAAGATTAGTAATAATAAAACTAACTATGTTGTCAGGTTTTTAGTTAAGTTTTGATTTAAAACTTATGAAGAAAGTTGGATAATGTAAAGTGTTTAACTAATTTAGGTAAGTAAATTTAAAATATAATTAATTTATACTTATAATTTAATAAATAACTTAAGGTTAAATTAATTTGTAATTAGAAATTGATAATTATAATCTTGTGTTTAATCAATTTTAACTTTAAATTTTAATTTAATTTCTTAAAGTTATATAAATAAATAATAGTTAACTAATTAAGGGATAAATTAAGGATAATTAATATGGTTAATAAATTAAAGCAATTAATTTGAAGATAATTAATCAAAGATTAATTAATTAATGTAAATGGTTAGGGATGATCACTTATTGGAATTTTATTAAAGTAAATGGTAATTAATCAATTAAGGGTTAAATTATTAATTAAAAATAATTAATTAAATGGTGAATTAAATAATTAAAGGTTAATTATTTAATAATTAAAGGTTGATGAATATAATTAAAGGTTAACTAATTTATCATTAATGATTAATTAATAAATGATTAAAGAATAATTAATCAAAATGATTTGTAAAATTATTGATGTTAATTAACCAGGATTAGAAATTCATAAGAAATTAATCTGATTTGAATTAATCAGACAATTAACTGACCTTACTTATGAATGTTTGGATTCTATGGAATGTTGAATTGTTTGATATCCCCGATTTGTGATACTTTGTGATACATCCTGATTTATGTTGTGATATGTAATTTACTTATCTGCGATATATATCTGTGATCTGTGAATAAACGATAAGCGTTATAGTTAATACCGCTTATCAACTATTTTTATGTATTCTGATCTGTGATGATTGTATGATGTTACGCTACTGTGTAAAACCCCTAGACTACACTTATACACACACAAATATGGATTTCACGAGGAAATCGATTAAGTCACCGATTTTTGAGAATAGTTTTGAATTTGAATTTTTAAATTCAAATTAGTTTGAAATGGATTGGGTTTAAAGTGAAAAGCTTTTGAAATGGAATTTCAAAGATGAAATTTATTTTGAGTAACTTGATTGAGTTTGAAATTTTTATATTTGATTTAAAAATTTGAATTTAATATTTGAAATTGAATTCTATAATTTGAAACTAGGGATTAAAGATGTTTATATATGGGTTAAACTATTTTAGATATTGATTTGGGAATGTGAATATAATTCAAGAACCTTAACTCGTATGAATAAATCGGATTTCCAAAATGAAAACTGTTTGTTTTAAAAGGATAAAAGCTTCTAGATAAGAAAAGAAATTCCAGTTTAATTAAAGAAATTTAAAAGATGGAATAAAAAAAGGGGTTTTCCAAGTTATGAGAGAATTCTTTTTGAAAACTATGAATTGGATCTGTTTATTTTTAACAGATTTAAAATGGTGGTTTGTTAATCCAATCGAAATGGAATTGTTTGAAAACTATAAGTTGAATCCTTGTTTAAAGATTTAACTAGTTAATCCAATTAAAATGGAAATTGTTTTGAAATCCGTAAATAGATCTTTGTAAATGGGATGAACTTTGTGAAATGAATCTTTTTGTTTAAAAGATTTGAAATGGTAATTGGTTTAAACCATTTGAAAAGGAAAGTTTTTGGGTTTTAAGTTGTGACTTAATTGAAACCCCAATATCCATATGTTTTTAAAATATTGCGCTCACTGTTCGGTTTAGCCGGGAAAGGACCTTTGTGTCGTATAACCCATTTCGAATATGTGATACGACGTATGGATTGCATTTGAGGACCGGTGGTGAAGACCGGATATTTTCGAAAACGAAAGGGTTTCTTGTCGACTGTCTCTGCACTGGCTGATCCCCGGTATAGAGATCTCCATATGTGATGGGAAATCCGGACGTGATTAGGGATTATCCGGATTGCAAGGACTTCTTTGGAAGTGCCTTCGGTTCTGTTCGAACCTAGAACAGACTTGAATGGATTGTGTGTCTGACATTACATTTTGAGATATAAAGCAGATTTCTTTCAAATACATTTCTGTTGGTGGCGGAGAATTTATTCTCTTAGCTTAACACCCTTCTCTGAGACGTACGAGCTCAGAGGTTATGTAGTTGATGGTTATCAACGATATATTCCCAATTTGGTAATGTGACATGCTGAGTGTTGCTGTGAAATGATCATTGTTTGATCATTTGTGATATGATCATATGTTTGATCATTTATCTTTGTGATCATTACTTTGATCATTTGTTGACCCAAAGCATGGCTTTGTACCCAACTGTGGCTTTGTGGACGAGACTTCGTCGGACCTCACACCCCGAAATGGTCGAAACAGGAAAGATGCAGCAAGGTTATTGGGGGTAGCACCCCTTAGGGTATGTGCATTTCCTTCTGGATAGAAGTGGTATCATGGTATGGAGCCCAGATGCTTAACTTATGTTGATATCGCAGATATGTATATGTATTATTTTGTGATTTGTTGTTGGGGCCCCGGATAAATGTTGGTACAACCGGGAGATGGCGTACTCGTGTCAGTAGTTACCCAGTTAGGGGTAACCCGGCCTTGTGTTGGCAGAGATCCGGTTTGGTTCTCGGGGACGTCATTCCAGAGGCGTTTCCATGTGGAAATGGGAAGTTCCTTAGCCTGACCATTTGTTGGAAATCCAATTCCCAATACGAAACCCTGTACGGTTTTAGTTGTAGAACCTGCCATTTACTTATGGTGGTCACCACTGTTTAGATGGTAGCTATAGTAGGCATAGTTTGAAATGTCTATGCTGGCTAAGATTAATATTCTACTTTTGAAATGTTTTCCTCACTATGCACTAGTAATAATATCAAATGTTTCTTTTTAATGCGTATCAAGCATCTTTGATTATCATAAGGAGAAATCTCCTCCGATTCTGTGTTTGCATTATGTGTGTGTGCGGGAGGCCTTATGGTAGTCTCATTTTAAAAAGCATTGCGAATTGATTTTAAAAATCTTTTGCTGATTGTTTTAAAAGATAAACTGTTTTTGTTGCTCACACCAGTCCCACGACTGATCCGGAGTTTATTGTTTCTTTCCTAAACTCTGGGTGCTCATTATTTTCTACACGAGTAGTCTAGAGTTTGGGTTTTTCAGATAGTCCGGTTTAGTAGATTATTTAGAGTTAGTTCAGTCTTTGGACCACACCAGTCTTGCTTAGCTTGGTGCATCATTATTGGGAGTTCGAGCTATTGCTGGATTGGTTCTTGGAGTTGGGAGTTGCAGTTTTTTTGGAGTTATTGAAGACTATCTTAGAATTATCTGTTCTGCTGCTAGATGTTATCTATTTTTCTTTTCCGCTGCTATTTTATTGTATCATATCTATGATGTATATTGATATCTATTGGATCATCTGTTGTATCAGATATTGTATCAAAGCTGTATATCAATGTATTATTTTTTTATTCCGCTGTGTTATTTACTTAATGTTGTTATAAGCTCCGGCGAATCGGATTTGAACGGTCGAATCTATGGCATTCGAATACGATTTGAAGTATGGATGTCGATTTTCGAGTGCGAAAAATTCGCGTCGTTACATTTGGTATCAGAGCTAAGGTTGAAACTTTAGCTCAGGAGTGTAACACGTTAAGTGGCTCATTAGAGATGGGGTGAAGTATCCCTAGAATGAGTGATCCCTAAGATATCCGTTTGAATGCATCAGTAAATTCTCTTACTATCCACTGATAGTAAGTATGAGTGCAAGAAGAGAATGAGATAGGGGAAAGGGAAGTACCACTATAAATGGTCAATACCCTGTAACAGTGGAAACAACTTTCTTATCAATCTCCTTTGATTCGATTTCAATTCTTTTGATTGCTTCGTGACAGCTTCAGAAAGAAGTTTCGATGTGATGATAGCCCTACGAATCGTTGGAGGAAATCTTTACTTCGTATTTCACCGGTTTCTTATCAGTTTTTGATTTAAACCTTAATAAATATGAATGAATTTGAAATTTGGAATTGAAAATTTGAATAAATTGAAAATTTAAAATTGAGTTAAATCGATTAATAGAATATGTAGAATAGTTTGAATTGTATCGATAAAACGATATCGGTTAAAAAAACCAAATTCGAAATTCTATTGTAATTTCATGGGTTGATCGAAGTCCGAAGAGGGACAAATTATATATATACTTTGGATATTCCGACTTGAATTTGAAATCCGTACCTAGTGTTTGAGAATTGTGGAAGATTTAATCCATTTATCTATTGTTTGGGTCTCGATATATTTTACGAATGGTTAGTTATCCCTTTGAACTAGCCAGTGCTTTGCATGTTTCGTAAAATTTAATGACCCGAGTATCCTGTGTAGTTTGTTCTCATATTATCGATATTCTGATTTGGTAAGCCAAATGCAGAATTGATATCCAGTTTGATCTGAAAAGATATTTCTCTATCTTTCATCTACCTTCGTTATCTCTTTCTGGCGAATTTCGAGGACGAAATTCTTTTAAGGGGGAAAGTCTGTAACGATCTCAAATTTTAATTTATTTTAAATTGATGATTTAATTTTATTTGATTTAAAATTGTAAAATTAACGGATAAATTGATTTGAGTTTATCCAAATCCAAATAAAATATGTTATTTGTAAAGAAAGATATTGTGTCTTTTACAAATTATTTTAAAATTTAGTATTGAGTTATTTTTAAACAATATTAATATAAAGATATCTGTATTCAATCTTACGAAATGGATTTTAGAAGTTGTGTAAATATAACAAAATTTTTGAAATAAATATTTAAGTTAAAATATAAGCAAATATACAAAGTAAAATAAAGCACAAACAAAAAAATGTATTATAAAATACATCAAAGAATGTATAGTGTGAAAGTGAAACAAACAAACAAAACTTTATATTAAAGTATAAACTTGTAAAAGCAAGATCAAAGTAAAAATATTCAGGTAAAGCAATGTACAAAGCTTCAGCCGAGCAAACAAGGAAAGCAAATAAAATATAAACATGAAAGCATAAAGTACATCAGCCCCCAAAACACTTACATATCAGCCGAGTTAAAATAATCAAGGTAAAGAAAAGATCAAAGGAACATGCCTCTATTTCCATCATCTCAGCAGCCCATGATTTTAGTACAAGGAAAAGGTAACATCATCCCTGTACATTTCTTTTTATGTATCCCCTAAGCTTTTATATAGCACCCTGTACAAGATATGGGATCACTTGTACCGGTAAAAAAGATACAAGCCTGCATACTTCTTCTATATATCAATCACTTTCTTCATTTTTGGTTCGTCCATCTTCAGGGCTGTAAAGAAAAAAAAAATTGAAGTAAACAATATCTTAAAACCCATGAACAAATTCAAACTTCAACCTGAAATGTGTGATAGCTTCAACCACAAAGCAAATCAACCTGAAAACACATCATTTCCAGGCATGAATCTTCACTGTCTCTGCTTCAGAATTTTAAAGGCGAGTAACAAACTTTTAAAACAGAATAAAGGTTTATAACTTGATGTTGTTATGTATACATCTTGCTTATGATCTATTTGTTAATGTATGAATGGATGTATGTGTGTAGAAATCTTGATATGCCTGATGTTGAAGTTTAGAACCCTATTTGTTGTTAACTCACAGATATAAGCTTTGTTTATAAATCAAATTCTCTAGGACCATTATGTATTAAATCTTAAGTATGGAGAAAAAAAATGGATCTGTTATCCTTTAGATTTAAATTTAAAAATAGGTTTAGATTAAAACATATTTGGTTAGGCTCTGTTAAACATAAACAGGTAGTAAGTGTTGAAAATAATCAAAATTAAATTGTCAAAAATTCATAGATTCAGGGTTCGGAAGCAAAAGCCAAAATCAAAACAAGATTTTGGAAACTGAAATTTGGATTTTTAAATGAAACTTTAGTTGTACATTGCTGTGATAAGCAGAATTGGGTTTTTGGGTTATAGCTCATGATCTATGATCTTGGGAAGGTCAGGGGTGTTTCTATTGTAAGGTGATCGATCAATGATACTTGGAAAAATATTGTATCAATGATTTATACATTGAGGAATTTGGAATCGAGGATTTAAATTTCTAAACCTAGTTTTACTGAAGGTTGAGTTTTTGCTTCGTTCATCGTCTAGGGATGATCGAGTGCGATGCGAGTCGGGGAGGTGGCAAAGGGATGTTAGTCGAAGACGACGCCGGAATTTTAGGCGTCTCCGGTGAAGTGAGCGGTGGCGGCGATGTGGTTTTGTCATTTGGGTTGAGTGCAGTAGGGTGGATCGAACTGTTAGATTTCGAATCGAAATTTGAGAAGGCGAATCGAGTTTGTTTTTGAAATGGAGGGTGATATCGTGACTTGTTGGAGGTGCGGAAGTTCGCCAGAACATTGGCGATGGGTTGTGCACGTGTACGACGTGGGTGATGGTGTCAGAGCGTTCAACCGGGAAGAACTCGAGAGGGCGATCGAGTAAAATAGGTGTTGGCTCGAGTCTTGTATCGGGTCGAACGCGAGTATATAGCAGTTTTGAAATGTTGAGGGAAAAACAAGTTTTTGAATAAATAAAAAAAAGGGATAAGTATAGGGAGAAGAAGAAGGAAGGTTTGGGAAAGAATGTGACGCGGGGGAAACAAGGTGGAGACACGGGTTTCACTCGGGTAAACCAAGTGTTTGCCTCGGGTCGGTTTTCTTTGCAAATCAACTTAATGAACTTTTAGGTTATTTTTTCTAAGTAAAGATTAGTAATAATAAAACTAACAATGTTGTCAGGTTTTTAGTTAAGTTTTGATTTAAAACTTATGAAGAAAGTTGGATAATGTAGTCTAGAGTTTGGGTTTTTCAGATAGTCAGGTTTAGTAGATTATCTAGAGTTAGTTCAGTCTTTGGACCACACCAGTCTTGCTTAGCTTGGTGCATCGTTATTGGAAGTTCGAGCTATTGCTGGATTGGTTCTTGGAGTTGGGAGTTGCAGTTTTTTTTGGAGTTATTGAAGACTATCTTAGAGTTATTTGTTCTGCTGCTAGATGTTATCTATTTTTCTTTTCCGCTGCTATTTTATTGTATCATATCTCTGATGTATATTGATATCTATTGGATCATCTGTTGTATCAGATATTGTATCAAAGCTGTATATCAATGTATTATTTTTTTATTCCGCTGTGTTATTTACTTAATGTTGTTATAAGCTCCGGCGAATCGGATTTGAACGGTCGAATCTATGGCATTCGAATACGATTTGAAGTATGGATGTCGATTTTCGAGCGTGAAAAATTCGCGTCGTTACACGAGGCAAACTTAATCTACTTCGAGCCTAAAACCAGACTTCCCCGAGAAAAACATCACCACACCCTGAGTCAATCATCAATTTACACGAGCACAATCCAGATCAAATGCACCTTCACTATAACAACTGTGCACCGTGCACATGCACGGTGTCATTGATCAACTCAGATCATCAGCGATGATCTTCCCATACCACTCATCATCCAAACACTCTAACACGATCATCAGATTGTACCTCAAATCTCGAAGTCGAATTCAAGATGACGAACTCAACCTGGAGCAGTTGAAATCCTCCTCAACCAAACCTGTCAATGTCTCGCTCCTTCAACTCCGACCACCTGAGTATCGGCGACTTCGGCCACGTATTCGTATACTTCCCAACTATCATCCCCTAAAAATTCGTAACGCTCAATCAACAAGGGAAGATGAACGAATCGAAATACTGGCCCTAGTTGAAACTAGGTTTCCAAACAAGAATCAACTGCTACGCATTCCTCGATGAATTAATCATCTTCCTAACAATTTTCCAATCATCTTTGATCACTCTACTACCTTCAGAAAAACACACGACACCCCAGATCACATAGATGACCGGGAAACTTCCCAAAACCCATTTCTGGTTAAACCAGAAATGCTCACTCAATCCCAAATTAAAAACTATGATTTTAGTGTTAAAAATAATGTTTAAGTTTGTGAATTCAAATTAAAATCCGGAATTTATGAATTTCAAAGATTGGGTTTTGACTTAATTTTTTATTTTGCTCAGTCATTTGATTCCCAGATAAATCCAGAAACACTTCAATATTTTTTTTACTTAAGTATAATTTTAATCTAAATTTTGGGAGCTTTGTTTATAACTTAAGTTTAAACAGAGATTAACTCAAGAGTTTTTTTTTGAATTTAAATTAAACAAGAACCTGGAAATCATGATCAGTGGGACTCAGATAAACAAAACATGCAACCATACTTTTACTTTAAGTTTAAAAGTGGAATTACTCACAATTTCACATACAAACATATCATAATTTTTTTTCAAGCATATCACTATAGGTTTCTGTCAAAAACCCGTAACATCATTTTTTTACCCGAGGCAAACTTAATCTACTTTGAGACTAAAACCAGACTTCCTCGAGAAATACATCACCATACCTCGAGTCAATCATCAATTTACACGAGCACAATCCAGACCAAATTCACCTTCACTATAACAACAGTGCACCGTGGACATGCACGGTGCTATTGATCAACTCAAATCATCAGCGATGATCTTTCCATGCCACTCATCATCCAAACACTCTAACACGATCATCAGATCGTACCTCAAATCTCGATGTTGAATTCGAGATGACGAACTCAACCGGAACAACTGAAATCCTCCTCAACCAAACCTGTCAATGTCTTGCTCCTTCAACTCAGGCCACCTGAGCATCAGCGACTTCAGCCACGTATTCGTAAACTACCCAACTATCATCCTCCAAAAATTCGCAACGCTCGATCAACAAGGGAATCGAAAAACTGGCCCTAGTTGAACCAAGGGTTCCAAACAAGAATCAACTGCTGCGCATTCTTCGATGAATTAATCATCTTCCTAACAATTTTCCAATCATCTTTGATCACTCTACTACCTTCAGAAAAACACACGACAACCCAGATCACATAGATGACCAGGAAACTTCCCAAAACCTATTTCAGGTTAAACCAGAAATGCACACTCAATCCCAAATTAAAAACTATGATTGTAGTGTTAAAAATCATGTTTAAGTTTATGAATTCAAATTAAAATCCCGAATTTATGAATTTTGAAGGTTGGGTTTTGACTTAATTTTTTATTTTTGCTCAGTCATTTGATTCCAAGATAAATCCAAAGACACTTCAATACTTTTTTTACTTAAGTATAATTTTAATCTAAATTTTGGGATGAAACAAACAAGCTTTGTTTATAACTTAAGTTTGAATAGAGATTAACTCAAGAGTTTTTTATTTTGAATTTAAATTAAACAAGAACCTGGAAATCATGATCAGGGGGACTCAGATAAACAAAACGTGCAACCATACTTTAACTTTAGGTTTAAAAGTGATATTACTCACAATTTCACATACAAACATATCACAATAATTTTTTTTTCAAGCATCATCAAACTGCAAAACAGATTCTAGCTTTTAAGTTGAAAAGTTTTGCTCACCTGAAGATCATGTTGACAGAGAACAGGAACAGAGGATGAATTTGAGCCTGTATATTTTTTTTCTTTGATTGCCTTGCATTTCACTTTTGATTTGTTTCAGTGCTTTGAAAACTTTGAAATTGTTTGATTCTTTAACTGCTCCAGATTTTGAATTCTTGTTTTATATTTGAGTTGAACTTGCTTGATAATTGTTTTAGGCTTTTAATCCTGAACTGATGAATATAAAAAATTAAATCCTTGCTTCATTACTGATTTATAACTCGAATTTAAATTTTTAAAAGAAAAGATTCACTTGCCATAAAATTATCTCCTGATATACTTTGCATTGGCATTTGCTTTTGGGTTTCCAGATATCTAAGGTTGCTTGATCCTGTTGAACTTTGTTTTAGGTTTGATTATCTTTTTTTTTCTTCAGATTGAACTTGCATGCTTAAAACTGAGAAGATCTCTGCTTTGAACTTTTGCATTCAATCTTCATTTGTAATTTCCGGGTTGAATTTTTTTTTGCTTGCTCAAATCTGTTTGAACAGATTTTGTTTTAAACCTGGAATTTTTTTTGCTTGCTGCTTGAACTTTGAAAACTTTTAATCTGAAGCTTGTTTACTTCCAGATTTGAGAAACTCTGGTCTTTGCCTTGATCCAGATTTTTTTCCTTTTTAAACTTTCAGGTTGACTTTTTTGTTGAACAGATTTGTTTCATTTCAGATTTAACTTTGTTTTAGATCTGAGAAGAGAAGGTGATGGTGGTTTGGATTTGTGATACTCAAATCTTTTTACTGTATATTTTCAGATTTGGGTGAAAAGTTAAATGATTGCATATGGGGAAGCTCAAAAATTTCCATAATTTTAAATTTCATTTTTTTATTCAGTTAAATATCTTGAATGCCATGTGTAAAAAGAGATGATTATGGAATCTTAAACACTTGTAAATTTTATACTTACATATCTATGGTTGATACTTATAATTTTACAAGGAAAAGAATTTTAATTTTTTTTATATCATATCCATTCTATAAATAAATATACTTCTTTATTCTTTTGTATACATATACAATGTTAAAAGAATTATTTTTAGCCAACATTTAAATTATATAAATTTCCCCTCAATGATTTTAAAAGCCAAATATTTATTTTAAAAACATTTATTTCAAATGTAGATTCAAATTCACAATTTATTTGAATTAAAATTTATTTATATTTATTTACATACGTTCATACTTTTTTATTTTTTTATTTTTGTACAACTTTATAAAAAGAAAAGAATGAATTTAAATGCTTTAATTTCATATTAACAATAGTTAGATTTTATACAAGAGGATTAAATCCTAAAAAATAAATCTTTTTGAAATTTTTTATATCTTCCAAATATATTTAATATTTTAGAAAGAAAACTATTATTAACTTTTTAAAGCTTTTAATTTCTATTTTATTTTTAATACATTTTATTTTAAAACCCAATATTGTTTTATAAATCACTTATACTTATATTTAAAATCAAATTTCTATTTATAAGATACTTATGCTCAAATTTCTAATTAAATTCGATTTATAATTAAAAATTATTTATTCATCCTAGAAATTTCAAATTAATTCACAGTTTATTTTCAAAAAATCAATTCAATTGCTAAATTAAACTTGATAAATTTCAGGAATTTTACATTATTCCAATCAATTTGGACTAGTATCAATTGAACCTACTTCAATTTTAAATCATTTCAATTTAATCCAATCCAAATTTTCCATTTGAATTTTTAAACTTATACATCTTCAATCTTAAATCCAATTAATTTGATTCAGATTCAATTTGAACTAATTCAACTTCAATCTCAATTTTAAACCATCTCGAATTATATAAATTTGAGTTAAATTCTTAAAGGTTGGTTTAACCCTTTAAACCAAATTATCCTTTATTTAAAGTTTTTAAACAATTTTATTTATGAGTTCAAATTCTAGAATTTCATTTCCAATCAATTTAATTTTAATTTGGTTGTATTTCAGTTACCACTTAATTTAATTCCAATTCACGATTTCAGTTTGGTTGTATTATATTACTTCTTAATTTAATTTCAATAATTTAACAACCAACCACCTTAATATTTATTAGAAGGAAATATTGCTTTATATATAGAAATATATTTTTATATAAAATCATTTAAAACTTTATATAAGAAAATAACAAGCACGCTCTCATACACACACACACATACTCAACTCATTCTAGGGTACCATTGACCCTATCCTTAATGAGTAATCCCAACAGAGCCAAGGTTCTCGCTTAACCTTTCAGCTCCGATACCAACTATAACGAACCAAAATTTTCGATCTCGAAAATTCCAAATTGTTAGGGAAAAAGAAGAAAGAGATAGAAGAAGAAGAAGAACAGAAACATCAACATCTCATATTCGCAGTGGGTAAAATATAATAACAAATATTAATAGTTTACAAAAGAGTATTGTATCTGTCGATTATATTTTAATACATCGGAGTTACACAAATATACAGACACTGAATATACACAATTACCATGTCCCAGATATACAACAATATAATATAGCGGAAACACTCCATACGTTCTTGCCATCCAGCTCGACTCCTGAGCTCCAAAACGTATTTACCTGGAAATATGTAATACTCGGTCTGACCCGAGCATTACATCAAAGTAACACCCGGGCCAGGCTGGAAACCAGCGTGAGTAAACCCATCTAACAAGGAATTCAAGAGCATACAACTTATATAAAACCCGAGGTAACTTGTATCAATTTACAAAGTCACAATTTGTTATAAACATCACTTACTTCATACGTCAATTTTCTAAGTACCAACGATTTAGATCAATTAGTCCAGTTCACTTAAATCGTCTCATTCCACCCTATTGATTTCACATATCAATCTATGAAAATATGAAGTGGTTACGGGTATTTCCTAATACCCGACCCCGCTCTCTTTGGGTCTCATGTCATCCTAACCCAAGTTTTCCAAATGAGATACACAACATTTCATATCAGAGATATCAACTCATTCAAAGCATCCAGTACCCTTCAATCATCCATAAGCAAAGCTTAATCATATACAAATTTAATTTAATTAATCCTGATTGAATTTCTAACCTCAACTATTTAGATTTCTTCACTTGTCATTAATTAATTTCAAATCAATTAATTAATCATCCCTTCATTAATTATCTTAATTAATCACCCTGGATTAATTATCCTTCAATTACATTCACGGAATTATCTTTAATTAACTTCACAATATTAATTATTCTTAACCAAAATAAATGAGAAATCTTAATTACTTCATGAATTAATTAACTATTTTAATTTTATTAATCCTTAATTACGTATATTAATTAATTTCTCATAAGTCTCTTATTATTGATTAATTAATCTTAACTAATCAATCTTTAATTACATCATTAATTATATAAATTAATAATTTCTAGTTACATTTTAATTTATCCTAATCTAATTTAATTACATTAATTAAACCACAATATTACTCATTCTCGATTAATCTCCACCTATGATTAACTATCTTTTTATTTACTTTATTAAATAAATTAATTACTCATTTATAATAGAAGCTTAAAGGAATATAGACTCATATTTATTTTTGAATTCAAATAAATTTACAAATGCTGTAACGACCCAGAACTTCTAACAATTTCAATTGGAATAATTAATTGATTTTAAATATTTAAAAGTTAATTTTAATTCGAATTCAAGATATTAATATTTACTTGATAATTAATTTTATCGAATTTTATAAACAGAAGATTTGGGCTAAATGTTGAAGCTAGAATTTTAAGCCTATTAAAAATAATTTGAAGGTTTATAAAATTTATATTGATAGCACTGAAGGAAGTGAAAGTGTTGAAATTGAGTTTGGAAGTGTTTTGTTCACTTTTAATAATATATCGTTTAAATTGACATATAAAAATAGCCTTCCGAGGCACTGTCTTGGAATTCGACGAAACCAGTTCCATTAGATCCGTAATAGTTAGTTATTATCGGATTTCGATTTTCGTAGCAATCGGAATTGTCGTTTGACCCTGGCAGCTCAAAACGCTTTGAACTATTTTAATCGATTTAATTTTAAATTGATCGTTTCCTTCTATAACTCGTGCATACGAACGAATTAGCTTCCAAAACACGTTCCATTGTGTTCGGAACGCGGGTAAAACCCTGAAATCGCGTCGCGGCATTCCTTAAAAGGAGTTCCAAAATTTTAGTAGAAATCGATAAAACATTTTGAAGTTTTATATAAGTTAATGAAAGAAATTAATTAAATTAGCAAGATATTTTTTTTTCCTTCACAATGTCGTGTTGAAGAAGCCTTCCATCTCCTTTGTTTTTTTTATTCCCGTTCTCCCCCTTCATTCTCAAACCCGATCGCATCTCAAATATATATATATATATATATATATATATATATATATATAAAAAGGAAACCGAGCCTCCATCTTTTCCTATTTCCAAATCGAATTCGTGTATAAAAAAGGGGGGGGCGACTCAAACTCGAGAGGGGAAGAAGCACGGTCACGCGCGAGCTAGGGCTTCTCGAGCTAGGAGCGGCGACGATAGAATGGGAAGATGATGTGAGGAAACACGCGTGTGGATGCTGGCCTGGGCTGGAATGGATTATCAAGCTTGATCTATGCAGCGATTTGGATCAAAGCCATGACCTAGGATTCGCTAGCTTCAACTAGCAATTAGAGAAGTGCGACTTCGTGTACGTGAGGGATGGGCAGGCAAAGATAATCGACGACAGCTAATAGATGCTGCTGATTGACGGTGGCGAGGCATCTAGGGTTTACCGTGCTCAAATTTTGGAGGCTGAGCATGTTGGGTTTCGAGTATAGGCCAAAAAGCAAAAGCGTGGAATCTAAAAAAAAAGAAAAAAAAGGAAAAGGAAAGCATTGGTTTAAGGTCCAATACTATGAAGGGAACGAGTCAGTAAGGTATTTTCCTTAAACATTTATTTACATAATTATTTACGTAGAAAAGAAAAAAATATAGAAATCGAATATTTGCAGTAAGGAACATTGTCTGTTTACAGGAAATAAAAAAATATATATTATATGCATGTATTTTGATTTATTAAGTTACGTTAAAAATAATTTAATAAGGTAATAAATTTATTCGTTATAAAACCAAATGATTTTTTTAAACTAAATTATTGGTCAATTTAATTCATTGAATGATAAGTTACTTAGAGATTATTTCAGATGTTAATAATTTTATTAGAGGGAAATCAATTGAAATGTAATTTTCAGTTTATAATAAGTCCATCGGTTAGTAAATTTATAAATGGGAATGTAATTGTTCAATTAATTCAAATATTGATAAATTATATAACGACTTTTACAAGGTCTAAAACTATGGAAAACCTAGTCGAGATCTGGATTGGATTGCAAATAAAGCAAAGGTGAGTAAGCCTCACTCTGTTGAATTTCTATTTAAATTTAAATAGTTAAATTTAAATATTTGGTTGAATGGTTGAACTAATTTGATATGCACTTTGAATTGATGATCCGGCCTATGATTTTGGATGATTCTCGAGTTAATTGTTATTTGACTCGAAATATTGGGGTTTAAGTTGTTTAAACTTAAATCATAAAAATGAATTGTTTCCATTTTAATGTTTATAAAGATTTAATGATTTGTGATTCATTAAATTAGTAGGGTAATTAGAATGGATATTAAATTAATTCAGTCAATTAATGATTGGGGCGATTAATTTAGTAATTAAAGTTTTGAATTAATTAATTAAAGTTACGTCAATCTAAATTTTTTATTAAATCTAGAATAATCAATGGTTGGTTTGATAAGTGAATACTTAATGTACTTAATAAAGGATGATTACTTGTGTAATTAATCGAGAGATTAATTAAGATGATTAATTAAAGAGAAATTGTTTTATTTAACGAAGTAAATAAATGGATAGCTAATTATAGGTTAAGATAATTCAAGGAAGAGCAATATTGTGGTTGAATGAAGTAATTAACGTGGATTAGGATGAATTGAAATATAATTGAAAACCATTAATTTATATAATCAATGATGTAATCAAAGATTGATTAATTAAGATTGTCTATTCTATAATAAGTGACTTATGAAGTTAATTAATATAAGCAATTAAGAATTATTGTAATTAAAATAGTTAATTAATTCATAAAGTAATTAAGATTACTTATTGATTTTGATTATGAATAATTAATATTGTGCAGTTAATTAAAGGTAATTACTTGAATGCAATTGAAAGATAATTAATCCAGGGTGATAAATTAAGATGAAGAATGATGGGTTGACCAACTAATTGATTTGGAGTTAATTAATGTTAAATGAAGGAATCTAAATGGTTGAGGTTAGAAATTCCATTAGAATCAATTGAGTTAATTTGGGAATGATCAAAATTGATATGAATGATGGAATGGTATTGGATGCTTGAATGAGATGATATCACTGATATGAAATGATGAGTATTTCACTTTGGTAATTTGGGTTTGGATGACACGAGTCTCGAAGAGACTGGGGTCGGGTATTAGGCAATACCCGGAAACCACTTCGAATATAGATTGGTATGTGAAATTCATATATTGGAATGGAAAAAAATAAAAAGAAAGTGTGCTATTTAAATCTAAGCTTTGGTTCTTAGGTAATCGATGTGTGAAATTAGTTATGTCTTGTAACAACCCGGAATTTTCTCCAACTTATAATCATCGTTAAACGGTTTATGGATATAGCAAATTGCTGTTTGGAGTTTATAAAACCCGGTTTAAATTTCTTTCGGTTAAATTTGATGAAAGTGGTTGCGGGCTTTAGTTGAATTTGGCCCACTTATTTACTTTGATGCCGTGTTATATTCAAAACCTTCTCCTCATTTTACATCATCAATTATTATTGGTAAACCCAGAACCTAAAAACAAAAGAAAGAGAAAAGTCAAAAGCCGGCCCCTTTTTAATTTCTCTAACCCGTTCCTCTTTTTAATTTTTTTTTCATTCGTTTGAAAACCCAAATAAACGAGAGAAAAATAAAAAAATAAAAAATGGCGGCCTCCTTTCGTTTCAAAGATGCCGACCATCAATCGATGACCTCGACCTCCTTTTGGCGATTGACGCACCTATCTGTTGGCGGCTACATCAATTTGATCGAGTCCGACTTCGTGTGCTTGGATGTCCGCGCTCGTTCAATCTTCAGCAAATAGGGTTTTCGCAAATTCGTAGGCCTTGAATTCGTGCTCTTCAAAAACAAAGGTGAGTGATTCTATCTCACTCACATCTAGTTCAACCGTGTTTCGGCCATTCGATTTGTGTTTTTATGTTGTTGATTTTGGTCTCTATGACTTCATCCACTGAAATGGTTTCTGGAGTTACTTGAATTTGTCGAGTACTTTTGGCCTGATGTTTGATTAGTTGTAGTTGCCGACGATGTTACTGTTCATATAGGAATTGAACCCCTATACATTCGTTCGTATATGAGCATTTGACTTCATCAATTTATTATCTCGGCTGTATGATATTGTTCTAATATTCGGGATGATTTTTGACTTTGGATTGGAATCTGTAAACTTTATTTTGTGAAATTTTTTTTAGATTAGAATTCACGTTGGCGTTGCAACTGCTTTCAGTTTTGATTTCGACCTTTAATTGTTTTGAAACTGTTGATCTATGATTTGATGGAATTCATCGGTGTATTTTGTTTCGGCCACATATTGCAGTCTTCCACTTGATTTTCAGCTTTGAATATTTCAAACTGGCTATTGATTTTCTAGCACCTGAAATTGTGATCTTTGATGTACTTCGAACTTGTAGTTGAATATCTCAACACACGTACGTATTTTCTTTGTTTTTCATAACAGTTTATAATCATGTCTAACTTTGTGCATTTCTCTTGATGTGTCTCTTCCTGTATTTGCATTGCTATTAACCCTATGCACTATGTCATCGAGTCTGATGCATGTCGCTATGTATTTTCTATTCACTTATGCATCCTTCTGTGATGCAATGATGTGTTGCCATACTCGAGCTTGCCTGTGTGTTCTGGGCACTTGCTATTGGGTTTGATGCAATTCTTTGTGTGTTGTTGCTTCACCATTGTGTGTTGATGTACTTGTTGTTATACACCTTATGTTGTACCAAATTTTACTGTGTCACTTGTAGTTGCAGTAGTGATGCAGTTATATGCTTGTACCACTTGCTGTTTCGACTTGGGATTGCACTGTTACTGTTTGGTAACGTAGTTCATATTTGCTTTTAGTCCATTGTTTTGATGCCATCACTGAATTCGATGCCTACCTCTATGTATACACATATACATACATATGTACATGCTAAAACTACTTTTGTTCTTCGACCCTATGTAGCTCTGGACTGCACTTCTTTTACTGTCCCTATTGCATCTGTATGCACCATTGTGTTACACCATTGTCTTGTCTCAAATTTGGCCTGGTACTTTGCTACACCACTGCCCTTGTGTACATGTTGATGAATCTCATGTGTATACCTGAATCTGGTATAACTCGAGCATTCCCTCTTCACTGCATATGTTTTGAGTCACTGTTGCATTCATTAGACTTTGCATTTGTTTGCATTTATATGCATTCTTGTAGACTTTGGTTATCCTATATGCTTGCTGTCGGTTTTGGTGCATTTTGCCTCTGTTGCTCGAGTATATGAGCAGTTTCATATATTTTGGCCATATCTCTCTCTTGCTGTCACCTTATTCCACTGTGTCTTCCTATTGGTACCACTGCCATTATTTGTTTGTTAGCACTGTTTCATCATGTCACTGCCATGTGCATTTGGATTGATTTTTGTATTACACTTGAGTTGAATCCGATGACTCGGGTTTGATCTTGTGTTTGGTTGTGAATTTTCATTGGGTACATCATTACTGTAGAAGCAAGGCAGTGCACGCAAGCGTGAACTACAGCCACACGGTATTCATTGGGTACATCATCACTGTAGTGGCAAGGCAGTGCACGCAAGCGTGAACTGCAGCCACACGGTATTGCTTTTATTGATATTCTAATTGCTTTTGACTTTTGGATCTTTTGCGTATTTCATATGCTGTAGTGGCGAGGCAGTGCACGCGTGCGTGTACTGCAGCCCTACTTGAATTAATATTTTAATTGATATTTAAATGTTTTGAACTGTTTTGTTTATTTCAATTCAATATTCTGAACTGCATTCTGATTTGGTTTAATTGCTGTCGTCTATTCATTATTTGATTATTATTGCTTCTGTGCACTAATAACTGAGTTTGAATTAGACTGACCCGAGTATTATTTTCTTTTGAATTTAATACTCGGGTCAGACCGAGTATTTTAGGTTGTAGATATTCTGCTTTGGGTTGCTGCTAGAGCTATGAAGTTCTTTCATATCTTTTGGAGTAGTCGTCGTCATTTGTTGTAGTCTGAAAAATTGTATAGGAAGATATGTATTCATGTATATTATATACGTTAATGTACTTGTATATGTAACTTCTTGAGTCGACTGTGGTAGTTGTATCATATGTACCGTGTCTTATGTATTGTATCAAATGTATTGTAACTGACATCAGTTATTGTATATATGAGACTTTATGTTTTATTTGTGTTCCGCATTATATTATCTGTGTAATATTTTATATTTTATGTTCTAAACTATTATGAACCATCGTAGTTCGTTTTATACTGGAATTGGGGTATGCCGATGGGAGAAAAATAAATCAGAGATGAAAAATGAAAGAATATTTATATTTACATGCCACTCCTATCGAGATAACCAATACTAGTGTAAGGCCAACTATTGATGGCCGCTCCTCAACAGCCTTATTCTCCGTGCTAGTTGACAGCACTACACCGTAGTGTTCTTGTCTAGCGTGGGTATAGAGGTGGGGCGTCACAGCTTGGTATCGGAGCCTGGGGTTTAGAACAAATATAAAACATAACTTAGATAGTACATATGTTACAACTATTTGTCGACGTTTAATCTCTCGTATTTACATATGATTGTCTTTGATTGTTAGGTATGAATTCCTAACGCTTATTCATATGCATTTGATTTTGATTCTTGTGTTTTCGGCTTTGATTTGATTTAGCCGATGATTGATTTTGTTCGAATCTCAGCGATTCCGAACTTGATATTTTATGTTTTCCTCTTCTTGAATTCCATTCGACTTCGGTCACTTTGTTCTTTGAGAAATTTCTAAATTCGTGATTTCCAAGACTCTGATTTGGTTTGCCGTTGAGTCTTTTTATGATGATGTTGAATCGTTTTGTACTCTATTAGGGCCATTAATTGTTGACTTCGACATTGACTCGATTTTTATTTTTTGTTGAAGTCATTTATGCATTTATGCTCGTTGTGCTTTGTTTTTCAAATTGGTAATCGATTCTTCTTTTCCGATTAGTTGTTATCTTCTTTGTCGACTTTGATAACTTCTATTTCTGGAATTTTTTGGATATTCCTACTTTGATGGATTTAAGAATCGAATTCTTTGGTTTTTATTCACGTCTTCGAATGTGAATTTTAGTAAATTGATTTGGTTTCCAAATTTAATCGATTCTTGTTAATTTCCCGATTTGTTGCTATCATTTATTAGCAACTTTGATGACCATTTCTTCGGGAATTTTTGTGAACATACCTTTCGATGAATTCGGTATCGATTTCTTTGGATTCTATTCACGTCTTCGTATGTGAATTCTTGTGATTGATTGATTTTACAATCATTTTTGTGATTTGTCACTTTAAAAAAATAAATATATAAACGTTTTAATACTAGTAGTAAATATCAAAACTCTTTTATCAAAATGTTTTCAACTCTATTTTCAATATCAAAAATCTTTTCCTAAACCGTTTTCCAATCTATTAGTATATACAAACCTTTATTTCACTCGTATGAGTAATCTAATTAAATGGCTTAGCAAAACAAGTGGTATGAAACGCTTGCGTTTACTTCGTCGGTTAATTTTTGAACTTGTTCGATTGAACCACTTGTGACATTTTCTAGTGAAGATCTACAATTTGTTCGTAAATATTTAAGTTAAGCTAGTGGTTATGGGACATGAAGCTAAACTTTTATATTCACTAGCTTAGTGTAATTGACACTTCTCGTTGATCTTGATGATCGCTTTATGAATTAGACTAGCAATTTCGCGATGTCTCTTTCATTGCAAGGTTAGACTAGACACCACTTGTGTGATTCCACTCACGCATACCTTTTTGCTTTTTGGTTAGTCTTGACCTCAATCTGTGTGATTCCATTCACACATGCTTAGTGTAATTGACACTCCTCGTTGATCATGATGATCGTTCTGATGGTCAGACTAGACACCACTTGTGTGATTCCATTCACACATACCTTTCTGCTTTTTGGTTAGTCTTGACCTCAATCTGTGTGATTCCATTCACACATGTGGGGTAGCTCCCCTTGGTCTTCGGACCGTCATGTGATAGGCCTCTTTCCCTTTTTCTGTGATTTCTAGATTCCTTATGTTGATTTCTGGAAATTTTATGCTTCACCTATTTTTGTGCATTGGTGAATTCATATGTTATTGATTTGTCATGAGTACAAATTTGGGGTATGATACCTCTTTGGATCTTTGAGAAGATTCTTGTGATATTGATTATCTCTTATCGGTTGATCTCCTGTTGATCATTATTTGCATACTTATAGTTGTATGTCAGTATGGGTATTTCATATTTATGCCATACCTCTTATCGGTTGATCTCCTGTTGATCATTATTTACATACTTATAGTAGTATGTCATTATGGATATTTTATGTTATGCCATATCTTTTATTCTATGTCATACTCTGTTCGAGTTTTCATACTCCGTTCGAGTTTTTATACTCCGTTCGAGTTTTCATACTCCGTTCGAGTTCTCATACTCTTATCTTGTGATTTCTGGATTTCTTGTGTAGATTTCTAGAATTTGTGCTTCACCAATTTTCGTGATTTCTATTGATAAGTTTTATCAATTCTTGTGCATTGGTGAATTCGTGTGTTATTGACTTGTTATGAATACAAGTTTAGGGTATGATATTCCTTTCTATCTTTGAGAAGATTCTTGTGACATTTTTGATGAACGAAAATTCATTGGTATTATATTTTGATGCCAATTATTTCGATGAAATTTTGACGTATGTCGAAGTTGCTACTGACATTGCTATTTTAATCACGTGTTTTAAAAAATTTGTTATTCTTCAAAATATAAATCAAAATTGTTTTCAAAATTTTTACGATTTGCGCTTTCAAAAGAATGAGGAAGCGAATTAAACGTTTCAGAAAAATCGAGGACTATGACCCCTTTCTTTTACTGATTCGCTTAATTCCGGACTTGTCCGTTTGAGAACGTAAAATGTTATTTATTTAAAATACACAATTTTGCACTTTCAAGAAAACGATGAAGTGAATTAAATGATTTAGTAAAACTCGTGGTTATGGGTCATGTGCGTTTGCTATTTCGGTTAATTCCGGACTCGTTAATTGAAAATTTTGTGATTTCTGATTTTCATTTCGATAATCGGATGTTGGTAATTTCTGATTTTATCATTTTTGATAATCAGATATTTATTGTTTCTAATTATCGTTTGTGATAATTAGATATTCGTGATTTGATTATCGTTTGTGATAATTAAATATTTGCGATTTAAGATTTAATTATCAATGGTGATAATTAAATATTCGTTGATTTGTGATTTCTGATTATCGTTTTTGATAATCAGATATTTATTGTTTCTGATTATCGCTTGTGATAATTAGATATTTGAGATTTAATTATCGTATGTGATAATTAAATATTTGTGATTTAAGATTTGATTATCGTTTTGATAATTGAATATTTGCTGATTTGAAATTTGATTCCCGATGTGATAATGCCTGATTATCGTTCTTGATAGTTAGATGTTTGTGTTTTCTAATTATCTTTGTTGATAATTAGATTTGCTGATTTTGCTGTTTTCTAATTATCGAATCGATGATTAGATATTGCTGTTTTGTGATTTCTGTATTCTGATTATCTATTTGATAATTGAATTTTGTTGAGAATTTGTGAATTTCTTTTATGAAATTAAAAGATTTCTTTGGTGTTTATATAGTACTACGCCGGTGTACCGGCTCAATTTTCTGCTATTCATGACGTTTTCCACGTCTTCCAATTACGAAAATGCCTTAGGGATTTTTGATCCTTATTCTTGAGCAACCTTCTATTCACATCATTGCTTCGGGGGTGTAGCACCTTCGAAATAATGATGTTTTTCTCGTGAAAGCTCTATGGTTCTCAAATCCTATGGATTTCACTCCGGAATCCAGAGAATTCATCGAGCAAACACGTTCAGGCTTTCTCTTTCATGCTCTTCATGGTGAACTTCCTATTTCAAATTTCTTCATTCTGGGATAAAATGCTTTTATGGTTGTTACCTTTTGTCCATTTATTTCTTATGATTGCGAGGACGCAATTTCTTTAAGGAGGGGAGTCTGTAACAACCCGGAATTTTCTCCAACTTATAATCATCGTTAAACGGTTTATGGATATAGCAAATTGCTGTTTGGAGTTTATAAAACCCGGTTTAAATTTCTTTCGGTCAAATTTGATGAAAGTGGTTGCGGGCTTTAATTGAATTTGGCCCACTTATTTACTTTGATGCCGTGTTATATTCAAAACCTTCTCCTCATTTTACATCATCAATTATCATTGGTAAACCCAGAACCTAAAAACAAAAGAAAGAGAAAAGTCAAAAGCCGGCCCCTTTTTAATTTCTCTAACCCGTTCCTCTTTTTAAATTTTTTTTCATTCGTTTGAAAACCCAAATAAACGAGAGAAAAATAAAAAAATAAAAAATGGCGGCCTCCTTTCGTTTCGAAGATGCCGACCATCAATCGATGACCTCGACCTCCTTTTGGCGATTGACGCACCTATCTGTTGGCGGCTACATCAATTTGATCGAGTCCGACTTCGTGTGCTTGGATGTCCGCGCTCGTTCAATCTTCAGCAAATAGGGTTTTCGCAAATTCGTAGGCCTCGAATTCGTGCTCTTCAAAAACAAAGGTGAGTGATTCTATCTCACTCACATCTAGTTCAACCGTGTTTTGGCCATTCGATTTGTGTTTTTATGTTGTTGATTTTGGTCTCTATGACTTCATCCACTGAAATGGTTTCTGGAGTTACTTGAATTTGTCGAGTACTTTTGGCCTGATGTTTGATTAGTTGTAGTTGCCGACGATGTTACTGTTCATATAGGAATTGAACCCCTATACATTCGTTCGTATATGAGCATTTGACTTCATCAGTTTATTATCTCGGCTGTATGATATTGTTCTAATATTCGGGATGATTTTTGACTTTGGATTGGAATCTGTAAACTTTATTTTGTGAATTCTTTTTTAGATTAGAATTCACGTTGGCGTTGCAACTGCTTTCAGTTTTGATTTCCACCTTTAATTGTTTTGAAACTGTTGATCTATGATTTGATGGAATTCATCGGTGTATTTTGTTTCGGCCACATATTGCAGTCTTCCACTTGATTTTCAGCTTTGAATATTTCAAACTGGCTATTGATTTTCTAGCACCTGAAATTGTGATCTTTGATGTACTTCGAACTTGTAGTTGAATATCTCAACACACGTACGTATTTTCTTTGTTTTTCATAACAGTTTACAATCATGTCTAACTTTGTGCATTTCTCTTGATGTGTCTCTTCCTGTATTTGCATTGCTATTAACCCTATGCACTATGTCATCGAGTCTGATGCATGTCGCTATGTATTTTCTATTCACTTATGCATCCTTCTGTGATGCAATGATGTGTTGCCATACTCGAGCTTGCCTGTGTGTTCTGGGCACTTGCTATTGGGTTTGATGCAATTCTTTGTGTGTTGTTGCTTCACCATTGTGTGTTGATGTACTTGTTGTTATACACCTTATGTTGTACCAAATTTTACTGTGTCACTTGTAGTTGCAGTAGTGATGCAGTTATATGCTTGTACCACTTGCTGTTTCGACTTGGGATTGCACTGTTACTGTTTGGTAACGTAGTTCATATTTGCTTTTAGTCCATTGTTTTGATGCCATCACTGAATTCGATGCCTACCTCTATGTATACACATATACATACATATGTACATGCTAAAACTACTTTTGTTCTTCGACCCTATGTAGCTCTGGACTGCACTTCTTTTACTGTCCCTATTGCATCTGTATGCACCATTGTGTTACACCATTGTCTTGTCTCAAATTTGGCCTGGTACTTTGCTACACCACTGCCCTTGTGTACATGTTGATGAATCTCATGTGTATACCTGAATCTGGTATAACTCGAGCATTCCCTCTTCACTGCATATGTTTTGAGTCACTGTTGCATTCATTAGACTTTGCATTTGTTTGCATTTATATGCATTCTTGTAGACTTTGGTTATCCTATATGCTTGCTGTTGGTTTTGGTGCATTTTGCCTCTGTTGCTCGAGTATATGAGCAGTTTCATATATTTTGGCCATATCTCTCTCTTGCTGTCACCTTATTCCACTGTGTCTTCCTATTGGTACCACTGCCATTATTTGTTTGTTAGCACTGTTTCATCATGTCACTGCCATGTGCATTTGGATTGATTTTTGTATTACACTTGAGTTGAATCCGATGACTCGGGTTTGATCTTGTGTTTGGTTGTGAATTTTCATTGGGTACATCATCACTGTAGTGGCAAGGCAGTGCACGCAAGCGTGAACTGCAGCCACACGGTATTCATTGGGTACATCATCACTGTAGTGGCAAGGCAGTGCACGCAAGCGTGAACTGCAGCCACACGGTATTGCTTTTATTGATATTCTAATTGCTTTTGACTTTTGGATCTTTTGCGTATTTCATATGCTGTAGTGGCGAGGCAGTGCACACGTGCGTGTACTGCAGCCCTACTTGAATTAATATTTTAATTGATATTTAAATGTTTTGAACTGTTTTGTTTATTTCAATTCAATATTCTGAACTGCATTCTGATTTGGTTTAATTGCTGTCGTCTATTCATTATTTGATTATTATTGCTTCTGTGCACTAATAACTGAGTTTGAATTAGACTGACCCGAGTATTATTTTCTTTTGAATTTAATACTCGGGTCAGACCGAGTATTTCAGGTTGTAGATATTCTGCTTTGGGTTGCTGCTAGAGCTATGAAGTTCTTTCATATCTTTTGGAGTAGTCGTCGTCATTTGTTGTAGTCTGAAAAATTGTATAGGAAGATATGTATTCATGTATATTATATACGTTAATGTACTTGTATATGTAACTTCTTGAGTCGACTGTGGTAGTTGTATCATATGTACCGTGTCTTATGTATTGTATCAAATGTATTGTAACTGACATCAGTTATTGTATATATGAGACTTTATGTTTTATTTGTGTTCCGTATTATATTATTTGTGTAATATTTTATATTTTATGTTCTAAACTATTATGAACCATCGTAGTTCGTTTTATACTGGAATTGGGGTATGCCGATGGGAGAAAAATAAATCAGAGATGAAAAATGAAAGAATATTTATATTTACATGCCACTCCTATCGAGATAACCAATACTAGTGTAAGGCCAACTATTGATGGCCGCTCCTCAACAGCCTTATTCTCCGTGCTAGTTGACAGCACTACACCGTAGTGTTCTTGTCTAGCGTGGGTATAGAGGTGGGGCGTCACATGTCTATAATATATTGAGCACTTGTAAAATTGGTTTGAGTTACCCCGGGTTTTATTTAAGTTGTTGCTTGGTATTCCTTGTTAGTTGGATTTACTCACGCTGGCTTCCAGCCTGACCCGGGTGTTACTTTGGTGTAATGCTCGGGTCAGACCGAGTATTACAGATTTTTAGGTAGGTATGTTCGGGAGCTCAGGAGGCAAACAGGATGGCAATATCGCTCAGAATTTCCGCTGTAATTATATTATTGTAATTCTGTGATAAATTGATTGTATATGACCAGCATTTGAATATATGTGAAACTCTGATGTATTGAAATGTAATCAACAGATATAGTATTCTTTTGTAAGCTATTATTATTTATTATTATATTTTATCCGCTGCGATTGTGAGATGTTTGGTGTTTCTGTTCTTCTTCTTCTATCTCTTTCTTCTTTTTCATAACTATCTGGAATTTTCGGGTTAGAAAATTTCAGGTCGTTACAGTTGGTATCAGAGCTGAAAGGTTAAGCGAGAACCTTGGCTCTGTTGGGGATTACTCATTGAATAGAGTCCGTAGTACTCTAGAATGAGTTGAGTATTTATATATGAGAGCGTACTTGTTGTTTTCTTATATAAGAGTTTTAAATGATTTTATATAAAAATATATTTTGATATATAAAGCAATATTTCCTTCTAATGAATATTAAGGTGGATGGTTGTTAAATTGTTGAAACTAAGATAAGAAGTAATATAAAATACGACCAAATTGAAACTTATAACCAAAGTTGAAGAATAAACTTATATAACCAAATGGAATTTGAAATATAGATTGTGAATGTAAATTATAAACTTCATAATAAATGAGATTATAATTTGAAATAGAATTTCCGAGAATAATTGAAAATAAGGTAAGATGAAAATTCCAGAGTAATGTTTAAATATGAATTGGATGAATTGGAATTTGGAATTTTTGGGAAAATTTAAATTTCCTTTGGATTTGAAAGTGGTTTCCAAGGGTTTTGGGAGGAATAATAGCATTATTTCAAAAGATATTTTGTGTTGAATTTGTAATATGGGGAATTTGAAATCAAAAATATTTGGAAGTGTTTTTAGAGAGATAAAAGCATTGAGATCTTTTGGTCACTAGAAAATAATGTCGGTGATGACTGCAGCATCATCGATGTTATTTTCGAGTTTCTAGAAGAGAAATTGCTACCAAATTATTTTAAATTGGAATTTAACTTGGAAAGTTAAATGGTGATTTGAATTGGGAATTTGTGAGATCTCAAAACGGGTTTGAGATTTAAAAATTGAGAATGGATGGACGTTTTAAAATAAATTGGATGATACCATCCTATTGTTAATAAAAATCTTTAAATTGAGAATGGTATTGTATAAATAAAATAAATTTGAGTAATTGAATTGTAAAATTAAACTTGTTTAAGATCCGGCTTCAAGCTGGAAGATAAAATTGAGTAATAAATTAAATTCTTAAAATAAAACAGTATTGAAATTTTATTTGAACCTTGAAATACGTAAGTAAAGATAATATAAAATGAAATTTTGAGAATTGGGCTCAGAAAATTAAATTGTTTAAGAACTTTAAATAAAGGTAATTTGGTTTAAAGAGTTAAACCAACCTTTGGAAAATCTAACTCGAATTTATAGAATTCGAGGTGAGTTAAAGTTGAAATTTAAATTCCATTAGTACAAATGGAATTTGGTTTGAATTAAGTGGAATGTAAGTTGAATTGCTGGGAAAGTGAACAGTTTGACTCTTGTCTATTGTAATAAATTGTTTTAATACAAACTTATTTTTCTAAGCTATTAAATATATACAACCTTTCTTTTTAAAGCTAACTTATTATATATTTGTTTTACCATTATTTTTGGAGCTATTTAAATATTTTTCAATTGTTTCCTAAACTAATTACTATTTTTCCACTACTTTACAAATAAACTACTATTTTTCAATTTTCTAAAATCTCTGGAACTATTCAACTATTTTTCGACTATTTTACAATTAGTTAACTATTTTATAGCTATTTTGTAAACTAATAATTATTTTTCAACTACTTATTTATTTTTCAATTTTCAAGCTATTTTCTAAATATAAACTGGTCGGAGTTCAAACTGTTATTGGTAAAATACCCAACTGAGATGAGAATTAAAGTGATAATCCAAATGGGGACTAAGGTAAATGTGGATAAGTGGATGAAAATTTACATGAATGTGAATGGAAATGAAATTGATATTGGAAAGAGTAATCAAATTTGAATATTTGATTTGAATAAACAAAGTTATATATCTTTGTTATATAAGAAAAATCTTTCCTTGTTAAATCTATTGCCGGAAGAAAAGGATTTATGAAGGTGTTTGAAGTATAAAAGGAGTTTTATACAAGTTTGAAAAGATCCAAAGTTTTAAATATTTTTATATATCTGTATATATATAAAGGATCTTATGAGGAATTTGGAAAAAGGGTTTTGGGAACCTTTGGATTTGGAAAGGCTTTTGATTTTTGGGTAAAATCAATATTGAATTTGGAAAGCCTAGTTTGAGAATTATCGATTTTGGAATAATCGATTTTGTGTAAAGGAGCTTTGTATGATATCATACTAGGTGTATGATTTGAAGATACTATATGTATAGTATAAAATGTTTTGATGATGACTCTGGGGAAAAAGGCGCTCCCTTGGAATGAACTTCTCAGGAGTGCCACCGGGTGGTGCTGCCTTGAGCCCCAAGGGGGGTTCTAAAGTTGATCCTGTGAGGAGTCCAGACAAAACTAGTTCCTGAGGATTATGAGTAGTGTATACCATAGCGAAAGTCGTGTGTGCTGCGGAGAGCCAACAGTCTGCGTTTGATTTTATATCGGTGGATTGCGACCTATGGTATAACATAGCGAAAGTCGTGTGTGCCGCTGAGAGCCAACAATTTGCGTTTGATTTTATATCTGTAGACTGCGACGTATGTAGGAGTGGAGAAGTTTCATTTCGATAGCGAAAATCAGAGGACGTTGAGAGCCTGCAGTTACATGGACTTTTGCTGTGACGGCAACATAACCCTGGATGTAACTGTGATTTGTTGTGTGGGATCCATGACGTAATTGAGAGGCCACGGAGAGCTAGCAGTTGCATGGACTTTTGCTGTGACGGCAACGTAACCCTGGTATGTAACTGTGACCATGGATGGGGGTGATGATTTCCAGAGCATTCTCACCAAAGATATTTCCTCTATATTTTCAAAAACTGATTTCTATAATTTCAATAAAATTATTTTCAAAGGTATTTTCACTGGATGTTGAAAATGGGTCTGCTAAGTACTTATAGATTTTCGGTTCTACGCCTGATCAACGTATGACTGAATTTCTGTGAGAACAAGGATGGACTGGTTGAGACATCGAGTGATAAGAAGTATTTTTTTAAAGAGCTATTTTATTAAGTACGATGTGAATTTAAAAGCATTTCTAATTTTTTTGTAAATAAAGATGTTAGAATTTTGGGGAAATCAAGAAAATCCAAACTGTAATTTTAATGAAGTGAACTTGTAATTAAAAATCGAATATTGATTTAGAAGTGGAAGTAAGCTAATTGGTTAAATAATTGTTTGATTGAGTATGTTAATAAAATTTAACTTTGGTAAGTAAATGGATTATAAATTGATAATGGGTTTGGAAATGAATTCGAATTTTAAAGAGAATTCGAGCTAGATTTGAAAATGAATTAAATAAGAGGAGATGTTGTGAAATAAAAATAAAATAGTGTTGGATTGAAAAATGTAATGGTTTGAGTTACAAATAAAATTCAAGGGTTATTTGAATAATATTTAATGAATTTGCTAGTAAATTGGATGTAAGAGAAGTGATGTCATATGTAATAGAAGTGATTATAGTAGAAATAGTTTAAGTTGCAAAACAAAACCCAAGTGAATAGAAATAAATTGGAAATGGCCTTATATTAATAAAAGGAATTCGATAACGAATTAAGTAATTGAATTAAAAATTAAAATGGGTTAATTGAGTTAAATAATAAATGGATGAAGTCTGATAGAATAAAAACTAAATCAAAGTTGTGATTGGAATTGGATTATCAGTCTGAATTTAAGTTCGATAGCATCTTAATTTGAAATATAAATGAGTTAAGTATGTGCTTGGATATTATTTTGATAAATGGAGAAGGTGAATTAAAATTAAAATTTAAATGGATGGGCTAACTGAAATTAATGGCATTTGGTTAAATGAGAATCAAATAGAGGTAAACTTAAGTTTGATGTTGGAATAAGTTAAAGTAAATTAACTTAAGTTTAAAAATTTATGGAAGCTTGGCTTCGAATAAGAATGAAAACCCATTAAATAAAAGCTTGGATTAAATAAATTTGGAAATGGCTATTAATTTATAAGTATTGAACGTGCCAAGTTAAATAAATTGTTTAAATTGAATCTAATGCTGAGGTAAAATGAAATGCAATGAATGGTTGGTAAATAAATTAGAAATGAAATGGAATTAATTATAGAATGAGTTGAAAGAAATTTAAAGTAGTTATAAACTAGAATAGATACTCTATTAAACGAATATCGTCGGCATTGTATGAATATGGTAGTCACTCGGCATAAATGAAAGTAATTGAAATGCTATGAGTCGATGGAAATTAAATAAATTAGCTCTGAATCATTTGAAGTGAATATGAGCTTCTTTGGGTTAAAAATCAACGGAATGTAAGAAATTGAGTTGCAAACCATTGAAATTGAATGAAATGGTTTACAAATTGGTTTAAAGCAATTGAATTAGCTTTAAGATTATATAAATCGCTTATGGAAAGGTTTTGGTGCTTGTTGCTTATGATATTCATGCATAGCTATTGAAAATAAGGGAAATGCTAATAGATTTTCAATATATGGCACTTACATATTTAAATTGAGTAAGTACAGGTACCGAGGAGCCGTTTGGTTAATTTGGATTGCGCTAATTGCTTAAATCAATAAGCTGCATGCTTAAAATGCTAAATAAGGTACGCCTACACAATAAAAATAGGAAATATGAACTGTTTTTGCTTTTTCCGACCGGGTGGGTCGATGTATACATATTTATATCTATTGTCAAATTGCAAAAGCTCCTCCGTACAAAGGGGACTCTGCCAAAATTTTCTGAAAATTTTGGAAGTTAGAAAATTTTTGAGAAAATTTTCGTTAGCAACAAAACGATTATAAATTGGGAATTAAAGTAAATTTCAAGATGAAACTAATTTGTAATAGGTATGAAACTTATATAAGAGAATGTATAAATTGATTTGTAAAGTTTCGATTGAATATTGTTGCTAAACAAGATATGCAGGTATTAAAAGGAAAGGAATTGGATTTGATTCCAAAAGATAAATTTGAATTGCCCGACGAAAAGGTATGCATTTAAAATTTTGTATGAAACTGGACTGGGTTTTTGATGTAGCCACTTGGCTTTTGTTTTCTTTTGGAATTTGGGAGCCCGTAGAGGCCTTTTGTAGTAGTACCGAGCTAGCCGCGCAAAGGAGACGCTGACAAAAATTTTCGAGAATTTAGAGAGTTAGAAATTTTTTGAGAAAATTTGGATAATTCTAAATTTAGTTTTAAATTGAATTTTGAACGATTGAGAAAAAGGGTATTGATTGAAACTATAGAAGGTTTTGGGAAGTTGGTTGATGTGATAAGGGGTTTTAATAAAGGATAGTTGGTAGGATGTTGATAAACCGTTGGTTTTGGGGGAAAGGTAAACGGGTATTGGTTCATTCTTCCTAACTAGTAATTTCAGGGACGAAATTCTTTTAAGGGGGGAAGAATGTGACGACCCGAAACTTCTAACAATTTCAATTGGAATAATTAATTGATTTTAAATATTTAAAAGTTATTTTTAATTCGAATTCAAGATATTAATATTTACTTGATAATTAATTTTATCAAATTCTATAAACTGAAGATTTGGGCAAAATGTTGAAGCTGGAATTTTAAGCCTATTAAAAATAATTTGAAGGTTTATAAAATTTATATTGATAGCACTGAAGGTAGTGAAAGTGTTGAAATTGAGTTTGGAAGTGTTTTGTTCACTTTTAATAATACATCGTTTATTGACATATAAAAATAGCCTTCCGAGGCACTGTCTCGGAATTCGACGAAACCAGTTCCATTGGATCCGTAATAGTTAGTTATTATCGGATTTTGATTTTCGTAGCAATCAGAATTGTCGTTTGACCCTGACAGCTCAAAACGCTTAGAACTATTTTAATCGATTTAATTTTAAATTGATCGTTTCCTTCTATAACTCATGTATATGAATGAATGAGCTTCCGAAACACGTTCCATTATGTTCGGAACGCGGGTAAAACCCTGACATCGCCTCGCGACATTCCTTAAGAGGAGTTCGAAAATTTTAGTAGAAATCGATAAAACATTTTGAAGTTTTATATAAGTCAATAAAAGAAATTAATTAAATTAGCAAGGTATTTTTTTTCCTTCACAATGTCGTGTTGAAGAAGTCTTCCATCTCCTTTGTTTTTTTTCATTCCCGTTCTCCCCCTTCATTCTCAAACCAGATCACATCTCAAATATATATTAAAAAATGGAAACCGAGCCTCCATCTTTTCCTATTTCCAAATCGAATTTGTGTATAAAAAAAGAGGGGGGGCGACTCAAACTCGAGAGGGGAAGAAGCACGGTCACGCCCGAGCTAGGGCTTCTCGAGCTAGGAGCGGCGACGATAGAACGGGAAGGTGATGTGAGGAAACACGCGTGTGGATGCTGGCCTGGGCTGGAATGGATTATCAAGCTTGATCTATGCAGCGATTTGGATCAAAGCTGTGACCTAGGATTCGCTAGCTTCAACTAGCAATTGGAGAAGTGCGACTTCGTGTACGTGAGGGATGGCCAGGCAAAGATAATCGATGACAGCTAATAGATGCTGCTGATTGACGGTGGCGAGGCATCTAGGGTTTACCGTGCTCAAATTTTGGAGGCCGAGCATGTTGGGTTTCGAGTATAGGCTGAAAAGCAAAAGCGTGGAATCTAAAAAAAAGAAAAAAAAAGGAAAAGGAAAGCATTGGTTTAAGGTCCAATACTATGAAGGGAACGAGTCAGTAAGGTATTTTCCTTAAACATTTATTTATATAATTATTTACGTAGAAAAGAAAAAAAATATAGAAATCGAATATTTGCAGTAAGGAACACTGTCTGTTTACAGGAAAAATTATATATTATATGCATGTATTTTGATTTATTAAGTTACATTAAAAATAATTTAATAAGATAATAAATTTATTCATTATAAAACCAAATGATTTTTTTTAAACTAAATTATTGGTCAATTTAATTCATTGAATGATAAGTTACTTAGAGATTATTTCAGATGTTAATAATTTTATTAGAGGGAAATCAGTTGAAATGTAATTTTTAGTTTATAATGAGTCCATCGGTTAGTAAATTTATAAACGGGAATGTAATTGTTCAATTAATTCAAATATTGATATATTATATAATGAATTTTACAAGTTCTAAAACCATGGAAAACCTAGTCGAGATCTGGATTGGATTGCAAATAAAGCAAAGGTGAGTAAGCCTCACTCTGTTGAATTTCTATTTCAATTTAAATATTTGGTTGAATGGTTGGACTAATTTGATATGCACTGTGAATTGATGATCCGGCCTGTGATTTTGGATGATTCTCGAGTTAATTGTTATTTGACTCGGAATATTGGAGTTTAAGTTGTTTAAACTTAAATCATCAAAATGAATTGTTTCCATTTTAATGTTTATAAAGATTTAATGATTTGTGATTCATTAAATTAGTAGGGTAATTAGAATGGATATTAAATTAATTCGGTCAATTAATGATTGGGGCGATTAATTTAGTAATTAAAGGTTTGAATTAATTAATTAATTAGAGTTAAGTCAATCTAAAAAGTTTATTAAATCTAGAAATATCAATGGATGGTTTGATAAGTGAATACTTAATGTACTTAATAAAGGATGATTACTTGTGTAATCAATCAAGAGATTAATTAAGATGATTAATTAAAGAGAAATTGTTTTATTTAACGAAGTAAATAAATGGATAGCTAATTATAGGTTAAGATAATTCAAGGAAGAGCAATATTGTGGTTGAATGAAGTAATTAACGTGGATTAGGATGAATTGAAATATAATTGAAAATCATTAATTTATATAATCAATGATGTAATCAAAGATTGATTAATTAAGATTGTCTATTCTATAATAAGTAACTTATGAAGTTAATTAATACAAGCAATTAATAATTATTGTAATTAAAATAGTTAATTAATTCATAAATAATTAAGATTACTTATTGATTTTGATTAAGAATAATTAATATTGTGCAGTTAATTAAAGGTAATTACTTGAATGCAATTGAAAGATAATTAATGCAGGGTGATAAATTAAGATGAAGAATGATGGGTTGACCAACTAATTGATTTGGAGTTAATTAATTTTAAATGAAGGAATCTAAATGGTTGAGGTTAGAAATTCCATTAGAATCAATTGAGTTAATTTGGGAATGATCAAAATTGATATGAATGATGGAATGGTACTGGATGCTTGAATGATACGATATCACTGATATGAAATGATGAGTATTTCACTTTGGTAATTTGGGTTTGGATGACACGAGTCTCGAAGAGACTGGGGTCGGGTATTAGGCAATACCCGAAAACCACTTCGAATATAGATTGGTATGTGAAATTATATATTGGAATGGAAAAAAATAAAAAGAAAGTGTGTTATTTAAATCTAAGCTTTGGTTCTTAAGTAATCGATGTGTGAAATTAATTATGTCTATAATGTATTGAGCACTTGTAAAATTGGTTTGAGTTACCCCGGGTTTTATTTAAGTTGTTGCTTGGTATTACTTGTTAGTTGGATTTACTCACGCTGGCTTCCAGCCTGACCCGGGTGTTACTTCGGTGTAATGCTCGGGTCAGACCGAGTATTACAGATTTTCAGGTAGGTACGTTCGGGAGCTCAGGAGGCAAGCAGGATGGCAATATCGCTTAGAATTTCCGCTGTAATTATATTATTGTAATTCTGTGATAAATTGATTGTATATGACCAGCATTTGAATATATGTGAAACTATGATGTATTGAAATGTAATCAACAGATATAGTATTCTTTTGTAAGCTATTATTATTTATTATTATATTTTATCCGCTGTGATTGTGAGATGTTTGGTGTTTCTGTTCTTCTTCTTCTATCTCTTTCTTCTTTTTCATAACTATCTGGAATTTTCGGGTTAGAAAATTTCGGGTCGTTACAAATGCACTTTAACATTCAATTTGTTAAAACACTTAATATTTAACACTTTATTTGTTTTAAAAACTAAGATTCCCTAACTCAAATGCCAGATTTAACTTTGATTTAAAATTTGTTTTTAAATCTCTACTTTATAATTTAGCTTCAATTTTTAAATATCACTTTCATTTCTTCCCAATACATTCTTATTTTTATTCTATAATTATTTCACTTCCAAATTTTACTTTTATAAAAATCCGATTCTATATATTTTGATAGCTCAGGGTACCAAAATATTTAAGCAAACCACAACATTCAATATTCCGGTTACCGATAATATTCATCACAGAATATCAATCACTCCAGTATATCCTATATGCTTATATAATATAGCACATCAAACAATTCAATCATGCAACCCATTATTTAAACTTAACCATTTGAATTTAAATAAAAATCCAGAAGCGTGATGTTTACTCACCTTTGATTTTGGTTTTGCAATCCATTCCCATCACGATTAATTTCTCCACAATTGGACCTTGTAAAAGCATTAGATGTTCTTATTAATATTCTAATTGGTCGAACAATAAATTATTATTTATTTTAATCCAAACCAAAAATTTTAGTTTTAAATTAATTTTCCTTTTGATAAAATATTTTTATCAACTAAATAGCTAAATAAGCTTATTAAATAAATCAATAACCCTAAACACATATTTTAAAATAACTAGTCGGTTAAAAGATGTGAATTTGTATTTTTATTTTCCTTTGAAATTATTTATATATATAAATATAATTATGAAGATATTCTTTATAGATTTTCAAAAATATAATTATATAAATGCCCTTTTTGAACCCTATGTGTGTATATATATTTTCTTCAACCTTCATATGTTCATCTATTAAATTAAATTAACTAATCTGCAATTGCTTTACTATTAATGTAATGATAAGTGAAATAAAAATCAGCAATCTCTTTATAAGTTTAAACTTAAGTAATGCTTAAATTTAAACATTTGGAATCAAGTTACATACTCAAACAGGAAAACAGCCTTAAACAGTTTATAAGTTAATTATTGTTATCAATATTTTGCTGCACATAATTATTCAATTCAGTGAAAAAAAAATAGGGTGATACACTTGTAATCTAATCCTCGAAATCATCTAGCCGAAACCCTAGCCTCAACTTGCCTACTCGCGCATGCGATTCAAAAGCATGAATCCCCTCGACGTCGAGATGCCGAAGACCCTAAACGCCACGATCTCTCGCGAGCCATCCCAGACCCTCGCCACCGTAGTAGTTCATGTGTGCTAACACCCAACGCGAGCCACTGCTTCGTCGTTGCACTCACATCCAACCCTAGCTCGGGTTCGAATCGGCTTCCCACCAATCGTCGACCACCTAAGTTGCTGCCGAAGCTCCAAGCTCCTACCAAGGCTGATGAAACATGAACGTGAGGCGGCACCCCGACGATCTTGAGGCGCTATCATGATCTAAAATCACGATTTATATTTTTTATAGAGGAGACTCGATTTACGCGATTTGATTTTTGAGGAAAAGAAGAGAATAGGGTTGTGATTTTAACATGGCTGAAGCTCTGTTATATTTTTTTTTGAAGCCGCATCAGCTGTTTTAAAAGAGGAAGGGAAGGGGGACAAGAAACGACGTTGGCGTGAAGAAAGTTATCTACAGCGACATTTGATTTAAAAGGGAAAAGAGACTGACGTGAAAGAAAGGCAGCTGACTTGATTTGTTTGTCAGGTCAACAATTGTATATATCAATTCTAAATTTAAATTCAAATTGTTTTAAATTCATAGCTCAAAATCTTAACATCCTATCGAGGCGGGACGCTAGGCGTTCCTAGTGTTATATCCCTATTCCGAACGCAATGGAAAAGGTTTCGAGTCCTAATTGATCGTATGGAGAAGATAACCTTAAAATATTAAATTTTCGATAAAAAATTTCAGCGTGTTTATATATCGTACGCTCGCATAACAACTCCAAATGTTACGAAAATTGAAATCCGATAGTAATTCAATATTACGGATCCAATGGAACTGGTTTCGTCGAAATCCGAGACTACGCCTCGGAAGGCTATTTTTAAATATCGATTTAAACGATATATTTTCAAAACTGAACAAATCACCTTTAAATTCAATTTTAACACTTTTACTATCTTCAGTATTATCGATATAAATTTACAAACCCTTAAATTATTTTTAGCAGGCTTAAAACCGAAGATTCAATAATTTACCCGATTTCAGTTTATTAAATCCAATAACTCAATTGCTAAATAATAATAATAATATTATTTGAATTCAAGTTAAAAATTAACTTTTTAAATATTTACAATCAGTTTAAATATTCCAATTTAAATTGTTAGAAATTCCGGGTCATCACAGTGCTTGCCAAATTTTATTACTAATTAGGTTAAATTTTTTTACCAACAAACCTAATAGTTAGAAAAACCTATGTTACCATTGTCGAATGAAACTGCGGTCCAACCTCGAATAGGTCTAAACCATGTACCATTTTAGTTTGAAACTCAATCAGACATTAATCATGTATGAATTCATATCGGACCTTTGAAACAGTTGTTCAACTGTCCATTTAACCTGATTGAACTGCAATTCTTTTACTTTCTTCATGTTTTCTCACTGTAGCATTCTCTCTCATTCTCAACATGTATATACTTTGTATAAAAAAATCCATATCGCCAAATTCATTATTGTTCCAAAATCAAAATGGTAAGCTTCAACATTTTGTTATTCGTCATTGCAAGCTCCATCGAACCACTACAAGCTTCATTAAGTTTGTTGACACTAAACTTTTGTCATTGTGCAGTTGTCCACTTTAACAGTATACTATCTCGATTGTTGACCTTAAAGACCCTCAAGAGCTTGTCTACCTAGCATTTTTAATTTGATATTTTTGCATATAACTTGCATTTTAATGTGTAGATCTTTTATAAGAAAAAATACGTGGCTCCGATGGTTTGATCGGTTGAATGATCAAAAGGTTAAACCTTGAGTCATCATAGTTGGATTTATGGTCCGGTTATGAAAAGTTCGATATGGCGAAGAACACAGCATGGTTAGGCTTATGTTTAATTTGGGAGAAGAAGTCGTGTAACGACCCAGAATTTTAGACATTTGATTTTGAAATATTTAATTTATTTTAAATGTCGATATATAAATTTCTAAGTCAAATAACTTAAATTTCAAATATTGGAATAATTTATTCTTGGATTTACTAAAATAAAAATGATTTCGACAATCTTATTTAAATTCAATTTAAATAAGAATGATAGTATTAAACTTTAAAATTAGAAATAAAAGTGATTAAACTGGTCTTAATAATCATTCGTTTTTACTAACGTGTGAAAATAGTTGCTGGGACATTGTCTTAGATTTTGATGAAACCAATGCCATTGAATTCGTAATAATGAATTATTTTATGTTAGCGAATTTCGTGGCAATCGGACGTATCGTTAGGTCATGTGAGTTCAAAATGCAAAGAAACTGATTAAAGGAAACTTGATTAATATAATTGGATTTGAAAAGCTAACTTCTGCAAATGATCGAATTAGGTCTTAAAGCTAGTTCCATTGTGTTCGAAATAGGGTTATTTAGTATAAAAAGCCAGTCGTCACGCTTCGATAGGAGTTCGATATTTTTGGATATGTAATGTCGGATATTTTAAAAGTAAAATAATATATATACCCTATTACATACACTATTACATACCCATACTTACCTAATACCCCATCATATCTACCCACACCCACTACCCCTTTATATCACACGTAACCAGAGAATGATTCATTCTTTTTTTTTAATTCTTCTCATCAATCGAACGACCATGCTCGATCAGAGCCATTCAAGGCCAAATTAGGCAAAGTTAAATAGACTTTTGTCCAAAAGGCCAAGACGAGGAAGTTCAGGTGGGATCTGTGTGGTTCGTCGTGTGGTGGCCAAAGTTCGTAATTGAACGTGAAATCTATTTTCACGAATTGTGGCGATTTGGGTCATTGTTGGGTGATGGTGTCTGAAGGGAATTCATAGAGGATGAGGATGGCTGGGCATGGTCGGATTTTGGTGGCTAATGGACGATCGTGGCAGTGGGAAATTGGAGATGAACAGCGGCAGTATGGGTTCGTTTTTCTCAATGAAGGCGGCGATTTAAAGGGTAGGACTAGTGGGGATCGACGCGGTAGGGCTGCGGCGGCCTTTTTTGAGCTAGCGGCGGTGGCTGGATGAACGAGGCGGTGGCGACGAATGTTGAAATGTGGTCGAGTTTGGGTGGCGTGGCCTGGGGTGTTGGAAGTGAATGAGAGGGAAAGGTGATTAGCTAAAATTTGAATTAATTTAAGTTAATTAATGATTAATTATCTCAAACATTCATTAATTCGTATCTTGTCAATACGAGGTCTGATTTGAATGTGCGATCGTATCTGTCAACATTACATAATGGAATTAGATTGGTGACGTTTGGAGCTAGTGGAATTTTACGTTGAACTCGAACGTCGTTTGAATTCAGACGAAAAGCAGAACGCATCGGCGACAACTAGAATAATGGTGGGTTAAACTCACATTTTTGATTAACCAATAATGTTATAAAGCTACTAAAAATTATTGAATAGATATTTGGATGTATATCTGTTGATTGTTTGGCTTTGATGGAATGTCACTTTTGAAAGTAGTTAATATATGAAATTAATTATAGGGAAACAAGTTGGAGGGATCCAATAGGATTCTTCACCACTGTTGATTTTATTTATATATGTGTTGAGATATATGAGCTGTGATGCGAGGAGGGAGGGTGGACAAGTTGGAGGGGTCCAACGGGATTCATCACCGTTGTTGAAATGTTTTCAATAATATTCCAATTATATGAACTTTTGAAAATCAAACCTGATTGTTGACACTATGGGATATAACATTGTTATATGCTCCAATTTAAACCCTATAGTAATAGGAAATCAATATCAATATTGGTTAAACATTTGATAGCTATTGGCCTCAAATTAGTATTTTGAAGTACTATAAATTGCCATTTAGGTTGGAGTTGGTTTTGAAATGGAGAATGATTTAAAATCTAAATTTAGGGTTTCTGAAAATATTTTGTTTTCAAAGGATTTAATTTTTTACTCCAACCTTATTATATGTCTTTTCTAAGCCATTTAGAAATTTTTTAAAAGATTATTTATTTATATTTAATATTGTTTTAAAAGATTATTTATATTTAACATTGTCTTAAAGTTATTCATCAATATTTTAATATTTTAAAATTTTATTTATTTAAATAATTTATATGGGTTGAAATTATTTATCAGTAGTGTTTTGAATGTTAGTCATTATTTATTATTATAATATTAAAAATCAATTATTGTTCAATTAACAATGTTTTGAAATTATTAATTATTATTTTTAAAATGTTTTGAAGTTAATAATTATTATTATATAAATAATTATTATACAATAGTGTTTTTGAAGTAAATGTCTACTATTTATTTATAAATGTTTTCAAGATTTATATAAAAAGCCTTATAGTTGGCTTTAGATAGTTATAAAAGAATTTTAGAACTAGGTTAATAGGTTTATAAAACGGGTTTTATAAATAGTTATGGATTCATAAAATGAATTTCATTTAGTAAATGGGTGTACACATTTTTTTCAGAGATTTATTAAAATAGTCTGATAAATGGTTTATAATTTTATAAAAGAGTTTTATAAATGTTTTGAAACTTATAAAAGAGATTATAAATGATTTTTAGAGATTTATCAAAGAGATTTATAATGGAGTTTTAGAGATTTCTAAAAGGAGTTTAGAAGTGATTTTAGGTTATATAAATGGAAATCTTTCTCAGTGCTATGAATATACTTATACCGTTGAGATAAGTATGTGAATATATTTTTTCCAAGTATTGAAAAATTATAAGGCTTGTGAATGAATCTTTGTAAAAAAATTGTAATACAAGTATTTATAAAGTGATTTTAATTAATAAAAAAAACCTAAGTAAAGAGGTTAGCGGTTTTTTATATACTTCACCAATGTTGGTATTCGCTACGGAATTAAATCCCTAACTGAATGTTTATTTATTGATAATTAAATAACCGACTATCAAATATGAACCAAAACAAAACTTTGGAAAAAATCTAGGAGAAACACGTGAGTTATATGGCACAATCATCTTTGATGATGTTATGTTGTGCGTATAAATCTCGTTTTGTTCTCCTAGGACAGGTGATAAGGAAACCCATCCACTAACAGTTAGAAGATAGTCTCCGCTCTTATCTATTATTTGATTATTTCCAAAGAACAGGGTTTGAGTTTACTTAAAGCTATCGAATGTTATTTCGAAGAGACTAGGATCATATATGTTGTCCGAAACCCACTTTGATCCAACTCAAGCATTTCGAAATGAAGACATATTGAAGATGATGTAACTTAAAGATGAAGCACTTTGAAGTGCAAGGGCTATTTGCTACTAATCATGAAGGTGATTCCAAAATGGATGTAGTAGAAGTAGCACCTTCGGTTCGTTCATTTCCTGAACGACTTGTATAGATGAATGCTAACATTATGTCGTTGATTGGAAGGCGTTGTAGCATTCCAAGTGGGAAGTGCTGTATAAAGGTAAAATATAGCCTAAGTCTCATCAATCGAGAAATGAAAAAATCACGCATGCAGCAGGGCCATGTGGGTCGCTCCCATCGGGGTATGGTCATCCCAAACTATATCGATTACCGTTTACTTATGTATGCTTTAAGGCCCAAAGTAGGGTGATCATTTTGGTACTACTAGTCAAGTGGTAGATCAGTCTTGTGTGGCAGGATTATAAGATGTTCTTGTCAGACCTCAGTGCATTTTATCTAGAGATTAACCATCATAAGGTAGTTGCTTACCTTGTCATAATATGGAATCCATTCTCCAATACGAGCTTTACGGACTTAGTTGTGCCCGACTATGCTGAAACGTGAGATGCAAGCATTTCATCTATATTTGCATTTTACTTTGAACCCTTGACATTATTCTATATAAATGGATTTTATGTAGAAAATGTTTTGGTTATCGTAAGGTAAAAACCCATACGTATTTATGTGTGGTGTGGTCTTACGTGATACCTTTATTTGAAAGATTTTTAACAAACATTAAATTCCATTTGAGGTGTGTTTTCTCAGCCGGTTTACCAGACTGATCCAGATTTTCTTCCCTTTCAATGCTCGGGTCAGACCGAGCATATTTACAGATTGCTTTGGATGCATTGTAGCTTAAGAGACAAGCTGAAGGTCCAAGACGTATCTAAATATTTCTTTGTGTTCCGCTGTATTGTCTGTTGGTTGTGCTTATAAGCGATTATAAGGACGGTCTGTTACAACTTTCTGGGTTGAAATTGGTTAGTGTACTCCAATTGATGTATGTATATTACAGTTTATCTTTGTGTAAAGATTTGTTGTATAGTATAGATTATTCGTTCCGCTATGTGATTCTATATAGTTTAGTTTCTTATTAACTTCTTTCTTCTTTCTTTTTCCTAACTATCTGTCTTTCCATTCAATTTGAGTGGGTCATGTGTGGTTGATTGTCCGTTTAAACTGTACGGAAAAGTGGGTCGTTACATCGTGGTACCAGAGCACAAGGTTAAGTGAGAACTTTGGCTTTTGTGGGGATTACTCCTTAGAGATAGGATCAATAGCACCATAGAATGAGTTTGAGTGTGTGTGTGTGTACATATATAAACACACACACACACACACACATGAGCACGTATTTGGTAGTAATACAAAAATGTTTTATGTTGTGTTGATTGATCTGTTGAATGGCTTATGGATTCTGGTCAATACGAGTAACTAATGTTATTGATAGAGGTCTCTAAGCACTTGAATAAGGCCAATCGACACAATATTGTTTTGAAATCAGGTAAATGAAATAATTTTACCTTGATTTTATTTTATATATATTTTTTAGAAATTATTATAATATATATGGTGTGTTTAGGTGTTAGTGAATGATAATATATAGTTGTTATTATTTATTTTTTGTTGTTTGTATTCTAATAAAAGTAGTTATTATTACAATGTAAATAACATAAATAATTAATAAATGGTTTTATATACAACCATTGCGAAACTATATATATGGAAAATTATAAATATGATGATTTGCAAATAAAAAGGATTAAAAGCTGAGAATTTGAGAATTTAAATCCCATTGATTTTGAAAATGGTTTTTCAAAATTTTGGAAAATAATAAAAATATTATTTGGAAAATATTATTGAATGGAAATATTTTAAAATGGTATTTAAAAGAGATAGAAAGCACTGAACTCGCTTTGGTCGGTGGAAAATAAATTCGATGATGACTATAGCATAATCGATATTTATTTTCAAGTTTCCAAGTGAACTGATTGATACCATAGAAGATTTTTTTTGGTAAAGCAAGTTTTGATTTAAATCCAAAATATGACTTGTTATGCAAAAAGAGATATATTATATATTATTTCAAAATAAAGTTGAAATAAATTCATGTGTTTAAGTCCAAAATTTTCAACTAAGTATTATATGGATGATTGTAAGTTATGCACTAGAGTTAAGTGGTTTTGTATCTCTATTTGATATGTTGTCTTATTGAAATTAAAATGGGATTTCTAATGATTTTGGACAGTTGGGACTTCCAAATTGGATAAAGAATTTAAGCTAAGTGTTGGAGAAAACATAAGAAAATTAGTTTTGCTAACTTATAAATTTGACGAAAATAGCAAGTAAAAGGCAAAATTTGAATTTGTTAAATATTATGTGTAAGTAAGATGTAAGTGTATAGATGAAAATCTAGTTTGATGCCTTTGGTTTCATGAGTAGGGTGGTTGCCTGACAAATAGGTACATGTTTGTATTGTTGTTTGATTTGATGATTTTGTGACCAGCCACTTGGTTTTTGGTTTTCTTTTGATTGGTTTGGGTCGTAGTGATGATTCCTAGTTGTATCAATCTAGCCTTGTAAAGGAGACGCAGTAGAAATGTTCCGTAAACTTAAAGAGCTAGGAAATTTGATAAGAAGTTTCAACCCATTGATTTTTGAAGACCTAAAGGGATTGTGACATTTTTCTTACATTGATAATTTCAAGGACGAAATTCGTTTTAGGGGGAAGAATGTGACAACCCATAATTTTAAACATTTGATTTTCAAATGTTTAATTTATTTTAAATATTGATATATATAAATTTCAAAGTCCAATAGTTTAAATTTCAAATATTGGAATTATTTAATAATTGAATCATGGATTTAATTGGAACAAAAATGATTTCAAAAATCTTATTTAAATTCAATTTAAATAAGAATAATTATAGTAAACTTTTAAAATTAGAATCAAAAGTGATTAAAGCGGCCTTAATAATATTTTGTTTTAATAAACGATGAAAATAGCCTATTAGGACACTGTTTCGGATTTTGATGAAACTCGTACCATTGTATCTGTAATAGAGGATTATTTTATTTTAACGAATTTCATGGCATGATCGTGCAAGCTCGAAATGCATAGAAATTTATTAAAGGAAATTTAATTAATATAATCGAATCTGAAAAGCTAACATCTGCATATGATCGAGTTAGGTCTGGAAACCAGTTCCATTGTGTTCGAAACAAGGGTATTTAATATAGAACGTAGGTCGATATGCTTTTATAGGAGTTCGAGATTTTTGGATATGTAATGCTGGATTTTTAAATAAAATCTATTTGGGATCGTGGTAGCCAACTAGACTTGTGAACAGAAGTCCAAGACGAGGAAGTTCAACTTTGGGATCGTCGTTGTTCGTCGCGTGGTGGCCACAGTTCATAGTTGAACATGAAATCTATTTTCATGAATTATGGCGATTTGGGTCGTTGTTGGGTGATGGCGTCTAAAGCTAAGTCATAGAGGACGCGGAGGGCTAGGCACGATCGGATTTTGGTGGCGCATGGACGAACGCAACGACAGGAAATTGGAGATGATTGCTTGCAATATGGGTTCGTTTTTCTCAATGAAGGCGGCGATTTAGAGGGTCGAACCAATGGCGATTGGTGCAGTAGGGATGCGGCAGACTTCCGCGAGCTCGCAGCGGTGGCTGGATGCATGAGCCGACGGCGGCGAACGTTGAAACATGGTCGAGTTTGGGTGGCATGGCCTGGGTTGTTAGTGTGAATGGGAGGGAAAGGTGATTAGTTAAAACTTAATTTGATTAACGTTTAATTATTTTAAACGTTCATTTATTCATATCTTGTCCATAAGAGGTCGGATATGAACGCGACGAGTTGCATAACGATCGTATCTCCGAACATGACATTATGGAATTGGATTGGTGACGTTTGGAGCCAGTGGAATTTTACTATGAATTTGAATGTCGTTTGAATTCAAACGAAAACCAAAACCCATCAGCGACAACTGGAATAATGGTGAGTTAAAATCACCTTTTTGGTTAACCAGTAATTATCCGGATTTTTAACCCAACGGAATCCATGGGAAGTCAAAATAGTTTCATCGAGTCACAACAGCTCAAGGGATAACCAAAAAGACCAGGAGAACTAACCAAGAGTGATTGGAAGGAAGGAAAGAACATGCTGAGGTGATGGATCGCTAATGATCTATCATCTATAGATCGCTATCGATCCATAACGTTCGCTCGTAGATCCACAAATCCTCTTGCATTATGGTCCAATAGGTATTCTAAGGACAAAAACTAAGTCTGATGGAATTCCAAGCTAGTTAAATCAAGAATCAAGCATTCGTTTAATTCAATCAATGGTCTAATGCAACCTATGTGCGGATCGTAATCAAAATAAGGCAACATGCTGTGAAATTACATGGGGAATTCCAACATGAGATAACAGACGCGATCCAAAAGATAGCTCAGAATCCACTAAGTACATGGATCGCCAGTGATCCATGCGCTATAGAATGCTAGCAATCCATACTATTTTGCCAGGTCGCCATAAACTTCAAAGGAGAGGATGATGGGAAGCATCTCTAGCCATTGGATTGCTAGCTAGCCAAAAGCGATGGATCACTAGCGATCCATAATTTAGTTCAGTTCGCCGTGAAACTTGTAATGAACCTTTGTACGGTCGTTTACAAGCACTTGGTAAGAAGGCCTAGCCCAATAACTCTCCAACCGTTATAAATATGATCCTACTGTAATATAAACAGGATCTTCAGTACTGGCTTCAGTACTGGCTGCTGAAACTCGATAGAAACTATTCTTCACTCTTTTTCATCCATACAACGACCATCTATAGGGTTTATTGTGATCCTCCAGTGAACTATAACATTAGGGGACTTGATCCATCTAACATAATCTAATTGCATTGTAATCAAAATCAACTTGTAATAGCAGTCAGTCAATGAAAAAAGTTATAAAGTTGACGTAGTCTTCGTTAATAGCCAAACCACTATAAAAATTCTCTTGTTAGTTTTATTTTATTTGCAAGGTATTAGTTCTTTTCTCTATTTTATTTGCCTTGATAAACAGGGCTGGTGCTTTCACACTCAAGCTAGGGTGTTGGTCCACTTTTTAGGCCAACATTTTGGTACTTTCATTGAGAGCCGAACTCATGGCCTAGATCTAGCTATCTACTTTGGATCAAATAGGATCGGAAGTAAATCCTCAATCTTTGCTTGAAATTTCTATCCCTAAGAATTAATAACTCCGGGAAGGAAAAGGACTGCTTTTGGAAGACCCAAATGGGTAGTAATAGCCGAAGAAGAAATCAATCATCAACAAACCGAAGTAAATGGCGCTAGTGCAGGAGGTCAAGTGCCAAGAGCCTCTAGTCAACGTGAAGTTGTAACAAGGGATGAATTGAATCAAATGGTTGAAGAAATCAATCAGAAAATGGAAAGTAATCAAAAAGCTTTTATGGATAAGCTTAATGCAGTCTTGACTTTATAATCACATCCTTCTCTTATGTAAATTTGGTATTGAAAATATACTAAGTTAATAATTAGATGAAATTTTAACTGGAAGATGGGAAATGGGATAGTTGTAAATAAGTGAATAGAAATCAAAATAGATGTAAATAAAAAGAAGAATGGATTTAGCTAACAATCAATTGGGGCAAAATACGTAAGATGTACGTATATTATTTAATTCGTGTAGTGATTCGATCCAGAATTCGAGCATAGGATTTCAAGATATTATATCAATCCGAGTTGGGATTTTTCACTCGATTTTCGACGGCAAACCCTAGATATGGATTTTTGATTGATTCTGAAAAATCTCTATCATAGTTGTGGCTATGCAAGAAGAATGACAGTTTTGGATCAAGAAATCAGATCTGAGTCCGCACTAGAAAGTTGGATGGACAATACTAGTTCGAAAATGAAATTGTATGATCGAGTGAGCGATCGGAGTTGGTATTGCACGTATAATATACGTGTATCGTACGACTTAAGTAAATCAAATATTAAAACTTTTGTAAAGAAATGTGTAAGGTGATTTTGAATGTTGTAATTGAACATTATTGCTTAGTAAGATACAGGTGTTTAAAATTAAAAGGAAAATTGGAATTTTTTTATTTCAGAAGATAAATGGAATTGCAACAAAAGGTATGTATATAAATTTCTGTATGAAATTTGATCATTTTCTCGTCTAGCCACTTGGCTTTTTGTTTACTATTGAAATTAGGGGGCCGTAGAGGCATTTTGTAGTTGTCCGAGCTAGCCGTGCAAAGGAGACGTTGGCGAAATTTTTCTAAAATTTAGGGAATTAGAAACATTTTGAGAAAAATTTGATAATTTAAATTTGGTTTTAAATTTAAATTTGAATGGTTGAGTAAGTGATATTGGTTGGAACTAATGGAAGAAGTTTGGAAAGTTTGTAAGGGTGATAATGTCTTTAATAAAAGATTGTTTGGGTATATTAAAACTGCTGATTTTGGAGAGAAAAATTAATGGGTCATGGACCATTTCTCTTAACTAGTAATTTCGGAAACGAAATCCTTTTAAGGGCATGGAATGTGACGATCTAGAATTTATGGATATTTGAAATTGAAATATATAATTGATTTTAAATACTTAAAAGTTAATTTAATTTGAATTTCAAATATCACTACTTATTTGGCAATTTAATTATTGAATTTAATTATTGGAAGTTGGGTGAAATATTAAATCTTCTGTTTTGTGCTTGTTAAAAATATTTCAAAAGCTTGTAAAATTTATATTTATAGTACTAAAATAATGGAAGCTTTAAAATTGAAATTTTAAGTGTTTTTTTCAGTTTTACAAATATATCGTTTAAATTGATATTTTAAAATAGCCTTCCGAGGCGCAGTCTCAGAATTCGACGAAACCAGTTCCATTTAATCGAGAATAGTGTGTAATTATCAGATTTCAATTTTCGTAGTGTTTGGAGTGATCGTTTTGCCGTATGATAGATAAACGCGCTAAAATTTATACCGAAATATAATATAATAACCGACCCTAAAAAGCTGTCTTCTTCATACGATCGAAGGAGGACTCGGAATCTTTTCCATTGCCTTCGAAATAGGGGTATAACCTTACGAACGCCTAACGGCATGTCTCGATAGGAGGTTAAAACTTTGTGTTGCGTTTATCGATAAATTTGAATTCGAATTTAAAATATTTATATATAATTCGCCCGATTTACGTTTATACTCACATCTGGACTTTTTGTCATCGTTCCAAATGTCCCAATAGCAGATCTTTTCCAACGCGTGTCTTTCCTAAGGACATGCATATTCAAAAATGGCGTGACGGAAAGGAACTAAATAATCTCCTTATACGTTTTATTTTCAACTACCTCGTCTTCCCCTTTTGATCACCCCGTCCCTCCTCTTTCCTTTCAGCCGAAATCAAAAAAAATATAAATCTCTCGTCCCTCTCAAATTATTCAAACATAAATTAGACCGATTGTCGGAGATCTTATGAAGGGGAGCGGCCTGATTCGAAGTGACGTAGTTGAGATCGAGAGGTGCGGCGACCTTGTGGTGTTGTTCGCAAGGAGAGGTTTGAGTTGGGTCAGGTGGTGGCAATTTCGTGTTACCTAAGCAGTTGAGGTTTGCGTTTCTATCACGATGGAATCTCGTGAGATCTAGGGCATCGCATGGATGCAGGGATCGACTTGGAACCGTTGGCGAGGCTGTGGTGCACTTCTGGAGATGGAGTCGTGTCACGAAGAGTTGTACGACAAGCAGAGCGATGATGATCGGCGTTCTGGGTAGCTCGTTGTTGACTTGATAATAGACATGATAATTAATTAAGAATTATATAAATATCGATACATATTTATACATGTTTTTCACATTAGATATCAATCCAAATCAAATTAAATCAAATCTAATCAAATCAAATCAAATAATTCAAATCAAATCAAATAATTCAAATCAAACATTACGAGGAACTTCCACCCATCCTTCTTCTCCAAATATAGGGTCTACTTTAATGGCATCCCAATTTTCATTATCATTAGCGAGAGAGACTGGAGGATGTGCTTCGTTATCATCCTTGTGCAAGGAGGAAATCATCCATTGTATTGCATCAAGATGCCTTTCTTGCTCCTTGATCATCTGCATTTGACTCAACTCTAAGTGTCGCTGGTTTCGCAGAATGAACGAAAGAATATTCTTGAAAGAATTAAGAGTCTCTTCAAGATTTTCGGATAAATTATCAATTGGATTGACCATATTTGAGTTTGTAAGAAGAATGAGAGGCAAAGTGAATAAGAAATAATATTGAGTGATAAATTCTAGAAGAAATAGGTTTTTAAAGGTGTAGAAATTCGTTTGAAATGAATCGACATTAAGTAGTTATTCAAATTTAAAATGAAGTGTCATTTCTGACCAGTACATGTCGACATGGCCATAAGGGGGATGTCGACATGGTGCAGTGAATTTTGATGGCTAATTTTGATTTTGTGAATAATTGTGTATATATATGTTTATATAATATAGTACCATTTATTCTGGAGATAAGATAAGCTAGATAATAGAAAGGAAATTCAATTTCATTGCATAATAGATCAATACAATGATTTAACATTAAAACTACACGATCATTCAAATCAAAATAAACTAAAAGAAATACAACGAGATACGAAAAGGTAGAACTAGTTAGAGGATGACGAAGACGAAGATAATCCAATCTTCCTGCTGACTTTGCAAATAAACTTGTTTATCTTGGATGAAATTTTATCCAACTTCTTACTAACGGATCGTTTAAGAATCCGTTGATTCTCAACAATGGTCTTTTGGTTTTTGAGAAAGGTTTTGTTGGTTGGATTAGGAGGATAATCATTGCTTTCCAAAGATGTTTCACCTTCTTCTTCTTCTTCTTCAATTTCCATTTCATCCCCTTCTTCTTCCTCTTCCATCTCCTCATGAGCCAAACGCTCTTCCTTTTCGGCAAGAGTCTCATAAGGTTGAAAAACAAATGGAATTTTCATAAGAGAAATTTTTGACTGATTAAAAACCTTTCTTGAAACTAATTCTTCTCCTTTGAAATCCACTCCAAAATAGTTAAAAATTCGAGTGAGATAGATTCCATGATACAAAGTATTCTCACCCATTTCAAGATTTTTGGGACGAAGTTCATCCAAAATAGCTTGCGCCCAATTAATATCATAATTTTCAAAAATAGAAAAAAGTGCTTTGCAAACTTTTGAAGTAGGATTGTTAAAATTCCCCGATCTTGGGTCAAAGTATGTTGTAAAAGAAGATTAACAATTCTAGCTTGTAACGACCCGTAGATTTTAATACTTTTAAATGGTTTTATTTAACGTAATTAATTGAAACTTTTGAGAAATTTTATATAATAATATTTTGAAATAAAAATTTAATATTTGGATTATGTCCAATTAAACATACCAGATTTTAAATTTTCAATTTATTTTATCAAAGTTTATTCCATTGTGAAATTCTATTTAATTCAAGCTAGCTAATAAATTGCTTTAATAAATATTGCAGAATCAATTTCTTTAATAAATATTGCAGAATGAATGCACATATGTTATCAATTTCATTTTATGGTGGTACGTTCCTTTACGTTTCCTATCGATTAAATTATAAATAATTTTCTTTGATGGGTCAGCTAAATCAAAGCAAAGTGACCGTTGCTATTTATTTCTTTTATTAATTGCTACAATTATTTTCACCAAATCAACGGTTGACCGTTACTCGGCTTTCAAATTTTGGACTCTACATTCAAATAGAAACGTATAATATAATAAGTACTTCATATTTATTTTCAGTACGTTTCACAAAATTTTCTCTGTCCGTTCTTTTCTATTAAATATATACTTGCAGCTGTTATCAATCCATCGTTTCAATTTATTATATGGTCCACTACTCTGCCTTTTCAGATTTGAACGTGCAGCTGGTGGCATTAAAAGTTGCTTTAATTATCCATTGAATTATCGTGACTGTCCCGTTACTCTATATTTATTCTGTACGTTTTATCTTTGCTTAAATTTCTCTATCCATTCCTTGTTTCATTTTAAATATCATTGCCTTTCCAAACTCATTACGTACTATCCAAACAAACAAAAAAGTTATTGCTTTAAATGTAGCTAAATCAACACATGACCGTTGCCATTTCAAAGTTTGAAACGTATAAAATACTATACATTATTTCGCATTCATTGATTTCTTTTCTTTCTTTCTTTCTTTACGTTTTCATTCCAATCTGATTTATAACCTTCCTTGTACTCTTCGTACATTCTATTTATTCTAGCCTGCTCCTCCTTTCTTTTACCTAGTACATCTGCATTCTTTTCATCCACTCACTGCAAATTTTCTTTCCACCAAGCGCATATCCCATCCTTCTCCCCTCCTCTTCTCTTAAGAAACACCATGCCTTCCAGCCAAACCCAACATCTTCCCTATCCACATCGGCAGCCTCATCATAGCCGAGTGTATATCCTAGAGGTAATAACTTCTGACAGCACATAGGTGGCATCAACATTTTCCCCATTGTCTGTAGTTTCTTATTTATTCCTTTTGCCCACCCATCAGCGACTCGAGTTTACACATGGTATGTCTATACATTGTATTATATTATATATATTTGCTAGTAATATACTGCCTTAAATTTACATATTTTAGTGTATATATGTATGACAGCTTATGTTATTTATATACATAAAGTAAGATATATGTACAAACTCAGTGCAACCGCAATTTTCTTTATAAAAGGCAAATAATACAAATTGTAGTACACAAAGATATATCTGTATGGCTGTACTTAATAAAAAAGATTCTTGATATAACAGTATAAGCTTATATATCAATTTCTGAGTTTATATATATATTTTGTTATATTGTTTTTTTTATTTTGATTTTTATATAATAAGTATGTAAACTTATTTATATTCACATATTAGTATACATAAGTTGCAATATATTGTTTAATAAGCCTAATGCATTGTATATCTTCATACTATTATGATGTGCATGCTTTAATTATAAAGCTATTGATTGGGTGCAGATAGGTTAAGTAACGTGTATATTTGGTTAATTTATATAAAGGTATATATAACCGTTTCGATTATAGTTATAATGAATATATAAGAAAGTTATATAAATGAATTTTATTCTATGTGTTAACTAAATATATTGTTATTTATATGATCCAGTTTTTGAATATATGTTTGAAACGTTTTGATTTTTATATGTACAAATATTTTATTTTATACATATATTTTGTTATATATGAAGGTTTCATAAAAAAAAATCTTATAAACTGTACTGCATATATACTCTTTAAAAAAAAAGGGAAAAAAGGAGTAAGTTAACAATGTATTATAAAGAATATTGTTTATCTGCATATATATGTGCATAAGTTTGTTTGATTTCCTGCTGGATATTTTAAAAAGGAAAGTAATAAACTATACTAATTATATATATACATAAGTATTCATTTCAAAAGATATTATATATGTGTGTGTTGATCTTTAATATATGTGTTTTATGTTAGAACATTGATTTTTAACTATACATATATATTATTTTAATATTGGTTTAAAATGAATATTTATTACATGGAAACGACAACCATAAAATGAATATACTATATATGTGACATTTTGAATAATTATATATTTGTTATTTAACATTAAGATGAAATGGAAGCATTTTAAAGTTATATGGTTTTCATGGGTGTGCATATATATATATATATTTCATTTTTCAAAATGCGTGTTTTGATTTAACGTTCATTTTGAAAGAAAGTAATAAATTAATCATATAATCTTCGTTTCAATTTTATCAAGCTAATTTGATCCGTTCTCATCTATTTCTATCTATCAGCTTTTCCGTCAAAATCGTACCATCTAACTTTGCTTTGGAAGTCGTGCTTGCGTTTCGTAACTCAACTTCATTGTCTATCTCTCTAACCTCGAAAGGTGAGCAATCACTCACGATTAACATTCTTTTATTCATTAAATTTGATTTCAATTGTAACGACAATTGAAATATGATGCTGTAGTTATTTAAATTTGTTATATATGCTATTATCTGTAACTGTTCACCTGCGTGATATGACACCATATCCTGTTGTTTATATTATATTGTTATTGATGATATATGCCTGTTATTTTATTGTATTTTCTGTTATCACTCTGCAAGTTCCCTGTAGTTTAGAAATCACTATGGGTTGAAATGATACATACCCGAACAGACTTTAGAATAGGAGAAAATCGTTATGGGTTGAAATGATAAACCCAAGTGATTTTCATTTAATTGAATTTGGGATTACGGGTTGAAATGATATCCATCCGTATATATTTAGTATACGGATTAAAATGATAAATATCCGTAGCACTTGACTATATGATAGAAAATATACAGACACCGTTGGTCCATATAAATATTTTGAAATAATTTCTATAATTTTGGAAAGAAATATATGGTTTAATCAATTTGATTCTTAAGATATTATATGAATGAAAATTGTATATATAGATTTAGTAGTAATATTTGATTTAAATTAGATTGATTTAATACACATAATATGGTTAAGTATTTATGTAAATCTATATTTCAAATAGATTCTCTTGTAATAAATTGAATAACTTAGATTGGGAGATGAATTTGGGTTTATTAAAATGGTATTTAAATAAGGATTTATTTAATTAAATCGATTTGAAATTTTTCAATGGGAAATTTAAAGGGTATGATTTTATAACTGGATTTTTGATTTAATGAATATTTCACGTTTAAATAAATTAAAGAAAATATTGAGTAAAATGTAATTTAAGGTTATTTAAATGATATTGAATCAAATAAGGGAGTGTTTCAAGACTAAATATTAATGAGGTTAAATCGAGATCTATATGAAACTGTTATATAGAACATTTAAATATTAAATCCTTGAACTATATTGGAATTTAAATGGTTTATGTTGAGATTCAGATCTGTATTTGAAATCAACGTAGTTGAATTTGTTATTTAGCAACTAAATTGAATTAAAATGAAAACTTAGGTTGAACTAAATTTGAATTTATTATTTAGAAAATTAAATTGAATGAAAATTTAGATGAAACATTGAATACTTAAAGTTTTGAAATATATGGAAATATAAAGGGGTATTTGTGATTATAAATCCGAATTTGAGATCGATAAAATTTAAGTGGTTATTTTAGAAATTGAGTTGAATTTAAATTGATAAATTGAGATTGAATTTAATTTGAATGGGAAGGTCGGGTTGATGTTGGAACGATTTGTTAAGTTGAGGAAATTGAAAATACTTTAATGTATAAATTATTTAATATAATATAAATACTACTTTGGGAAATATAGAGATATTTGAAGTGGAATTGAGATTTGGTTTTGAAGTATATATTAAGCTGAAATGACCACGGTGTTATAGTGTATATTTCTACCTTGTAGATAGTTCCATGGACCCTTAGATGATGGTTATCCCAAACAACCTTTAAGTTATTTGTATTTCAGTTGATATTTCACTTGAGTTGGATTTACTGATATAAGAATGTTAATCCTGACTCGAGTGTTTTTGTGTTTTGCTTTATGCTCGGGTCAGACTGAGTGATACGGCATTTGAGACTCACCTTTAGTGTTCGGACCTTCATTTGAAATCCAACTATCGATTCAGATTCCAGCCTTTCTAGTTGATTGGTTCAGAGAAGTCATCTGTTGCATTGGAGACTTCACTGCATTTGAACTATTTCTAAATGTGATATATAATAGCTTCATGAACTATGATTCTTTATCTATTCCGCTGCATTATATTACTCTATGATCCATGATTGATTTATTTACTGTATATTTTAAGTTTTGCCAAATTTTAATTAACAATTCGGTATTTTGAATTATTCAAGTCGGATATGTATGGTTTTATTGTCGATTTGAATGGTCCAAAATAGCGGGTAGTTGCAGTTGGTATCAGAGCTTTGGCTCTAGGAAAAACTTAGCATATATGGTAAATTTATTTACAGAATTGTAAATCGCTTTCGCTCGAGTTGAACCTCTTCCTTTTGACTCAATTTCCTTTGAATTTTGGAATGTCCCTCGGTTCCGAAATTCATTCTGTCTCTCCCTATTTATATTCGTTTGATTCCGGAGTATCCCATAATTCCACTGAATGATTTGTAAAGGGGGTTAAAACTCCTTTTCAATTGCATTGACTCACCGAAGATTTCTGTATCCTCGGCTTACGATGCTGCTATATTTGTTATGCCGAATTCTATATCTCTGGCGATCGAATGACGAATTGCCTCAAAATTCTACACCGATCTAATTTTGGAATCACGGTTGACCAGTAAAGGTCGCCCGTGATTTATAGAAGTATATCCATCTTGTGACGACCCGCCTTTCTACTACCAGAAAGACGTATCATCATTAAGAAAGAAAGGGATGAGAAAATAGAAAAGATAGAGAAGAAAGAACAACAACCTTAGAATCTCACAGCGGAATGGAACAAAATATAATATATCACATAACTATTACATAATTTTATATATATCAGAGCTATACAGATCATACAACACATACTAGACAGTTATAAACTCCTGTCTAGTTAACACAAGTCAATATACAATACCGATAAACAGCTCAGAGATATCAACACAGCTGACACCATATATATATACATATATCTACAACGTTGAAGCCTCCTGCTCCATTGCTCCTTCAGAATTCGTCAAATCAAACCTGAATCCCTTGGCTACCCATAAAAATTTGGGTACCCGAGAGTTATGAAAAACAAAAATAAACTCCGGGTCAGACATGGGTCTGCTATGAGTAAACGGTTTAAGGTTGTTTAACTTTGAACAACATTTGAAAATAAAGGTATCACATAAGACTCCCCACAAATAAATACGGGTAAGTTTTTACCTTACGCTAACCAAAACATTTCATAGGAAATCTAGTGATATTATAATAGTGTCTAGGGTTTTCAAGTAAATAGAAAATAGCCGAAATTGTTACATGATTAAATTCCAGCTACTAGCCACCAAAGTGGGTAATACAAATCAAAACCGTAGGGTCTCATAGGGAAAATGGATTTCCAACAATGGCAGGGCTATTGGGGTACCGCCCGTCACAGTACGGGGCCTAGATCACCGTACCGAGGATTACTCCCTTCATCCCCTGCAACACAAGGCCGGAATCATTCCTTATTGAACAGTCCCGAACAAGATAAACCCCGTGGTTGGCGCGACCAACCACTCACTAAGCCGAAATATAAAAGGGACATCTAGACAGGGGAAATATCTTGTCCTGCTTGGGAATGACCCACCTAACCTTGCTGCATCTCCCCTGTTTTAGCCATTCCCGGTTGATGAGGCTTGAGGATGCGATTACCTATAAAGAACATATCACTTAAAATGCTCATCGTCCGCCTGACGATGTATTGAAAGCATTCAATCCATACAAGTTCGTTCCGGGTTCGAATGAAACCGAAGGCATTATCTCGTCACACTCATTTTGGAATCACCCCTCAGAGTCAACGACGATAACCCTTGCATTCTGAAACACCATCTCGATCTTCATTCCAGGATTCACGACCTAACGTTTAAATTGGATCGATGTGGTTTTCGGAGAATCAAAATTGATTCTTTCGTTCCCGGTCTCATCGGATCCAAACGCCATTTTAAGGGCCATGTTGTCTAATTAACTTAACAGTTTAAATAATCTAAATTTAACAATTAAATTAACATAGCACCTATCACAGATAAAACATATACAAGCATCATAGATATATCACAGCATAGAGAGCATCACATAATATCATCAAATAAATATCAAAATTAGATATTCTACATACACAACAATTTATAAGCAATCATCTTAAATTCTCATTTGTAATAAATTTTGATTTAAATCAATTACATCAGAAGTAATTAATCAACCCTGTTTTATTGATTAACAGTTTATTTCTTATTTCCTTTCAAGCTATTTGAATCAATAGATCATTCATAATTAATTACAAAATCTTAATTACTTAATAACTTATTTTATTTTCCACTATTTAATTGATTAATACTTAACTAAATTATTTGACTTTAATTACTATTCTTTTAATCATTAATTACTATCTAAATTGCTATTTAATAACTTGATTACTTATTTGTTAACTTCAAATTTACTTAATTAATCATTCATTAAACCTCAGTAATTATAATCTTATAATTACTTATAATTTATCACTAATTACAATTAAAAGTGATTATTCTTAATATTTCCTGAAGATGATGATTTTTTCAATTAACATTTAAAGGGTTTATTAAATTTGAAGTTCAATCATATTACTAAGAACAACCCAAACATTAATTAACTTTATGCTTAATTAAACCGATTACTTAATTAAGAGCTTAACATTTTAAAGAATTTGATTAAAACTAATAACTTATATTTAAATTTTTAAAAGCTTGAAACTGGTAAACGTTATTAAGATTCAAATGTTTGTAGTTTGTAAAATGAACTGTTAACCAACTTAAACAGCAGATTTGCAGAAATCAAAAACCCGAGTTCTTCCCTATCAAGACGCGTATGCTACTTCGAGTTACTCCCCGAAATCACCGAGCCCTCCCCCTGTTCGCATCCTTCTTCCTCCCCCATTCTTATTTCCCTTTTTTTTTTTGTTAAGTTAAACGTTTACATAAACATGAATATCAGGAAATTACACTCGAACACGACAAATAACTCGAAGCTTTCTCCTCTTTCGCTCGAGTACGCCTCGCGTTTGTTGAAACTTGACAGCCACGTTGACACAGACACGCCGCCGTACACGTGCACGGGGCATGGTCGATCTCCGGCCATCACCATTAATGCCCACAACTCAGAAATCATCCAGAAACACGAAATTTAAACTCAACTTCATCGATAGAAATTCGAAACAAAAATTGACAGTTTCATGGGAAAACTGCAAACAGAATCACGGCCGAACTTCCCTGGTGATCATCAAACAAGCCTCCAGAGTTGTCGAAACTTTACCCACACGACAACGGTACACTAAACCATTCCCCTATGGAACCTCGTGCAACTCGTTCACGTGGTGGCGACGAACTCAACATCTATCTGACACGACCAAAACCTGTTATCTGAAACCCTATTATGATCTCATATGCAAAACTTACACAACAGAAAAATTATTGAACATTTTCCTTGAAATCATAATCACCCATACTTGCTTCACTTCAAATCTTAACATTTATTATTGATTCCTTAATCTTAAACTTGTAAAAATGCAGATTTTCATCACTTACTAACTGCTCCTAAATTACCTATCTATAAATCTTCAGGTTCGTATTAAAAATCATCATTTACAGTAAGCTTTCAAGTTATCAACTTGAATTGGTATTCTATAACAACCCAATTTATCAATGTCTTTCCTGATTTCCTGTTACTCAAGCTTCCAGTAACTTTTTTTTCTTTCTTTATTTTACTAATCATGTTTAATTTATTTCGAGAACCTTGTTTGATGTTTTTCGCATTTGTTATATTGAGAAAACAAGTCTAACACAAATTTAAATAGGAATAACTTAGTGTTGGATTAGTCATGAAATCTGCATCAACTACAGAGAACAACAGAGCACAACACAAATATTTGCAGATTCATACTCAAAAGTTAAACTGATTCCATTCCATGAATAAATGAATCATCTTTATTGAAATTGAATAAACTAAAAATTTTAAATCTTGTTGTTTACTCACCTGCACCCAATTCCTGAACACAGAATAATTTGATATTGATTATCTGGAACTTGAAGGTGTTCTTTTTTTTTATAGCTCATTCTTCCTTTTGTTTTCAGGTTTACTAATAAAATTTTCAGAACGAATTAAAGATGTATGTATATTTATACAAAAGAACAGTAGGTGAATGAAGGAAGGTGTTTTCTGGTGTAGCTACTTGTTCGTTCTGATATGTACAGACTTTAATTACTGCAAAGAAAAGATTTGTGATATTTGTTTTGTACAAAAGAGTGGCTGAGTTGTTGATAATTATTGCTTTACTTCATAATATGCTTGCATAATTATTATTGTATTTCGGCTGGGACATTGTTTTGTTACCTGAAATGACTAATTGTGTACTTAAATGCTAATGAATATGTCTTCAATTTTGTTAACAGACCTATTATGTTCATCTGGCATAAATATTGTATGCAGTCCTAAATTTTCAGGCAATCACTTTGCTTGCAAATGAAGCCTTATTTGTATGTAAGCACTTCTGACAGGTATTAATATATGTTATGTTTTATATGCTGTGAATTCTTGGCTTATGTATGAAGCTTTGGTTATAAAGATATTTTGCTTTGTTACCAAATTATGAAGCTTTGGCTGAGATGGAAGCAATTTACATGTTATGTTCCTTCAGCTAACAATATTTTAATTATGTACAATATATACGATTTACTTATTTATACTCATCTTTGTATTTATTTCCATTTATATTTTAGCTATATAAAAAAATAAACTTATATTCATGAGTTTACTTATTTGTTTATATTTATATTTTGACTTAAATATTAATATTTTGTATTGAACATTATCAGCAATTATATTTTACATCTTATATTTTCTATTTTAGCCATTAATATTTGAATTAGAGTCATAAGTTATATTTAATCTTATTCTCATTTTTTTATGGTTCATTTGTATTTATTTATATTTATATTTGATATTGCTAGAATTCAATTTTAAATTTCAAACATTATCAAGCATATGTATTCATTTAACAAATGTTAACAATTGTATAGCATTCTAATTTAATGAGTTAAATTTTATTAAAATTATTGTTAAGAAACTTATTTTAGAATTTCAAACATTATTATCTAAGTGTATTATTTCATACTAAATATAAATAATGTAAAGTATTTTTAGTAATTATATAAGATAGATTTTTATTGTGAATATTATTGAAATACTTATTTCAATTTTCCAGATCAATCTCCTTTTAAAATACAGTTTATATAAATAGATGGCAATATTTCCAAAATCATATTCATTGAAATATGAATAATTTACATTCTATATTTAATTAGATTAAACATTTATTAAAATAAACGGGGTCAAAAATCCAGGGTCGTTACATTGCTCCCCCCTTAAAAGAATTTCGTCCCCGAAATTTAAAACCAAGATAATTTTAAAAGCTGTTATGCCAATCATTCAAACATAAATATCATTTATGTATTAACAACAACCAAACCGTCAATCTTAACTAACAACTCTAGTTATCCGAACACAAATCCGATAACTTTTCCAAAAATTATCGAGAGTTTGTCTCTCGATGATCAACAATTCAAACTGGATTCCTGTCTACAGTTAAATTTAATTTAACTTCCAAATTCCTGAATTATTGGTTTAACAACTATAATGATGAATCAAGAACAAATTTTTAAGATGGGATATATGGAATATACAATGAATTTCCAGACACCCGTTCTAGCAATTCAATACTGAAATCTACAGTATTAACTCTTTCCCAATTTTATTGACTTGTTTACAGAATTTCAATATCTATTCAATCAAGCCCGTACGATGTACATATACTATTCGTAGGCAATATCAAATCCGATCGTTCGCTCGATCACACAATTTCATTTCCGAACTAGTATCGTCCACCCGAATTCCTAGTACGGACTCAGAACTGATTTCTTGATCAGAAACTGTCATTCTCCTTGCATAGTCATAACTATGAGAGAGAATTTCTAGAATCAATCAAAATCCAAATCCATGGTTCGTCGTCGAAAATCGAGTGAAAAATCCTAACTTGGATCGATATAACTATCCCGAAATTCTGTGCTCGAATCTGGATCAAATTGTTATGCGAATAAAATAATATACGTACATCCTACGTATTTATATCCATTGATTATCAACCATATCAATTTTATTTTATTCACATTATTTTGATTTTTATCCACTTAGAATAATTTTTCTCAGTATCAATTTTACTTAAGAATTCCACCACCCATTCCTTAAATTTAATATGAGCATTATATATTCCCTTATTTTATTACTCTACCACTATAGCCTTAATCTTCTTATTTAAATCTGAATTACCAATTCCATATGAATTCAACTTTCTTAACTCTGAATATTGAACCTTTATTGACTAGCTCCATTTATAACTGATTCCTATTATTATTTTTAAATTAGTTTCATTCCTTAGTTTACTTTAAATTTCAATTTGAAGTTGTTTTGTTGCTAATAATTTTTTTTATTATATAGTTTTCAAATTCTGAAAAGCTTTGACATATTCTCCATTACATATTTCCATAAGCACAAATATAAGGTTCCAATCCTCATCACAATTAATTTCAATCAATTCTCAAACCATTCCCTTTTAATCAAAAGGAATTTACAACTTTCTTGCTTATATAATCCATTTAAGCAATACAAACTCATATTCAAAATCATCTTATTTTGCTTCCAATAATTCATAGAATTTTATCTAATTCTCATTTACTTCAAACAACCAATTTTCTTATGCAATTTAACAATATCATTGTGAATAAATGATTACTTAAGCTTTATAACAAATCTTAAATTGATTTCAACTTAATTTACACTTGAGTCCATCTCATTTAATTTATTCACAATCCTTTCATTGCATTTTCTTTTATTTCAAACACGTTTGATTCCAAACCATTTTATTAAACTTGACAACCAATGATTTAAATAACCATCTCACAATTTACTTAAGTCATTTATTTTCTTCAAACTGTTCCACCTAACAACTTAGGTTTATTCTATTTCACCAATTTCCATTCAAATCTTTGATTTGATTTTCCTTTAATCAAATCCCTACTACTTACTGATTTATTTGATTAGTTTATTCTTTTATCCATCCTTTAATTTATATTAACAACTCATTATTAAAAAGGTCATTCAGTTTATTCTTGAATTAGATTTGTTTACAACTTATTCCAATTCTGTTTTAATCCAATCCAATACTTACTTTGGTTTACATTTACTTATTTACTTAAGAATTTTATTCTATTCAATTTTATCGGTAACTCGATTGAATTTATTCAAATTCAATTTTATTCCAACTCAACTTTGGTTAAATTTAGTTACTTACCAATCTTTAAATTTATTTCTCAATATGTGAGCTCAAAACTTATTTATCTACTTAGCAGCTTATATTACTTATTTGAGTCATTTCATCTTATAATCACAATTTTCAGATTATTTATATATATAACACTTAGCATCTTAAGGTATAAATTTCCACCTCACAATTACAATCATTTTACCTTCAAACTTTATAGCCCATTAGGTTCATTTTGAACTGCAATTCCATTTAACTTATCTCGGGTTAAGCTCCAATATGTTCCCTAGTTTCATTTACTTAAATTAAATTTTAATTCCCAGATTAAAATTCCCAATTTCATCATATTAATATCAACTTTAATTTATAAATCCAATAGTTGATTTATTCATTTAAACAGAATCTCTTAGAACTCAATTGCCCAGTTTTCATTTCCAAAACATTTGAAATGACAATCAAATTTCAAATTCCAAACACTTGTTTTCACCAAAACAAAATTTCTCCTTTTGAACATTTCTAAAACAACTTGTATGTCCAACAAGCCCAAACAATTTATCATAACCAATATCCTGGTAGCAATCCATCACTTTAGAAACTCGAAAATGAATATTGATGACGTGGCCATCACCATCAGGATTATTTTCCAGCGACTGTAGTGAGTTCAGTGCTTCCTTATTTTCATAAATTTCCCAAAACAATTTTCATTCAACAATATTTTCCAAAACAATATTCCACTATTGCCTTCAAATCTTTGGATAAACATTTCAAACATTTCCAAGATTTTTAAATTCCCAAATTCTTTTGTTTAAATTCATTTAAACACTTTTCAAATTCCCGGGACTTAAGTTCCGGTTTAATCAAATTTTAGTTATATTCCTCTTTATTTAAAATCATTCTTAAATAATTTTATTTGGTTATAAACCACTCCAATTTTTAAATTTTATTTGATTGTACTATTAACTATCAAATATCCAAGTATATATATATTTCAAAAAAATATTTCTTTTATATCCAAATATAATTTTTGGGTAAAATTATTTCATTTACCCTACCTTTTTAAAATAATACTGTGTCGGTCTATCTTGTTTAAGAGTTTAGAAATCCCTATCGATGAAATGGCGTCCCACACATCGACCAGAATCCATAAACACTCAACAGATAAATCAACACAATATAAAAACAATTTTATATTCACTAACAAGTACGCGCTCATATCTATTAATACACTCAGACTCATTCTAGAGTTCTACAAACTCTATTCTATGAGTAATTCCTACCAGAGCCAAGGTTATCACCAACCTATGCTCTGATACCAACTGTGACGACCCGCCTTTCTACTACCAGAAAGACGTATCATCATTAAGAAAGAAAAAGGTGAGAAAATAGAAAAGATAGAGAAGAAAGAACAACAACCTCAGAATCTCACAGCGGAATGGAACAAAATATAATATATCACATAACTATTACATAATTTTATATATATCAGAGTGATACAGATAATACAACACATACTAGACAGTTATAAACTCCTGTCTAGTTAACACAAGTCAATATACAATACAGATAAACAGCTCAGAGATATCAACACAGCTGAACACCATATATATACATATATTTACAACGTAGAAGCCTCCTGCTCCATTGCTCCTCTAGAATTCGTCAAATCAAACCTAAATCCCTTGGCTTCCCATAAAAATTTGGGTACCCGAGAGTTATGAAAAACAAAAATAAACTCCGGGTCAGACATGGGTCTGGTATGAGTAAACGGTTTAAGGTTGTTTAACTTTGAACAACATTTGAAAATAAAGGTATCACGTAAGACTCCCCACAAATAAATACGGGTAAGTTTTTACCTTACGCTAACCAAAACATTTCATAGGAAATCTAGTGATATAATAATAGTGTCTAGGGTTTTCAAGTAAATAGAAAATAGCTGAAATTGTTACATGATTAAATTCTAGGTACTAGCCACCAAAGTGGGTAATACAAATCAAAACCGTAGGGTCTTGTAGGGAAAATGGATTTCCAACAATGGCAGGGCTACTGGGGTACCGTCCGTCACAGTACGGGGCCTAGATCACCGTACCGAGGATTACTCCCTTCATCCCCTGCAACACAAGGCCGGAACCATTCCTTACTGAACAGTCCCGAACAAGATAAACCCCGTGGTTGGCGCGACCAACCACTCACTAAGCCGAAATATAAAAGGGACATCTAGACAGGGGAAATATCTTGTCCTGCTTGGGCATGACCCACCTAACCTTGCTGCATCTCCCCTGTTTTAGCCATTCCCGGTTGATGAGGCTTGAGGCTGCGATTACCTATAAAGAACATATCACTTAGAATGCTCATCGTCCGACTAACGATGTATTGAAAGCATTCAATCCATAAAAGTTCGTTCCGGGTTCGAACGAAACCGAAGGCATTATCTCGTCACACTCATTTTGGAATCACCCTCAGAGTCAACGACGATAACCCTTGCATTCTGAAACACCATCTCGATCTTCATTTCAGGATTCACGACCTAACTTTAAAAAGGATCGATGTGGTTTTCGAAGAATCAAAATTGATTCTTCCGATCCCGGTCTCATCGGATCCAAACGCCATTTTAAAGGCCAAGTTGTCAGATTAACTTAACAGTTTAAATAATCTAAATTTAACAATTAAATTAACATAGCACCTATCACAGATAAAACATATACAAGCATCATAGATATATCACAGCATAGAGAGCATCACATAATATCATCAAATAAATATCAAAATTAGATATTCTACATACACAACAATTTATAAGCAATCATCTTAAATTCTCATTTGTAATAAATTTTGATTTAAATCAATTACATCAGAAGTAATTACTCAACCCTGTTTTATTAAATAACAGTTTATTTCTTATTTCCTTTCAAGCTATTTGAATCAAATAGATCATTCATAATTAATTACAAAATCTTAATTACTTAATAACTTATTTTATTTTCCACTATTTAATTGATTAATTATTAACTAAATTATTTGACTTTAATTACTATTCTTTTAATCATTAATTACTATCTAAATTGCTATTTAATAACTTGATTACTTATTTGTTAACTTCAAATTTACTTAATTAATCATTCATTAAACCTCAGTAATTATAATCTTATAATTACTTATAATTTATCACTAATTACAACTAAAAGTGATTATTCTTAATATTTCCTGAAGATGATGATTTTTCAATTAACATTTAAAGGGTTTATTAAATTTGAAGTTCAATCATATTACTAAGAACAACCCAAACATTAATTAACTTTATGCTTAATTAAACCGATTGCTTAATCAAGAGCTTAACATTTTAAAGAATTTGATTAAAATAAATAACTTATATTTAAATTTTTAAAAGCTTGAAACTGGTAAACGTTATTAAGATTCAAATGTTTGTAGTTTGTAAAATGAACTGTTAACCAACTTAAATAGCAGATCTGTAGAAATCAAAAACCCGAGTTCTCCCCTATCAAGACGCGTATGCTACTTCGAGTTACTCCCCGAAATCACCGAGCCCTCCCCCTGTTCGCATCCTTCTTCCTCCCCCATTATTATTTCCTTTTTTTTTCTGTTAAGTTAAACGTTTACATAAACATGAACATCAGGAAATTACACTCGAACACGACAAATAACTCAAAGCTTTCTCCTCTTTCGCTCGAGTACGCCTCGCGTTTGTTGAAACTTGACAGCCACGTTGACACAGACACGCCGCCGTGCACGTGCACGGCGGCATGGTCGATCTCCGGCCATCACCATTAATGCCCACAACTCAGAAATCATCCAGAAACACGAAATTTAAACTCAACTTCATCGATAGAAATTCGAAACAAAAATCGACAGTTTCATGGGAAAACTGCAAACAGAACTCACGGCCGAACTTCCCTGGTGATCATCAAACAAGCCTCCAGAGTTGTCGAAACTTTACCCACACGACAACGGTACACTAAACCATTCCCCTATGGAACCTCGTGCAACTCGGTCTTGTGGTGGCGACGAACTCAACATCTACCTGACACGACCAAAAACTGTTATCTGAAACCCTATTATGATCTCGTATGCAAAACTTACACCACAGAAAAATTATTGAACATTTTTCTTGAAATCATAATCACCTATACTTGCTTACTTCAAATCTTAACATTTCTTATTGATTCCTTAATTTTAAACTTGTGAAAATGCAGATTTTCATCACTTACTAACTGCTCCCAAATTACCCATCTATAAATCTTCAGGTTCGTATTAAAAATCATCATTTACAGTAAGCTTTCAAGTTATCAACTTGAATTGGTATTCTATAACAACCCAATTTATCAATGTCTTTCCTGATTTCCTGTTACTCAAGCTTCCAGTAACTTTTTTCTTTCTTTCTTTCTTTTACTAATCATGCTTAATTTATTTCGAGAACCTTGTTTGATGTTTTTAGCATTTGTTATATTGAGAAAACAAGTCTAAAACAAATTTAAATAGGAATAACTTAGTGTTGGATTAGTCATGAAATCTGCATCAACTACAGAGAACAACAGAGCACAACCCAAATATTTGCAGATTCATACTCAAAAGTTAAACTGATTCCATGCCATGAATAAATGAATCATCTTTATTGAAATTGAATAACCTAAATTTTTTAAATCTTGTTGTTTACTCACCTGCACCCAATTCCTAAACACAGAATAATTTGATATTGATTATCTGGAACTTGAAGGTGTTTTTTTTATAGCTCATTCTTCTTTTTGTTTTCAGGTTTACTAATAAAATTTTCAGAACGAACTAAAGATGTATGTATATTTATACAAAAGAACAGTAGGTGAATGAAGGAAGGTGTTTTCTGGTGTAGCTACTTGTTTGTTCTGATATGTGCAGACTTTAATTACTGCAAAGAAAAGATTTGTGATATTTGTTTTGTACAAAAGAGTGGCTGAGTTGTTGATAATTAATACTTTACTTCATAATATGCTTGAATAATTATTATTGTATTTCGGCTGGGACATTGTTTTGTTACCTGAAATGACTAATTGTGTACTTAATGCTAATGAATATGTCTTCAATTTTGTTAACAGACCTATTATGTTCATCTGTGCATAAATATTGTATGCAGTCCTAAATTTTCAGGCAATCACTTTGCTTGCAAATGAAGCCTTATTTGTATGTAAGCACTTCTGACAGGTATTAATATATGTTATGTTTTATTTGCTGTGAATTCTTGGCTTATGTATGAAGCTTTGGTTATAAAGATATTTTGCTTTGTTACCAAATTATGAAGCTTTGGCTGAGATGGAAGCAATTTACATGTTATGTTCCTTCAGCTAACAATATTTTAATTATGTACAATATATATGATTTACTTATTTATACTCATCTTTGTATTTATTTCCATTTATATTTTAGCTACATAAAAAAAATAAACTTATATTCATGAGTTTACTTATTTGTTTATATTTATATTTTTGACTTAAATATTAATATTTTGTATTGAACATTATCAACAATTTATATTTTACATCTTATATTTTCTATTTTAGCCATTAATATTTGAATTAGAGTCATAAGTTATATTTACTCTTATTCTCATTTTTTTATGGTTCATTTGTATTTATTTACATTTATATTTGATATTGCTAGAATTCAATTTTAAATTTCAAACATTATCAAGCATATGTATTCATTTAACAAATGTTAACAATTGTATAGCATTCTAATTTAATGAGTTAAATTTTATTAAAATTATTGTTAAGAAACTCATTTTAGAATTTCAAACATTATTATCTAAGTGTATTATTTCATACTAAATATAAATAATGTAAAGTATTTTAAGTAATTATATAAGATAGATTTTTATTGTGAATATTATTGATATACTTATTTCAATTTTCCAGATCAATCTCCTTTTAAAATACAGTTTATATAAATAGATGGCAATATTTCCAAAATCTTATTCATTGAAATATGAACAGTTTACATTCTATATTTAATTAGATTAAACATTTATTAAAATAAACGGTGACAAAAATCCAGGGTCGTTACACATCTTCTATTTTGTAATTTAATTATCTCATCTTCGATCGAGTCTATATTCGAATCAGGATTCTATTGATTGGAGTTCCTCTAAATTAAATCTCTACCTTTGTTTTGAAATCCATTCTTGAATCATCCTTTGAAAATCGGGTTTTGTTTGTATTTTTGAAATTGTTTATACCAAAATTTTATTTTGAAAACTATGATTACTTTTATATATATAAAAGTGAAAATGTTTTCGATAAGGATTATATACCTATATATATAAAGCAAATAAGAAATGTTATTCTGTATAAAAAGGTTTTGAAAGGATTTGAAATTTTGAAAAATTATAAGAAATTGATTTATATAAAAATGATTTTTAACTGTAAAGTTAAATTTGAAATTCGAGAATTGAATTCCGGTATTTTGAAATTGGTTTTAAGATTTTGGAAAATATATAAAAATAATACGATTTAAAAGTATTTTTACGAATAAGAAATGTTTCAAATGAGTTCAAATGAATTCCAATAATTTTGAAGAAATTTCAAAGAAGTTTTCAAGAAAATAGAAGTCCAGAACTCACTTATGTCGCTGGAAAATAATTTCGGTGATAAGTGCATGCATCATCGACATTGATTTTCGAGTTTCAGAGTGGGGGAGAGGCCACTTTAATAGCTTCGTTATGCAAGTGATTTTTTAAAACCGTTTTTGATTTCAAATTCCGAAGTATAATTTGATATTTTAGAAAGACATAAGTATATATTTGAAACAATTTAAAATGAGACCGGTGTTCATTCCTCGAGTTTTGGATTTAATAATTGATTTATTGATTTCTTGTTGATTTTAAACTCTTGAATTGAAACTTTGATTTCCCTAACTATTTTGAATGTTTGAACACTTCCAAATCGAGATTAAATTTTAAAAGCTAAGAAATTTTGAAGAGTATAAAATGTTTGATAAAGAATATAAATTTAGTTTTGAAATGTTAAAAAAAAATAGTTTTGAATAATGGTTTTCAGAAAGGTAAATTGGATATTTCAAATAGAAATAGTGTAACGTCCCGCCTTTTCGCATGCTTTAAATTGACATACGTGCCAATTCAAACCACACGAAAGGGTGGATTGTTATGGGGTAAATAAGAAAAACTAGAAAGAAATAAAACAAAACAGAATCTCACAGTGGAATGATAAAATATAATAATCAAAATACAGTTCATAAAACTATTTACAAAACATTTTATTCTTCTTTATACAATAAATATCAGAGTTCACATACCGATAAATATCAATGCAGCGGAATTAAATGGTGTAGGGAAATAATATAGTAAATAATAGCAATAAAATCTTCGTCTTCGTCCTCCAGAGCTAAATCTTCAAATCCTGAAACGCTCGGACTGACCCGAGCGAATTTGAAAAGACAAAAACACTAGAGTCAGAACTAAAAAAATCTTATGTGAGTTAAATTAACAGAAATAAATATGAGTGCAGTAACTCAAAAGATGCTCGGAATTTACATCTCATAAGGAGCCGTTAAGCTATTTACTATGTAGTATATTGCGCTATTACAATAGTGTCTATTTATAAAATAAACTTACTTTTAAATAGCGTTAAGGGGTTACCCATATAGCCCTTAACACAAAATATATTTCCATAGTCTATACAGTACCGTAATCTCCCCCGTACTGGACGTCATAAGAGGGTACTCCATAGGTATGGTACAAAGCCAAAATCGTATAAGGCGCGCTAGGGTAGGTGACACGGCACAACTAGGCAATGTCAGGGTAGATATACCAATTACGCTTCCGGGTCGATGGTAACGCATAGCTGCAGCTATCACCCACCTCGAGCCACACCCCCAAATCAAAGAAATCAAAATTGGCCACCGAATCAATCCAAAAGTCAAAGTATAATATCGAAGGGATATGTCCGATCAAAGGTGCTACCTTATTAACTCGTAAATCGCTCCTGTTTTAGCCACCTTATGCCAACTCACGGGAGTCGGGTCCACGAATTTACCTTAAAGGAAACTCCACCACCATCCTACTTCATTCTGGAATCTCCACCGTGTACACGGTTGTTAAAGTGGTTTTCGGGGTTGGCAGAGAGTATGACAACTTCCGATCCCGGTCTCTTCAACAACCAAACGTTATTATAACACCGCGGTCATTTTAAAAATAATCATACTTTCAAAAACCAGAATATAATTATCCATTTCAAAACCCATAAATACGATATCATTTCCTTTCCAAAACAAACTCATTTGATATTATTTTATAAAAACCCAAATTAATATAATATCATTTTGTTTCAAATATATATTTCTTTTCCAAAATCATATTGTTTTCAAACATATAATAATCGGAAACCAAACATTGAATTATAACTTTCAACTATAATACTTCGAAAATTCATAGCTTTAAACCATAATTTTTAAAACTTAAATGGTTTGGATATTCAAACAGTATATAGCATCAATAGTTTGGATTCAAATTTTTTTTATAAAATAAAATAATTTCCGCGACTTACAATTTATTTCATTTAAGATTAAGTCAAAATCCATAAATTTAAAATCACTTTCAGTTTAAATAAACCACTTCAGTTTCAATATATTTCAAACTTTGAATATTAAACAATTGGAACTAAGGTTGGAAATTTCTATTTCACCAATTTAAAGTCCTATTATTTAGTTTGAAATAATAATTGCATAATAACCCCGTAATCATTTAAGTAAAACGCAAATTACTTATAAAAGAAAATTTCCTTCAATTTTTATACTAGAAATATTCATTTAATTCACCTTGAATAGAATTCAGTTATAAATATCATACCTTTTTTAAAAATTTCAAGTTAATAAATTTTACATCAACTTATGAAGTTAATTTCTTAATTAAGCTCAATTCCAAATAAATTTTCCAACTTAACTCCTAATCTTAATTAATTTAAATCCTTTAAATTTATATGTAATTTCAATATCTTAACATGTACTTAACCCTATAATATAAAATAATCCAACTCTGTCATTCAACTTATTTATTTTATTTAACAAATCCATACATAGCTTATCTTCAATACTTTAACTATAGATGTATATATAAAATAAGATTTTATATAATATCAAAATCTATATTTATTAACCGTATCCTATCCAAACCATAAAATAATTTCAAAAATAATTTTTTATATATACCGCGGTGCCTGTATATAATTTTCTATCCTATGATCAAGTGATACGGATATTTATCATTTCAATCCGCTATTTAAAAATAAAAATGCGGTTGTATATCATTTCAAACCACAATCCCGAATGAAATGAAAATGCATGATAACTTGCAGTTTATATAAGATAGAACACATCATCCATTCACCCAATATCAATCATCAAACAATTTATTTCAATCATCATTAATTTATATCAATCATCGTCAATTTAAACAAACATCAATATATAACATACGCAATATAACAGGAAATAAATGACAGTTATTAACTAACGGTTTATATTCAAAATAAATTCATTAACTGCTTAACTATCAGTTTATATGCAAATAAATAAATTTTAACTGTCAATTTATATGCCATAATAAAATTAATTAATAGTTATATTAAATAAATGAGATTTAACAGAGATAATGAATAAAACATGCCAAACAGTCATAAATAAATTTCTACTCATATCTAAAATCAATTTAACAACCATAAGAAATTTTAGAAGTTGTGAGTGGGTTAAAACACTCACCTTTTGAATTTAAATGGAATTTAAATCCGATTTAGACCCAAAAATTCGCCGGTCTCCAAATCTGTCCAAACTAGCGTCAAAAGATCTGGAATTTAATTTCGATCCTAACAAAAAAATCATGCATAAATTCGAGGTCGTGTGCGAAATTTATGATGGTTTAAGTGGTTGAAAACAAAATTTAAACTAACAAATAAAAAAAACATATAAAATAATCACTTACCAGTAAGCACGCACACATCATCTCCCTCTTATCCTCGTCCGCGCGAGAAACAGAAACCGACCGAAGCCCTAGCCGCCATACTCAATTGAAAATTCACCGCTACTATGTGCCTTCTTGCGATGATCAGAGATCACCATCGTCACGTCCTCCCTCGGCCGCCCCTACCCCGGGTTACGCACCTCCTCCGGCCCCCCTTTTCACCACCGAAGTCGCCTTCGTTCTACGTCCAACCACAGAGAATCCAAGCCACTATGAGACGAACGGCCATAAGACCCGTGAGCTGCTCGTCACAAGCTTCGCAACGGCATCCTCCGATCGATAAACGGTCGACGATCCACCGTTGGATCGTCACAAATCCAATATGAACGGCTGCAGTTAAATCTTGATTTCTAGACAAACCGAAATTCAAATCAAAAAATGAATTATACCTTTGAATTACGTTCGTCGAGAGCATCAACATATTTTTTTTGGGATTTTTTTGAGAATTTTAATTTTTGACTTTGGATTTGATTTTTGAAATTGGACATGGATCTAGGGTTTCTAGCCATTTAAAGAAGAGAAAGAACTGATGAAATGAACGCACAAACAAATGAGAATAGATGGCCTAGGGTTTATAACTGGGTTTATATAGGTAGGTTAGAGATTTGAATAGATGGATCGGATAAACAAACGTGCTAACGCTAACGTGGCCCAAAAAGCCCATTCTGACCCCGGAACGAAATTGGGTAAACCCATATATCAAAATAGGTATTTTAAAATATTCTGAACACGATGGAAAAAGTTTCACGTTCAAATTCCATCGTATGAAGAAGTTATGCTGAAAACAATATTTTCAAATTGATTTCAAATTGATTTCAATTAAATCGATTTCAGGGCGTTTCGAGTCCGTACGATCAAACGACATGTCCGATCGCTACAAAACCTGAAACCCTACAATAATTCACTGTTACAGATCCGATGAAACTGGTTTCGTCGAAATCCGAGTCCATGACCAAAATGGCTATTTTTATATTAATTAAATAAATTCAAAATAAATAAATAAAATCCAATTTTATATTTAGATTATAAAATTGACTCATTTTATCACTTTTAAAAAAATTCTTAATCATTTACAAAATTCCAACAAGTTTAGATGTCAAATTTTAAAGAAGGTAAATTTATAAATTTCAATATAAATCCTTAATTTCATTAAAGACCCAGATTATAAATAATATCCTAAAAATTCCATTTAGTTAAATAAATTAATTATTATTCCGTTCATAATTTAAAATAGAAGTGTCAACCATTGGATTTAAGATTATCACATAAATATTTCACGTTTTCAGCTTAATTTCCAATTAACGTAAAATTTTATTATTAAGTTTTAAATTAATTGCAATAAACCCAAATAAATACATAAAACTTGATTCCTGTTTAAACATTTAACTCATTTGATTGCAATTAACCTCTTTATGGTAAATTAAATTCCGATATATTAATGAAACTTTATTTCCATTCTTTATTCACAAATCATCATATTTATGAAGAACATTTACGTTATTCTCCATTTATTACCTTAATTTATTTAACGTAACATTTAATTTATATTTATTGCAATGATTTCCAAATCAATCGAATGAATTAAATATATATGTATCTCTCATAATAACTTGTGGTCACAACTTTTGATTACCTTTAATAAGTTTATTGTTTACAACCCAATAATCGCCATTTACTATATATATACGAATTAATTAATTCAATATTTCCATTTCGTTTTCCTATACTAAATTTATTACCAAGTGTATTTACTCCATTCCAACAAGTTGGAATTCCATTCTTACTATAACAATCATTTCCCTATTCACTTTTATTAATAACCAACCATCATTGCATTTATTGTATTTTATTGATTTAATCAAATTACCCCATATTCCTTTAAATTCATACTAACGAAATATTCAATTACTATTCAATGCATATTTATTCATCAATTAATTTGCTATTTACTTTTCTTTCCTTCTATTTGATAAATAACCTAGTATACATTTACATACATTCATTTCATTCCATTCATTTATGGATATTGCATTGAAATTTAATTTATTAGCCAATACCAACATTATTACCATTAATTACAATTGGATTCCCAATTTTATTCAATACCCTGAATAAATAACATATATATTAATCAAATCCTTACATTTTTTTCTCATATTCCATTTAAATCAAATCATAACATTTAAATGATTTTATTGAATTGGAATTTCATTCAAGTCATAAATTATTAACTTGCACTAACATGATTCCTAAATTTATTCCAATTACCGTTTACACTCTTTTATTGCATTAAATCAATTTGATATTTCATTAATTTCTCACATTAAATATTATATCCAGGTAAGAATCCTTTTTCTACTTAATTCAATTTGGATTTTATTCAAATTTCTATAAATAGGTTTTAAGTCACCATTTACATAATTTATTTTAGCCCTCATTTTAATATTTATTTATCGCCTTTATTGTTTCTACTGAAATAAATTACAAAAATCCTATTAAATAAATAAAAAATTAAATTGTTGAAATTTACGAGTCGTTACACTCTCCCCCACTCAAAATTTTTCGTCCCCGAAAAGGAAAAGAAGGGAAAAGAAGAAATAAGAAAATAATATATCTTTCTTAATTAAATTTATAAACAAATAAGTTTACAAAATAAAATAATCTAACATAAAATATACCAATTTATAACCATTTAAATCATAAATTGTTAAAGTTTGTAAACATTTTCAATTTTTTTCTAAGTCCAAAATTTTCGGAAAATTTTGGCAGAGTCTCCTTTGTATGGAGAGGCTCGGAAGAAAATATAATATAAATATAGCAATATACATAAATATTTTCCAAAATAGTATATATCCCTACACAGGAAAATATATAAAATAGCGCTATAAACCGTAATCCGAAAACGTACCCATTTGTCGGGCAATTTACGCTAAATTTATGGAACCAAAAGTAGTAGCAATTGCTTCCACAACCTGCATTTCACTTATAAAATCTAAAGGGTTAACAATTTATATAAAGTGAAATATTTAAGTGGTTTCAATCGCTAACAACAAAACAATACAACAACCATCAAATTTAACAATAGCATACCCAGCAAATTCAAAGCAACCATTCAACCAAACAAACTAATAGTTGCTCGGGTTCAAAACCTTTATATTGTACGGAATGAAGAATAAACTATCCAATGTATCATTTACTCAACAGTCTTAGATTAAACACAATGGATTATTCATCCATCCCAACAAAATTTAAAGTTTCCTTACCCAACAACCACAAACCACGACGAACGACAATTTCAGCAATAGATTTAGTCTATTCTTATTTATTCCATTCATACATTTGTTGTTTGATTCTTTTAATTTACACATTCACTGTTTGTTTCATTTGTTTTTACTTATTACTTACAATTATTCCTTTCCATCATCTCAGGTCATGCCAGTTCTTTTTATTTCATTATAATTATTTATTCATTTATTGCCTGCCCTCATTTATTTACATTTGTTTATCAATAGTATTCATGTCCCGTTTACTTTCTTAGCATTTCCATTTTATTTATTTAAGTTGATAACCATCTATTTGAATTACTTACCTTTTAAATTTCAATTATAACTTAAGTTTATAACATTATATTCTCACTTATAATACAAAATTCATTGAATACTTCATTACCTACTTTTATTTGTACAATTTTCATTACATTTCCTATTAAACATTTCAACTTTTAATATTTGGTAAGTTATATATGTTTTTAAAGGATGTACTTGAAAGTTACACAAATTTCCTCATTACCTATGATTAATTTAACGTTCAATAATAATATCCTTAATTTCGTAGGTTATAATTTCAAATTTCATTTAATACCAATTATAACCTATCATTAAATCTCTTATTTTATTTAGGTTTTCAATTTTTAGTAAAATTCTGTTTCACTACAATAATTGAAACAATTAATTAATGGAAATTTAAGAATTTAATACCGGGTTAAATTTCAAATTATTTTAAAATAATAGATAAATATATTCTTACAACTTATATATCTCTAATTATATTTAAACAATTCAAAATTTATATATTTTCAAAATGAATCTGCAATAGAACTACTACAGTGGCCTTTCCCCTTCGAAACTCGAAAATGAAAGTCGATGATGCGGCCGCCATCACCGAAATTATTTTCCAGCGACAGAGAGGAAAGTACAAAACCTTTTCTCCAAAATCTTCTTTAAAACCATGTTTCAAATTATATTGAAATGTTTATATCAAAAAATATTTATAAAAAATATTATTATATTCCAAAATTTATTCGAAAGAAATTTGAAAATCCCAGACTTAAGTTCTAAATTTTCCAAATTTCATTTATTTTATTTTTCAATCTTATTTCTATTATTATTTATACACTTTATTACCTAACAACCAATCTATTTCAGCCAGATATAGATATCATTTAAAAATCTTATTTTATATAGAAAATATAATAGGCAAAATTATTTCATTCACCTATATTAAAACCAAATATTATGTCGGTCTGTCCTATTAAGTGTTTAGAAATCCCTATTGATGTCACAGCGTCCCATGCATCAAGCAGAATTTATAAATACAAAACGGAACAGATTAACACAATATCAAAACCTTTTTATAATACTAACAAATACGCTCTCTCATATATAAACACTCAGCGACTCCATAGGGTATTATTACCCTATTAGTAAAGAGTCAAACCCCACAAAGCTAATGTAACGACCCAGAATTTTTATTAATTAAAATTTGGATATTTAATTAATTTTAAATATTAATAAGTGAAATTTATAAGTCGAATAAATTTATTTCGAATTATATGATTTAATTGAATAATTAAATCGATAATTTAATATGTTAAATTATGGAAATAATTGAAAATTGAGTCAAATATGATTGAAAATGATTTGTAAAATTTTATTTTATCATATTGAAGTTAGAATGATATTTTAGAACTTTTAAAATCGAATTAAAAGTTTATTTGTGAAAATTGAATATTTTAATATTTAAATCGACTAGTGAAAATAGTCAATTTTTGAACAGTCTCAGAATTGGACGAGACCAGTTCCATTGGATCCTTAATAGTTAGTTATTATCGGATTTCAATTTTTGTGTCAATCGGAGTTACCGTTTGATCGTGGCAGCTCGAAACGCATCGAATTATTTTTAATATTAATTTGGCGAGTTAAAATAGCCATTTTTCAAAAAGTCTCAGATTTCGACGAAACCAGTTTCATCGGATCCGTAATGTGATATTATTGTAAGGTTTCAAATTTCGTGTCAATCGGATTTACCGTTTGTCCGGTACAAATTAAAACGCCTAGAAAATCGTTTAAATCGGTTTAATTTAAATTGAACGTTTATTTCCATAACTCGCACAGATGTCTGAATTAGCTTCCGAAACCTGTTCCATTGTGTCCGGAACGCGGGGTAAACCCTAGAAACGATGGTTACGGCGCGTAAATCGGAGTTCGGAATTTCCGGAATGAATAGTGTTCGTTCATTTCCTTATAAATAGACCCGTACCCCTTCATAAATTAAAAAAATAAAAAAATAAAACCCTAATATTAACCCTAGCCGCCAGCAACCCTTTGAATGGCTGAGTATGCTTCTTCTTCTTCCTCTCTTTTCTCCAAATCCACTAACAATTAGCCAAAGTTTTCAACTAGAAACTCGTAGAGCACGTCGCGAACTACATATTCAACGGTCATGATCGTTTCTAGTGCTTCGGATTGGCGACAAATCTTGCTCAAAGGCCTGCAGTTCGGCCTCGTAATGCACGCAATATAGATGACCGAGCTCTACATGTTTATGGCCGAGTTTGGCTCTTGGCAAGGCGAGTCGCATGGAGGTGGTTTGATGAAGTATAGATGAGCGATGGAGTTGCAATATGAAACCCTAGGAGAAGCTAATGGGTTCGGCTCTTACCTGTAGCCGTGCGCACGCAAGAAGAAGAAAGGGGTAGGGGATGCACGGTGGTGATGCAATGGAGATGGATCCTATGGCTTAGATTGGCTAAGGTTTAAATATAAAAATTTATGTTGTAAATTAAGTTATTATAAAATCGTGTAAACTATAAAAATGCATAACTTTTTCATACGAGGTCGAAAACGCGCGAAACCAGTTGCGTTGGAATCGTATGGACGAGCACTACGCGATGGAGTTGGATTGGAGTCGTTTGGAGTTAGTGAGAATTTCGGGTAAAATTAAACGCGCGTTTAATTTTATTCGAAATAAATCGCTAAAACGGAATTGAAATCAAGGTGAGAACTTCTCACTCAATCGAATCAGTTTCGATTTTATTTTAAATAGTTAGATTTAAAATATTTGAATGCATGTTTGAATGATGATTGTTATCTATTGATTGTTAAAATAGACATTATGCGCCGTTAGTAAGCGGATGTTATTTATTAAAAACATATACCGCGAATATTTCATAAACAGTGAAATTGGTATTATAAATAATAGCAATATATATATATTGGCATATGTATATATTGGAGTTATTGATTTCCTGCATTTGTTTAGCGGATGAGACCCTATTGCGCCGTCTATTAAGCGGATAATATTTTAAATCCCATATACCGCGATAATTTCGTACTGGAGCGAAATTGGTATTGCGCTAATGTTTGTGGATGCAGGAAAACAGGTTGGAGGGATCCAACTGGATTCCTCAACAGTATTTATTTGATTTCAGATATTTTGATATTTGATGGATTATCATATCGATATATGATATCGTTGTTGTCGTGATTGGCTATTTGGTATGTAGCATCATTGGACCAAATTTTGGAATTTTAAAATGATTTCAAAGTGATTTTTGAAAGAATATGTTTATAAAATATTTTTTTGAAACTGATCCATTTTAAATAAATAAACTTATAATTTTAAAGTTATAAAAATTATATTTTTGAGAAATATAGTTAAAGACTGATTTTTGAAAATATGAGGCTAATGATTTTATAAAATGATTAAATCGGGATTTTTGAATTTATTATAAAAAGTTGAAAATATAGGATTTATAAAATTTAATTATTTTATGAATAAAAATGGTGAAATTATAAAGGAATTTAAAGACGTTTTAAAATAATAGTATAAATTGATTTTATAAAGGATTTATAAATTGATAATTTATAAATGAAAATATTTGAATTATAAAACGAGTTTTTATAAGTGTTTAAATGAAGTGAAAACGGATTGCATAAGTGAGTGGAATTTATAAAATTAAAAAATGGTGAAGTTATAAATGAAATTTATAAGTAGTAAGATTTATAAATTTTATAAAGTTATTAAAAGAATAGTTTTGAATAAATCATTGAATCTTATAAGTTATAGGATTTATAATTATGAAGTTCAAAGGAACGATTTTTGTAAACGAATAAATTATAAGTATTTAACTTATAATATGAACTTTTAGTTTATAATTGAGTTATAAAGTGAATAGGTTAATAAAGGAGATTTATAAGGGAAGTAGTTATAAAATAAATAGAAATGGAATTTATAAACGTTGTTTTATAAATTTGCAAATGACTTATTTTGGTAAGAAAATTGTTATAACTTATTTATGGAGTTATATTCACGTTTTTGACTGTGAATGATCCTTTGAAATAAAATGAATAGAAATGATGAAATTGTTAATTGAAGTATATTCACGTTTTTGAATAGTGAATAATATGTTAAAGAAAATGTTTATGATGTGATATTTTGAATTGAATTAAAACGATCTAACGATGTTTTAAAATGTGTTGAGATTCGAAACCATAGATTTCAACATCTATTGTTGAAATAGACGTTTTCGAGAAATAGAAGGAAATGGTGGACTATAGCACTATTGTTATAGTAAATGATTTCCGAAAGGAAATGTTTTGTATAGTATTGGGATTTATATATCTATTTTAATTTCGAATCCCTATACTAGTGATTTTGGGTTGTCGTAACGATGTTTTACGCAACATTCGTTTTGGCCCAAATAAATATATTTAAAAGAATGATTTCCTTAAAGAATGAAAGATATACTTAATCTCGATTTAAGTATATTGAATATTTTCTAAGTGTTGAAAATAAATAAAATTTGTGAATTACTTATGAATAAGTAAGTATGGAAATGTTTTCCAATATAAAGTGAATATTTTGAGAATTTATCTTCTTGAAGATAAATTGAAATGAATAATTGAAATCGTATATTCATAGATATTTTGAAATATAAATTCACTATGGAATTTATAAAAGAAAAGGGAACTTGTTTAAAAATAAATATTGATTTATTTTTGAAGTGTGAAAATTATATATCTCGTAAAGATATTTTGGAAAATAAATAATTTGGAAAATTATTTGGAAACTGGTGATGTGTGCATATCCATTGATAGTTCAATAACCGACTATCAATATTTCCCTTTGAATGGGTAATTGATGCGATTTGTTTGAATTTGAATGCCACACTTATTTTTGAATAAGCGCTCACTATTCGGGTTAACCGGGAAAGGACCATGGGGTCGTATAACCCATTCCGAATATGTGATACGTCGTTATAAATTGCATTTGATGACCGGTGTTGAAGACCGAGTATTTGCGAAAGCGATAGGATGACCTATCGATTGTCTCTGCACTGGGTTGCTCCTGGTATAGAGATTCCCTAAGTGATGGGAAATTCGATCGGGATTGTGAATACCCGGATTGCAAGGGCTTCGTGAGAAGTGCCTTCGGTTTTGTTCGAGCCCGGAACAGACTTGTATGGATTGTATGTCTGACATTACAAATTGAGATATAAAGCCGATTTCTTTCAAATATATTTCTGTTGGTGGCGGAAAATTTATTCTTTTAGCTTAACACCCTTCTCTGAGACGTACGAGCTCAGAGGTCATGTAGTTGAATGTTATCAGCGATATATTCCCAATTTGGTAATGTGACATGCTGAGTGTTGCTGTAAATGATCACTGTGTTGATTATTTGTGATAGGATCGTTTATTTGATCGTCTATCTTGGTGATCATTTCTATGATCATTTGTTGACCCAAAGCATGGCTTTTGTATAAAGTATGTTTTTGTGGACGTGACTTTGTCGAGCCTCACACCCCGTGAATGGTCAAAACAGGAAAGATGCGGCAAGGTTATGAGGGGTAGCGCCCTTTAGGATATGTGCATTTCCTTCTGGAAAAGGGTGGTATCATGGTATGGAGCCCAGATGCTTACTCATGTTGAAAACACTTTATGATTGTGTGAATTGATTGCGAGCGCTCGGTTGAAAGGTCCTAAAGGACCGGGGGATGGCATATTCGGTCAGTTGTTACTCAGTTAGGGGTAACCCGGCCTTGTGTTGGTAGAGATCCGGTTTGGTTCTCGGGGATGTCCATCCAGAGGCATTCTCATGTGGCAATAGGAAGTTCCTTGGCCTGATCATTCGTTGGAAATCCAAAGAAACAATACGAGACTTGTACGGTTTTAGTTGTAGAACCTGCCATCTAATATGGTAGCTATAGTAAGCATACTATAATGGTACCTATGCTGGCTAAAATTTATATTCTACTTTCGAAATATCTTCTACACTATGCACTAATAATAATATCAAAATTGATTTGATTTTAATACGTATCAAGCATCTTTGACTATCATAAGGAGAAATCTCCTCCAAGTCTGCGTTTGCATTGTGTGTGTGGCGGGAGGTCTTATGGTAGTCTCATTCTTAAAAGCATTGCGAATTGACTTTAAAAACATTCCTCTATTTTTTATTTTAAAGATAAATAAACTGTTTTGAGTTCTCACACCAGTCACATGACTGACTCGGAGTTTATTGTTTTCCTTCCTAAACTCTGGATGCCCACCAATTTCTACACGGGCAGTCAAGAGTTAGGTTTATCAGGATATTCTGGATATTCAGGAGTTGCTGGAGGCAAGCTGGATGGCATGGCGTATTACTAGTTGTATAGTATTTCTTTTTCCGCTGCACTGCATTGTTGTTGTTGTTGTTGTTATACACTCTGATGATATGATGTAATGAAATGTGATGTAATGTAATAACTGATATAGTTCTTTGTTTAAAGATTATTCATTTATTTATTATATGTTGTTCTGCTGCGAATTGTGAGATTCTGATGTTGTTCTGTTGTTTTCTGTTCCGTTCTATTTTCTATTTTCTCTTCTCTCTATTTTCTATCTTCTTATCTCTTCTTCTTCTGTCTTTTTCTTTTTCTTAAACATTGAGAATTCGTATTTCTGTTCATCTTGAATTAATCTATGGAGATTAGTGTATATTCAAGGAGTACGGATTTGCGGGTCTTCACATCTAAGGTTTATCGCTAAACCAAAGCTCTGATACCAGATGTAACGCCCGCCTTTTCGCATGCTTTAAATCGACATACGTGCAAATTCAAACCACACGGAAGGGCGGATTGTTATGGGGTAAATAAGAAAAAACAGAAAGAAATAAAATAGAACAGAATCTCACAACGGAAGGTTAAAATATAATAATCAAAATACAGTTCATAAAACTATTTACAAATCATTTGATTCTTCTTTATACAATAAATATCAGAGTTCACATACCGATAAATATCAATACAGCGGAATTAAATGGTGTAGTGATATAATATAGTAAATAATAGCAATAAAATCTTCCTCTTCGTCCTCTAGAGCTAAATCTTCAAATCCTGAAACGCTCGGACTGACCCGAGCGAATTTGAAAAGACAAAAACACTCGAGTCAGAACTAAAAGATCTTATGTGAGTTAAATTAACAGAAATAAATATGAGTGCAGTAACTCAAAAGATGTTCGGGATTTACATCTCATAAGGATCCGTTAAGCTATTTACTATGTAGTATATTGCGCTATTACACTAGTGTCTATTTATAAAATAAACTTACTTTTAAATAGCGTTAAGGGGTTACCCATATAGCCCTTAACACAAAATATATTCCCATAGTCTATACAGTACCGTAATCTCCCCCGTACTGGCATCGTCAGAGGGCACTCTATAGGTATGGTACAAAGCCAAAATCATATAAGGCGCGCTAGGGTACGTGACACGGCACAACTAGGCAATGCCAGGATAGATATACCAATTACGCTTCCGGGTCGGTGGTAACGCATAGCCGCAGCTATCGCCCACCTCGAGCCACACCCCCAAATCAAAGAAATCAAAAGTGGCCACCGAATCAATCTAAAAGTCAAAGTATAATATCGAAGGGATGTGTCCGATCAAAGGTGCTACCTTATTAACCCGTCAATCGCTCGTTTTAGCCACCTTATGCCAACTCACGGGTGTCGAGTCCACGTATTTACCTTAATGGAAACGCCACCACCATCCTACTTCATTCTGGAATCTCCACCGCGTACACGGTTGTTAAAGTGGTTTTCGGGGTTGGCAGAGAGTATGACAACTTCCGATCCCGGTCTCTTCAACAACCAAACGTTATTATAACACCGCGGTCATTTTAAAAATAATTATACTTTCAAAAACCAGAATATAATTATCCATTTCAAAACCCATAAATACGATATCATTTCCTTTCCAAAACAAACTCATTTGATATTATTTTATAAAAACCCAAATTAATATAATATCATTTTGTTCAAATATATATTTGTTTTCCAAAATCATATTGTTTTCAAACTTATAATAATCGAAAACCAAACATTGAATTATAACTTTCAAACTATAATACTTCGAAAATTCATAACTTTGAACCATAATTTTTAAAACTTAAATGGTTTGGATATTCAAACAGTATATAACATCAATAGTTTGGATTCAAAATTTCTTTATAAAATAAAATAATTTCCGCGACTTATAATTTATTTCATTTAAGATTAAGTCAAAATCCATAAATTTAAAATCGCTTTCAGTTTAAATAAACCACTTCAGTTTCAATATATTTCAAACTTTGAAATTAAACAATTGGAACTAAGTTTGGAAATTTCTATTTCACCAATTTAAAGTCCTATTATTTAGTTTGAAATAATAATTGCATAATAAACCCGTAATCATTTAAGTAAAACACAAATTACTTATAAAAGGAATTTTCCTTCAATTTTTATACTAGAAATACTCATTTAATTCACCTTGAATAGAATTCAGTTATAAATATCATACCTTTTTTTAAAATTTCAAGTTAATAAATTTTACATCAACTTATGAAGTTAACTTCTTAATTAAGCTCAATTCCAAATAAATTTTCCAATTTAACTCCCAATCTTAATTAATTTAAATCCTTTAAATTTATATGTAATTTCAATATCTTAACATCTACTTAACCCTATTATATAAAATAATCCAACTCCATCATTCAACTTATTTATTTTATTTAACAAATCCATACATAGCTTATCTTCAATACTTTAACTATAGATGTATATATAAAATAAGATTTTATATAATATCAAAATCTATATTTATTAACCGTATCCTATCCAAACCATAAAATAATTTCAAAATTATTTTTTTATATATACCACGATGCCTGTATATAATTTTCTATCCTATGGTCAAGTGATACAGATATTTATCATTTCAATCCGCAACGTAAAAATAAAAATGCGGTTGTATATCATTTCAAACCGCAATCCCGAATGAAATGAAAATGCATGATAACTTGCAGTTTATATAAGGTAGAACACATCATCCATTCACCCAATATCAATCATCAACCAATTTATTTCAATCATCATTAATTTATTTCAATCATCGTCAATTTAAACAAACATCAATATATAACATATGCAATATAACAGGAAATTAATGACAGTTATTAACTAACGGTTTATATTCAAAATAAATTCATTAACTGCTTAACTATCAGTTTATATGCAAATAAATAAATTTTAACTGTCAATTTATATGCCATAATAAAATTAATTAATAGTTATATTAAATAAATGTGATTTAACAGAGATAATGAATAAAACATGCCAAACAGTCATAAATAAATTTCTACTCATATCTAAAATCAATTTAACAACCATAAGAAATTTTAGAAGTTGTGAGTGGGTTAAAACACTCACCTTTTGAATTTAAATTGAATTTAAATCTGATTTAGACCCAAAAATTCGACGGTCTCCAAATCTGTCCAAACTAGCTTCAAAAGATCTGGAATTTATTTTCGATCCTAACAAAAAAAATCACGCTTAAATTCGAGGTCGTGTGCGAAAGTTGTGATAGTTTGAGTGGTTGAAAACAAAATTTAAACTAACAAATAAAAAAAACATATAAAATAATCACTTACCAGTAAGCACGCACACGTCATCTCCCTCTTATCCTCGTCCACGCGAGAAACAGAAATCGACCGAAGCCCTAGCTGCCATACTCAACTGAAAATTCACCGCTACTATGTGCCTTCTTGCGATGATCAGAGATCACCATCGTCACGTCCTCCCTCGGCCGCCCCTACCCCGGGTTACGCAGCTCCTCCGGCCCCACTTTTCACCACCGAAGTCGCCTCCGTTCTACGTCCAACCACAGAGAATCCAAGCCACTATGAGACGAATGGCCATAAGATCCGTGAGCTGCTCGTCACGAGCTTCGCAACGGCATCCTCCGATTGATAAACGGTTGACGATCCATCGTTGGATCGTCACAAATCCAATATGAACGGCTATAGTTAAATCTCGATTTCTCGACAAACCGAAACCCGAATCGAAAAATGAATTATACCGTTGAATTACGTTCGTCAAGAGCATCAACATATATTTTTTTGGGATTTTTCTGAGAATTTTAATTTTTGACTTTGGATTTGATTTTTGAAATTAAACATGGATCTAGGGTTTCTAGCCATTGGAAGAAGAGAAGGAACTGATGAAATGAACGCACAAACAAATGAGAATAGATGGGCTAGGGTTTATAACTGGGTTTATATAGGTAGGTTAGAGATTTGAATAGATGGATCGGATAAACAAACGTGCTAACGCTAACGTGGCCCAAAAAGCCCGTTCTGACCCCGGAACGAAATTAGGTAAACCCATATATCAAAATAGGTATTTTAAAATATTCTGAACGCGATGGAAAAAGTTTACGTCCAAATTCCATCGTATGAAGAAGTTATGCTGAAAACAATATTTTCAAATTGATTTCAAATTTATTTTGAAATTGATTTCAATTAAATCGATTTCAGGGCGTTTCGAGTCCGTACGATCACACGACAAGTCCGATCGCTACGAAACTTGAAACCCTACAATAATTCACTGTTACGGATCCGATGAAACTGGTTTCGTCGAAACGAGTCGTGACCAAAATGGTATTTTTATATTAATTAAATAAATTCAAAATAAATAAATAAAATCCAATTTTATATTTAGATTCTAAAATTGACTCATTTTATCACTTTAAAAAAAATTCTTAATCATTTACAAAATTCCAACAAGTTTAGATGTCAAATTTTAAAGAAGGTAAATTTATAAATTTCAATATAAATCCTTAATTTCATTAAATACCCAAATTATAAATAATATCCTAAAAATTCCATTTAGTTAAATAAATTAATTATTATTCCGTTCATAATTTCTAATAGAAGTGTCAACCATTTGATTTAAGATTATCGCATAAATATTTCACGTTTTCAGCTTAATTTCCAATTAACGTAAAATTTTATTATTAAATTTTAAATTAATTGCAATAAACCTAAATAAATACATAAAGCTTGATTCCTGTTTAAACATTTAACTCATTTGATTGCAATTAACCTCTTTATGGTAAATTAAATTCGATATATTAATGAAACTTTATTTCCATTCTTTATTCACAAATCATCATATTTATGAAGGACATTTACGTTATTCTCCATTTATTACCTTAATTTATTTAACGTAACATTTAATTTATATTTGTTGCAACGATTTCCAAATCAATTGAATGAATTAAATATATATGTATCACTCATAATAACTTGTGGTCATAACTCTTGATCACCTTTAATAAGTTTATTGTTTACAATCCAATAATCGCCATTTACTATATATATATATATACACGAATTAATTAATTCAATATTTCCATTTCGTTTTCCTATACTAAATTTATTACTAAGTGTATTTACTCCATTCCAACAAGTTGGAATTCCATTCTTACTATAACAATCATTTCCCTATTCACTTTTTTTAATAACCCACCATCATTGCATTTATTGTCTTTTATTGATTTAATCAAATTACCCCATATTCTTTTAAATTCATACTAACGAAATATTCAATTACTATTCAATGCATATTTATTCATCAATCAATTTGCTATTTACCTTTCTTTCCTTCTATTTGATAAATAACCTAGTATACAATTACATACATTCATTTCATTCCATTCATTTATGGGTATTGCATTGAAATTTAATTTATTAGCCAATACCAACATTATTACCATTAATTACAATTGGATTCCCAATTTAATTCAATACCCTGAATAAATAATATATATATTAGTCAAATCCTTACATTTTTTTCTCATATTCCATTTAAATCAAATCATAACATTTAAATGATTTTATTGAATTGGAATTTCATTCAAGTCATAAATTATTAACTTGCACTAACATGATTCCTAAATTTATTCCAATTACCGTTTACACTCTTTTATTGCATTAAATCAATTTAATATTTCATTAATTTCTCATATTAAATTTTATATCCAGGTAAGAATCCTTTTTCTACTTAATTCAATTTGGATTTTATTCAAATTTCTATAAATAGGTTTTAAGTCACCATTTACATAATTTATTTTAGCCCTCATTTTAATATTTATTTATCGCCTTTATTGTTTCTAATAAAATAAATTATAAAAATCCTATTAAATAAATAAATTAAATTGTCGAAATTTACGGGTCAATACAAATCGATAGTTTTAAAGTTTTAAAGGGATAATTACAAATTTGGAAACCATTTTAAGTATAATTGATTTTGAGTAAATATTTGGTTTTGAAAATTTAATTGAAATTAAAAACAGTACTTATGTGGTGATTTTGGAAATGAATTTGTTTGACTTGAATTATTTTAATTTGGAAACTGGGATAATTTTCTAAACCTGTTATTTTTGGAACTTTGAAATTTAGATATTAAATTTGGAAGAAAATTTGGTGAAATCATATATGATTTTGAAACTGAATTGTTATTGAAATGATTTGAAATTGAGAACCTTAGATTACCAAGCACTTGATTTGGGAGTGGTCGAACTTATATAGAATGGATTGCATAAGTATGAAGTTGATTTGAAATCTATTGATTTGAAAGGTAATCAATTTAGAAAGAGATTTTATATAATCGAAGTCTATATAAGTATGATTTGATCTACTATTGATTTCGAAAGTATTCGATTTGGGAAAATTGGAATCCAATATATATGGACTTTATATAAGTACGATATTTGAAAGTGATTTGAAAAGGTACTATATGATATATATTTTCGAAGTAAAGATATGGAAAGTGCCTTCTGCTTGATATCTTCTTTGTGGCCACATCGCGGATTCATTCTATCGATATTATTCTCTCTGATTTTTGGTTTTCCGGATGTAATACTCGAGTGTTCCCACCATGGCGTAACCCATGGTTTTTTTCTCTCGCGATTGCATAGCGCAATTGCCTGGCTGAGTCTGGCCTAGGGGTACAGATTGTTTTCTGGGGGATCCAGGCGTAACCATTGTGTATCCTGTAATCTGTGTAGGTCGCGAATAGTTGCGAAACTGCCTGGCTGAGACGGCCTAGGGGTACGGATTGTTTCCGGGGGATCCAGGCGTAATCATTGTGTATCCTGCACTCTACTGGTCATCATGGCGTAACTCGCAGGGTCGAGAAAGCTTACGGATACAGATTGTTTCCTGGGGGATCCAGGCATAACCATTGTGTATCTGCGAACCATGGTTGGACAAAGGTTTTGGTTTGGTTGTTTTGTTTGGATTGTACTTTCCATATCCGTTTTAAAGGTTTTTCAAGTATTTTCACTGGGTGTTGAAACAAGTCTACTAAGTACTTGAAGAATTCTAGCTTTGCTCCTGATCAACGCATGGCCAGAGTCTGCAAGAACGAGGATAAACTTGTTGAAACATCGAGTTATAAAAGTATTTTCGAAAGGAAAATTGGTTTTGGTATAAAAGTATTTTATTATAAAGGTATTTTATTATATAAATATTTTCCAACAAGAAATTCTGTATTTGTTTTTGAAACTAAAATTCTTATGGTTTGAAATTAATTATTCGTGCTTGATACTATTCTTTTGAATCTACCTTAGATGCTCGACTTATTTAATCATCTATATTCTGTTTCCCGAATCTACCTTCCTTCCCTTTTGAATATATCCTTTAAAATATTGTTTAATTATATACTACATGGTTTAATAGAAATTTCAGTGCTATAAATATTTAGAAGTTATTTATCTAAAATAAAACATATTTAAAATAAATGATTTGTGATCTAATAATAATATTTGGAAGGTATATTGAAACAAAATAGAAGTTTATGAATTTTGGATTTAATATTTCAATAGCTTCTTTGTAAATATAAGTAACAATGTAAATAATTGTTTTTAAAGGAGTTTGAAAAGTATTAAAGTATTAAAGAAAATTAATTTTCAAATGAAGTTATCAAATAAATATTTCAAATAAAATTTATATAATTTAAAATTAATTGTTTATCTTGTCTTTCAATCTATTTTATTTCTGGTTGTTCTGTTCTCCTACCTCCTACCTTTTCGAGGACGAAAAGTTTTGAGTGGGGGAGAGTGTAACGACCCGTAGATTTTAATAGTTTTAAATGGTTTTGTTTAACGTAATTAATTAAAACTTTTGAGAAATTTTATATAATAATATTTTGAAATAAAAATTTAATATTTGGATTACGTCCAATTAAATATGGCAGATTTTAAATTTTAAATTTATTTTATCAAAGTTTATTCCATTGTGAAATTCTATTTTAATTCAAGCTAGCTAATAAATTGCTTTAATAAATATTGCAGAATCAATTTCTTTAATAAATATTGCAGAATCAATGCAAAGATGTTACCAATTTCATTTTATGGCGGTACGTTCCTTTACGTTTCCTATCGGTTAAATTAGAAATAATTTGCTTTGATGGGTCAGCTAAATCAATGCAAAGTGACCGTTGCTATTTATTTCTTTTATTAATTGCTACATTTATTTTCACCAAATCAATGGTTGACCGTTACTCGGCTTTCAAATTTTGGACTCTACATTCAAATAGAAACGTATAATATACTATGTGACGCCCCACCTCTATACCCACGCTAGCCAAGGACACTACAAGGTAATGCCGTCAACTAACACGGAGAATAAGGCTGGTTGGGGGCGACCATCTATAGCTTTGCTCTAACTATCTATTGAATACATCGACAATAAACATACCAAGCAGGTCGACATACCCAATGAATACTTAAAACAAAACCATAGGTGGTTGAAGGATCTATCAGAACGGAATATAACAACTTAAATGTAATATACATCACAGAACAGTAAATCATCATATACACATATATTGATACATAACAGAGTATACAAAATAATACATGTCAAGTGGTATAGCCAACCACAATATACAGACAAATCCAGAAGAATACACATCAGAGTTTCAACATAATAGGACTACACAAAAGCTATGACAAAAAGAAGCTAGCGAAGTAGTCCATGCGGAAGAAAAATAGGCTAAGTCCAAATGCACCTAACCTGAAACATCTCGGTCTGACCCGAGTATAAAATACACGGGTCAGTCTAGCTAAATAAATCAGTTAGATAAACCGAACAACAATAAACCTGCAAGGTTACAAAGCATAACAAATATCTCTAAAGGAGATAACAAAATCATCTAACAAAAGATGAATCATATGATAACAAGCCTCATATCATCGGCAACATATAGAAACAAAGGATAAGAATATCCCAAAGCAAGCCAAAAGGCAAATAACAAATACCAATAAGGGATACAAGTTCCACAAGGTAAACGCTATGCATCATGCGGCTCAAAAAGACTAACACCGAAGGGCGATACCTAGGGAATATACATAAGAATGAAACATCAGAAAATTTGCTCGAGCTCAGTACTGTACAAACAAGGATCCATGAGCTCGAAGACTCCAAACCCAATATCACCCATGCGGCTCATAACGACCAACATCGGAAGCGATACTAAAGGGCAACCCAATATCACCCATGCGGCTCATAACGAACAACATCGGAAGCGATACTAAAGGGCAACAAACCCGAAGGCACATACCCGAAGGCAACAAACCGTAGTGGTGAAGGTCAGAGACCCAGTACTGGACACCACTAACTGGCGGAATGTGTCACAACTCTCGAAAAGGAATCCGAAAAGTGATAACGTATGTCCCATAACCACTCGTTCGCACTAAACGGTTTACTATCCGTCAGTCACTTTCACACTCAAAGCAGTACAAAGTTTACCTCATATCATCGATAAACCAAACCCGAAGGTCAAAACGATCAATCGAATAGGTCGGGGACTAATCGGGAAGACAAACACACAGATTCATGGTCCGTGTTTTACCTAACCGTTTAATCTTCCTTCCACTTCGCTCGAAGTGCGAAATTGTGTGTGTGAATTATAAATAGAATTTATAATTTGGAGAAGGGAGCTTTTAATACGATTTAGAGAGATTATTTATAAAACCCATGAATGAAGTCAAAAACAAGTCATCAAGGTCAATCGTGAATGATAATCACAAACCAAGTCGACAAACATCGATAACCAATGAAATATCAACCAAGAATAGGAAAATAGGATAAACAGGGGATTCCAGATGTCTGAAGGGTGCCTTCAGACGTCTGGTTTCGTCTTCTGGAAAACCCAGCAAAACAAACCAGACGTCTGAAACCATTCAGACGTCTGAAATTGAGGGTCAGATGTCTGAGAGTGGTTTCTGACTTTCTTTCAACTGCCGTATGTTTATATTTTTTCACTCCAGGTACAAACCAGACGTTTGAGCTTGGTTACCAGGCGTCTGGTCACCTGGTCTGGGCAACAATTTGCCTAGGCCAAAGTGGCCAAAACATATCGAAACCAATCGATCCAAATCCAACGCATTAGACATGAATAGAGGTTAGTAATTCATACCAAACCTCAGCAAAAGCAATAGCTTAGATGTGAGTTCCAAAAACTCACCTTTTTAACTCAAAAACAAAGGATGAGAAGACCAAATGCATGGAAACAACCAACCAGTCTCCACTTCAACTCTACAAGCTTCAATCTAAGATTATAACAAACATTTCCTAAATTAGGTTAAGGAAACTTTCTGAAATTGAATAGGAGAAGAGATAGAGAAGATGAAGAGGAGCTTACCTATGTCTTCTCTTTGATATTGGAGCAAGAATCAAGTTACAAAGAAGAAAATAGGGCTTGCAAATTTCTATTTCTCTTTCCCTTCCACCATTTCAGTTTTCTTAAGCTAAGAAATGAAATGAGGGTGAATGGATGAAGAGAGGGCTGAGTTAGGGGTTTAAACTAACAAATGGGCTGAGCCCAAACCCAAAACCCAAATAGAAAAGTTGCAAAAATTCACAAACTCCAAACATATCAAAGATTATACTCAAAAAGATCGCAAACGCCATTTTGGACTCAATGGAAGTGGTTCGAGCTCCAATTTGGCCGTTTGCAAAAAGTAGCTTTTCGGACCTAAATTCGACCAACGACGCTATATTTAAATAAAACATTTAAATATATAATCGTTAAATATGCGGGTTGTTACAGATCTCCCCTACTTACAAAATTGCGTCCTCGTAATTCCTAGAGAAGATATTTGTAACAACTACAAACATACAACATCCAAAAGTAAAGGAAATAAGCTTGAGATGAAAAGACATACTCACCGTTTCAAAGCGAAGAAAGAAAACCCGGATAAGATCGCTCAATAAATTCTCTGGTTTCCCAACTACAATCATTGGGATTAGCGGACCATTGAACTTTAACGAGCGGCACGTCCTTGTTTCGAAGGTGTCGCACCTCCGTGTCAAGTACGCGAATAGGCTGCTGAACAATAGATAAGTCCGGTGAGATCTCAAGCTCATGCAAATCAGGAGAAGCAATAACAGAATCCGACTCCCGAGGACACTTCCGAAGTTGCGAGACGTGAAACACGTCATGAATACCAGATAAATGAGCTGGAAGTGAAACTCTATAAGCCACAGGGCCAATACGTTCAGTAATAGAAAATGGTCCTATAAAGCGAGGAGCCAATATCCCAGTCGTACTGAAACGCATAACCCCCTTCAAAGGAGAAACACGAATAAAAACAAGATCGCCGATCGAGAACTCGAGAGGCTTCCTACGGCTATCCGCGTAGGATTTCTGGCGACTTTGTGCCTCTTTCATTCTCAATCGAATAAGATCAATCTTCTCGGAAGAATGATGAACAAAATCTGGGCCAAGAATAAGCTTCTCTCCAGATTCCAACCAACATGAAGGAGATCGACATGGCCTTTCGTATAAGGCTTCAAAAGGAGCCATACCGATACTAGATTGAAAACTATTGTTGTAGGAGAATTCTACAAGAGGTAGGCGATCCTCCCAACTTCCACCAAAATCAAAAATACAAATACGGAGAAGATCTTCCAAGATACGATTCACTCGTTCTGTCTGTCCATCAGACTGCGGATGATAAGCTGTGCTAAAATTAAGCTTTGTCCCCAAAGCTTGCTGAAGACTCTTCCAAAAATGACTCGTGAATAAAGGATCACGATCACTCACAATAGAACTAGGAACTCCGTGAAGTCTCACAATTTCCTTAACATACAACTTAGCCAAATGCGAAGCAGTCCTATTAGACTTAATAGGGACAAAATGAGCAGACTTAGTGAGGCGATCAACAATAACCCAAATACTAGAATGGCCTGATCTCGAACGAGGTAGGCCGTCAATGAAATCCATAGATATATGATCCCATTTCCACAATGGAATCTCAAGAGGCTGAAGAAGACCAGAAGGACGCTAATGTTCGGCCTTAAAACGCTGACAAGTTATGCAATTACTCACATAACTCGCCACATCGCGCTTCATGCCTTCCCAATAATAAAGGCGACGCATATCGGCATACGTCTTGCTACTACCGGGATGAATAGTATACTTAGAACGGTGACAGTCATCAAGAATGTCATGCCTAAGTGCAAGATCAGAAGGCACAAAAAGACGGTTCTTCTTACGAAGACACCCATGAGAATCAATGCTAAAATCCCGCAACTCCTCATCACAGGATTCAGACTCACAAAGCTGAATAAGATGCAACAAATCAGGATCATGCCGCTGAGCATCGGCAATACGATCCAATAAAATAGGTCGAGCTCCCAAACTAAATAATAGAATAGGAGATTCAGAAGATGAATCTCGATCACGAATTTCACAAAAAGATAGAGTCTCAAGAATATCCCATTCGGCAAGCATCATGGAAACAATAGCCGAATGTTTGCGACTAAGCGCATCTGCAACACGATTACCCTTACCAGGGGTATATTGGATATCAAAGTCATAAGAGGCAAGAAACTCGAGCCAACGCTGTTGTCTCATATTGAGTTCCTTCTGAGTCAACAAATACTTCAAGGATTTATGATCGGTATAGAGAATGAAGCGCTCGCCCAATAAATAGTGTCGTCAAATCTTCAAGGCGAAGACAATGGCGGCTAACTCAAGATCATGAGTGGCATAGCGGACTTCATTCGGACGCAGTTGCCTAGAAGCATAAGCAACTACCCGATCCTTCTGCATAAGAACAGCACCGAGACCACTACCACAAGCATCGGTGTAGACAACAAAATCATGATTCCCTTCGGGAACCACAAGAATAGGAGCATTAGTGAGAAGTTCCTTCAATGTCTGAAAGGAAGCTCCACACTTGTCGGACCAATCAAAACGAATGCCTTTCCGAGTAAGGCTGGTGAGAGGAAGCACAACACGGGAAAAATCCTTAATGAATCGACGGTAATAACCCGCTAATCCAAGTAAACTACGAATCTCATGTACATTCTCGGGCCTCTTCCAATTCTGAATGGCTTCGATCTTTGAGGGATCGACTGAAATGCCATCGGATGATACAATATGGCCTAAGAACTTAACCTTATTCTACCAAAAGTGGCACTTGGAGAATTTGGCTTTAAGTTGATGGTAACAGAGAGTACTCAAGACAATTCTCAAGTAATTAGCATGCTCGGCTTCAGACTTAGAATAAATAAGGATATCGTCAATGAATACAAGGACGAACTTATCGAGATATTCCCGGAATATCCGATTCATGAGATCAACAAAGAAAGCAGGAGCTTTCGTCAAACCGAACGGCATAACGAGCCACTTGAAAGAACCATAACGAGTGCGGAAAGAGGTAAGAGGAATGCTATCTTCCGCGACTCGTAACTGATGAAAACCTGTGGCAAGGTCGAGTTGAGAAAAGACCTTAGCACCACTCAATAAATCGAACATATCATCGATCGTAGGCAATGGATACCTATTCCTAATGGTCAACTCGTTAAGCTTGTGATAGTCAATGCAAAGCCTAAGAGTTCCATCAGACTTCTTCATGAAGACGACCGCGGACCCCCATGGAGAAAAACTGGACTGAATCAACTGCTTGGACTCAAGCTTTAAAAGCTGCTTCTTGAATTCCTCATTTTCCTTTGTAGACATCCTCGTAGGAGGACGACTAACTGACTGCGTGCCTGGAATGAGATCAATGCGGAACTCAATTGCCCGCTTAGGTGGCAAACCCGAGACAGGCTCAAAAACATCAGAAAAGTCAGAAGCAATAGGAATACGAGATATATCATCATCATCTCACGAGTCAAGAGAATATGAAGCCATTTAGGAATTATCCACATCCCGAAGAATAAGAGATAGCTGAGTAGGCAAATCCGGACGTCGAAGATATATAATTCTCTCCGAACAAATAATCCTGGCATCATAACTCACTAGCCAGTCCATACCCAAAATCATATCAAATCCCGGACAAGAAATAACGTGCAGATTCGCACGAAAAGAAAAGCCACATAAAACAATCTCAACATCATCACAAAGCAAGCTAAGGGTCGCAGATCCCCTAATAGGATTCGCAATCCTTAAAGAAGTAACCAAACAAGAAACATCCAAAGATAAATCATCGACGAGCTTCTTCGATATGAAAGAATGTGAAGCACCCGTATTGAAAAGAACTCGAATACTATGATCATGAAATAAAATAGACTCTTCCAAAATAGATGGAGATATACCTTTGGGTTGAGAAGGACCTTCAGAAGCCTTAGCATCATAAAGCCTGCTAGACTTGGCACCAGCCGGAACAGTAGGGCAAGCTGAAACATGATGACCTTTCTTCTTGCAATAATGGCAGAAAAGAGGCTTAGGACAAGCTCGAATAATATGATCCGGAGAACCGCAATTGAAACACTTTCGAATGAAAGGTGTTCCGGAAGACTGAGGCTGACAACTAGAACCACCAGTCTTCTTCTTCTTAGAAGGAAAAGACTTCTTCTGAAATGGAATCGGCGTCTTGTTGGGGTTCTTGGAAACCTCAACATCAACATCACTATCACACTCCTTCTCGACGGTCTCGAGGTGAAGTGCCGAGCCAACCAACTCCTCACAAGAAAGCTTGAGCTGGAGCAGCAAAGACTTCTTAAGATATTTCTTAAGACCAGAAACAAACTTCAAATTCTTCTTATAAGAAGTGCTGATGAATTCAAGACCATATATAGATAAAGCCTTGAATGATGCAACATACTCAGGAACAGAAGATTTCCCTTGCTTCAACTCAAGGAAGCGACGGGTCAATAAAACTTTTTCAGATTCAGGAACGAACTTGAGTTCAAATCGCTCCCGAAACTGAGTCCAAGAAAGAGTAAACTCTTCAATCTCGGCTACAAGAAGCTCATACCAATCAAGGGCACGCTCTTGTAATAAGCTAGAAGTTACAAGAACTCTATCATGGTCAGAAAGATCCATACGAGAGAAAATACGCTCGCATGTGCGAAACCAAGCTTGGACTTCAAGAACGGATTCAGAGCCTTTAAACGGCTTTCCTCCAAGATGAGAACAATCACTGCATTGGCATGCAAAGGCAGACTTGCGAGATGGAGACATTCGAGGAGGAATTGGAGGCTGAGTGCTCCTAAAAAATTCCAAAAATTGATCAGCAAACATATAAACGCCATCCGGATGTGAACCACTGGATTGCCCAGCATCCGAACGTCGTCCCCTGCCTCTTCCAGCCATACGCTGAAAGGAAGATAAGAACAAGATTATTCACAAGGTAGATATTGCAATATGGAATACTACGGAATAGAAATGCATTCCTAGACGTATTCCCAAACTCTATCTAACCTTGATGGAATAAAGAGACACGATGACTCAAAGATTCATATTACTTCTACACTTTGATGTACCGTAATATGTGTATCTATTCTGTGTTTATCATATTTTGTCCTGACTCAGCCCTGATACCACGCTGTGACGCCCCACCTCTATACCCACGCTAGCCAAGGACACTACAAGGTAATTACGTCAACTAACATGGAGAATAAGGCTGGTTGGGAGCGACCATCTACAGCTTTGCTCTAACTATCTATTGAATACATCGACAATAAACATACCAAGCAGGTCGACATACCCAATGAATACTTAAAACAAAACCACAGGTGGTTGAAGGATCTATCAGAACGGAATATAACAACTCAAATGTAATATACATCACAGAACAGTAAATCATCATATACACATATATTGATACATAACAGAGTATACAAAATAATACATGTCAAGTGGTATAGCCAACCACAATATACAGACAAATCCAGAAGTATACACATCAGAGTTTCAACATAATAGGACTACACAAAAGCTATGACAAAAAGAAGCTAGCGATGTAGTCCATGCGGAAGCAAAATAGGCTAAGTCCAAATGCACCTAACCTGAGACGTCTCGGTCTGACCTGAGTATAAAATACACGGGTCAGTCTAGCTAAATAAATCAGTTAGATAAACCGAACAACAATAAACCTGCAAGGTTACAAAGTATAACAAATATCTCTAAAGGAGATAACACAATCATCTAACAAAAGATGAATCATATGATAACAAGCCTCATATCATCGGAAACATATAAAAACAAGGGATAAGAATATCCCAAAGCAAGCCAAAAGGCAAATAACAAATACCAATAAGGCATACAAGTTCCACAAGGTAAACGCTACGCATCATGCGGCTCAAAAAGACTAACACCGAAGGGCGATACCTAGGGAATATACATAACAATGAAACATCAAAAAATTTGCTCGAGCTCAGTACTGTACAAACAAGGATCCATGAGCCCGAAGACTCCAAACCCAATATCACCCATGCTGCTCATAATGACCAACATCGAAAGCGATACTAAAGGGCAACCCAATATCACCCATGCGGCTCATAACGACCAACATCGTAAGTGATACTAAAGGGCAACAAACCCGAAGGCACAAACCCGAAGGCACATACCCGAAGGCAACAAACTGTAGCGGTGAAGGTCAGAGGCCCAGTACTGGACACCACTGACTGGCAGAATGTGTCACAACTCTCGAAAAGGAATCCGAAAAGTGTTAACGTATGTCCCATAACCACTCGTTCGCACTAAACGGTTTACTATCCGTCAGTCACTTTCACACTCAAAGCAGTACAAAGTTTACCTCATATCATGGATAAACCAAACCCGAAGGTCAAAACGATCAATCGAATAGGTCGGGGACTCATCGGGAAGACAAATGCACAGATTCATGGTCCGTGTTTTACCTAACCATTTAATCTTCCTTCCACTTCGGTCGAAGTGTGAAATTGTGTGTGCGCATTATAAATAGAATTTATAATTTGGAGAAGGGAGCTTTTAATACGATTTAGAGAGATTATTTATAAAACCCATGAATGAAGTCAAAAACAAGTCATCAAGGTCAATTGTGAATGATAATCACAAACCAAGTCGACAAACATCGATAACCAATGAAATATCAACCAAGAATAGGCAAATAGGCAAAATAGGGGATTTTAGACGTCTGAAGGGTGCATTCAGACGTCTGGTTTCGTCTTCTGGAAAATCCCAACAAAACAAACCAGACGTCTGATTTTGCGAACCAGACGTCTGAAACCATTCAGACGTCTGAAATTGAGGGTCAGACGTCTGAGAGTGGTTTCTGACTTTCTTTCAACTGCCGTATGTTTAAATTTTTCACTCCAGGTACAAACCAGACGTCTGAGCTTGGTTACCAGACGTCTGGTCACTTGGTATGGGAAACAATTTGCCTAGGCCAAAGTGGCCAAAACATATCGAAACCAATCGATCCAAATCCAATGCATTAGACATGAATAGAGGTTAGTAATTCATACCAAACCTCAGCAAAAGCAATAGCTTAGATGTGAGTTCCAAAAACTCACCTTTTTAACTCAAAGACAAAGGATGAGAAGACCAAATGCAAGGAAACAACCAACCAGTCTCCACTTCAACTCTACAAGCTTCAATCTAAGATTAGAACAAACATTTCCTAAATTAGGTTAAGGAAACTTTCTGAAATTGAAGAGGAGAAGAGATATAGAAGATGAAGAGGAGCTTACCTATGTCTTCTCTTTGATATTGGAGCAAGAATCAAGTTACAAAGAAGAAAATAGGGCTTGCAAGTTTTTATTTCTCTTTCCCTTCCACCATTTCAGTTTTCTTAAGCTAAGAAATGAAATGAGGGTGAATGGATGAAGAGAGGGCTGAGTTAGGGGTTTAAACTAACAAATAGGCTGAGCGCAAACCCAAAACCCAAATAGAAAAGTTGCAAAAATTCACAAACTCCAAACATATCAAATATTATACTCAAAAAGATCGCAAACGCCATTTTGGACTCAATGGAAGTGGTATCGAGCTCCAATTTGGCCGTTTGCAAAAAGTACATTTTCGGACCTAAATCCAACTAACGACGCTATATTTAAATAAAACATTTAAATATATAATCGTTAAATATGCGGGTTGTTACATAATAAGTACTTCATATTTATTTTCAGTACGTTTCACAAAATTTTCTCTATCCGTTCTTTTCTATTGAATATATACTTGCAGCTCTTATCAATCCATCGTTTCAATTTATTATATGGTCCGTTATTCTGCCTTTTCAGATTTGAACGTGCAGCTGGTGGCATTAAAAGTTGCTTTAATTATCCACTGAATTATCGTGACTGTCCCGTTACTCTATATTTATTCTGTACGTTTTATCTTTGCTTAAATTTCTCTGTCCATTCCTTGTTCCATTTTAAATATCATTTCCTTTCCAAACTCATTACGTACTATCCAAACAAACAAAAAAGTTATTGCTTTAAATGTGGCTAAATCAACTCATGACCGTTACCATTTCAAATTTTGAAATATATAAATTACTATACGTTATTTCGCATTCATTGATTTCTTTCTTTCTTTCTTTCTTTCTTTCTTTACGTTTTCATTCCAATTTGATTTATAACCTTCCTTATTCTCTTCGTACATTCTATTTATTCTAGCCTGCTCCTCCTTTCTTTTACCTAGTACATCTGCATTCTTTTCATCCTCACTCTGCAAATTTTCTTTCCACCAAGCGCCTGTCCCCTCCTTCTCCCCTCCTCTTCTCTTAAGAAACACCCTGCCTTCCAGCCGAACCCAACATCTTCCCTATCCACATCGACAGCCTCATCATAGCCGAGTGTATAGCATAGAGGTAATTACTTCTGACAGCACATAGGTGGCATCAACATTTTCCCCATTGTCTGTAGTTTCTTATCTATTCCTTTTGCCCACCCATCAATGACTCGAGTTTACACAGGGTATATCTATACATTGTATTATATTATATATATTTGCTAGTAATATACTGCCTTAAATTTACATATTTTAGTGTATATATGTATGACAGCTTATGTTATTTATATACATAAAGTAAGATATATGTACAAACTCAGTGCAACCGCAATTTTCTTTATAAAAGGCAAATAATACAAATTGTAGTACACAAAGATATATCTGTGCGGCTGTACTTAACAAAAAAAAATTTCTCGATATAACAGTATAAGCTTATATATCAATTTCTGAGTTTATATTATTTTGTTATATTGTTTTTTTAATTTTGATTTTTATATAATAAGTATGTAGGCTTATTTATATTCACATATTAGTATACATAAGTTGCAATATATTGTTTAATAAGCCTAAAGCATTGTATATCTTCATACTGTTATGATGTGCATGCTTTAATAATAAAGCTATTGATCGGGTCAGATGGTTAAGTAATGTGTATATTTGGTTAATTTATATAAAAGTATATATTACCATTTCGATTATAGTTATAATGAATATATAAGATAGTTATATAAATGAATTTTATACTATGTGTTAACTAAATACATTGTTATTTATTTGATCCAGTTTTTGAAAATATGTTTGAAACGTTTTGATTTTTATATATACAAATATTTTATTTTATACATATATGAAGGTTTTATAAAATAAAATTTCTTATAAACTGTACTGCATATATACTCTTTAAAAAAAAAGAAAAAAAAGGAGTAAGTTAACAATGTATTATAAAGAATATTGTTTATCTGCATATATATGTGCATAGGTTTGTTTGATTTCTTGCTGGATATTTTGAAAAGGAAAGTAATAAACTATAATAATTATATATATACATAAGTATTCATTTCAAAAGATATTATATATGTGTGTGTTGATCTTTAATATATGTGTTTTATGTTAGAACATTGATTTTTACCTATGCATGTATATTATTTTAATATTGGTTTAAAATGAATATTTATTACATGGAAACGACAACCATAAAATGAATATACTATATATGTGACATTTTGAATAATTATATATTTGTTATTTAACATTAATATTAAATGGAAGCATTTTAAAGTTATATGGTTTTTATGGGTGTGCATATATATATATATATATATATATATATATATATATATTTCATTTTTTAAAATGCACGTTTTGATTTAACGTTCATTTTGAAAGAAAGTAATAAACTAATCATATAATCTTCGTTTCAATTTTATCAAGCCAATTTGATCCGTTCTCATCAATTTCTATCTATCAGCTTTTCCATCGAAATCGTACCATCTAACTTTGCTTTGGAAGTCGTGCTTGCATTTCGTAACTCAACTTCATTGTCTATCTCTCTAACCTCGAAAGGTGAGCAATCACTCACGATTAACATTCTTTTATTCATTAAATTTGATTTCAATTGAAACGACAATTGAAATATGCTGTTGTAGTTATTTAAATTTGTTATATATGCTATTATCTGTAACTGTTCACCTGCGTGATATGACACCATATCCTGTTGTTTGTATTATATTATTATTGATGATATATGCCTGTAATTTTATTGTATTTTCTGTTATCACTCTACAAGTTCCCTGTAGTTTAGAAATCACTATGGGTTGAAATGATACATACCCGAACGGACTTTAGAATAGGATCATTATGGGTTGAAATAATAAACCCAAGCGATTTTCATTTAATTAAATTTGGGATTACGGGTTGAAATGATATCCACCCGTATATATTTAGTATACGGATTGAAATGATAAATATCCGTCGCACTTGACTATATGATAGGAAATATATATACAGACAGTGTTGGTCCATATAAATATTTTGAAATAATTTCTATAATTTTGGAAAGAAATATATGGTTTAATAAATTTGATTCTTAACATATTATATAAATGAAAATTGTATATATAGATTTAGTAGTAATATTTGATTTAAATTAGATTGATTTAATACATATAATATGGTTAAGTATTTATGTAAATCTATATTTCAAATAGATTCTCTTGTAATAAATTGAATAATTAAGATAGGGAGATTAATTTGGGTTTATAAAAATGGTATTTAAATAAGGATTTATTTAATTAAATCGATTTGAAATTTTTGAATGGGAAATTTAAAGGGTATGATTTTATAACTGATTTTTTATTTAAGCGATTTAATGAATATTTCACGTTTAAATAAATTAAAGAAAATATTGAGTAAAATGTAATTTAAGGTTACTTAAATGATATTGAATCTAATAAGGGAGTGTTTCAAGACTAAATAATAAGGAGGTTAAATCGAGATCTATATGAAACTGTTATATAGAACATTTAAATATTAAAGCCTTGAACTATATTGGAATTTAAATGGTTTATGTTGAGATTCAGATCTGTATTTGAAATCAACGTAGTTGAATTTGTTATTTAGCAACTAAATTGAATTAAAATGAAAATTTAGGTTAACTAAATTTGAATTTATTATTTAGAAAACTAAATTGAATGAAAATTTAGATGAAACATTGAATGCTCAAAGTTTTGAAATATATGGAAATATAAAGGGGTATTTGTGTTTATAAATCCAAATTTGAGATCGATAAAATTTAAGTGGTTATTTTAGAAATTGAGTTGAATTTAAATTGATAAATTGAGATTGAATTTAATTTGAATAGGAAGGTCGGGTTGATGTTGGAACGATTTGTTAAGTTGAGGAAATTGAAAATACTTTACTGTATAAATTATTTAATATATATAAATACTATTTTGGGAAATATAGAGATATTTGAAGTGGAATTGAGATTTGGTTTTGAAGTATAAATTAAGCTGAAATGACCTCGATGTTATAGTGTATAGTTCTACCTTGTAGATAGTTCTATGGACCCTTAGATGATGGTTATCCCAAACATACTTTAAGTTATTTGTATTTCAGTTGATATTTCACTTGAGTTGGATTTATTGATATAAGAATATTAATCCTGACTCGAGTGTTTTTCTTTACGCTCGGGTCAGACTGAGTGATACAGCATTTGAGACTCACCTTTGGAGTTCGGAGCTTCATTTGGAAATCTAACTATCGATTCAGATTCCAGCCTTTCCAGTTGATTGTTTCAGAGAATTCATTTGTTGCATTGAAGACTTCACTGCATTTGAACTATTTCTAGCTCTGATATATATATAGTAGCTTCATGAACTATGATTCTTTATCTATTCCGCTGCATTATATTACTCTATGATCTGTGATTGATTTATTTACTGTATATTTTAAGTTTTGCCAAATTTTAATTAACAATTCGGTATTTTGAACTATTCAAGTCGGATATGTATGGTTTTATTGTCGATTTGAATGGTCCAAAATAGCGGGTAGTTGCATAGCTTTTGGCCGAAAGTATCGATTTTTGAATTCAAAATTATCATTTCCTTCGAAAATGTGATGAAATGTCCCACGATCATTTTCATTGATTTTAAAACTAGAAAGATCCATTCTCGTACTCTTGCAATTGAGTACGGTACCCAAAAGATCACAATTCAAAACAATTCTAGTGCATTTGACACTACTCCAAATTTCATCATCATTTCCAACACACGGTTTAAATTTGCATAGAAAATTTTAACAAGATTTGGATAACAAACAAAATCATTTTGAGAAGCATCAACAAGACTACGAATTTGATTGTTTGCAAAAAGAGAATCAATTTCATAAGAAGAGAAATCTTGAAATATAGCAAACTTTCCAGGATGGACTTTTGCATAGTTAGCATAATTGATGTATGCTTTTATAGCCTTTGGATCATTGAAGAGTTGCTCTTTTATCCTTCTGGAAATTCTCATAGTGGAGGGATTGCTTGAAAAAGCCATTAGAGTAGAGAGTAGAGAGCTTGAAGTTTTGAAGAGAGAGTTTGAATTTTAAAATGAGAGTGAAAAGATGTGATAAAAGATAGTGAATAAATAGATTACCAAAGGACATGTTGTGATGACTCGGAATTTTTGGGTGTTTGAAATCGGAATATTTAATTGATTTTAGATATTTAAAAAGTTAATTTTAACTTGAATTCAAATATCATTATTTATTTGATAATTTAGTTACTAAATTAAATAATCTGAGGTTGGGTAAAATGTTGAATCTGGAGTTTTAAGCCTGTTAAAAATAATTTGAAGGCTTGTAAATTTTATATTGATAATACTGAAGATAGTTCGGAAGTGTTTTGTTAAGTTTTGAAATTTTATCGTTCAAATCGATGTAACAACCCGCATATTTAACGATTTTTATATTTAAATGTTTAATTTAAATATAGCGTCGTTAGTCGGATTTTGGTCCGAAATGTTACTTTCTGCAAATGGCCGAATTGGAACTCGAAACTACCTCCATCGGTTCCAAAATGGCGTTTGCGATCTTTTTTAGTATAATCTTTGATATGTTTGGAGATTGTGAAATTTTGGTTACTTTTTCTATTGGGTTTGGGTTTGGGTTCAGCCCACTAGCTTAACTAATACTCTAGCTTAGTCACTCCTCTCATTCACTTATTCATTTCTTAAAACTTAAGCTTAGAAACTGAAATGGGGGAAAGGAAGTGGAAATAGAAATTAGCAAGCCCTAGTTTCTTCTTGTAAACTTGATTCTTGCTCCAAAATCAAGGGGAATCCATTGGTAAGTTCATCTCCATCTTCTCCATCTCTTCTCCTCTTCAATTTCAGTAATTTCCTAACCCTAACTTAGGAAATACTTGCTTTGATTCTAGATTGAAGCTTGTAGTGTTGAAGTGGAGTGTAGTTGGTTGATTTCTTGCATTTGTGCTTCTTCATCTTCTTTGTTTGTGAGGTTAAAAGGTGATTTTTTAACTCACATCTACCTCTCTTGCTATCATTGATGTTGGGTATGATTTCTTAACAAATATTCATGTGCTATTGCTTTGATTTGAAAAATATTTGGAATTCATTTGATAAGGGCAGGAAGTGCTGGAAAACAGCCTTCGGCCGACCGAGCGCAGGCTCCGGTCGACCGACCTGCTGCTCCGAGCCATCTTTGGTTTCCTGCATCTGGCCGGCCGACCGAGCCCTGTCGTCCGGTCGACCGACCTGCTTTGTTCTGCCTGTTTTGCCTGTTTTGGTATATTTTGATTTGTTTTTCGGATTTTATCGATTCAAGTTGCTTTTTAGTGGTTGTTATTGCATATTTGGCTTTGATAACTTACTCTTGACTTCATCCACGGGTTTTTATAAAATAATCTCTCGAATCGCATTTAAAAGCTCGTTTCTCCAATTTATAAATTCTATTTAAAACCCACACTTTCGCACTTCGAGCGAAGTGGAAGCGTGATTAAATGGTTGGGCAAAACACGGACCATGAATTTGTGCGTTTATCTTTCCGATTAGTCCCCGACCTATTCGATTGATCGTTTTGACCTTCGGGTTTAGTTTACCGATGATATGAGGTAAATTTGTAATGCTTTGAGTGTGAAAGTGGCTGACGGATAGTAAACCGTTTAGTGCGAACGAGTGGTTATGGGACATACGTTAACACTTTTCGGATTACTTTACGAGAGTTGTGACACATTCCGCCAGTTAGTGGTGTCCAGTACTGGGTCTACGACCTTCACCACTACGGTTTGTTGCCTCTGCGAAGGTGTCTTCAGACTTTCTCCCTAGGTTTGTTGCCTTCGGGTATGTTGCCTTCGGGTGTGTGCCTTCGGGTTTGTTGCCCTATATAGTTTCGCTCTGATGTTGGCCTTATATGCCGCATGGGTGATACTAGGGTTTGGAGCCTTCGAGCTTATGGATCCTTGTTGTACAGTACTGAGCTCGAGCAATCATATGTTTCATTGATATTATATTCCCTTGGTATCGCCCATCGTATTGGTCTGTTTGAGCCACATGATGTATAACGATTACCTTGTGGAACTTGTATACCTTATTGGTATTTGTTATTTGCCTTTTGGCTTGTTTTGGGATATTTGTATCCTTTGTTTCTATATGTTGCTGATGATATGAGGCTTGTTCTATATGATTCATCTCTTGTTGATGATTGTGTTATCTCCTCTAGAGATATTTGTTATACTGTATGACCTTGCAGGTTTATTATTGTTCAGTTTATCTAACTGATTTGTTATCTAGACTGACCCGTGTATTTTGTACTCGGGTCAGACCGAGATGTTTCAGGTTAGGTACTTTTGGGACTTAGCCTATTTTGCTTCCGCATGGACTATTCGCTAGCTTCATTTTGTTATAGCGTCTTTTGTGGTCCTTATCTGTTGTAACTCTGATATTTATATTTTTTTGTCTCGTCTGTATATTGTGGTCTCCTGTACCACTTGACATGTATTATTTTGTATACTCTGTTGTGTATCTGTTTATGTGTATATTATGATCGACTGTTCTGTGATGTGAATTACATTTGAGTTGTTATATTTTCTTCTGATAGACCCTATAGCCATTGTAGTTTTGCTTTAAATATTTATTGAACAGGTCGAATTTTAATGTGATTCTACTTTTCGACGTATTTAGTGAATAGTTAAGGTAAGATTACACATGGTCGCTTCCATTATACTCTATTGTCCGCGTTAGCCGACAGTATTATCTTTGTAATGCTCTTTGTTAACGAGGCTCTCGGAGTGGGGCGTCACAGCGTGGTATCAGAGCTGAGTTCAGAACAAAATATGATAAACATAGAATAGATGCACATATTATGGTACATCAAAGTGTACAAGTGATACAAATCTTTGAATCATCGTGTCTCTTTATCCCATCAAGGCTAGATAGTATTTGGGAATACGTCTAGGATTATTCCGTAGTATCCCATATTGAAATATCTACCTTGTGAATAATCTTTTCCTTATCTTGACTTTCAGCTTATGTCTGGAAGAGGCAGAGGTCGACATTCGGATGCTGGGCAATCTAGTGGCTCACATCCGGATGGCGTTTATATGTCTGCCGATCAGTTTATGGAGTTGTTTAGGAGCACTCAGCCTCCCGTTCCTCCTCGAGTGTCTCCACCTCGCAAGTCTGCTTTTGCACGTCAATGTAGTGATTTTGCTCATCTTGGAGGAAAACCGTTAAAGGGTTCCGAGTCTGTTCTTGAAGTCCAAGCTTGGCTTCGCACGTGCGAGCGTATCTTCTCTCGCATGGATCTTTCCGACCATGATAGAGTTCTTGTGACTTCTAGCTTATTGCAAGAGCGTGCTCTTGATTGGTATGAGCTTCTTGTAGCCGAGATTGATGAGTCTACTCTTTCTTGGACTCAGTTTCGGGGACGATTTGAACTCAAGTTCGTTCCTGAATCTGAAAAAGTTTTATTGACCCGTCGCTTCCTTGAGTTGAAGCAAGGGAAATCTTCTGTTTCTGAGTATGTTGCATCTTTTGAGGCCTTATCTCAGTATGGTCTTGAATTCATCAGCATTTCTTACAAGAAGAATTTGAAGTTTGTCTCTGGTCTTAAGAAATATCTTAAGAAGTCCTTGTTGCTCCAGCTTAAACTTTCTTTTGAGGAATTGGTTGATTCGGCACATCATCTCGAAGCTGTCGAGAAGGAGTGTGATAGTGGTGAGGATGTTGAGGTTTCCAAGAACCCCAACAAGAAGCAGTTTCCATTTCAGAAGAAGCCTTTTCCTTCTAAGAAGAAGAAGACCGGTGGTCCTAGTTCTCAGCCTCAGTCTTCCGGAACACCTTTCGTTCGAAAGTGTTTCAATTGTGGTTCTCCGGATCATATTATTTGAGCTTGTCCTAAGCCTCTCTTCTTCCGTCATTGCAAGAAGGAAGGTCATCATGTTTCAGCTTGTCCTACTGCTCCTGCTAATGCAAAATCCGGCAAGCTCAATGTGGCTAATGCTTCTGGAGGTTCATCTCAATCCAAAGGTATCTCTCCATCTATTTTGGAAGGTTTTATTTTATTTCATGATCATAGTATACAAGTTCTTTTCGATACGGGTGCTTCACATTCTTTCGTATCGAAACAGCTCGTTGATGATTTATCTTTGGATGTTTCTTGTATGGTTACTTCTTTAAGGATTGCGAATCCTATTGGGGGATCCACGACCCTTAGTTTGCTTTGTGATGATATTGAGATTGTTTTATGTGGCTTTTCTTTCCGTGCGAATCTGCACGTTGTTTCTCATTTGGGTTTTGATATGATTTTGGGTATGGACTGGCTAGTGAGATATGATGCCAGGATTATTTGTTCCGAGAGAATTTTATATCTTTGTCATCCTGATTCGCCTTCTCAATTATCTTTTGTTCTCCGGGATGTGGATAATCCCGAGATGGCTTTATATTCTCTTGATTCACGAGATGATGAGGATATATCTCGTATTCCTATTGCTTGTGACTTTTCTGATGTTTTTGAGCCTGTATCGGGTTTGCCACCCAAACGGCAATTGAGTTCCGCATTGATCTCATTCCAGGCGCACAGCCAGTTAGTCGTCCTCCCATGAGGATGTCTACAAAGGAAAATGAGGAACTCACGAAGCAGCTTTTAGAGCTTGAGTCCAAGCAATTGATTCAATCTAGTTTTTCTCCGTGGGGATCCGCGGTCGTCTTTGTGAAGAAGTCTGATGGAACTCTTAGGCTTTGCATTGACTATCGCAAGCTTAACGAGTTGAACATTAGGAATAGGTATCCATTGCCTAGGATCGATGATATGTTCGATCTATTGAGTGGTGCTAAGGTCTTTTCTCCGCTTGACCTTGCCACGGGTTTTCATCAGTTACGAGTTGCGGAGGATAACATACCTCTTACCGCTTTCCGCACTCGGTATGGTTCTTTTGAGTGGCTCGTTATGTCGTTCGGTTTGACGAACGCTCCTTCTTTCTTTGTCGATCTCATGAATCGGGTATTCCGGGAATATCTCGATAAGTTCGTGCTTGTCTTCATTGATGATATCCTTATTTATTCTAAGTCTGAAGCCGAGCATGCTAATCACTTGAGAATTGTCTTGAGTACCCTCCGTCATCATCAGCTTAGAGCCAAATTCTCCAAGTGCCACTTTTGGGAGAATAAGGTTAAGTTTTTAGGCCATGTTGTATCTTCCGATGGCATTTCTGTCGATCCCTCAAAGATCGAAGCCATTCAGAATTGGAAGTGGCCCGAGATGTTCATGAGATTCGTAGTTTCCTTGGATTGGCGGGTTATTACCGTCGGTTCATTAAGGATTTTTCCCATGTTGTGCTTCCTCTCACTTGCCTTACACGGAAAGGCATTCGTTTACATTGGTCCGACAAGTGTGAAGCTTCCTTTCAGGCATTGAAAGAACTTCTCACTAATGCTCTTATTCTTGTGGTTCCCGAAGGGAATTATGACCTTGTTGTCTACACCGATGATTGTCGTAGTGGTCTCGGTGCCGTTCTTGTGCAGAAGGATCGGGTAGTTGCTTATGCTTCTAGGCAACTGCGTCCGAATGAAATTCGCTATGCCACTCATGATCTTGAGTTAGCCGCCATTGTCTTTGCCTTAAAGATTTGGCGACATTATTTATTGGGCGAGCGCTTCTCTCTATACCGATCATAAATCTTTGAAGTATTTGTTCACTCAGAAGGAACTCAATATAAGACAACAACGTTGGCTTGAATTTCTTGCTTCTTATGACTTTGATATCCAGTATACCCGTGGTAAGGGTAATCGTGTTGCAGATGCGCTTAGTCGCAAACATTCGGCTGTTATTTCTATGATGCTTGCCGAATGGAATATTCTTGAGACTCTTATCTTTTTGTGAAATTCGTGATCGAGGTTCATCTTTTAATTCTCCTATTCTATTATTTAGTTTGGGAGCTCGACCTATTTTATTGGATCGTATTGCCGATGCCCAACGGCGTGATCCTGATTTGTTGCATTTTATTCAGCTTTGTGAGTCTGGATCTTGTGATGAGGCGTTGCAAGATCTTAGCATGGATTCTCATTGGTGTCTTCGTAAGAAGAACCGTCTTTTTGTGCCTTCTGATTTTGCACTTAGGCATGACATTCTTGATGATTGTCACCATTCTAAGTATACCATTCATCCCGGTAGTAGCAAGATGTATGCCGTTATGCGTCGTCTTTATTATTGGGAAGGCACGAAGCGCGATGTGGCGAGTTATGTGAGCAATTGCATAACTTGTCAGCGTTTTAAGGCCGAGCATCAGCGTCCTTCGGGTCTTCTTCAACCTATTGAGATTCCATTGTGGAAGTGGGATCAAATATCTATGTATTTCATTGACGGCCTACCTCGTTCGAGATCTGGCCATTCTAGCATTTGGGTTATTGTTGATCGCCTTTCTAAGTCTGCTCATTTTGTCCCTATTAAGTCTAATAGAACTGCTTCGTATTTGGCCAAGTTGTATGTCAAGGAAATCGTGAGACTTCACGGTGTTCCTAGTTCTATTGTGAGTGATCGTGATCCTTTATTCACGAGTCATTTTTGGAAGAGTCTTCAGCAAGCTTTGGGAACAAAGCTTAATTTTTCTACAGCTTATCATCTGCAGTCTGACGGACAGACTGAATGGGTGAATCATATTTTGGAAGATCTTCTCCGTATTTGTATTTTTGATTTTGGTGGAAGTTGGGAGGATCATCTACCTCTTATAGAATTCTCCTACAATAATAGTTTTCAATCTAGTATCGGTATGGCTCCTTTCGAAGCCTTATACGGAAGACCATGTCGATCACCTTCTTGTTGGTTAGAATCTGGAGAGAAGCGTATTCTTGGTCCAGATTTTGTTCGTGATTCTTCCGAGAAGATTGATCTTATTCGGTTGAGAATGAAAGAGGCACAGAGTCGCCAGAAATCCTACGCGGACAACCGTAGGAAGCCTCTCGAGTTCTCGATTGATGATTTTGTTTTTATTCGTGTTTCTCCTTTGAAAGGGGTTATGCGTTTCAGTACGACAGGGAAATTGGCTCCTCGTTATATATGACCCTTTTCTATTACTGAACATATTGGCCCTGTGGCTTATAGAGTTTCACCTCTAGCTCATCTATCTGGCATTCATGACGTGTTTCACGTCTCGCAACTTCGGAAGTGTCTTCGGGAATCGGATTCTGTTATTACTTCTCCTGATTTGCAAGAGCTTGAGATCTCACCGGACTTATCTATTATACAACAACCTATTCGCGCGCTTGACACGGAGGTGCGACACCTTCGGAACAAGGACGTGCCGCTCGTTAAAGTTCAATGGTTCGCTAATCCCAATGACTGTACTTGGGAAACCAGAGAATTTATTGAGCGATCTTATCCGGGTTTTCTTTCTTTGCTTTGAAACGGTGAGTATGTCTTTTCATCTCAAGCTTATTTTCTTTTCTTTTGATTGATTGTATGTATGTAGTTGTTACAAATATCGTCTCTAGAAATTGCGGGGATGCAATTTTGTAAGGAGGGGAGATCTGTAACAACCCGCATATTTAACGATTTTTATATTTAAATGTTTAATTTAAATATAGCGTCGTTAGTCGGATTTTGGTCCGAAATGTTACTTTCTGCAAATGGCCGAATTGGAACTCGAAACTACCTCCATCGGCTCCAAAATGGCATTTGCGATCTTTTTGAGTATAATCTTTGATATGTTTGGAGATTGTGAAATTTTGGTTACTTTTTCTATTGGGTTTTGGTTTGGGTTCAGCCCACTAGCTTAACTAATACTCTAGCTTAGCCACTCCTCTCATTCACTTATTCATTTCTTAAAACTTAAGCTTAGAAACTGAAATGGGGGAAAGGAAGTGGAAATAGAAATTAGCAAGCCCTAGTTTCTTCTTGTAAACTTGATTCTTGCTCCAAAATCAAGGGGAATCCATTGGTAAGTTCATCTCCATCTTCTCCATCTCTTCTCCTCTTCAATTTCAGTAATTTCCTAACCCTAACTTAGGAAATACTTGCTTTGATTCTAGATTGAAGCTTGTAGTGTTGAAGTGGAGTGTAGTTGGTTGATTTCTTGCATTTGTGCTTCTTCATCTTCTTTGTTTGTGAGGTTAAAAGGTGAGTTTTTAACTCACATCTACCTCTCTTGCTATCATTGATGTTGGGTATGATTTCCTAACAAATATTCATGTGATATTGCTTTGATTTGAAAAAGATTTGGAATTCATTTGATAAGGGCAGGAAGTGCTGGAAAACAGCCTTCGGCCGACCGAGCGCAGGCTCCGGTCGACCGACCTACTGCCCCGAGCCATCTTTGGTTTCCTGCATCTGGCCGGCCGACCGAGCCCTGTCGTCCGGTCGACCGACCTGCTTTGTTCTGCCTGTTTTGCCTGTTTTTGTATATTTTGATTTGTTTTCCGGATTTTATCGATTCAAGTTGCTTTTTAGCGGTTGTTATTGCATATTTGGCTTTGATAACTTACTCTTGACTTCATCCACGGGTTTTTATAAAATAATCTCTCGAATCGCATTTAAAAGCTCGTTTCTCCAATTTATAAATTCTATTTAAAACCCACACTTTCGCACTTCGAGCGAAGTGGAAGGGTGATTAAATGGTTGGGAAAACACGGACCATGAATCTGTGCGTTTATCTTTCCGATTAGTCCCCGACCTATTCGATTGATCGTTTTGACCTTCGGGTTTAGTTTACCGATGATATGAGGTAAATTTGTAATGCTTTGAGTGTGAAAGTGGCTGACGGATAGTAAACCGTTTAGTGCGAACGAGTGGTTATGGGACATACGTTAACACTTTTCGGATTCCTTTTCGAGAGTTGTGACACATTCCGCCAGTTAGTGGTGTCCAATACTGGGTCTACGACCTTCACCACTACGGTTTGTTGCCTCTGGGATGGTGTCTTCGGACTTTCTCCCTAGGTTTGTTGCCTTCGGGTATGTTGCCTTCGGGTGTGTGCCTTCGGGTTTGTTGCCCTATATAGTTTCGCTCTGATGTTGGCCTTATGTGCCGCATGGGTGATACTTGGGTTTGGAGCCTTCGGGCTTATGGATCCTTGTTGTACAGTACTGAGCTCGAGCAATCATATGTTTCACTGATATTATATTCCCTTGGTATCGCCCATCGTGTTGGTCTGTTTGTGCCACATGATGTATAACGATTACCTTGTGGAACTTGTATACCTTATTGGTATTTGTTATTTGCCTTTTGGCTTGTTTTGGGATATTTGTATCCTTTGTTTCTATATGTTGCCGATGATATGAGGCTTATTCTATATGATTCATCTCTTGTTGATGATTGTGTTATCTCCTCTAGAGAAATTTGTTATACTGTATGACCTTGCAGGTTTATTATTGTTCAGTTTATCTAACTGATTTGTTATCTAGACTGACCCGTGTATTTTGTACTCGGGTCAGACCGAGATGTTTCAGGTTAGGTACTTTTGGGACTTAGCCTATTTTGCTTCCGCATGGACTATTCGCTAGCTTCATTTTGTTATAGCGTCTTTTGTGGTCCTTATCTGTTGTAACTCTGATATTTATATTTTTTTGTCTCGTCTGTATATTGTGGTCTCATGTACCACTTGACATGTATTATTTTGTATACTCTGTTGTGTATCTGTTTATGTGTATATTATGATCGACTGTTTTGTGATGTGAATTACATTTGAGTTGTTAAATTTTCTTCTGATAGATCCTATAGCCATTGTAGTTTTGCTTTAAATATTTATTGAATAGGTCGAATTTTAATGTGATTCTACTTTTCGACGTATTTAGTGAATAGTTAAGGTAAGATTACACATGGTCGCTTCCATTATACTCTATTGTCCGCGTTAGCCGACAGTATTATCTATGTAATACTCTTTGTTAACGAGGCTCTCGGAGTGGGGCGTCACAATCGATATTTAAAAATAGCCTTCCGAGGCACAGTCTTGGATTTCGACGAAACCAGTTCCATTGGATCCATAATATTGTGTTATTATCGGGTTCAATTTTCGTTATGTTTGGAGTTGTTGTGTGAGCGTGCAACATATAAATGCGTTGAATTTATGTATCGAAAATTTAATATAATAACCGGGTCCAAAAAGCTATCTTCTCCATACGATCGAGTTAAGACTCGAAACCTTTTCCATTGTGTTCGAACTTGGGGTTTAACATTTTAAAGGCCTAACGGCACGCCTAGATTGGAGATTGAGATTTTGAGTTGCGACAAGTCAAGACAATTTAAAATTGAATTTAAATTTAAATTTAAACATTGATAATGAAATTTTCTATGAGAACTGTAACTAGCAGACACGCTGAAAATTTCGAACGCGTGTTTTCTTTCTTCGGAATTCTTCTCACGTATTCTAAAAAAAATTGAAGCTGGATCTAAAAAAATCCCTTTCTTCCTCAGTTCTCAATTTATTTGAAATAAATTCATTCAAAAGATAATGGCCGAAACAAATGAAAATCAAAGAAAAGAAAATGGTGGCCGTAGGATTCAAAATTGCGTCCTCATTCTTCTGTTCCTCAAAATTTGATTTAAATCGCGCTTCTTCTTTCCCAATCCCAGTTCCATTCGAGAGAAAAAAGGGGCAACGCGTTTCTTGAATCGCTCGTAACCTGGAGGTCGCGCATGACGAATTGAAGGGTTGTCACGACGATGTCGCCGAGGGTTGCCGAATCGCGTTCTCGAGCTAGGGCACGAGGTGAAGGGGTATGCCTCGTCGTCGATGGATTGGGGACATTAGAGGGGAGCGTTCGTCTGTGTGTGGCGGCTGCGAATGTGACTAGGGTTTTGAGCTCGGCGAGGCGCGATGACTTGGAGGTCGGGATCGCGAAGTGATGAAGGAGTTCGTCGATGTAAAGGGTGTAATGGGGTTTCGCTCGAAGAACGGGGTTCTCGTGATGGAGTCGCGTCTGGGCATGTTGAAACCTCGCGAGGTAACGATTTCTTTTGTTATTAATTTAATGAATGTTTTATGCAGTGAAAAAAAATGTGTATATAAATTTATGGTATAATTTATAGTAAGCTTTAAAAAAGGGAAATTTCTATTTTTATCTATATAGCTTTTCGAAGGTTTTTGATTTAATATATATATATATATACACATACATATAAGATGTAGGAATATGTAGGATTTTTGAATATTGAAGTTAATATGAAAATAGATTTTTAAATCTATGTGAATAACTTTTATATGTAGATAAATAGTCTCAGAAGAGATAAATGTACATCTACACATTTGAATTTACTAGTTAACTTTAAAGTAATATATTTGTTTAGTTAGCTTATTTAAAATTTATTTTAGTTACTAAAAATAATTTATTATAGGAATATTAGTTTAAAATTAAACTATTAGTTTAAACTAAATTATTAGACTAAATAAAATTATTAAATGGTAATTGATTTATTTGGTTGTTTCAAATATTAATAAATTGTATAATGGCTATACAAGGTCAAAAATAATGAAGAACAAGCTGATTTGGATTGGATTTGCGAACAAAAATCAAAGGTGAGTAAATCTCACTCATTTGGATTTTAATTTTAATTTAAATGGTTACATTTGAATAATTGGTTGAATGATTAAATTGATTGATGTGCTATATTATATATAGTAGTATATAGTATATATTCGAGCGATTGCTTTCCCGCATTATATAGCAGAAGAGACCCTATGCGCCGCATAATAGCGGATGATATTATATTATCCCCATATACCACGATATTACACCTCGAAGTGGAATTGGTATTGTGCTAACATCTGTGGATGCAAGGAAACATGTTGGAGGGATCCAACTGGATTCCTCAAAATTATTTAGATCGTTTAATATTCTGTGTTATGAATATTTGATATTCTGTGGTGAATTATATTGATAATTGGAATATTGAATGCTATGGTTTACTTGAATATTTTTCGGTACACTGAGTTTTCAAAATGTATAGAATTGGATTTTTGAAAAGAAAACAAAAAAGAGAATTTGTAAGTGAAATAATTATAAAGAATTTTATTAAATTTAAGAATGAACTAGATAAGAATAATAGTGGTTTTAAAATTCTAATAAACAAATTCCATGTATAAAAAGGGGATTTTGAATAAACAGGAAGATAATGAATTTTAAACTTAAGTGTTATTATTTAAAAGAATAATGCATTTATTTTAAATTTAAGATTTAAATTATTGGAAAAAAATAAACAAGGAATTTGGGAAATATGAAATTGGTATTTTTAGCTAAAAGATTTTAAATCATAATTAAGGAATAAAAATCTGAAGTTAATGGATTTTGGAATAAATGGAGTAAGTAAGGAAATTTATTTAAAAATGAAGTAAATTGGAAATCAATTTGGAGATTGATTTAATTGCGTAAAATCAGGATTTTTAAAAGAGAAGTGAGACTTTGGAATTTATAAACTGGTTTTATAAAGGTGAAGTAATATATCAGTGGATATTTGAAAAATAAATTCACGATGGGAATTTATTAAAGAAAGGGGAAATTTTGTTTAAAAATAAATAGTGATTTATTTTTAAAGGATGTGAAGAGAAGTGTATTTCCCGGGATAGCCAAGTACGTTTTCAAAGTAAATTTTTAAATATAAGTTAAAGGCTTTAATGTTGTTTTAAAAAGCATGTTTTAGGAAATCTATTATTTCTAAATGTTTAAATTCTAACGTAAATATTTTTCAAATCTATTATCGTAGTAATTATTTAAATGTGACTTGGTATTTTGTTTTAAAGGGGAAAATCTAGTTTTATATTTTATAAAATAACCTCATTTTCAAATATTCCGATATTATATATTTTTAATAAAGTATTGAAGTAGTTTTTGATTTAAATGTTTTAAAGGATAATTTATAATAAAGTGTTTTAAATTATTTGAAAAATCCAAAGTTTTTTGTACTTGGTGTTTTCAATGGAAATAAATATTTGGAAATTTATTTCATGGAAGATTATGGTTTGAAACTGTTTCAAAAATGTGACAACCTGACTCGACCTTCCAAAATCGGCACCGAATACGCCACTTATATTCAAATGTCGTAGATCCAACCGTCGAATCTGGTTCGCCGGAGCTTATAACACCATTAAGTACAACACAGTGGAAGAAAAATAATAATATCATATACAACATTGATACAACGACTGATACAATATCTGATACAATATGATACAACAGGATGATACAATAGATTTCAATATACATCAGAGATATGATATAAGAAATAGCAGTGGAAAGAAAATAGATAACACCAGCAGTAGATAATCTCCATCTCCAAGGCACCAATCCAGAAATAGCTCGAACTCTCAATAACGATGCACTAAGCTAAGCAATGTCAGTCCTGATCCAAAGACTGAACTAGCTCCAGATAATCTACTAAACCTGACTATCTGAAAAACCCAACTCTAGACTCCCCGTGTGGAAAATTGTGGGCACCCAGAGTTTAGGAAAGGAACAATAAACTCCAGGTCAGTCATGGGACTGATATGAGTAACAAAAACAGGTTTTTCTTCCAATACAAGTAACAAGAAAATTTACTTTTAAAATTCGCAATGCTTTTTAGAAAATGAAACTACCATAAGGCCTCCCACCGCACACATCATATAAACGCAGAATTGGAGGAGATTTCTCCTTATGATAGTCAAACATGCTTGATACGAGAAAACTTCTTTGATATTATTATTAGCGCATAGTGCAGAAAACATTTCGAAAGTATAATATAAATCTTAGCCAGCATAAGTACCATTATACTATGCCAGCTATAGCTACCATTTTAAATGGCAGGTTCTACAACTACAACCGTACATGGCGCGTATTGTTTTGTTTGAATTTCCAACAAATGGTCAGGCTAAGGAACTTCCTATTGTCACATGGGAATGCCTTTGGCGGGACGCCCCGAGAGCCTACCTGGCTCTCTGCCAACAAGGCCGGCTACCCCTTTCCCGGGGAATAAAACCTCAGATATGCCACCCCCGGTCCTTTGGGACCTTTATACGAGGTACCTCCACACCAACAACATCACAAAGTAATAATATACTACAGTGCCCGAACGAGTAAGTATCTGGGCTCCATACCATAATACTACCCTTTTCCAGAAGAAATGGTCATACCCCCGGGAGTTACCCCTGAAACCATGCCGCATCTTTCCTGTTTTGACCATTACCGGTTTGTGAGGCTCAACGAGGTCTCGTCTACAAAGCCAAGCTTTTCATAAAAGACATGCTTTGATCACAAATGATCAACAAATGATCATCAACACATAGCAGCACTTAGCATGCCACACTACCAAATTGGGAGTATATCGCTGATAACCTTCAACTACATAACCTCTGAGCTCGTACGTTTCAAGAAGGGTGTTAAGCTAAGACAATAAAATCTCCGCCACCAACAGATATGTATTTGAAAGAAATCTGCTTTAGATCTCAAAGTATAGTGTCAGACATACAACCATACAAGTCTGTTCCGGGCTCGAACAGAACCGAAGGCACTTCCGAAGAAGCGCTTGCAAATTCGGGTATTCACAATTCCGATCGAACTTCCCATCACATAGGAAATCTCTATACCGGCGTGACTCGGTGCAGATACTATCGATCGGGTTATCCTTTCATTTTCGAATATACCGGGTCTTCACCACCGGTCTTCAAATGATATCCATATCGATGTATCATTATTCGGAATGGGTTATATGACACAAGGTCCTCTCCCGGCTAAACCGAATAATGAGCATAATATTTAAAAACATATGGATAATGGGATTCTTGATAAGTCACAACTTATTATCCAAACTTTCCTTTCAAATGGTTTAGACAAATTACCATTTCAAATCTTTTTTTTTAAATAAAAGACTTATTTCACAAAGTTCACCCAGTTTCACAAAGATCCATTTACGGATTTTCAAAACAATTTCCATTTCAAATTGGATTAACTCGTTAAATCTTTAAATCAAGATTTAACTTATAGCTTTCAAAACTCGTTTCTAAAGATTCATTCAAAGCCTTTCAAATCAGTTCTGTTTCAAGTTGGATTTACTCATCCGGTCTTTGAATCAAGGACTCATTTCATAGCTTTCAGAACACTTCAATTCTATTTCAAACTCGAAACCTTCCAACACAATTTGGAAATCCTTTCTTTAAATGAAAGTTATTATTTGAAAACAAGTAGTTTTCGTTTCGGAAAAACTGATTACAATTATAAGTTAAAGCGATCCAAAACTTGGATTTAATTTTAAATCCCAAAACCATATTCTTTAAATAGTTAAAAACCCGTATAAACATCTTTATAACTTGTATAATCTTTTGGACAATAGTTTCCAAATCATTGAATTCAATTTCAAATATTGAATTCATGTTTTAAATCAAATTATTTAAATTCCAAATTTATTAAGTTATTTAAAATAACTTTTATTTTTGGAAACTTATTTTCAAAACCTTTCAATTCAAATTCCAAAACTATTTTGGATTCAAGAATTCAATCTTTAAAATTGTTAAAAATCTGCGACTTAGCCGATTTTCTCGTGCAATCCATATTTGTGTGTGTACAATGTAGTCTACGGTTTTTACACAATAGTGCAACATCATTCAGTCATCACAGATTGCAATCACAACAATATCGATAAGCGGCATATTTCAAAAACGCTTATCTATATACACAGATTCACAGATAGAAAATATGAATGCATTATAAATAAATAAATTACATTCATCAAAGATCACACTGAAACAACACATTGCACAAAGCACAACATATCAGAATATCAAACGGTTCGACAATCAATAGAATTCAAACATCTATAAGTGAACTCAATTAATTATCTGATTGATTTAGATCAGATGGTCTTCAATCATAATTAACTAACTTTAATCGATTTCAAATCATTTGATTAATGGTCTTTTAATCATTTATTTAACAAACCTACCTTTAGTTATTGAATAATTGACCTTTATTATTCAATTATGCTTTAATTAATTCCCTTTATTAATTCATTAACAATTTAACCAACCCTTAATTAACTACCATTTAATTAATTATTCTTAATTAATTACAATAAGTGATATTTCCTAACCACTTAATCCACATTAATTACTTAATTACTTAATTAATCTTTAATTTATTTCCTAAATTATCAAAGCCTTAATTACACTTAAGACAAACATCCTCTTTGTAAAATACTAAATCACATTTGTAAAACCTTTACCTTTAATTTATAATTTTACTTTATTTATAAATTAATTAAATTTAAAATATCTTTAAGTATTTAACATACTTAATTAAAAAAATCAAATAAGATTATTAATATCAAATTTTTAATTACAAATTTATTTAATCTTAATAATTTATTTAATTACAATTATAAATTAATTACATTCTTGATTAACTTCCACTTCAAATTTATTGATAAATCCCTCACTTACTAATCTTAAAATCAAATTTTAACTTAAACTTGTCAACATCATTAACTTCATTAATACCAAGTTTTTTTTAACAAAATAACTTAAGATTTTATTAAGCTAATTCACTTGAGAATAGAACCCGTAGTAAACACCATGTTTACTCGAGTATAACTCTGGTCTTCCCTTACCCTTTCCCGAGTCAAATTCTGTTTAAATCTTTAACTACTTTATAAAATACTTTAACACTTTTAAAGTTATCGAAACGTTTCATTTTTATAAAATTTATGTATAAAAGAAAACTGAAATTCAAATTCATTTTAAATACAGATTTTAACCCTGTTTTCCAAACCTTTATTTCTAAACTTGCTTTTCACCTTTAAATTCAGTTTAAGCTTAAAACTCAAACTCTGCCAGGTTTAAACAGAACCTGAAACAAAACAATCCACTCGAGCCTTATATCAAAACCCCGAGCCAACACACCCTTTTGCTTCGATAAATCCACGAAATAACCCGAGTATGCACTCGAGTACAAACCACCGCCCCACTCGTCTTCACCAGACATCACAACTACACCGTGCATGTGCACGGCACCACCGTACGCCTCTGGTCATCGGCTTGTCGTTGAGCAAGTCAACGGCCTTCCCCTAACCAACTACCAATCACCAGAACTCCTCCATTTCCACTGAATCAAAATCGAGTGCCAAAATCGATACCTGGAAACAAAACCAGGAACTCCTCCTAAACCTAGAAATCACGTCGCCTTTGCAACCTCGACCATCAGTACTCCTGAAACTTCGGTTACATGATCGCCAATGTCCCCTCTACCACCTTCCAAAACCATGCAACACTCGATCAAATGTGGACGACAAACGAATCGAAAACTCAGCCTCGTCCAAAAATTAGGTTACCAGACTTCGAGAGCTTCTCCCCACCGCCATGATCAACTACATACCATCACTCCATTTTTCCTAGAACCAACGTTCACTCCGCTACCACCCTAGAGAACCCCGACCTCCCTCATCGTCGAGATCACTAGAATTTCCCAAAATAATGAAATTTTTATCAAACTTGAACCGCTCTTTTATCTTTGATCTAAAAATTATAATTTTAGCTTTAAAAATCTTGTTAAAGCATACGAATTCAGATTACACACCTGAATCCATAATTTAAAAAGTTTGAATTTTGACTAATTTAAAGTTTGGTTCAGTTTTCTTTGATTTCCAGGGATATTGCCAAATTGTTTTGGCTTGAATAAATTTTAAAACTTAGTTCATGAGCAAACAAACAATCTTTGTTTATATTTTAAGATCTAATGGTTATTAAATCAAAGGATATGATTTTAGTTTGCAAATCTGGGAGAAGCAAGAACAAAGGTAACTCAATTTATACAGGCATGCATATATTACACATTCATACACACACACACACACGCAGCAACAAATTCAACATACATATTTTCTAGATATAAACTTGCTACTAATTCAGATATTTAAGTTTTAAAAGTGAACGTTACTCACTGTTGAGAAGATGAACAGAGAATAATCTTGGAAGCTGCTACTGATTTTCTTCCTAAATCCTCTTCTGATTCTCTGATTTGAATTGAGTAGATTGTTGTTGTTTTAATGGAAATTTTGTTTAAGTTTTAAATGGTATTTACTTCAGGTTTACACAGTTTTGAAGATGAACGAACTGATGCTAAATAGATTGATATATAGGAAATGAGATTACTGGTGATATAATTTTTTTTTGTTTGTACAACAGGTGACATTATTTTATCTTGCACAATCCATCAGAGATTTTTTTTCTTTTCTTGTGTGACTATACTAATTTTTTCTTCTTCCTTTGGTGGCTGATGGATATACTTTGCGTGCTAAGGACATTTGCATTTATTACTTAAGTCCTTTATGTTCAAGTGTTCATACATATCCTATTTGTTTCTACTTGAATATATCTTTGCTTGTACATGAATATACTTTACTATCTTCACTTGCAAGCTCATACATATACATACATACATACATACATATATATATATATATATATATATATATATATGTTTACTTGTTTCATTCCATACTTGTTTCATATTTGAGTATATTTCTTTTGCTTTGTCTTCTTACTTTATAATATAAATGAAATTCTATAGTTAATATGTTGTTTAAATTTAGCGAATTTGTTTATTTTATTTTTACATACATGAGGGTATTTCAAACTTAAATTTTATTATCATGTATGTCTACAGATTTATTTATTTTTATTATTTTTGCAGTATATTTTAATCTTTACATTATTTATAAATCCCAATTCAAATTCAATTCAAATACATTTCTCAATTAATTTCTCAACTATAATCATAATTTAACAAAAATTTTATATTAATTACCAATTATTTCACAACTTAGTAAAAATACGAGATCGTTACAGATTCCCCCACTTAAAGAAATTTCTTCCCCAAAATTTACCAGACATGAAGACAACAAAGATAGATACACAAAGATAGAGAAACAGTTTTCCAGGTCAAACTGAATATCTATTCTGTATTTGGCTTACCAAATTAGAATATCGATAATATGAGAACAAACTCATTCAATACTACACAGGATACTCGGGTCATCAAATCTACGAAATATGCAAGGGCAATGGTCAGTTCGAAGGGCAACTAACCATTCGTAGAACATATCCGGACCCAACAATAGACAGACATATGGATATAATTTCAGAACTTTGAGTTTAGAACTATTAACCATAGCAACCAAAGCAACCATTTCATCCAAACAAACAATTCTGACCTATTTGGAGTTTATGTCCCTTGCAAATATATCAAATCTTCTTCCTGGATCTACCAAGAACCATCGAAGAATTGAAAAGAGATGCTTAACAAAATGGATTGATAGATGGATTCAATCTTCTACAATTTTTCAAACACAAGATATGGATTCCAAATACAAGTCGGACCACCCAAAGTATATACCAACTTGTCCCTCTTCGGACTTTGATATACCCAAGAAATTAAAATAGAATTTCAAATTTGGTTTTAAACGAAATTGTTTTATTGATTCCATTCAAATTTAGCTCTATATTCTATTAATCAATTTAACTAAATTTAAAATTTCCAATTAATTTAAAATTTCCAATTAATTTAAAATTTCCAATTCCAAATTCGTTGGAGTTTAAATCGAAAAAATGATAAGAAACCGATGAAGATACGAAGTAAGGATTTTCTACAACGATTCGTAGGGCCACCATCACACCGAAACTTCTTTCTGGAGCTGTCACTAAGCAATCAAAAGAATTTGAGATCGAATCAAAGGAGATTGAGAAGAAAGTTGTTTCTGCTATTGCAGGGTATTGACCATTTATAGCGGTACTCCCCTGTCCCCTATCTCGTCCTCTTCTTGCACTCGTACTCACTATCAGTGGATAGTAAGAGAATTTACTGAGGCATTCGAACGAATATCTTAGGGATTACTCATTCTAGGGTTTACTTCACCCGATCTCTAATGAGCTACCTAATGTGTTATACTCCTAAGCTAAAGTTTAACCTTAGCTCTGATACCAAATGTGACGACCCTGACTCGACCTTCGAAAATCGGCACCGAATACGACATTTATATTCAAATGCCGCAGATCCAAACGTTGAATTTGGTTCGCCGGAGCTTATAACACCATTAAGTAAAACACAGCGGAAGAAAAAGAATAATATCATATACAACATTGATACAATGACTGATACAATATCTGATACAATATGATAAAACAGGATGATACAATAGATATCAATATACATCAGAGCTATGATAAAAGAAATAGCGGCGGAAAGAAAATAGATAACACCAGCATCAGATAATCTCCATCTCCATCTCCAAGGCACCAGTCCAGAAATAGCTCGAACTCCCAATAACGATGCATTAAGCTAAGCAATGTCAGTCCTGATCCAAAGACTGAACTAGCTCCAGATAATCGACTAAACCTGACTATCTGAAAAACCCAACTCTAGATTGCCCGTATGGAAAATTGTGGGCACCCAGAGTTTAGGAAAGGAACAATAAACTCCAGGTCAGTCATGGGACTGGTGTGAGTAACAAAAACAGCTTTTTCTTCCAAAACAAGTAACAAGAAAATTTACTCTTGAAATTCGCAATGCTTTTTAGAAAATGAAACTACCATAAGGCCTCCCACCGCACACACCATGCAAACGCAGAATTAGAGGAGATTTCTCCTTATGATAGTCAAACATGCTTGATACGAGAAAAATTCTTTGAAATTATTATTAGTGCATAGTGCAGAAAACATTTCGAAAGTATAATATAAATCTTAGCCAGCATAGGTACCATTATATTATGCCAGCTAGTTCTACAACTAAAACCATACAGAGCACGTATTGTTTTGTTTGGATTTCCAACAAATGGTCAGGCTAAGGAACTTCCTATTGCCACATGGGAACGCCTCTGGTGGGACGTCCCGAGAACCTACCCAGCTCTCTGCCAACAAGGCCGGCTATCCCCTTCCCGGGGAATAAAACCTCAGATATGCCACCCTCGGTCCTTTGGGACCTTTATACGAGGTACCTCTACACCAACAACATCACACAGTAATAATATACTATAGTGCCCACACGAGTAAGTATCTGGGCTCCATAACATGATACTACCCTTTTCCAGAAGAAATGGTCATACCCTAAGGGAGCTAGCCCTGAAACCTTGCCGCATCTTTCCTGTTTTGACCATTACCGGTTTGTGAGGCTCGATGAGGTCTCGTCCACAAAGCTATGCTTTTCACAAAAGACATTCTTTGATGAAACGACCCAACTTTCTTACCACAGAAAATCTCATCATTTTTAAGAAAGAAAGGGATAGAAAAGAGAAAAGAAAGAAGAGAAAGAAGAAACAACATCAGAATCTAAACAGCGGAACGAATAAATTATGTTAATAACATAAATATTACATAATTTACAACAATTTTCAGAGTTACACGGATAATTACATACTAGATAGTTATAAACACCTGTCTAGTTATACATCTCAATACAACACCAGAGACAACTCAGAGAAATCTACACAGCGGAACACTATATATATATCTACACGCAGAAGCCTCCTGCTCCATTGCTCCTCCATAATTCATCAAAGCTAACCTGAATACTAACCTGAATCCCTTGGCTACTTGTAAAAATTTAAGTACCCAAGAGTTTAAGAAAAACAGAAATAAACTCTAGGTCAGACATGGGTCTGGTGTGAGTAACAGGTTAAGGTTGCTTAATTTTAAAAACCTTTTAAAAAGAAAGGTATCACGTAAGACTTTCCACACATAAACATGGAAAAGTTTTTACCTTACGCTAACCAAAATATTTGATAGGAAATCCAATGATATTATAATAGGTCTAGGGTTTTCAAATAAATATGAAATAGCCGAAATTGTTACATGATTAAATTCCAGCTACTAGCCACAAAAGTGGATAATACAATCAAAACCGTTGGCACTTATTGGATTTTGGATTCCATAGAATGGCAGGGCTACTGGGGTACCGCCATCATAGTATGTGGCCTAGATCAACATACCGAGGAGTACGCCCGCTCCCCTGCAACAAAAGACTAGACCCATTCCTTATTGAACAATTCCAAATAAGACAACCCCGCGGTTGTAGCTAGCAACCGCCCACACAGCCGAATATAAAGGGACATCTAGACAGGAGTAAATCTCACTCTCAAGTGGGGGCTACCCACGAAGCCTTGATGCACCTCCCCTGTTTTAGCCATTCCCGGTTGATGAGGCTTGAGGCTACGATTACCTTTAGTGAACACATCACTTAGAATGCTCATCGTCCACCTGACGATGTTCTGAAAGCATTCAATCCATACAAGTTCGTTCCGGGTTCGAAAAACCGAAGGCATTATCTCGTTACACTCATTTTGGAATCACCCTCAGAGTAACGATAATAGCCCTTGCACTCTAAACCATCATCTCGAACCTATAAGTACTATTCCGTCAACTCATTACGGAATCACCCACAGAGTTATACTGACGTATAGTCCTTACACCTCGAGTCTTCACTCTTCACATAAGATTCACTACCTATCGTTAATTTGAATCGATGTGGTTTTCGGATATCCAAATATGGAAACCCGATCCCGGTCTCATCGAAATCCAAAGCGTGTCTTTTAGGTCCAAGTTGTTTTAAAGTTTTAAAACAATTCAATTATCTATATACATACAGATAGATAACTCACAAATCACAATTGATAATCCACATTATCAAATAAACAGGTAATCCACATTATTAATATCAAAATAGATAATCCATATATTACCATCACAATAGATAATCTATGTTATCATCACAATGCAACCAAGCATTCATACCACACAACATTACTTATCTCAATACTGAGATCACAAAGCATTCAAGACAATCAATGTCATCCATTCATACATAAGCAATGATTTATTTCATCACAATGTAATTAATTTAAAATGAATTAAATTAACTATCTCTATCTCTAATTAATTTAAAATGAATTAAATTAATTACTTTATCTTTAATTAATTTAAAATAAATTAAATTGATTACTTTACCAATATAAATCTTGCTTACTCAATCATTTAATTGATTACAATCAATTAATCATTCATTATTAATCACCTTAATTAATCACCCTTGATTAATTGCTCTTAATTACACTCATGTAATTATCCTTAAGTAATTTCACAAATTAATTATTCTCAACCAAACAGTAATTAACCTTTAATTACTTCAATTAATTAATTAACTATAATTAATTACATTAATTCTTAATTGATTACATTTAATTACTTATCATTAATTAATTAATTAATATTAATTAATCATCTTTAATTACATCATTAATTAGAATGATACTTAATTAATTATCCTCTTAAATTAATTACCCTAAGTAATTAACTCATAATTATTAATCATCCCAGATTAATTACATTCAGTAGTTAACTAACTCAATTACTTTATTAAACTAAATTAATTATCCCTTAATTAATTTCTTAATTAATCCCTTGATTAATTGCTAAGTAATTTAATCCAAATTACTTCATTCTTAAACATCTTTAATAAATTACAACCTGTAATTATCAATCAATTACTTAATTGAGTAATTTCCAATCCATTAATTTCATACAGTAATTATTTTTAAGACCCAAGTGTTTAAAATTAATTAAACCTAATTAATTAAATTAAACAATCATATTTAACTCAATTAATTACATTAATTAATTTATTTCTTAATTACTTCATTAAGTATTACACTCAGCAATTCACAATTGATTATTATTAAACTAATTCATCTAATTAGTTATAAAAATTAACCATATTAATTGATTGTTAAATAATCCTGGTTAATTACCTTCATTAACCATTGTCTAATTATTTTCATTAAGTAATTAACTTAGATTAATTTCAAATTAAATTATTTTTAATTATCCATTAATTAAAGTCTAACTATTTAATTAATTAACCTTGATGTAAAACTTAATTACATAATTAATAATTCATTAATCATTAATTTAAAAATCTAATTAATGATCTTTAATTATAAATTGATTAATCATTAATCAATATTCATTAATTTCAAATCATTAATTAATTAAGTTAATTAACTATTCCTTAGTTACTCCATTAATTAAATTAATTTCCAAAACATTAATCTTTACTTAATTTCAAGATAAAACATAACTTAATTATGTTTTAAAAACAATTTATTTGAAAACAAATTTCCCTTTGAACTTACTTTTAAATTTCATTTTAAATCAAACCTTCTTTTAATTTCAAAAACTGGAATTCATGTTTAAATTTAAGATTTCCAGATTTAAATTTTATTTTAAATCTTGCTCACATTTTACAAACTTCAATTTAAAAGATTTAAATTACTTCCCAAAATAATGTAGTTATACAAGTTTAAGTTTAAAACCTTATTTCCTTAATTTTTTTATTTTTTATTTAAAACTGAGATTTTGAATTAAACTTGAATTTCTAAAACTCAAACTTGAATTTAAATTTAATTTAAACCTTCCTTAACAAATAAACTTCAGATTTTAAAAATTTTAAAACCCAGATTTTAACAGGTTTCTATAAACCTGAAATTACAGAGCAAACCCGAGAACCCCTAAAATTACTTCGGGTTTCCTACCAAACTCCTTCGAGTCACCTACCCATCTACTTCGAGCAAACCCAACATCTCCCCTGCAACAACAAAACCCAAAAACACTTCATCTGAAACAACATCACTGTGCATATGCACGGCGACCACCGCCTTCTCTGATCATCAGAGATGATCGTATTACTCCCAGAAACTCATCAGTGCCCAAATGGAAACGTCAGATTGAACCATTAATCACGAAGTCAAATTCTAACTCCACATTTCCAAAACCTGGAAAATTAAACAGGTTTCTGCCCAAAACCTGTCAACGGCGATCTTACGCCACTCCGACCACCTGAGGTCCACCCACTCTGGCCTCGAACTTATCCACACACCAACTACCGATCCTCAAAAGATCGAAGCACTCGGTCACTCCTTCATTCCATAATGATTGATTCTTCATCCTTAATTCAAAACTAGGGTTTAAAAATAAGATTCAAAACTGCATCCTCCCTGATATGTTTTAAACACATCCATGATTTTTCTGAGCATCAATTAACACCTATTTACTAACCAGAAGAACCCCAAGTTTTCTCAGGTCATAGATCACAAGAAATTGCTAAAAATAAATTTTTAGTTCACTTCTAAATTACAACTTAAACTAACACCTAAAAAATTCCTAATACTTGATTTAAAAATCAAGTTCCAGTTAGTATTTTTGATTTATACTACTGAATTACTAAACTAACTTGTTTAGGTTTGGTAAAAATTCACATGCATGATGTTTCCTGGATTTACAAAGGAAACATCCTATATTTTAATTCACTTTAAAAAATTTAAATATTAACTTAAGAAAAATAAACAACCTTACTTTACAAATTTCATCATTTCAGAAGCTAAATTAAAAGATAAGTGTTTAAATGATGTTTGTGTCAGACAAATCCATGAAACAGAATAGGAAATTAAGTAAACACATGCACACATATCATCTTTACATTAGATTTTCAATAATACACAAACATCACTATTTCAATTCAGTAAAATCATGCAACCTATTTTAAAATTTAGGATTTTAAGTTACTCACCTTTTCCTTTATAAAGAATAGAGAATCTGTTTGCCCCCTTTTGAATCTTGCAGAAAAATGCAGGCATGCTCCTTCTTTAAAAATTTAGTTGCAAGCCCTAATGAAATTGGAATGCTCATGTTTCCTGACTAAAATACTTGCATGTAGATGCTTTAACAGGCTTCAATTTTGAGGTTGTGCAGAGATCATTCTTTTGGTTTTGAAGACGTGCAAATGCTTTTTGAAACCCTTACAACTGCAGTTGCTAATTTCTAGATTTTCGAGTGATCCAGACCTATTTGATTTTGAGTATGTTGAATATGCAGATTTTTTTTGAATTTTGAGGATGTGCAGATTTTTTTTGATGCTGAGTTTTGATATGGAGATGTTTTGAAGAGTTTACTGATTTTTTTAAATTTGTACATGATTTGAATATGCAGAATTTTGAAGAGGTGTTACTGATTTTAGAATTTTGAAGTTTCCTTTTTTTGATTAAGGAAATGAAAAGCAAGTATGAATGAAGATGAAAATTTATATATAGATATATTTTCGGATTTATCGAATAAAAGAAAAATTAAAACAAAATTTACACTTGTACCAATTTTCTACATTTGTCACATTGTTATGATAATATTTGAACGCTTGTTAAATGATTGTTTAAAAATGCAACACTTGTCTCTTTTAAAGTGATTAGTATTAAATTTACAAGTTAATATATGTGTTAATGTATGTATTAAGTCAAATTAAATTTGTTAGTTAATATTAAATATGTATATAAATTTATAAAAATAAAATAAAAACAAATCATGTTTATAAATAAAACTTATACATATAGAAATTAAAACAATTAATATTTATACTTTGGAGTTTTAAATTCAAATCAAATCCAAAATCAAATATTTTCAAATCAAGTTATGTAAATAAATTTAATTTGAAATAACAATTACAAATTTTATTCAAAATCTATTTATAAAGACAATACTCTATCAATATTGTTTTTATAAATATCTTATTATTAAATTAAAATCATTTTAAAAGAAATTATATTTTTATCAATAAATTTTCTATTTTATTAAGCCATAAAACTTTTTGTTAATTCATTCTAAATTTAAAACTCAAGCCAATTTAATTTAAACATTTAATACTTTTCTTATAAATTTTAAAATCATATATTTATTTATTAAATAGTTTTAAAAACTCAATACTAATTTAAAAATCAAAAATTTCAAATTAAAATGTATATATTAGAATTTTTAAAACATGATTCACTTATTAAGTTTAAACCAAGATTTATTTATTTAACTTTGAAAAGCTAATATTAAATAAATTTTTTTTTCAAATTACTACAAATATTAAAATTAGAAAAATATTCTTTACTTATTAAAATTAAAACAATGCTAATCTATTTAAAATATAAACCATATATTTATATTGTAAATAGAAATCAATTTATTATTTTTAAAAAATAAAATAACCAATTAAATAATTATTGAAGAAGATTATTAAATAAATTTGAATTATTATTAACAAAAATATCAGAATCAATTTAATTTTTTTATATGGATTATTAAATTGATATTGTTAAAAATTCCGAGATATTACATTTGATCACAAATGATAAATACCAAATTGGGAGTATATCGCTGATAACCTTCAACTACATAACCTCTGAGCTCGTACGTCTCAGAGAAGGGTGTTAAGCTAAGAGAATAAATTCTCCGCCACCAACAGATATGTATTTGAAAGAAATCTGCTTTATATCTAAAAGTGTAGTGTCAGACATACAACCATACAAGTCTGTTCCGGGCTCGAACAGAACCGAAGGCACTTCCGAAGAAGCCATTGCAAATTGGGGTATTCACAACCCCGATCGGACTTCCCATCACTTAGGAAATCTCTATACTGGCATGACTCAGTGCAGGGACTATCGATAGGGTTATCCTTTCATTTTCGTAAATACCCGCTCTTCACCATCGGTCTTCAAATGCTATCCATATCGACGTATCATTATTCGGAATGGGTTATATGACACAAGGTCCTCTCCCGGCTAAACCGAATAATGAGTGTAATATTTAAAAACATATGGATAATGGGATTCCAGATAAGTCACAACTTATTATCCAAACTTTCTTTTCAAATGGTTTGAACAAATTACCATTTAAAATCTTTTTTTTAAAATAAAAAGATTTATTTCACAAAGTTCACCCAGTTTCACAAAGATCCATTTACGAATTTTCAAAACAATTTCCATTTCAAATTGGATTAACTTGTTAATCTTTAAATCTAGATTTAACTTATAGCTTTCAAAACTCGTTGCCAAAGATTCATTCAAAGCCTTTCAAAACAATTCCGTTTCAAGTTGGATTTACTCATCAGGTCTTTGAATCAAAGACTCATTTCATAGCTTTCAAAACACATCAATTCTATTTCAAACTTGAAACCTTTCAACACAATTTGGAAATCCTTTCTTTAAATGAAAGTTATTATTTGAAAACAAGTAGTTTTCGTTTCGAGAAAACTGATTACAATTATAAGTTAAAGCCATCCAAGTATAAACTTGGATTTAATTTTAAATTCCCAAAACCATACTCTTTAAATAGTTAAAACCCCGTATAAACATCTTTATAACTTGTATAATCTTTTGGACCGTAATTTCCAAATCATTGAATTCAATTTCCAATATTGAATTCACATTGTAAATCAAATTATTTAAATTCCAAATCTATTAAGTTATTTAAAATAACTTTTGTTTTTGGAAACTCATTTTCAAAACCTTCAATTCAAATTCCAAAACTATTTTGGATTCAAGAATTCAATCTTTAAAATTGTTAAAAATCTATGACTTAGCATATTTCCTCGTGCAATCCATATTTGTGTGTGTATGATGTAGTCTACGATTTTTACACAACAGTGCAACATCATTCAGTCATCAGATATTGCAATCACAACAATATCGATAAGCGGTATATTCCAATAACGCTTATCTACATACACAGATTCACAGATAGAAAATATGAATGCATAATAAATAAATAAATTACATTCATCACATATCACATTGAAACAACTCATAGCACAAAGCACAATATATCAGAATATCAAACGGTTCGACAATCAATAGAATTCAAACATCTATAAGTGAACTCAATTAATTATCTGATTGACTTAGATCAGATGGTCATCAATCATAATTAATTAACTTCAATCGATTTCAAATCATTTGATTAATGGTCTTTAATCATTTATTAAATAAACCAACCTTTAATTATTGAATAATTGACCTTTATTTATTCAATTATCCTTTAATTAATTTCCCTTAATTAATTCATTAACAATTTAATCCACCGTTATTTAATTACCATTTAATTAATTATTCTTAATTAATTACAATTACTGATTTTTCCTAACCACTTAACCCACTTTAATTAATTAATTACTTAATTAATCTTCAATTTATTTCCTGAATTATCAAAGTCTTAATTACACTTAAGATAAACATCCTCTTTGTAAAATACTAAATCTCATTTCTAAAACCTTTACCTTTAATTTATAATTTGACTTTATTTATAAATTAATAAATTTAAAATATCTTTAAGTATTTAACATACTTAATTAAAAAAATCAAATAAGATTATTAATATCAAATTTTTAATTACAAATTTATTTAATCTTAATAATTTATTTAATCTTAATAATTTATTTAATTACAATTATAAATTAATTACATTCTTGATTAAATTTCACTTTAAATTTATTGATAAATCCCTCACTTACTAATCTTAAAATCAAATTTTAACTTAAACTTGTCAACATCACTAACTTCATTAATACCAAGTTTTGTTTAACAAAATAACTTAAGATTTTATTAAGTTAATTCACTCGAGAAAGAACCCGAGGTAAACACTGTGTTTACTCGAGTATAACTCTGGTCTTCCCTTACCCTTTCCCGAGTCAAATTCTGTTTAAATCTTTAATTACTTCATAAAATACTTTAACACTTTTAAAGTTATTGAAACGTTTCATTTTTATAAAATTTATGTATAAAAGAAAACTGAAATTCAAATTCATTTTAAATACAGATTTTAACCCTGTTTTGCAAACCTTTATTTCTAAACTTGCTTTTCACCTTTAAATTTAGTTTAAGCTTAAAATTCAAACTCTGCCAGGTTAAAACAGAACCTGAAACAAAACAATCCACTCGAGCCTTATATCAAAACCCCGAGCCAACACACAATTTTGCTTCGAAAAATCCACGAAATAACCAGAGTATGCACTCGAGTACAAACCCACCGCCTCACTCATCTTCACCAGACATCACAATTGCACTGTGCATGTGCACGGCACCACCGTACGCCTCCGGTCATCGGCTCGTCGTTGAGCAAGTCGACGGTATTCCCCTAACCAACTACCAATCACCAGACTCCTCCATTTCCACTGAATCAAAATCGAGTGCCAAAATCTATACCTCGAAAAAAAATTAGGAACTCCTCCTAAACCTGGAAATCACGTCGCCTCCGCAACCTTGACCATCAGAACTCCTGAAACTTCGGTCACACGATCGCCAATGTCCCATCTACCACCTCCCAAAACCACGCGACACTCGATCAAACGTGGACGACAAACGAATCGAAAACTAAGCCTCGTCCAAAAATTAGGTTACCAGACTTTGAGAGCTTCCCGCCGCCGCCACGATCAACTGCATACCATTACTCCATTTTTCCTAGAATCATCGTTCACTCCGCTACCACCCCAGAGAACCCCGACCTCCTTCATCGTCGAGATCACCAGAATTTCCCAAAATAATGAAATTTGATCAAACTCGAACCGCTCTTTTATCTTTGATCTAAAAATTATAATTTTAGCTTTAAAAATATTGTTAAAGCATACGAATTCAGATTACACACCTGAATCCATAATTTAAAAAGTTTGAATTTTGACTAGTTTAAAGTTTGGTTCAGTTTTCTTTGATTTCCAAGGATATTGCTAAATTGTTTTGCCTTGAATAAATTTTTAAAACTTAGTTCATGTGCAAACAAACAATCTTTGTTTATATTTTAAGATCTAATGGTTATTAAATCAAAGGATATGATTTTAGTTTGCAAATCTGGGAAAAGCTATAACAAAGGTAACTCAATTTATACAGGCATGCATATATTACACATTCATATATATATATATATATATATATATATATATATATATATAGACACACACACACACACACAGCAACAAATTCAACACACATATTTTCCAGATATAAACTTGCTACTAATTCAGATATTTATGTTTTAAAAGTGAATGTTACTCACAGTTGAGAAGATGAACAGAGAACAATTCTGGAAGCTGCTACTGATTTTCTTCCTAAGTCTTCTTTTGATTCTCTGATTTGAATTGAGTAGATTGTTGTTGTTTTAATGGAAGTTTTGTTTAAGTTTTTAAATGGTATTTACTTCAGGTTTACACAGTTTTGTAGATGAACGAACTTATGCTAAATAGATTGATATATAGGAAATGAGATTACTTGTGACATAATTTTTTTTTTGTACAAGAGGTGACATTATTTTATCTTGTACAATCCATCAGAGATTTTTTTTTCTTTTCTTGCTTGACTATGCTAATTTTTTTCCTTCCTTTGGTGGCTGATGGATATACTTTGCGTGCTAAGGACATTTGCATTTATTACTTAAGTCCTTTATGTTCAAGTGTTCATACATATCCTATTTGTTTCTACTTGAATATATCTTTGCTTTTACATGAATATACTTTACTATCTTCACTTGCAAGCTCATATATATATATATATATATATATATATGTTTACTTGTTTCATTCCATACTTGTTTCATTCCATACTTGTTTCATATTTGAGTATATATTTCTTTTTCTTTGTCTTCTTACTTTATAATAAAAATGAAATTCTATAGTTAATAAGTTGTTTAAATTTAGAAAATTTGTTTATTTTATTTTTTACATACATGAGTGTGTTTTACATACATGAGTGTGGTATGCTTATCTAGACTAGGTACCGTGATAGGTGGTATCCCAGTGCCTAGTCATTAGTTGGAAATCCATTCTCCCTACACGCCTGTATGGTTTTGATTGTGCCCAACTATTGCTGAAACGTGAGATGCAAGCATTTCAGCTAGATTCTATTTTACTTTCTATAGACACTATTATAATATCAAAGGATTTTAATAAAAAGTGTTTTAGCTATCGTAAGGTAAAAACCCGACATGTTTATTTGTGGCATGGTCTTACGAGATGCTTTTGTTCTCAAAGAATTTTTGAAACTTTAATAATCAATTTGAGTGTGTTTTTTCTCACGCTGGTATTCCAGACTGACTCAGGTGTTATTTAACTATAATGCTGGGATCAAACCAAGTATTATAGGATACAGGAAAGGATGTAGTGGAGTTCAGAAAATGAGCAGGATGGCGATACGTACTTCCGTACTTGATTATTATTCCGCTGTGCATTTAGTTTTGAGGACAAGATTATATGACTGTCCAGATTGTATATTATTGATGTCATTGAACTCTAATGATGTATTCTGGTGATGTATGTATAAAACAAATATAGTTTTCTTTTGTGTAAAGATCTTTTATTATCTATTATATTTTATTCCGCGGCAATGGTTAGATTTTGATGTTGTTTTCTATTTTCTTCTTCTACCTCTTCTTCTTTGACCCTAATGGTTTGTGTTTCCATTCATCTTAAGTTGACGTGATGGAGAATAGTGTCGACTCAAGGGGTACGGGTTTGCGGGCCGTTACACATGTTCTCTGGTCAAAAGATGCCTTTTCAGAGAATTAATGAGGTGAAAAGGTGGAGGGAAATTCAACCATTTGAATTCAAATTTTGAATTTCAAATTCTGTACCCATGTCGATATCATGATGGGGACCATGTCGACATGTCTTTGAATATCTATGATTTACTTTTCCTAAGTATTCTAATATATATATATATATATATATATATATATATATATATACTTATTATTTTTAATGTGTGTATATATATATATATCTGGAATAATTCTGAAATTAAAGTATATTCTTAAAATATTATAATATTATTAAAAATAAAAATAAAAATAATAGTAAAAAAATAAAAAATTTAAAATTCAAACAATACACCAATTCAAAATCAATCAATCAAGCAACCAATACTAAGCATTCAATTTCAACCAATTGTATTGTAAATGTGTACCTTTTTCTGAGTCCGTTTCTCTGAATTCGTCGAAGTCGTGAACTGCTGTGAAACATATATTTGAATTATCTGTCTTCTGATCACCATCGCTTGAGGACGAGTCTGAGTCATCTAGAGTAGCAGTAAATGCACATTTTCGTTTCTTTACGGAATCATTGTTTATAAGAATATTTTGGCTATCTGGATACAGACAGTCTCTTTTGATATGGCCTGGTTTGTCACAGTTGAAACATTCGATATTGTTTGGCACTACATTCTGATTTCTAGAGTTCTTATAGTTTTTTTGTTCAGATTGTTCATCTTTCTGTATATTAGGAGTTTCCGAAAATTCTTGGTCATAAAGGCTATCTCTTCATCATTATCGCTGTTTGAGTCTAATCCATCGGTCAATGCATTGAATGCCATTGATTTCTTTTCAGATGCTTTGCTTTCTCTTCTTTCAATCATTTGGACTTCAAATGACATTAGATTTCCAATTAATTCTTCTATCTTTAAGGTACTGATGTCATTTTCCTCTTCGATCGCAAGTGTCTTCTGATCCCATTTCGGAGTAAGAGATTTTAAGAATTTTCTTACTTGATCTTATTTTGAAAATTCCTTTCCCAAGGATATTAGAGAATGCAGAATATGCTGAAATCTACTATACATATCGGAAATAGACTCATTAGAATTCACTTTAGATAACTGAAACTGATTTGTGAGCATGGAAATTTTGGACTGTTTAATTTTGCTTATTCCTTCGTGAGTAACTTGCAAAGTTTTCAGGTTTCATATGCAGATTTACAAACTGACACTCTATTAAATTCATTCCTATCAAGTGAACAAAACAGAATATTCATTGCTTTATAATTATTTTGTGCAACAGTCTTTTGCTCAGCGGTCCACTGTGCAAAATCAGTTGTGGGTTCAGAATATTCAGCCTGTGTGATATTCCAAGTGTCTGATCCTACAGATTGTAAATATATTTTCATCCTACATGCCCAGTATGCATAATTACTGCCATTAAAAGGTGGTGGTCTGACAGTAGACTGACCTTCTACAAATGAACTAGTGATAGGGATGATAGAACTAGTGTTGATAATGTTACCAGTACCAGTATTTTGGTAGCCGTTTTGAAAATTTTTCAAAATTCAGATTATGAAAACTTCGAAAATATTGCTCTGATACCAAATGTTAGAATTGCAGATTACAGATCTTAAGGCTAGGTTTAACACTAAGGGGGTGAATAGTGTTTAAAGAAATTACTAAATCTTTTTGAGTTTTTGTTAATTTGAACATAGATCTAAGCAATATTTGGACATAGATATGATCACAGAATCAAACACAGATGCAGGTATAAAGTAAAAGTAGTAAAGGAAAGAACACAACGGATTTTATACTGGTTCGGAGTTACCCTACATCCAGTCCCGCGCACAAGCACAGATTTCCTTTCAAAAGCAATTGTACAATTTCACCCTCGATTTCAAGGCTACGAGGTACACCCTCCAGATTCACAATCCTCTGGGAAGAGATACTTGATTTCACGGGCAACAAGTTCACCCAATTGATTTCCTAGGCTACAATCACACCTTTACACTTGATTGATTTCCAAGGCTATAATCACACCTTTCTCACTAAATTGATTACAAATAAGTCTATAACTCTTAGTAGCACTGAGGATCTTGTTGAGATAGTGATAGAGAATCAATCCAAAAATGATCAAGTTAGATTCAATGTTGATTTTGGTAGAGTAGTGGTAAGAATATGTATAAAGAAATGTGGAAGAAGAAGAGGAGTGAAAACCAAAAAAATATATTTTAAAATTCGTTGAAAACAGACCCTATTTATAGAAGAATAATAGCTATGTCCATTCATGAAGGGATATGAAGAATAGACACTTCTTTTGAAATTCAATTTTTTGAAATCAACTAACACTGTGTCGACATGGGTAACTTGGGTATGTCGACATCCCAAAGAAAATTTTGATCTTTTGTTTTCCTTTGAAAATAACTTTTATCTTATATTAAAACTATTTTAAACTTTTATAAATATGCTTAACTATAGTTAAAATACATAAATAAATATAGAGAACAATATTCTGGTATAAATAAAATTTTACTTATAACTTTAAATCTAAGTATAAATATTTAAAAGTTAAATATATTAATATTAAAAGATAGTTTAAAACTAAGGATAATTTGATTTTAAAATTAAAGATTATTTTGAGGCTAAAAATATTTAAAAGCAGGATAGATGATTTTGATTCTTTTAAAATGAAGGTTTTGAAATCATGTTGAAAACAAGATATAATTTTGTAAAAACATTTTGAATAAAAGTTAGTGGACACAAAACAATGTCGCACTAGATTTTTCATAGGTTCCATCCTACTTAGGGTTCCACCCCTTCAACGGGCTCGGAGTGGATTCCATTCCATGAATAAATTGGATTTTAAGATGCCAGTGCTTTTCTATACGTTTTAACAAAATTTCTAATTAAATTACTTATTCTTGAAATCTTGAACCCTTGATAATCTTGATATTCTTGATACTCATGAGTCTTCAATCTTGATATCTTGAATCTCTATACTGTACAGCCTTCATTCTTGGTACCTGCATGGTTAAATCCTGCATATACATATATTTCTAAACCGTAATGGTAGTATTTATATTATATAATCCTATTCTAAGGTTATTGTCATCAAAACCATCATCTCAAGGACTAACAATCTCCCCCTTTTTGATGATGACAACCTTTGTTTATAAAATGTTACTTCTATCCTAACAACTCCCACTTAATCTAATAACTCCCACTTAATCTATGCCTAACTATCCTATTTTATATTTCTCCCCCTTTGCCATCAACAAAAACTAACTCCGAACTATATAACTCCCCTTCATTCTTGGACTAAAGTACCTGCATTTATAAATTATACGATGGAGTATATAATAGATAGATTAAGAGATAATTATACTAATAGACATGATAATTAATAAAGAAACATATAAATATCAATGCATATTTATATATGTTTTTCACACCAAATATCAATCCAAATCAAATCAAATCAAATCAAATCAAATAAAACAATTCAAATCAAATCAAACAATTTAAATCAAATCAAACAATTCAAATCAAACATTACGAGGAACTTCCACCCATCCTTCTTCTCCAAATATAGGGTCTTCTTTAATGGCATCCCTATTTCATTATAATTAGCGAGAGAGACTAGAGGATGTGCTTCGTTATCATCCTTGTGCATGGAGGAAATCATCCATTGTATTGCATTAAAATGCCTTTCTTGCTCCTTGATCATCTGCATTTGACTCAACTCTAAGTGTCGTTGGTTTCGCAGAATGAACGAAAGAATATTCTTGAAAGAATTAAGAGTCTCTTTAAGATTTTCGGATAAATTATGAATTGGATTGGCCATATTTGAGTTTGTGAGAAAAATGAGAGACAAAGTGAATAAGGAATAATATTGAGTGATGAATTCTGGAAGAAATAGGTATTTATAGGTGTAGAAATTCATTTGAAATGAATAGACATAAGGTAGTTATTCAAATTTCTAATTTAAAATGAAGTGTCATTTCTGACTAGTACACTTCGACATGGTCATAGGGGGGATGTCGACATGGTGCAGTGAATTTTGATGGCTTATTTTGATTCTGTGAATAATTGTGTATATATATATATTTATATAATATAGTACCATTTATTCTGGAGATAAGATAAGCTAGATAGCAGAAAGGAAATTCAATTTCAGTGCATAATAGATCAATACAATGATTAACATTAAAACTACACGATCATTCAAATCAAAATAAACTAAAACAAATATAACGAGATACGAAAATGTAGAACAAGTTAGAGGATGACGAAGACGAAGATAATCCAAGTTTCTTGCTGACTTTGGAAATAAACTTGTTCATCTTGGATGAAATTTTGTCCAACTTTTTACTAACGGATCGTTTAATAATTTGTTGATTCTCAACAATGGTCTTTTGGTTTTTGAGAAGGGTTTTGTTGGTTGGATTAGAAGGATAATCAATGCTTTCCAAAGATATTTCACCTTCTTCTTCTTCTTCAATTTCCATTTCATCCCCTTCTTCTTCTTCCTCTTCCTCCTCTTCCATCTCCTCATGAGCCAAATGCTCTTCCTTTTCAGCAAGAGTCTCATAAGGTTGAAAAAACAAATGGAATTTTCATAAGAGAAATGTTTGAGTGATTTAAAACCTTTCTTGAAACAAATTCTTCTCCATTGAAATCCACTCCAAAATAGTTAAAAATTCGAGTGAGATAGATTCCATGATACAAAGTATTCTCACCCATTTTATGATTTTTGGGACGAAGTTCATCCAAAATAACTTGCACCCAATTAATATCATAATTTCCAAAAATAGTATGTGACGACCCGCCTTTCTCAACCCCAGAAAGATGTTTCATCATTAAGAAAGAAAGGGATAGAAATAGAAAAGAATAGAAAGAAAGAACAACAACATCAGAATCTCACAGCGGAATGGAACGAAATATAATACATCACATAACTATTACATAGTTATACATACATCAGAGACATACAATATCATACAGGACTGTCATATACATATATGTCCATACATACATCCAAAATACAACATCACTAACTACACAGCGGAACTACATATATAGATACATACGTCTGGTCTTCTCCCAAAATAGCTCCTCCAGAAATCAATACTCCCAAATACCTATCACTTGGCTACTCGTAAAAATTTTTGTACCCAAGAGTTTATGAAAACACAAAATATAAACTCTTGGTCAGACATGGGTCTGGTATGAGTAAACAGGTTAAAATTGTTTAACTTTGAAAACCATTTGAAAATAAAGGTATCACGTAAGACTCCCTACAAATAAATACGGGTAAGTTTTTACCTTACGCCAACCAAAACATTTATAGGAAATTCCGTGATATTATAATAGTGTCTAGGGTTTTCAAGTAAATAGAAAATAGCCGAAATTGTTACATCTATTAAATTCCAGCTACTAGCCACGAAAGTGGGTAATAGAAATCAAAACCGTAGGGTCTCATAGGAAAAATGGATTTCCAACAATGGCAGGGCTACTGGGGTACCGCCCGTCACAGTACGAGGCCTAAATCACCGTACGGAGGATCACTCCCGACCCCCTACAACACAAGGCCGGAACCATTCCTTACTGAACAGTCCCGAACAAGATAACCCCGCAGTTGGGGCCAACAACTGCTCACACAGCCGAAATAACAAGGGACATCTAGACAGGGGAATATCTTGTCCTGCTTGGGCATGACCCACCTAACCTTGCTGCATCTCCCCTGTTTTCGCCATTCCCGGTTGATGAGGCTTGAGGCTACGATTACCTTTATTGAACATATCTTAGAATGCTCATCGTCCGCCTGACGATGTGTTGAAAGCATTCAATCCATACAAGTTCTTTCCGGGTTCGAACGAAACCGAAAGCATTATCTCGTTACACTCATTTTGGAATCACCCTCAGAGTTAACGACGATAACCCTTGCATTCTGAAACACCATCTCGATTCACCATTTGATAAGTCACGACCTATCGTTTAATTCGGATCAATGTGGTTTTCGGAGAATCAAAAGTTGATTCTTTCGATCCCGGTCTCATCGAACTCCAAACGCCATTTTAAGGGCCAAGTTGTCTATTTAACTTAACAGTTTAATTGAATATCAAAATTAACATAACAGATATATCAGATAAATCATATACAGTTATCATAGATATCCATAATATATCACAACATATCACAGGAATATTATCAAACAGATATTAAAGTCAATCAAACATAATTATCAATGCATACCAAACAGTTTGGATTTACTCCACTTAATTGATTGCTTAAGAATAAACTATTTTATTTTATTTAATTAATGAATAATTGATTAGCTTATTAATGATCAACTAATTACTCAATTAATCATAAATTTTGAATTTATTAATTATCTAATCTTTAATTAATTATTAAATTAATTAACTTCTATTCATTAACTGTTACTTAATTACTCAGTTAATTAATTGATTCATAATTATTAATTATTAACTTCCTTATTAATAATTATAATCTTATTACATATTTACTTATCACAAATTTATTTAATTAATCATTTATTTATAATTAATGAATTATCAATAATTGAAACATTTATCTTTTCTAAATTACTTAAGTAACTACCATTGATTAATCTAAACTTGAAGTAATTAACTAACGTTCTTAAGTTAAGTTGATTAAACGTACGATTTATTTCTAATCTCAAATTTAATTTAAAGGTATTACTTTAATTTAATCACGAGTATAAGTTAGATTTTAATAACCTTATACTCTTACATCAATCATCATCTTCCTTCACAATCCTTACTTTACTAAATTTTTAATCAAATATTAACTTAACTAACCAAGATTTATTCCCTTAATTATTCTTATTCATTGTAAATCAAAATACTTAAGTATTCAAGTAAAAACAAACAAACTCGAGACAAAAACTAAGTTGACCCGAGGATTTCCCAGACAAAATCGAGTTGATCTCGAGCATTTCTATATTTTCCCCATGTTCTCCCATGCGTCCCTCTCTCTCTCACTCTCTCTTCTTCTTCCCAGTTTATTCTCATATATTTTTTAAGTTGTAAATCGAACTGCTGTAGCTACTTTCGTATATGACTCGGAGGCAACCAAATGGACACTCGAAGCGACCTCACAAAGATCCCAAGCAACCCACACGCGATAACCCAAAAAACCAAAACCACGGCACTGATCACCACTGTGCACGTGCACGGTGGTTCGCGTGGCCATCGGCGACTCACACCAACCCCCACAAACCACAAAACGACGTCTCACGCGGTAACAAACTTCACTTCATCGCTATACACTCGAAATCGAAAAAGAGCCTGAAGCTCGAACTCGAAACGTGAGCACTTCACCGGAAACCACCACGTTCACCCAATATTAATCACCGGAAGCAAAGCCCCTCCGCTCACGCCAAGACCATACCCTCCACCACCTCCACCTTGACGCTAATCACACTCGATCATCCTAGTGTGTCGCAATTGGAAATTTACAGAGCACAGGGAAAACTCCAACTAAAACCCTACTCTTGATTTAAACTCGAAATCCCAGCATTGAATAAATTTTTTTGCATTTTTCTTGTGTTAAACAGAGTACTAGCTTGCATCATACCAACTTACAAGAATTAAAATTAACCCAAACCTCAAGAATTGACAAAAATTACATTTTAGTTCTATTGTAAACTACTCTTAAGTTCCTTGCTTAAAAATGCTAATTTTTATGTTAAAAATCATAATTAGGTGTATGTAATCTAAATATGTGATGGAATTTACAAATTTAAATATTTGAATTTCAAACTTTGATTTCTTTTTACCTGTAGTTTGATGATACAGTATGAATATCATGCTGTTAAAACTTGAAACATGTTTGCAGGCCTTGTTTAAACTAAACAAACTTGAATTGGCACAATACACAGTTCAAATGGTTATATGAATAAGTATTATAAGTTTCTTGGCTTCACTTTTATCAGATTTCAAAAGTTTGAAGGAACAATTACCTATACTATTCAAACAATAGAAGATACCAAGGCTAATTATATAAACAATATTCAAGCACTTACTATTTATAAACTAAAAATACAAATTCAGATTTAAAATGGATAAGTTTACTCACATAAAATATTTGAACAGAAGGTGAAGACACTGCAGTTGAAATTTCCCTGAAATCTTCTTAAGTTTCCTGTCTTCTGTTTCTTTTTTTTCTTTGTTTGATTTTCTGTTTTAAGTTAGTATATATTTTGGCAAAGCAAATAAATGTTTCTCAGGTTTGTTTTTAAGTTTAGGTTTGTATAAATGAACTGATAATAGAAAGGTGGATATATATAAATGCTTGAACAAAACAGATGATAACTGGACAGCCCCCATTTTTGACCAAACAAGAATTTTAGTATTAAATTTACTGCAAATATGAAATGATATTGTGATCTCGGCTGCATGTACTTGTTAAACAATATGTTATGCTAATTAATGCTTATGCTTTTAATCATGATAGCAAGTAATTAATTGTTTACTGACAGTTGCAATTTTGTACAAAGATATTTATTGTCTTCGGCCAAACATGTTTTTGTAAGATACAGACTTTGTTTTTTTTTTTAAGTAAAACTTGTTTTATATTGAAGTGGACTTTGTTTCCTGAGGCATAAAACTGTACACAGCACATATATTTATTATTCTTAGTGAAATCTGCTTTTGATTTTGTTTTTATTTGTTAAGTACAACTATATACAACTTATCTTGTTTCTTTGCATTATTCATTTGTATATACAGGTTATATTTTTTCGAACTTTCTGATATGATTGCCTAAAAGTTATTGTTAACATATTTGTTTATTTATATTGTTAGTTATATTTTATATGAAATTTGAATACTTGTTCAAATGATTTTTTTTAACATTTTTATTAAGGATGTTGTGTTGTACAATTTGAATTTTGAATATTATTGTTTGACTAAAATACTTGTATTTATATATTTCAAATTATAATCTATATTTGTATATTTATATTACTTTGGTTACATCTTATAATTTATGATTACGTTTTATACTAGTTTTGAATGTTTATGCTCATAATTAATTATATTGTTTTTAAACTTATGTGTTAGATTTCCATCTTTATGTTTAATAATACTATGTTTATTTATTTGAAAACTTATCATTTTAAAAACTACAATTGTATTCATATGTATTTTATCAAATAACAAAAATATACAGTCTTTGATTTGATTTTATTGAATAAGACAAATTTTGTTTAATGGTTTTGAAGCATTTAATTTTAAAATTTTCAAATCAAAATTTTCTTTTACAAACATATATAACTGTTAAATATCCAAGATCTCATCAATTTAAACATTGACAAGCTTATATTTAATTTAAATTAGATTAGATATTTATTAAAATATGCTGTCAAAAATTCCGGGTTGTTACATTCCTCCCCCCTTAAAAGAATTTCGTCCTCGAAATTTAAACAACAGTAAATTCAAAAACTTTTATATTAACCATCCAAACATACATATCATTCATACAATAGCAAATAAACAACAGTCTATTCTAACAAACAACACTACTTATCCGAACATAAATCCGGATAAGCACTCCTAAAACTATCGAGAGTTTCCAGGTACAATCTCTGGGATCCTCACTCCATTGCACCTTGACGAGTTTCACCACTTTATTCCTGAGTTGCTTCTCGTCTTGATCCACAATCTGAACTGGATTCCTGACCACAGTTAAATTGGGTTCCACTTCCAAATCTTCTTGAATTACCGGTTCCACAACCAGTGAGGGATCATGAACAAATTTCCTCAAATGCGATACATGAAACACATTGTGAATCCCAGACATCCGCTCTGGTAATTCAATCCTGTAGGCCACAGTTCCAATTCTCTCCAATACTCGAAATGGTCCAATGTATCTCGGAGCAAGTTTTCCCGTCTTTCCGAATCTTATAGCACCTTTAATTGGGGAAACTTTAACAAAAACCAAGTCTCCGATCTCAAATTCCAATGGTCTTCATCTTCTATCCGCATATTTCTTCTGACGGTCTTGAGCAGCTTTCATCCTTTTCTTGATAAGCTCAACCTTCGCAGAAGCTTCTCGAATAAGATCGGGTCCGAGCACAAGACGATCCTTCGATTCAATCCAACAAGATGGAGATCTACACGGTCTTCCGTATAAAGCTTCATATGGATCCATCTTAATACTTGCTTGATAACTGTTATTATAAGAAAATTCCACTAGATGAAGATGGTCCACCCAAGATTCTCCAAAATCTAAAACACAAGCCCGTAGCATATCCTCAAGAATACGATTCAGCCTCTCCGTCTGTTTGAGGATGATAGGCTGTACTTAATCTCAAATCTGTTCCCATAGATGATTGCAGAGCTTCCCAAAATTTGCTAGTGAAAATAGGATCACGGTCACTTACTATGCTGACTAGGACACCATGCAATCGAACTGTCTCTTTCAAGAAAATTTCCGCCAAAGAAACTGCAGTACGGGTTGCCTTAACTGGTATAAAATGGGCACTCTTAGTTAAACGATCCATAATAACCCATATACCGTCATTTCCTTTCCTGGTTCTAGGCAAACCATCAATAAAATCCATTGAGATCATTTCTCATTTCTAATTCGGAATTTCCAGAGGTTGCAATAATCCGGCAGATTTCTGTTGTTCACCTTTAACTTGTTGACAAATGGCACAACTATTCACAAATCTAGCAACATCCTTCTTCATGCCTGGCCACCAGAATACTCTCCTCATGTCTTTGTACATCTTCGAAAATTCCAGGATGAATATTCAATTTGGAGCGATGACTTTCTGATAAAACTTCCTGCTTCAACTCCTTGAAATTCGGAACACAGATTCTCCCGTTAATCCTTAGTGTTCCTTGGCCATCAATTTCAAAACTGTGGTACTGCCCTTTCCTGACTCTCTTGGTGATCCTCCTCAACTTCTTATCAGATTCTTGCTCGCTTGAGATCCTTTCCATAAGAGATGGAACCACTTCCAGAAGAGATAAAACTGCATTCCTACTGAGAGCATCAGCTACGACATTCGCTTTCCCCGAAGTGTACAGAATGTCCAAATCATAGGATGCAAGAAATTCAACCCACCGCTGCTGTCTCAGATTAAGGTCTTTTTGAGAGAATAGATATTTCAACGGTTTGTGATCCGTGAACAATTCGAATTTCTCTCCTAAAAGATAATGTCTCCAAATTATCAAAGCAAAAACAATGGCTAGCAATTCAAGGTCATGCGTAGCATAGTTCTTCTCATGAGGCTTCAACTGTCGACTAGCATATGCAATAACCCTTCCATTCTGCATCAGAACTGCTCCCAAACCAACAATACAAGCATCAGTGTAAACCTCGAATTTGCTCTCCCCATCCGGAATAGCAAGTACTGGTGCACTAGTTAGCCTTAGCTTCAATTCCTGAAAAGCTTCTTCACACTGAGGCGTCCATTTGAATTTTGCCCCTTTCCTGGTCAGCTTAGTCAGATGCGAAGAAATCTTGGAATAATCTCTGATAAATTTCCTGTAGTAGCCAGCCAATCCTAGAAAACTGCGAACTTCCGTCGGTGTCTCTGGCTGTTTCCATTCCATAATAGTTTCAACTTTTGCTGGGTCTACTGAAATGCCTTCATCAGAAATAATGTGCCCTAAAAATTTAACCTCCGATTTCCAGAAATGACACTTCGAAACTTCGCCTTCAACACATGCTTCCTCAGAGTCTCCAATACAATCCTCAAATGTCCCCTATGCTCTTCTTCGGATTTGGAATAGACCAAGATATCATCAACGAATACCAGCACAAACTTATTCAACACATCTCTAAAGACTCGATTCATGAGGTCAACGAAATAGGCAGGAGCATTGGTTAATCCGAATGGCATAACCAACCACTCATAGAAACAATTCGGTCCCCTAAATGCAGTCAAGGGAATACCGTCTTCAACTACCCTCAACTTATGGAAACCTGATGCTTGATCCCATTGAGAAAAGATAGAAGCACCATGCAACTGGTCAAAAAGATCATCGATGCGAGGAAGAGGATATTTATTACGGATAGTCACTTTGTTCAACTCTCTATAATCCACACAGAACCTCAGTGATCCATCCGATTTGGTTACAAACACCGCCGCTGAACCCCAACAAGAAAAACTGGGTCTAATCAATCCCTTCTCTAAAAGATCCTGCGTCTGCTTAATCAACTCTACTCTTTCCCTAGGAGCCATTCTCCTACTGGGCTGAATCACTGGTACAGCTCCTGGAATCAAATCAATACGGAATTCGATTTCTCGATGGGGTGGCAAACACTTAACTTCTTCAAAAACATCAACAAAATCTTGAACTACATCGATGTCTTCAACCCTCTCTTCAGATGTCTCAATTCCATGCAAAAGACTGCTCAAGTGAATTCCAGAATTATCACACGACACTCTGGCAATCCTACCCAGATCAGTTTCCAACGAAACTGTTCTTTCATCACAATTCAAAATGGCTTTATACTTATCCAACCAATCCATACCCAAAATAAGATCAAATCCCTTAAAGTTCAACACATACGGGTCACAAGAAAAACTGTGAGATAGATAAGAGATCTTCAAGTCCTTACAGATAGTGTCTAATTTGGTCATCCCTCCTATAGGTTTAGATACCAAGATAGAGCTATCTACAGAACTGGGGGTAAGAGAAAACTTTTCAACAGAGTCCAAAGAAATAAAACTCAAGGAAGCACCCGAATCAAACAAAACTCTAATATATTTTCCATCTAAAAGTAAAGTACCTTCTAATACTCCTTTGCCCATCGAAGACGAAGATGGTCCGGTTTCCAAAGCAAAAACTTTATTCTGAGGCGCCCTCTACAGAAGTGGACAATTCTTGATCATGTGTCCTGGCTGATGACAATTAAAGCACAATGATTTCTGAACCATAGCTGATCCTGGGCCACTCTAATGCGGTTGCTGCTGTTGCTGCAGGAATCCTTTCCTAGGACACTTATTTGCCAAATGCCCTTCCTGATGACAAATGTAGCACTTTCGGGGTCCGTTGTTATTCCCAGGTTTCTTCTTATTCGGTTTCCTCCATTTAGGATCAAACTTTCGCTTATTCGAATTAGTGAAATTCCCACTTGATGTTGCAACTGGAGCCACCGACTTCTTACTCATCAAACTTTCATACCTCAACGCCATATCAATCAAATCAACAAAAGATCCCTTCAGAAGCACTTTCAATTTCCCATGGAATTCAGGCCTCAACCCTTGCACAAATTTCTCATTCTTTTTCAGAGGAGTATCGATGAGTCCTGGTCCATAACAAGAGAGTTCGTTGAATCTAGTTTCATACTCCGAAACGGACATACTACCCTGCTTCAAATACAGAAAATCCTTATACAATTGGGTTCTCCTTGCCGTTGGCACAAACTTCTCTTCAAACAACTCCTTGAATCTGTCCCAAGAAATGTCATCCTCAGAAATATTTTCAATAGTTGAATCCCACCATGCTGCTGCACCACCTTGCAACTGCCACGATGCCATATGCCTCTTACGCTCATTAGTCAATCTCATGCTCTTGAAAATATGTTCGCAAGAGCATAGCCAGTCTTGAACTTCAATTATTGACTCCGAACCTCTGAATGGTTGACTTCCAAGATGTTTGAAATCCTTGCATAAAGCTGCAAAGCTAACTTGAGACGGTACTGGATTGACAGCCTCACTAACATTCTAACTCCCTCCATTATCTGTTGAAGTGCTGGCCCTAACTCTACCTCTTCTTCCTGAACTCATGTCGGTCACCTGAACAGGTAACTCAACCAATTTAGATAGATATATATATAATTATATGAAAATACAAATACGCACTCTCAAGATAAATATAACTTAAGAGCCTAGGTACTCGCTTTACCTAGCGCTCTGATACCAACTGTGACGACCCGCCTTTCTCAACCCCAGAAAGACGTTTCATCATTAAGAAAGAAAGGGATAGAAATAGAAAAGAATAGAAAGAAAGAACAACAACATCAGAATCTCACAGCGGAATGGAATGAAATATAATTCATCACATAACTATTACGTAGTTATACATACATCAGAGACATACAATATCATATAACAGGACTGTCATATACATATATGTCCATACATACATCCAAAATACAGCATCACTAACTACACAGCGGAACTACATATATAGACACATACGTCTGGTCTTCTCCCAAAATAGCTCCTCCAGAAATCAATACTCCCAAATACCTATCACTTGGCTACTCGTAAAAATTTGAGTACCCAAGAGTTTATGAAAACACAAAATATAAACTCCAGGTCAGACATGGGTCTGGTATGAGTAAACAGGTCAAAATTGTTTAACTTTGAAAACCATTTGAAAATAAAGGTATCACGTAAGACTCCACACAAATAAATACGGGTAAGTTTTTACCTTACGCCAACCAAAACATTTATAGGAAATTCCGTGATATTATAATAGTGTCTAGGGTTTTCAAGTAAATAGAAAATAGCCTAAATTGTTACATCTATTAAATTCCAGCTACTAGCCACGAAAGTGGGTAATACAAATCAAAACCGTAGGGTCTCGTAGGGAAAATGGATTTCCAACAATGGCAGGGCTACTGGGGTACCGCCCGTCACAGTACGGGGCCTAGATCATCGTACCGAGGATCACTCCCGACCCCCTACAACACAAGGCCGGAACCATTCCTTACTGAACAGTCCCGAACAAGATAACCCCGCAGTTGGGGCCAACAACTGCTCACACAGCCGAAATAAAAAGGGACATCTAGACAGGGGAATATCTTGTCCTGCTTGGGCATGACCCACCTAACCTTGCTGCATCTCCCCTGTTTTAGCCATTCCCGGTTGATGAGGCTTGAGGCTACGATTACCTTTCTTGAACATATCTTAGAATGCTCATCTTCCGCCTGACGATGTGTTGAAAGCATTCAATCCATACAAGTTCGTTCCGGGTTAGGACGAAACCGAAGGCATTATCTCGTTACACTCGTTTTGGAATCACCATCAGAGTTAACGACGATAACCCTTGCATTCTGAAACACCATCTCGATTCACCATTTGATAAGTCATGGCCTATCATTTAATTTGGATCAATGTGGTTTTTGGAGAATCAAAAGTTGATTCTTCCGATCCCGGTCTCATCGAAATCCAAACGCCATTTTAAGGGCCAAGTTGTCTATTTAACTTAACAGTTTAATTAAATATCAGAATTAACATAACAGATATATCAGATAAATCATATACAGTTATCACGGATATCCATAATATATCACAACATATCACAGGAATATCATCAAACAGATATTAAAGTCAATCAAACATAATTATCAATGCATACCAAACAGTTTGGATTTACTCCACTTAATTGATTGCTTAAGAATAAACTATTTTATTTTATTTAATTAATGAATAATTGATTAGCTTATTAATGATCAATTAATTACTCAATTAATCATAAATTTTGAATTTATTAATTATCTAATCTTTAATTAATTATTAAATTAATTAACTTCTATTCATTAACTGTTACTTAATTACTCAGTTAATTAATTGATTCATAATTATTAATTATTAACTTCCTTATTAATAATTATAATCTTATTACATATTTACTTATCACAAATTTATTTAATTAATCATTTACTTATAATTAATGAATTATCTACAATTGAAACATTTGTCTTTACTTAATTACTTAAGTAACTACCATTGATTAATCTAAACTTGAAGTAATTAACTAACGTTCTTAAGTTAAGTTGATTAAACGTACGATTTATTTCTAATCTCAAATTTAATTTAAAGGTATTACTTTAATTTAAACACGAGTATAAGTTAGATTTTAATAACCTTATACTCTTACATCAATCATCATCTTCCTTCAAAATCCTTACTTTACTAAATTTTTAATCAAATATTAACTTAACTAACCAAGATTTTATTCCTTTAATTATTCTTATTCATTGTAAATCAAAATACTTAAGTATTCAAGTAAAAACAAACAGACTCGAGACAAAAACTAAGTTGACCCGAGAATTTCCCATACAAACTCGAGTTGGTCTCGAGCATTTCTATATTTTCCCCATGTTCTCCCCTGCGTCCCTCTCTCTCCCACTCTCGCTTATTCTTCCTAGTTTATTCTCATTTTTTTTAAGTTGTAAATCGAACTGCTGTAGCTACTTTTGTATACGACTCGGAGGCAACTAAAGGGACACTCGAAGCGACCTCACAAAGCTCCTACGCAACCCACACGCGAGAACCCAAAAAATCAAAACCACGGCACTGATCACCACTGTGCATGTGCACGGTGGTTCGCGTGGCCATCGGCGACTCACACCAATCCCCACAAACCACAAAACGACGTCTCACGCGAAAACAAACTTCACTTCATCACTATACACACGAAATCGAAAAAGAGCCTGAAGCTCGAACTCGAAACGCGAGCACTTCACCGAAAACCACCACGTTCGCCCAATATTAATCACCGGAAGCAAAGCCCCTCCGCTCACGCCAAGACCATACCCTCCCCCACCTCCACCTTAACGCTCATCACACTCGATCATCCCAGTGTGTCGCAATTGGAAATTTACAGAGCACAGGGAAAACTCCAACTAAAACCCTACTCTTGATTTAAACTCGAAATCCCTTCATTGAATAATTTTTTTTGCATTTTTCTTGTGTTAAACAGAGTACTAGCTTGCATCATACCAACTTACAAGAATTAAAATTAACCCAAACCTCAAGAATTGACAAAAATTACATTTTAGTTCTATTGTAAACTGCTCTTAAGTTCCTTGCTTAAAAATCATAATTTTTATGTTAAAAATCATAATTAGGTGTATGTAATCTAAATATGTGATGGAATTTACAAATTTAAATATTTGAATTTCAAACTTTGATTTCTTTTTACCTGTAGTTTGATGATACAGTATGAATATCATGCTGTTAAAACTTGAAACATGTTTGCAGGCCTTGTTTAAACTAAACAAACTTGAATTGGCACAATACACAGTTCAAATGGTTATATGAATAATTATTATAGGTTTCTTGGCTTCACTTTTATCAGATTTCAAAAGTTTGAAGGAACAACTACCTGTATTATTCAAACAACAGAAGATACCAAGGCTAATTATATAAACAATATTCAAGCACTTACTATTTATAAACTAAAAATACAAATTTAGATTTAAAATGGATAAGTTTACTCACAGAAAATATTTGAACAGAAGGTGAAGATATTGCTGCTGAAATTTCCCTGAAATCTTCTTAAGTTTCCTGTCTTCTGTTTCTTTTTTTTTTCTTTGTTTGATTTTCTGTTTTAAGTTAGTATATGTTTTTGCAAAGCAAATAAATGTTTCTCAGGTTTATTTTTAAGTTTAGGTTTGTATAAATGAACTGATAATAGAAAGGTGGATATATATAAATGCTTGAACAAAACAGATGATAACTGGCAGCCTCCATTTTTGACCTAACAAGAATTTTAGTATTAAATTTACTGCAAATATGAAATGATATTGTGATCTCGGTTGCATGTACTTGTTAAACAATATGTTATGCTAATTAATGCTTATGCTTTTAATCATGATAGCAAGTAATTAATTGTTTACTGACAGTTGCAATTTTGTACAAAGATATTTATTGTCTGTGGCCAAACATGTTTTTGTAAGATACAGACTTTGTTTTTTTTTTTTAAAGTAAAACTTGTTTTATATTGAAGTGGACTTTGTTTCCTGAGGCATAAAACTGTACACAGCACATATATTTATTATTCTTAGTGAAACCTGCTTTTGATTTTGTTTTTATTTGTTAAGTTCAACTATATACAACTTGTCTTGTTTCTTTGCATTATACATTTGCATATACAGGTTATATTTTTTCAAACGTTCTGATATGATTGCCTAAAAGTTATTGTTAACATATTTGTTTATCTATATTGTTAGTTATATTTTATATGAAATTTGAATACTTGTTCATATGATTTTTTTTAACATTTTTATTAAGGATGTTGTGTTGTACAATTTGAATTTTGAAGATTATTCTTTGACTAAAATACTTGTATTTATATATTTCAAATTATAATTTATATTTGTATATTTATATTACTTTGATAACATCTTATAATTTATGATTACGTTTTATACTAGTTTTGAAGGTTTATGCTCATAATTAATTACATTGTTTTTAAACTTATGTGTTAGATTTCCATGTTTATGTTTAATAATACTATGTTTATTTATTTTAAAACTTATCATTTTAAAAACTACAATAGTATTCATATGTATTTTATCAAATAACAAAAATATACAGTCTTTGATTTGATTTTATTGAATAAGACAAATTTTGTTTAATGGTTTTGAAGCATTTAATTTTAAAATTTTCAAATCAAAATTTTCTTTTACAAACATATATAACTGTTAAATGTCCAAGATCCCATCAATTTAAACATTGACAAGCTTATATTCAATTTAAATTAGATTAGATATTTATTAAAATACGCTGTCAAAAATTCCGGGTTATTACATAGTAAAACGTGCTTTGCAAACTTTTGAAGTAGGATTGTTAAAATTCCACGATCTTGGGGTCAAAGTATGTTGTAAAAGAAGATTAACAATTCTAGCTTTTGGTCGAAAGTTTCGATTTTTGAAATCAAAATTATCATTTCCTTCGAAAATGTGATGAAATGCCTCACGATCATTTCCATTGATTTTAAAACTAGAAAGATCCATTTCTGTACTCTTGCAATTGAGAATGGTACCTAAAAGATCACAATTCAAAAGAATTCTAATGCCTTTGACACTACTCTAAATTTCATCATCATTTCCAACATAAAATCCACGGCTTAAATTTGCATAGAAAATTTTAACAATATTTGGATAACAAACAAAATCATTTTGAGAAACATCAACAAGACTAAGAATTTGATTGTTTGCAAAAAGAGAATCATTTTCATAAGAAGAGAAATCTTGAAATATAATAAAATTTCCAAGATGGACTTTTGCATAGTGAGCATAATTGATGTATGCTTTTATAGCCTACAGATCATTGAAGAGTTTCTCTTTTATCTTTTTGGAAATTCTCATAGTATATGGATTGCTTGAAGAAGCCATTAGAGTAGAGAGTAGAGAGCTTGAAGTTTTGAAGAGAGATTTTGAATTTGAAAATGAGAGTGAAAAGATGTGATAAAAGATAGTGAATAAATAGATTCTCAAAGAACATGTTCTCTGGTCAAAAGATGCCTTTTCAGAGAATTGAATGAGGTGAAAAGGTGGAGGGAAATTCAACCATTTGAATTCAAATTTCGAATTTCAAATTCTGTATTCATGTCGACATCATGATGGGGACCATGTCGACATGTGTCTTCTAATTTCTACGATTTATTTTTCCTATGTATTCTAATATATATATATATATACACTTATTATTTTTAATGTATATATATATCTAGAATAATTCTGAAATTATAGTATATTTTATAAAATATTATAATACTATTAAAAATAAAAATAAAAATAATAGTAAAAATAATAGTAAAAAATAGTAAAAATATAAAAATTTTAAAATCCAAACAATATACCAATTCAAAATCAATCAATCAAGCAACCAATTCTAAGCGTGCAATTTCAACCAATTGTATTTTAAATGTGTACCTTTTTCTAAGTCTGTTTCTCTGAATTCGTCAAAGTCGCGAACTGCTGTGAAACACATATTTGAATTATCCATCTTTTGATCATCATCGCTTGAGGACGAGTCTGAGTCATCTAGAGTAGTAGTAAATGCACGTTTTCGTTTCTTTACGGAATCATTGTTTATAGGAAGATTTTGCCTATCTGGATACGGACAGTCTCTTTTGATATGGCCTGGTTTGTCACAGTTGAAACATTTGATATCGTTTAGCACTACATTCTGATTTCCAGAGTTCTTGTAGTTGTTGTTAATAAGATTGTTCATCTTTCTGTATTTCAGGAATTTTCGGAAATTCTTGGTCATAAAGGATGTCTCTTCATCATTATCGTTGTTTGAGTCTGATCCATCGGTCAATGCATTGAATGTCATTGATTTCTTTTTAGATGCTTTGCTTTCTCTTCTCTCAATCATTTGAGCTTCAAATGACATTAGATTTTCAATTAATTCTTCTATCTTTAAGGTACTGATGTCATTTGCCTCTTCGATCACAAGTGCTTTTGATCCCATTCTGGAGTAAGAGAATTTAAGATTTTTCCGACTTGATCTTCATTCGAAAATTCTTTTCCAAGGATATTAGAGAATGCACAATATCCTGAAGTCTACTAAACATATCGAAAATCGACTCATTAGAATTCATTTTAAATAATTGAAACTTATTTGTGAGCATGGAAATTTTGGTCTGTTTAACTTTGCTTGTTCCTTTGTGAGTAACTTGCAAAGTTTTCAGATTTCATATGCAGACTTACAAACTGACATTCTATTAAATTCATTCCTATCAAGTAAACAAAACAGAAATATTCATTGCTTTAGAATTATTTTGTGCAACAGTCTTTTGCTCAATGGTCCACTGTGGAAAATCAGTTGTGGGTTCAGAATATTCAGCCTGTGTGATATTCCAAGTGTCTAATCCTACAGATTGTAAATATATTTTCATCCTACATGCCCAATATGCATAATTACTGCCATTAAAAAGTGGTGTTCTGACAGTAGACTGACCTTCTACAAATGTACTAGTGATAGGGATGATAGAACCAGTGTTGATAGTGTTACCAGTACCAGTTTTGGTAGCCATTTTGTAAATTTTTCAAAATTCAGATTATGAAAACTTTGAAAACCTTGCTCTGATACCAAATGTTAGAAATGCAGATTACGGATCTTAAGGCTACGATTAACACTAGAGGGGGGTGAATAGTGTTTAAAGAAATTACTAAATCTTTTTTAGTTTTTGTTGATTTGAACACACATGTATGCAATATTTAGACATAGATATGATCACAGAGTCAAACACAGATGCAGGTATAAAGTAAAAGCAGTAAAGGAAAGAACACACCGGATTATATACTGGTTCGGAGTTACCTTACATCCAGTCCCGCGCACAAGTACATATTTCCTTTAAAAAGCAATTGTACAATTGCACCCTCAATTTCACGCTTACGAGGTACACCTTCTAGATTTACAATCCTCTGGGTAGAGATACTTGATTTCACGGGCAACAAGTTCACCCAATTGATTTCCTATAATAAATTCACACCTTTACACTTGATTGATTTCCAAGGCTACAATCACACCTTTTACACTTGATTGATTTCCAAGGCTACAATCACACATTTTCTCACTAAATTGATTACAAAGAAGTCTATAACTCTGAATAGCACTGAGGATCTTGTTGAGATAGTGATAGAGTATCAAACCAGAAATGATCTAGTTAGATTCAATGTTGATTTCGGCCGAGTAATGGTAAGAATATGTATAAAGAAATGTGGAAGAAGAAGAGGAGTGAAAACCAGAAAAATATATTTTAAAATTCATTGAAAACAGCCCCTATTTGTAGAAGAACAACAACCATGTCCATTCGTGAAGGGATATGACATATAGACACTTCATTTGAAATTCAAATTTTTGAAATCAACTGACACTATGTCGACATGGGTAACTTGGGTATGTCGACATCCCAAAGGAAATTTTGGCCTTTTGTTTTTCTTTGAAAATAACTTTTATCTTATATTAAAACTATTTTAAACTTTTATAAATATACTTAACTATAGTTGAAATACATAAATAAATATAGAGAATAATATTTTGGTATAAATAAAATTTTACTTATAATTTTAAATCTAAGTATAGATATTTAAAAGTTAAATATATTATTATTAGAAGATAGTTTAAAACTAAGGATAATGTGATTTTGAAATTTAAGATTATTTTGAGGCTAAAAGTATTTAAAAGCAGGATAGATGATTTTGATTCTTTTAAAAGGAAGGTTTTGAAAAATCATTTTGAAAACAAGATATAATTTTGTAAAAACATTTTGAATAAAATTTAGTGGATACAAAATAATGTCCCACTAGATTTTTCATAGGTTCCATCCTACTTAGAGTTCCATCCCTTTAACGGGTTCGAAGTGGATTCCATTACACGAATAAATTGGATTTTAAGATGCCAGTGCTTTTCTAGGAGCTTTAACAAAATTCCTAATTAAATTACTTATTCTTGAAATCTTGAACTCTTGATAATCATGATATTCTTGATACTCATGAGTCTTCAATCTTGATATCTTGAATCTCTATACTGTACAGTCTTCATTCTTGGTACCTACATGGTTAAATCCTGCATATACATATATTTCTAAACAATAATGTTAGTATTTATATTTTATAATCATATTCTAAGGTTTTTGTCATCAAAACCATCATATTAAGGACTAACAAAGAGAAAAAGGGGAAAAAAGTATATGAGAATTTTATATGTTGAAGAGTTTTATAAAAGCTAGATTTTTGAATATATAAATTATATATATATATATACGAAGTTCAAAGGAAAAAACAAATATACAAATATACCTATTTTCTTTTACTTGTTTATTTTTAAAATAATATATTATGGGATAGACTTATTTAATTATTATATGGTGAGTTAATCGCACTCATTTGGATAGCCATTAAAATTTAAATATAAATTTAAATTTTTGGTTGAATGATTGAATTGATTGGATGTGATATATTATATGGTAGTATATATAGTATATATTGGAGTGATTAGTTTCCCGCATTATATAGCGGATGAGACCCTATGGGCGCCGCATAATAGCGGATGACCCCATATACTGCGATATCCTACCTTGAAGTGGGATTGGTATTTTTATATTGTGCTAACATCCTTGGATGCAGGGAAACAAGTTGGAGGGATCCAACTAGATTCCTCAAAATTACTTAGATTGTTTAATATTCAATGATATGGTTTATTTGATAATCTATGATAAATTGTATTGGTAATTGAAATATTGGATGCTATGGTTTGATTGAGTATATTTGGGTTTACTGAGTTATCAAATATATATAGATTGGATGATTTTTTAAGGGAAATAAAAAGGAGAAATTTTAAGTAAATAATTATAGAGGTTTGGATAAATGAATTGGGAAAGGATAAAAGTTTATTTTTAAATTCTAATAAATAAATTCCAAGTTTGGGAAAGGAGATTATTGAATAAATGAGAATAAGTGGATTTTTAAACTTAAGTGATATTAATTAAAGAAATAAAACGTTTATTTTAAATTTAGAATTTAAAGGGTTTAGGAAGAAATAAAAGAAGAATTTTGAAATAAATATGAAATTGAAATTTTCAGTTTAAATAAGGTTTTAAATCATAATAAAGAATTTAAATCTGAAATTAATGGGTTTTAAAATAAAATTGAGTAAGTAAAGGAATTTATTTTAAATGGAGTAAATTTTGGAAATTTATTTGGAAATTGATTTAGTGTTGAAATCATGTTTAAAAGAAGGATGAGACTATAGGATTTATAACTGGGTTTATAAAGTGAAATAAGATATTGGTGGATATTGGAAGTATAAATTCATGGTGGGAATTTATAAAGGAATGAGTAATTTGTTTTAAAAATAAATAGCGGTTTATTCTTAGAGGTGAGTGTATTTCTCTGAAAAGCCAAGAACGTTTTCAAAGCAGATTTTTTAAGTATAAATTAGAAATTTTAAAGAATATTTTTGAGAAATTATTATTTAAGTTGTTTAAAATTTTAAAGGTCTATTTAATTATAGTAGTAATTATTTTAAAATGGTTAACTGGTATTATGATTTAAAAAGGTAATTATTAATATTTATATTTTATAAAGTAGTTTTATTTTATAGTTTGGCTAAAGTTTTTATTTGAAACTTGTATAGAATTTCATAACTTTTATTTTAAGATTTGTTTTGGTTTAAGCTTTATATGATTAATTATTATAAAATTTTCATAACTATTTTCGTAGAAATAGACAATATTTGAAAACTTATTCCGCGAGAGAAAGGTGATTTGGAAACTGTTTTCAAAAGGGTAAAGTATAGATAAATATCTTGCGAAGATATTTTGAATAATGAATAATTTGGGAAATTATTAAATATGATGATTTTTGTGAATGTTATTTGATAATTAAATAACCGACTATCAATATTGGACAATGTGCTGAGCGTTTCGAAGAGACCAGGATCGGGATTAATTTCCCGAAAACCACTTCGATCTGGTTTGAACGTTTTCATGAAGAAGACAATAGTTGGAGTCGAAGATGGAGCAGTGAAGTGCAGTGGCTAATCTCTACTAATCCTGAGGGTGATTCCAAAATGGATGTAGTAGGAGTAGTGCCTTTGGTTCCATTCGAACCTGGAACGGACATGTATGGATGAATGCTTTCAGAACATCTTCGGGGGACGACTAGCATTCTAAGTGGATGTGTGCTAAAAAGGCAACGCATAACCTCGAGCCTCATTAACCAAGAATGGCTAAAATAAGGGAGGTTCACACAAGTATAAGTGGCTAGCAACCAATTAGGGTAAGGTCACTCCTGTCTAGATGTCCCTTTATTTCGGCTGTGTGGGCGGTTGCTGATCCCTACCGTGGGATGAACTTATTCGAACTATCCAGTAAGGGGTAGCTTCGGTCTTGTGATGCAAGGGATCAGGGTGGATTCTTGGTACGGTGATCTAGACCACGTACTATGACGAGCGGTACCCAGTAGCCCTGCCATTGATGGAAATCCATTCTCCCTACGAGCCTTTACGGATTTGTTTGTATACCTATTATGCTGGAATTTAATGAATGTAACAATTTCAGCTATTTGAATAAGTATTTCTATATCAACACTATTATAATATTAGAGGATTTTGTAAGAAATGTTTTGGTTATCGTAAGGTAAAAACCCGACATGTTTATTTGTGGTGTGGTCTAACGAGATACTTTTGATCTCAAAGTATTTTGAAAACTTTAAAATCCAATTGAGTGTATTTGCTCACGTTGATTTTCCAAACTGACTCTGGTGTTATTTAACTATAATGCTCGAGTCAGACCGAGTATTGTAGAGTGCAGATTCTGAATGGACTGCTGTGGAACTTAGGAGACGAGCTGGATGGTGAGACGTATCACACGTATTTGATGAGTATTCCACTGTGTTTGATTAACCGCGTAGTCAGTTTGTGAGGGCGGGTTATGATAACTGTCCAGTTGTGTGTCATAAATTTGTTGTACTCTAATGATGTAATGTATAAACAGATATAGTACCGTGTTTGAAGATTAGTCATTTATCTATCATATATTGCTCCACTACGATTATGAGATTCTGATATTGTTTTCTAATTCTTCTTCTACCTTCTTCTTCTTTAACCCTAATGATTGGTTTTTCGGCATTCGATTGTTTGTGCGTATTGATGTTGATTTTCGGGCGTCGAAAAATAGGGTCATCACACGAAGCGACAATAAAAATCAGAGTGAGTTAATATCACTCAATTATGGATTACCAATTAATTTTAAATAGTTAAATTTAGTTATTTATTAATTGCATGATTTGATAATTATTGTTATCAGTTGAATGTAATATTATATATAGTAGTATATATTGGTAGTTGGATTGATATCCCCGCATATTTTTAGCAGATGAGATCCTATACGCCCCGCATAATAGTGGATGATCCTATATACCACGATATCCCACTGGAAGTAGGATTGGTATTTTTATGTTGTATTGACATCTGTGGTTGCAGGAAAACAGGTTTAAGGGATCCAACCAGATTCCTCAAAATTGTCAAACTTAATTTTCATATATAGTGATATATGATCTATCGAATAATTTGTGATAGATTACAGTGTGACCAAGGTTTTTGGTATTTTAATATACCATATATATATATTTGAATTCGAAAGGAAATTAAAAAGGGATTTTGGAAGTGAAGTATTTATATACGATTTTGGATAATTAAAAAATTATTTGGATAAAATAAATAGTTTGACTTTAAAATTTGTACTTAACTATATTAGAATATTTTAAATAGAGATTTTTGGAATAATGTGTACAAAGGACTTTAATAAAAAAATTCTTAAGTGGTACTTGTTAAATACAAAAGGTTTTAAAAATTGAGATTTAAAAATAGATTGGAAAAATAAAAAGGAAATTTGGAAATAATTATAAAATTAGTTATATTAGATCCTTAATAAGATTTCTAAATTACGAAATGGAATAAAGTTAGATTTGGTTGTTTTTGGAATATAGTTGAGTTATTTAAGGAGTTGATTTATAAATGAAATTCAATTTAGAAAATTGATTTATAAATAGAATTTAATTTAGAAATCAAAATAAATGGATTTAAATGATATGAAACCGTTACAAATTGGAATTGAAGAATGTGAGATTTATAAACAATTTATAAATAAGTGAAGTGATTATCATTTAATAAATTGAAGGTACAAACTCATGGTAAGAATCTGTAATGAGATGTTTAAATCGGGATAAATATAAACGACAGATTTACTTCTAGAAATCTAAAAAAGGGCATTTACGGAATTGGGACGTAAATCAAATTGGTGACAAATCGTGAGAGATTTATAAGTATTAGAATGGATACATTGGAATCGAAAAATATATTTTATCGAGGATATTGGTTTATTTTTTAAAAAAAGGGGATTTTAAATTATTAACTAGGTAATTTAAAAAGTGTTTAACAATATTCCAGAAAAATTAGTTATTTAAATATTTTAAAATAGTCAAAATAGATTATAAGTTTACAAATAAGTCTTGTAAATCGACTAGAATCTTATTAATAAATAAGGATTAATTATTGTTTCCAAGTCATGTAATTATTTTAAACTATTTAAAATCTATTTAATTATTAACTAAGTTAGTTTATAATGAGTTGATATTAAGTTAACTATTATTTAGAATAAACCAGTGTTATTATTTTTAAAAGATAAATTAATCAATATTAATATTCTTTTGTATAGTAACTTTTATAAAAGAGTATTTGTCGAAATTAAACTTGAGGAAATTATTATAGAAATTTGATAAGTATTATTTTGAGAAAATTATTAAATAAAGATTTCAGAAAGTAATGGTATGCTTTTATGCTGAAATCGGAGGCAAAGGTTGCCTATAGTTAATTTTGGGTTTCTCTGGAATAGAGATGTATTCTTTGAGCTATGAATCCATGGTTAATGCCGCGTGGTGCTTTACCTATTTAGTTTAAAGGGGTTTTCAAATATTTTTGAAAAGAATGGTTAATGAAAGTACTTACTCCGATAAGATAGTACATACCTTTTGATGAAGAGATTTAATTTATTAAGATTAAATTAAATAAGACTTGGTGTTTTCAATGGAAAATGAACACTTTGGTTGAATGTTTGTTTATTTGATTGTTAAATAACCGACTATCAAATATGGACCCACAACATAACTTTAGGAATATCTAGGAGAAATACGGGAACTATATGATACAGTTACCATCAAAAGGTGTTATACTGTACGTATTGTAGGATCGATTTTACCCTAGAGGGAGGGTGAATAGAGTGATACTATTAATTACAAAAATTTATTGGGAAGTTTATATAAAATAATTTCAACACAGATCACAGTATAATAATAACACCAGAATATAAAAAGCAAAAAATAGAACACATAGATTTACCCAGCTTCGACAAGACCCTGCCTACGTGCTACCTCCAAGGTTTCTACTAGAAATTAAGCAGTCAGGTGCTTACACACGTAAACTTGCGACACCCTCTATCGACTAAGCTTAACTCTACACTCAAAACCCTACCATAATTCAGCTACTGAGTTGTGAATTATCGAACTACACCACGTAGTTCGTCCATTAGTGACACGACTAGAATTTACAAATGTTTAAAAAGAAAATACAAAAACAACAATTTAAAAACAATTAAACCCTAATTTAAATATTAGAGCCCAATTAAAAATTGAGAGAAGCCGCCCAAAAATTAGACTTAATAAAATTAGTTCGTTTCCCTTTTTCTTTTATTTCCTTTGTATATTCCTTCGGCCCACATCCTTCTTGGTGAAAATGGTGGTTCGTTCATTTATTCGCTTGCTTGAAAATTAGGACTTTTGTTAATTTCGAAGAAGCGATTGATTGTTGATTGATTACAATTGATGTTCATATGATTTGCTTCGGCAATCGTTCGTCTCCTTGATTCGGACACAACTCCTTTGATTCTGATTGAGTTCGACTATGAATTCAGTATGTGATTTGTTTCTTTGCTTTACTGTTTTGCTTGCTTGAACTCAATCGATGATTCGAGTTGAATGATTATTCTTTATTGCTTCAACTCGAATTGTTTTTCTACCCATGATGTTTATAGTTTATATAGGATTCGATGTCCTATAGATTCGTTCGCATATAATCATTTGAATTCGTCAATTAATTCATCTTTGGCCGCTTGATTATGTTTGTATGTTTGAGATGATTTCTGATTCTTCAATTCGTATATGTTGTGATTACTTGTTTAACACAGCTTTGATTTTGATTTGTTAAAACTTCCTTGGTCCATACGGTTTTGAATTCACTGTTGACATCGGCCTTGACTTTGATCATAGTTGACTTCGACCATTTTGATTCTGCGGTATGAATTTTCGGCTTTTGAATTCCTTGTACTTTGTTGACTTTTCTGACTTGTTCGTCGCGGCTTTAAAACTGCTGTCTTTGTTGGAAACTGCATACGCGGCTGGTTTGCTTTGTGCTTGCTTTCCCTTCCCACTACTGTGACAGCCCGCAAATCCATACCCCTTGAATCAACACTATTCTGCCTCTATTAACTCAAGCGGCACAGAATTACGAACCATTAGGGTTAAAGAAGAAGAGATAGAAGAAGAAGAAACTAAACAATATCAGAATCTCACAGTCGCAGCAGAATAAACTATAATAATAAATATAGAACTTTACACAAAATGAAATCTATAACTTTTTTATGCATCGCATCATCAGAGTATCTCATACATTAACTATTACCAATCAGACATACCATATAATTCACAGCAGCGGAATATACATATATATAGGTATAGATAATACGCCGCGGACTCCAGCTCCTCTCCTGCTCCATGGCATCAAGTCCTGTACATATAATACTCGGTCTGACCCGAGCATTATAATGAAATAACAGCCGAGTCAGTCTGGAATACCAGTTGATAATAATGCATCAAAATTGATTATTAAAGTTTCAAAAATTCTTTTGAAAACAAAAGCATCTCATAAGACCACGCCACAAATAAACATGTCGGGTTTTTACTTTACGATAGCTAAAACACTTTTCATAGAAATCCTCTGATATTATAATAAGGTCTATTTACAAATACTTATAAAATAGCCGAAATTGTTACATTCATTAAATTCCAGCTACTAGCCACAAAAGTGGGTAATACAAACAAAACTCGTACAAGGCTCGTAGGGAGAATGGATTTCCATCAATGGCTGGGCTACTGGGGTACCGCCCGTCACAGTACCTGGCCTTGATCAGAGTACCGAGGAGTACGCCCGCTCCCCTGCAACACAAGGCCGGAACCATTCCTTACTGAACAGTCCCGAACAAGATAACCCCGTGATTTGCGCGACCAACCACCCACTAAGCCGAATATAAAGGAACATCTAGACAGGGGAAAAAATCTTGTCCTGCTTGGGCATGACCCACCTAACCTTGCTGCACCTCCCCTGTTTTAGCCATTACCGGTTGATGAGGCTTGAGGTTAAACGTTACCTTTTAATAACGCATCACTTAGAATTCTCATCGTCCACCTGACGATGTTCTGAAAGCATTCGTCCATACAAGTCCGTCCCGGGTTCGAACGGAACCGAAGGCACTACTCCTACTACATCCATTTTGGAAATATCCTTAGGATTAGTAGCGACTAGCTCTTGCACTTCACTGCTCCATCTTCGATTCCGAACACGTTTTTCCACGAAACATACAAACCGGATTGAAGTGGTTTTCGAGAAATAAATCTCGATCCCGGTCTCTTCGAAACGATCAACGCATTTGTCCAATATTGATAGTCGGTGATTTAACTATCATTGACAAACATCCATCACACAATAAACAATTTCTCACATTATTTATTTGCCCAGATATCTTTAAACGATATATTTTCAAATTTCAAATCTCATTTGAAACAATCCCCAAAGATCTTCCCTTACAAGGTAAATCCTTTACCATTTATTTCCATTGGAAATAACCAAGTTCATAAACAATTTAGAATTTAAACAATTAAAACATTTATACTGAAATATACTTTAAAATGCGTAAATTTACTTCTAGTTACTTGATCAAAAATATAAATTTAAAATAAGTGAAGTAAAACTATTTATTTAGATCTAAACTTGGTTTTACATAAATATTTAGTTAAACTAAATTTAAAAGTAGCTTTTAAAAGGATTAATAATAGCTTCAAATAACCTTATTCAAAACTAGCTTTTAAATAAATCCATTTGTAAAAATAATTACTAAGGTATTTATAAAAATTTACTGTTGTTAATTTATTAATAATTACTTTAAAATAATAATTCTCGAAACACTCTTTTAAACAAGTTTGAATTTTTTTTAAACTTTCTTTTTATAAAATCTGTTTAAACTCGAACTTGGTTTTCCTAGGAAATCTCATTCCCACTTAAACATCCCAGAAAATCCTTCTTATATATTCTATCAATTTATTTCAATTCAGGTTTACGTTTTAATAACATAAATCTATTTTCACATTTATCAACTGATAACATTTCTCTTCGTTTAGCATTCCAGATTTTACCAATTTTCAATTTTCATTCCATATAGGTTTAAAATTTAATTCTTTTAAATTCATTATTTAACAATATCCTTTATTTCTCTAAAATTCAATTTATCCATTTATAATTAAATTATGGATTTATAATTTATCCATCAATACTCCAATACAATTTTATTTCAGTTTTATCAATCACAATATATAAACAGATCATAACATCAATTATAAAAATAATTACTAAAATGTGAGGAATCCAGTTGGATCCCTCCAACCTGTTTTCCCTGCACCCACAAATATTAGCACAACAATATATATATATATATATATATATATATCAATCCAGGCTGATATAAATAAACATTTCAACCCATCACACAATTATTTAAATATTAACTACTTAAATCAGCTAACATTCCAGATGTGAGTGAGATAACTCACCTTGAGTTTCAGCGAGCGTTCGAAATTTATAAACCGAACGACGTTCGATTTAACTCAAATTTCTACTTGCTTGAATCGAATCCATATCTGTGCCACAGCGTGCTCCCCGTCACTGCGATTCCGACGTCACCAAAATTGTCGTAATCTGATAATATACGCATCCGATATTAATTTTTATAGGTTGAATAACAATTTAAAACAAATTTTCTTTAAATTTTAAATTTACTTTTACCATAACATATCAGGCCGTTCAAAACCCAAGTCAAAGTCAAGGCCGCATCTTCTTCCACCTACGAACGCAATACCCAGGTCGCTCGAACCCACCACGTTCGCCTAGGGTTTACAATCACACCCTCGTCGCTCACCCATAAGTCGATCCAAAGCCACCACCTCGACGCTCACGGCCTGCTCCACCTTTGGCCCTAACAGTTTCGAGCTCGGCCCCCTCTCCATCGTGCACGTTAAGCATGAACGCACGGCGAACGCAAGTCCCACGGCACCACCACGTCACTCCAAACCAAATCTTGACCGTTGGATCTGAAGCCTGCGTCGATCTCTACGATATTCCAGTTGGAAGTTCTCACGATTATTAGACGGATTGATCACAAATTGGAAGAGAAAGACGATTATTTTCGGCCATAGGTTGTGCATGAAGACGGTGGCTCATGACAAAGCTAGAGTTTCATACAAATATGGGATTATATATAATGGTTTAATAATATTTAATTAATATAATTTCACAATTTAACAGTTTATGCAAACGACCTCCAAACTACGCGTTCCGACAGGCGATTCTAGGGTTTTTCCGCATTTCGGACACAATGGAACAGCTTTCATAAGCTAATTCGGTCATACGTGCGAGTTACGAAAAGAAACGATCAATTTAAAATTAAATCGGTTAAATCAATTTCTATGCGTTTCGAGCTGCCACGGTCAAACGACAACTCCGATTGCTACGAAAATTAAAATCTGGTAATAACTAACTATTACGGATCCAATGAAACTGGTTTCATCGAATTCCGAGACTGTGCCCCGGAAGGCTATTTTAACTCGTCTATTAAATCAGGCGATTCTCAAAATTGACAAAAACGCTTAAAATTTCACTTTTGAAATTTTAATAACTTAACAATAAATTATATAAAATTTATAAACACAATAAAAATCATTCTGGCTCATTCCGGACCAAAATCTGATTAATTGCATTTTAATAATATTAAATTCATTTTTAAATTAATATAAATTTCCAGATATTAATTTATCAACGTTAAAATTCTTCTAAAATTCCCACCACACTATTTACCCTCAAATAACTCAAAATAAATTTTTAAAACCATTTTTATCACTATTTACATCCAGATTTACTTTTATTTCAATTCCGAATATTTAAATTATTATTTTCCCATTATTCAAATTCAACTGGAATTACTATAATTAAAAATTATAGCTTATTTCATTGATTGAACCTGAATCCATTCATTTCAAAATCAATTAAGAATCCACATTAAACATTTAAAATGAATTAAATGTTCAAATTCAAGGGCTTAAAAATACGGGATGTTACATTCCTCCCCTCTTATAAAAATTTTGTCCCCGAAATTTGCTAAGGTAAAAACTATGCTCAAGCTCACTTACTCATTCAAGTTGGTTAGTTAAAAGCTTATATTCACTTTCCAAAATCCTTTAGCTCAAACTCCCAACCCATGTGCTTCATTTATAATCAGAAGCTTTGGTTTCAATATTATTTCAAAACAACATTACTAGTTACTAAACTTTCCCCAAAACCCCAAAAAATTTCTAACTCCCAAAATTTTCGGAAAATTTTGGCAGAGTCTCCCCTGCACGGAGGAGCTTTCGCGATATCGCGATACACACAAATATATATACATCGACCCACACGGTCGGAAACCAAAATATATCACAATATATATATCATTTCCCAATTATATTTGCGTAGGCGTACCTTTTTGCAAATTTTTAAAACAAGCGGCTAATATTTTAGCATATATGCGCTCCAACTCTATCGAACGCCTCCCATACCTGTACTTACTCAACAAATTCATCAGTTTTCAAAGATATGAGCATTTTAACAACATTTCCAATATAAATGTAAGCCAAACATATCCATTTCATGACCTAACCAAGCAACTTCATTATTTAACACTGTTAACCATATTTTATCAACAATTTAATGATTTCAATCACCTTGTAAATTTCTTATCCAAGTCCAAAATTCATTTTTATTTCACACAAATGAGTTACATACCAGTTTCGCTATTTCAATTCGTACTCTACCCAATCTTCGAATTGATTTACCAAGAAAAATTTCATTTCAATTTGTTACATGTGCATTTCTATTATAACTCACTTACATTTATACTCAAATCCATTTTTCTTTAAGATTTCAGCCCATTCTACTTTCATCCAAACCAACTTCATTTTATTTCACTTGAATGATTTACATTCAAGTTTACTATATGCCTTACTTGCATTTCTTTACTCTAACTTGTATTCCCAATTTGATTTACAATCAAATTTTATTTTATTTTTAAATTTGAAACATTTGAATTTCTTTTATGCTCCATTTCCATCTATATGCAAAATCACTTAATTAGATTACATTTATCTAATTAATTTAAAACCATCCTTATTTGCTTCTTCAAATCAATTCACTTGCATCCATATACAAGCTCTTTGAATTCTATTCCAATCCATATCAATTTATTCAAAATCAATTTCAATTGCTTGTTAAACAACTCAATTATGAATACATGCAAATACTCATGTCATTCAAGCAAAAATAATCCCCATTTAAGCTTATAATCATTAAAATTAATTCTAGTTTAAATTTTATATTAATTTTATTCAATTTTGCCTAGTTCACAAGCCAAGTATTTTCATTCCAATGCAGTTGTTAAGTTAAATTTTCCTTACATTTTAATTTCATTAACCAATTCAGGTTTATATTAATTTCATTCCATCCTGGATTATTTACAATCCATACACCCTTAATTTATCACAATAATTAATTAATACCATTTCACTTGTAATTCAGTTTTTAATTATCCATCAGATTGCATTCAAGATGACTTAATAAAGATCATCCATCATTATTGTTTTCAATTTTCTTATGTTGTTTAAATCATACAATATTTCCATTATGTTCTTATATCAATTTTATTTTATTTTTTCTTCATTTGATTCTCAGTCAATCAAATTCCAATTCCATTAAACTTGATTAGTATATTCATCCAATTCTAGTTTATATCCAATAATTTAAATCTTTCAGTGATAATAAGGTCACTTCAACTCATTTCACACACATCAATTTATTTACAATTCCAACCATCGCTATTATAATCCAATTCCATTTTTCATTCACACTTCATTATTTGTTACCACAAATTTAAATCCCATGCCACAATTGGATTTTATTTACTTTCCAAATTTTGACCAAACTATCAAAATTCTATCCATTTCAATACAAATTCCATTAATTTGTAATTCAATTTAGTCAATAACCTAATCCATATTAGGTTTTAATTCACTTCCTCAATTCACTCTGAATTCATTTTTATAATATGACAATTTTCATTCACACTCTCAACTTTTTATTGCCAAAACTAAATCCCATACTAGAACTGGGTTTTCAATTATTCTTCATTTCAAACTAAATCTTCTTAACAAACCACCCAAAATTCCACCAAGGCGAAGACCAATTTCATTAAATTTAGTTTACACTAAATTCATCTTCAAGCTTCTTTTATTTAATTTAGCTTACGCTAAATTCATTTTCAAACAATTCCTTTAAAATTTAGTTGAGTGAGGATTTAATTATCCAATATCTTTTCATATAAATTTAACCTTCCCTCAACTCAATTCTTTTCCCATTTAAACTCAAATTCAACCAAATTTATTTAGCCATCTTGAATTCATACCATTTCCTTTATTTTCTTAAATAAGAATTAAATTCCATTCATTTTTATTCATAACCCAACTGAATTTTTGATTTTAATTAATCTAAATTCAACTCAATTCCATTGAACCGAAGTTAAATCCAATTCAATCTAATTTTAATTCTCCATACACAAGTTCAAAACTTATTTATTAACTTAAGTTCATTTACATCTTTTATATCCCACTTTACCTTATTTCAATTCACATTTCATTTGAGATTAGGTTTGAATTCACCATACCATTCAACTATTTTCCAATTGTGATTATAACTTCATTTTCTATTTATAAGTTCACCCACTTATTTATTTCAAAGCTCATATTGCTTATTTTTAACCCATCTACATCATATAATCAAAATTTTCAAATTTTATATATATGTGTATATATCTCTGACCTCTTAAAGATACAAATTTTCTTAAATTTAATTCCTTGCACAATTTTAAATCCAGAATTTCAAATTATAGGTATAACACTTAATAGCTTATGGGTACAATTCATTACCCAATGACCCACAATTACAAAGTTATTTTACATTTCCATTCAACCCAAATCAATTTAATTCTAATTCCCAATTTTATTTAACTTATCCCAAGTTAAATTCAACTTTCCATTCATTTCAATAATTTCATTTACCTCCATTTACCCAAATTAATTTTAATTTCAGGATTAAAATTTCATTCCCTTTCTTACTTAATATCAACTCCAATTTTTTTTTTTAAATCAACTTTATTTACAAGTTATATAGTTGGTTCATTTTAACTTCCACATTTTTGAATAAAATTTTCTCCAAATTCAATTACCCGGTTTTATTTCAAATCCATTTTGAAATAATAAATAACTCATACTTCCCTGGTATATCAAATCAAGTCTCCAGATTTTCCAAAACAACTTGTTTATACCAAAACAAAATTCCCTTTTAGAATTTCCAAAATTACTTGCATCACAAACAAGTCCAACAAATATCATAACCAAGTACGAGGGAAGCAATCCATCACTTTAGAAACTCGAAAATGAATTCTAATGATGTGGCCAGCATCATCAGGATTATTTTCCAGCGACTGAAGTGAGTTCAATGCTTTCCTATTTTCCCAAATTCATTTCTAAACAATTTTCATTCAAAAATTCCTTTCCAAATAATATTCCATTATTGGCTTCAAACACCTTAGCAAACATTTCAAACTTTCCCAGGATTTTAAATTTCCAAACTTTATTTTCATTACATTTAAAATCCTTTCCAAAACTTCTGGGATTTAAATTCTGGTTTAATTCTAATTTAATTATTCTTCCTTTTATATAATTTATATTTGTAGAATTTTATTTTCATTACAACTATTTCAAATTTCCAGATTAAATTTTAGATTCTTATTTGATTTAGACATTAACAACCAATCATCCAAATATATATAATAATTTGAGAAAATTATTTCTTTTATATCAAAATATAAATTGGGTAAAATTACTTCATTTACCCACCTTAAAACAATACTATGTCGGTTTATCTTATTTAAGAGTTTAGAAACCCCTATCGATACGGTTGTACTTCCCGTGCCGACCAGAATTCATAAACACTCAACCGATAAGTCAACACAGTATAAAAACAATTTTATATCCACCAACAAGTACGCCCTCATATCTATTATTACTCTCAACTCATTATAGAGTATTATCGACTCTAGTTAATGAGTAATTTCCCCCACCAAAGCCTAGGTTGTCGCCAACCTAAGCTCTGATACCAAGTGTGACAGCCCGCAAATCCGTACCCCTTGAATCAACACTATTCTGCCTCTATTAACTCAAGTGGCACAGAATTACGAACCATTAGGGTTAAAGAAGAAAAGATAGAAGAAGAAGAAACTAAACAATATCAGAATCTCACAGTCGCAGCGGAATAAACTATAATAATAAATATAGAACTTTACACAAAATGAAATCTATAACTGTTTTATACATCGCATCATCAGAGTATCTCATACATCAACTATTACCAATCAGACATACCATACAATTCACAGCAGCGGAATATACATATATATAGGTATAGATAATACGCCTCGGACTCCAGCTCCTCTCCTGCTCCATGGCATCAAGTCCTGTGCATATAATACTCGGTCTGACCCGAGCATTATAATGAAATAACACCCCAGTCAGTCTGGAATACCAGCTGATAATAATGCATCCAAATTGATTATTAAAATTTCAAAAATTCTTTTGAAAACAAAAGCATCTCGTAAGACCACGCCACAAATAAACATGTCGGGTTTTTACCTTACGATAGCTAAAACACTTTTCATAGAAATCCTCTGATATTATAATAGGGTACTTATAAAATAGCCGAAATTGTTACATTCATTAAATTCCAGCTACTAGCCACAAAAGTGGGTAATACAAACAAAACTCGTACAAGGCTCGTAGGGAGAATGGATTTCCATCAATGGTTGGGCTACTGGGGTACCGCCTGTCACAGTACCTGGCCTAGATCAGAGTACCAAGGAGTACGCCCGCTCCCCTGCAACACAAGGCCGGAACCATTCCTTACTGAACAGTCCCGAACAAGATAACTCCGTGGTTGGCGCGACCAACCACCCACTAAGCCGAATATAAAGGAACATCTAGACAGGGGGAAAATCTTGTCTTGCTTGGGCATGACCCACCTAACCTTGCTGCACCTCCCCTGTTTTAGCAATTCCCGGTTGATGAGGCTTGAGGTTAAACATTACCTTTTAAGAACGCATCACTTAGAATGCTCACCGTCCACCTGACGATGTTCTGAAAGCATTCGTCCATACAAGTCCGTCCCGGGTTCGAACGGAACCGAAGGCACTACTCCTACTACATCCATTTTGGAAATATCCTCAGGATTAGTAGCGACTAGCCATTGCACTTCACTGCTCCATCTTCGACTCGGAACACGTTTTCCATGAAACGTACAAACCGGATCGAAGTGGTTTTCGAGAAATAAATCTCGATCCCGGTCTCTTCGAAACGATCAACGCATTTGTCCAATATTGATAGTCGGTGATTTAACTATCATTCACAAACATCCATCACACAATAAATAATTTCCCACATTATTTATTTGCCAGATATCTTTAAAAGATATATTTTCAAATTTCAAAGCTCATTTGAAACAATCCCCAAACATCTTCCCTTACAAGGTAAATCCTTTACCGTTTATTTCCATTGGAAATAACCAAGTTCATAAACAATTTAGAATTTAAACAATTAAAACATTTATACTGAAATATACTTTAAAATGCGTAAATTTACTTCTAGTTACTTAATCAAAAATATAAATTTAAAATAAGTGAAGTAAAACTATTTATTTAGATCTAAACTTGGTTTTACATAAATATTTAGTTAAACTAAATTTAAAAGTAGGTTTTAAAAGGATTAATAATAGCTTCAAATGACCTTATTCAAAACTAGCTTTTAAATAAATCCATTTGTAAAAATAATTACTAAGGTATTTATAAAAATTTACTGTTGTTAATTTATTAATAATTACTTTAAAATAATAATTCCTAAAACACTCTTTTAAACAAGTTTGAATTTTTTTAAACTTTCTTTTTATAAAATCTATTTAAACTCGAACTTGGTTTTCCCAGGAAATCTCATTCCCACTTAAACATCCCAGAAAATCCTTCTTATATATTTTGTCAATTTATTTCAATTCAGGTTTACGTTTTAATAACATAAATCTACTTTCACATTTACCAACTGATAACATTTCTCTTCGTTTAGCATTCCAGATTTTACCAATTTTCATTCCATATAGGTTTCAAATTTTAATTCTTTTAAATTCATTATTTAACAATATCCTTTATTTCTCTAAAATTCAATTTATCCATTTATAATTAAATTATGGATTTATAATTTATCCATCAATACTCCAATACAATTTTATTTCAGTTTTATCAATTACAACATATAAACAGATCATAACATCAATTATAAAAATAATTACTAAAATGTGAGGAATCCAGTTGGATCCCTCCAACCTGTTTTCCCTGCACCCACAAATATTAGCACAACAATATATATATATATATATACACATATACATATACATATATATATATATATATATCAATCCAGGCTGATATAAATAAACATTTCAACCCATCACACAATTATTTAAATATTAACTACTTAAATCAGCTAACATTCTAGATGTGAGTGAGATAACTCACCTTGAGTTTCGGCGAGCGTTCGAAATTTATAAACCGAACGACGTTCGATTTAACTCAAATTTCTACTTGCTTGAATCGAATCCCTTTCTGTGCCACAGAGTGCTCCCCGTCACTGCGATTTCGACGTCACCAAAATTGTCGAAATCTGATAAAGTACGCATCCGATATTAATTTTTAAAGTTTGAATAACAATTTAAAACAAATTTTCTTTAAATTTTAAATTTACTTTTACCGTAACATATCAGGTCGTTCAAAACCCAAGTCAAAGTCAAGGCCGCATCTCTTCCACCTTCGAACGCAATACCCAGGTCGCTCGAACCCACCACGTTCGCCCAGGGTTTACAACTGCACCCTCGTCGCTCACCCATAAGTCGATCCAAAGCCACCACCTCGATGCTCATGGCCTGCTCCACCTTCGGCCCTAACAGTTTCGAGCTCGGCCCCCTCTCTATCGTGCACGTCAAGCATGAACGCACGGCGAACGCAAGTCCCACGGCACCACCACGTCACTCCAAACCAAATCTTGACCGTTGGATCCGAAGCTTGCGTCGATCTCTACGATATTCCAGTTGGAAGTTCTCACGATTATTAGATGGATTGATCGCAAATTGGACAATAAAGACGATTATTTTCGGCCATAGGTTGTGAATGAAGATGGCGGCTCACGACAAAGCTTGGGTTTCATACAAATATGGGATTATATATAATGGTTTAATAATATTTAATTAATATAATTTCACAATTTAACAGTTTATGCAAACGACCTCCAAACTACGCGTTCCGACAGGCAATTCTAGGGTTTTTCCGCGTTCCTGACACAATGGAACAACTTTCGTAAGCTAATTCGGTCATACGCGCGAGTTACGAAAAGAAACGATCAATTTAAAATTAAATCGGTTAAATCGATTTCTATGCGTTTCGAGCTGCCACGATCAAACGAAAACTCCGATTGCTACGAAAATTGAAATCCGGTAATAACTAACCATTACGGATCCAATGAAACTAGTCTCATCGAATTCCGAGACTGTGCCCCGGAAGGCTATTTTAACTCGTCTATTAAATCGGGCGATTCTCAAAATTGACAAAAATGCTTAAAATTTCACTTTTGAAATTTTAATAACTTAACAATAAATTATATAAAATTTATAAACACAATAAAAATCATTCTGGCTCATTCCGGACCAAAATCTGATTAATTGCATTTTAATAATATTAAATTCATTTTTAAATTAATATAAAATTTCAAATATTAATTTATCAACGTTAAAATTCTTCTAAAATTCCCACCACGCTATTTACCCTCAAATAACTCAAAATAAATTTTTAAAACCATTTTTATCACTATTTACATCCAGATTTACTTTTATTTCAATTCCGAATATTTAAATTATTATTTTCCCATTATTCAAATTCAACCGGAATTACTATAATTAAAAATTATAGCTTATTTCATTGATTGAACCCGAATCCATTCATTTCAAAATCAATTAAGAATCCACATTAAACATTTAAAACGAATTAAATGTTCAAATTCAAGGGATTAAAAATACGGGATGTTACAACTACTTGATTTGTTCACTGTATTGCAGTTCCTGGTCAGTTTTTATTTGTCTAGGGTTGTTTGTGTCTTGCTCTTGACCATTGTCTTTGTTTACCATTCACGTGTGTTTGCCTATAGTGTTGCAGTCTTTGACTTGTTGCACATATATCAATGTACTGTGTCTGCACTATTTCCATGTTGCCTCAGGATATATGTATACATGTGCGACTATCTCTGGTAGTTGTAGTCTAATATGCATTTGCTTCAATTGCTCTGCTGTTTATGTTCATGCAATAAGTATTCATATTCTTGTTTTGTACTGAGCTTTGTAGCCTCGAGCCTGTTTGTATCTTGAACTTTAGTCATATGCATGTTGCACTAGTACCATTCGAGTTTGGGTACTGATTATCACTACATACATCATATATATATATATATATATATGTATATTACATGCCTATTTTCAACCTGATGCTTGAACGTGGTTTATCACCATTGTTTACTTGTGCATGTGTTTATGCATTGACTGTTGAGGCAGTGCCATTGTTATTTGTCTTTTTTGCCATGCTATTTTGAATTTGGAGCTTGTGAATTTCATCCCTGGCCTGGTATATATATGCACTGCCTATATATGTGTACATGTGTGTTTGCATTTCCATGATGAATTTTGAACTTATGTTTGGATTGCACCTACGTTGAATCTAGCTAATATCTCGGCTTTGACCTTGTGCTAATTTCATGACTTCATATTTATTTCACTTGAGTTGAACCTGACTTCGATTTGGGTTGGCCTTGTGCTCACCTGTCCCTCTAATTATCAAGTGTATATTGGTGTGCACGGCATTGTGGCACGTACAATGATACACTGTGCATGTCACAAGTTCTTCATGTTTGATGAATTCAAAATTTAAATGATGACAAACAACCCAAATAATTGAGGCAAATAATATTTTCAAAATCACAATTTATTTTGCACTGCAAAATATTCTCTTTTTAATTTTACTGCGTTAGTGTTTATTTTGCCGACTGCTTAGATGCTGGATTCAATCCGGAATAGAGTTGAAGATAAATATGAGTGAATGAGCGATATGTAGTGAGGACATTTGTAAATGAAAAATTGAGATGTAATCAAAATCTGTATTTATATAGTGAGAGCTCAAATTTGTACTATTCAAAATTGTAATAAATAGTTGTTTGAATAAAATATCTATTTGAGTTTAAATTCTATGTCATTTATTTTATTCAGCAAATATTTATTAATTATGTGAAAAATAAAATAGTACATTAATAAATACATTTAAATGAATATATATATATATATACAGAAATATCTATTTATTTACTATCATCAAATAAAAATCATATACTAGCATATTCAACACGTATAAACTCGTTTCGTTCTTCTAAGACGATGATAAGGAAATCCATCCACTAACGGTTAGGAGATGATCTTCGATCTTATTTTCATCTATTTATTTCCTAAAGAACCAGGATTGAGTTTACCAGAAATATCGAACGTTGTATCGAAGAGACTGGGATCAGAAAATTTATCTGAAAACCACTTCGATCCAACGAATACGTTTTCGAAGTGAGGACAAGAGCGTGAAATTAAAGATGGACCATTGAAGTGCAACGGCTAATCGCTACTAATCCTGAGGATGATTCCAAAATGGATGTAGTAAGAGTAGTGTCTTCGGTTTCATTTAGACCCAAAACGGACTTGCATGGATGAATGTTATTGGTACATTGTCATTGGAAGACAATGAGCATTCCAAGTATAAATTCCTTAAAAGGTAATCGTAGCCTCAAGCCTCATCAACCTGGAATGACCGAAAATCAACAGAGATGCAGGAAGGCTAAGTGGGTCGCACCCAACTAGGGTATGTTTATCACCTTTCTAGATGCCCTCGGATATTATTAATACAGTGCACGATAGAACTCGGAAAGGGTAGAAACACATGGGGTGATAGCATATTCGGTCTATCCAGGTTAGGGGTAGTCCGGTTGTGTGTTATAGGGGATCCCGGTGTGGTCCTTGTACATTTTTCTAGATGTGTACTGTGATAGATGGTACCGCTATGCCTAGTCATTCGTATGGAATCCATTCTCAAATAGTAACTTTACGGTTTCAGTTGAGCCTAGTATGATGGAATTTAATTATTGTAACAATTTCAATTATTTGAATAAGTATTTGTATCTAGGCACTATTATAATATTAGTTGATTTTGATATAAAATGTTTTGGTCGTCGTAAGGCAAAAACCCATCGTGTTTATGTGTGGCGTGGTCTTACGAGGTACCTTTGTTTTTCAAAGGATTTTGATAACTTGAATAAATTCAAATTGAGTGTGTTTTCTCACAGGGGTTTTTTAGATTGACTCGGGTGTTATTTTATTATAATACTTGGGTCAGAACGAGTATTACAGATGTAAGATATGATGCTATGGAGCTTAGGAGACGAGCTGGATGACGAAGACATACCAAACATACTTGATTATATTCCATTATGTATTGTATGATGTATATTCAGCATTTGTTAGGACAAGTTATTAAAACTTTCCGCTATTGAGTAGTTAATTTATTGTACTCTGATGATGTAATGTATAAGTAACAGTTATAGTTCTTTTTGTATAAATGCATGTTAATATCTATTATATGTTTATCCGCAGCGATTGTGAGATTATGTGTTGTTATGTTTCTGTTTTCTTCTTCTACTCTTCTTCTTTTCCTCTAACAATCTGGTATTTACGGCACTCGATTGCTCAGCATGTAATACAGTGGACGTATTGATGTTGATTTTTGAGTGTCACGACCCGATTTTTTGACGTCCAAAAAATCGACATCAATACATCCCCTGTATTAAATGCCGAACAATTGAATGCTGAAAAAATGTCCGTAAGGGAAAGTAGAAGGAGGTAGAAGAAGAGAAAAACAAAACAACAATAGAAACTCACAATCGCAGTGGAACAATATATAATAGATAATAATTGATTTTATACAAAAAGAACTATATCTGTTTTATACATTACAACAGAGTGTAACACCATCAATAGCAAAATACTGGGCAGTTATATTAACTTGTCCCCACAAAAGCTGACTACACAGCATACCAAACAAAGCAAAAATAAGACAGATACATGTGATACATCTTGCCAACCAGCACATTCCCTAAGCTCCATAGCAATCCATCCAGAATCTGTACTCTATAATACTCGGTCTGAACAAAACATAGGGCACTACTACTACTACTACTACATCTGTGACGCCCCAACTCTATACCCACGCTAGCCAAGGACGCTATAGGGTAATGCCGTCAACTAACATGGAGAATAAGGCTGGTTAGGAGCGACCATCTATAGCCTTGCCCTAACTATCTATTGAATACATCGACAATAGACATACCAAGCAGGTCGACATACCCAATGAATACTTAAAAAAACCCAGAGGTGGTTGGAGGATCTATTAGAACAGAATATAACAACTCAAATGTAATAAACATCACAGAACAGTAGATCATCATATACACATATGCAGATACATAACCGAGTATACAAACTAATACATGTCAAGTGGTATAGCAAACCACAATATACAGACGGATCCAAAAGAATACATATATCAGAGTTACAATAAAAAGGACCACACAAAAAGCTTTAACAAAAAGGAACAAGCTGGATAGTCCATGCGGAAGCAAAATAGGCTAAGTCCAAATGCACCTAACCTGAAACATCTGGGTCTGACTCGAGTATAAAATACACGGGTCAGTCAAGCTAAACAAATCAGTTAGATAAACTGAACAACAATAACCTGCAAGGTCACAATGTATAACAAATATCTGTAAAAGAGATAACACAATCATCTAACAAAAGATGAATCATATCATAATGAGACAAGCCTCATATCATCGGCAACACAACAAACAAAGGATATGAATATCCTAAAACAAGCCAAAAGGCAATAACAAATACCAATGAAGGTAACACAAGTTCCACAAGGTAATCGCTACATATCATGCGGCTCAAAAAGAACAACACCCGAAGGGCGATACCTAGGGAATATACAAATCAATGAAACATCATAAAATTTGCACGTGCTCAGTACTGTATAAACAAGGATCCATGAGCCCGAAGACTCCAAACCCAAATATCACTCAAGCAGCTCATAAAGACCTAACTCTGAAAGCGATACAATAGGGTAACAAACTCAAAGGCACAAACCTGAAGGTACAAACCCGAAGGCAACATACCCGAAGGCAACATACCTGAAGGCAACAAACCTGAAGGTGCAAACCCGAAGGCAACACACCCGAAGGCAACAAACCGTAGTGGTGAAGGTCCAAAGGCCCAGTACTGGACACCACTAACTAGCAGAATGTGTCATAACTCTCAAAAAGGAATCCGAAAAGTGGCAACGTGAGTCCCATAACCACTTGTTCGCACTAAACGGTTTACTATCCGTTAGTTAATTTTACACTCAAAGCAGTACAAAGTCTACCTCATCTCATTGGTAAACCAGGCCAAAAGGTCAAAACAATCAATCGAGTAGGTCGGGGATTAATCGGAAAGATAAACGCATGGATTCATGGTCCGTGTACATAACCATTTAATCTCCCTTCCACTCCGCTCGAAGTGCGAAATTGTGTATGTGCATTTTGAATAGAGTTTATAAATTAGAGAAGCAAGCTTTGAATACAATTTAAAAGATTATTTTATAAAAACCCATGAATGAAGTCAAAAATAAGTTATCAAAGCCAAACATGCAATAACAACCACTAAGAACCAACTTGAATCGATAAAATTTGGAAAACACACAAAAAGGCAAAATAGGCAAAACAGCAGCAGGTCGGTCGGCATGCTACAGGGCTCGGTCGATCGGACCCTGATCTTGGAAACTTTCGGGATACAGGTTCGGTCGACTGAACAGGGTCTTCGGTCGGTCGACCCTGCAACCTGGGCTGTATCTATCCTACCCAAATGATGAGCAAATTTCTCCCAATTTTGCAATCGGACGATTAATGGCACTAAGGGTTTATACCAACGACAACCCAGCCTATATTCTCATCAATACACCTCGAAAAGCATGATCAAAACATTCATAAGAGAATGTTCATAAAATTTGACTTTGAAACTCAAGAATTAGAATATTCATAAAACTAATCCAAACAAAAAACCAAATGCATACGAATAAGTAATAGGAATTCATACCCATCACCCATGAAATCAAGAGAAGTAGATGTGAGTTCAAAACCCATCTTTTTACACACAAACAAAGATGAGAAGAATCACAAACACAAGAAGGAGACCAACTACTCGTCACTTCAACGCTACAAGCTTCAACCTAAGAATAAAACACATATTTCCCAAAGTTAGATTTAGGAAAACTTTCTGAAATTGAAGAGGAGAAGAGTTGGGGAAGATGAAGAGGAGGCTTACCAATAGCTTCTCTTTGATTTTGGAGCAAGAATTCAAGTTGCAAGAAGAAACTAGGGCTTGGAATTTCTAATTCCCTTTCCTTTCCACCATTTTCAGTTTTAGCTTAAGTTTGGAGGTGAAAATGAGTGAATGGAAAGAGATGGGCTGAGCTAGGTTATTTAGTTAGTTAGTGGGCTGAACCCAAACCCAAAACCCAACTAGAAAAGGTAGCAAAATTCAACTTACTCCAAACATATCAAAGCTTATACTCAAAAAGATCGCAAACGCCATTTTGGACTCAATGGAGGTGGTTCCGAGTCCTAATTCGGCCATTTGCAAAATGTAACCCTTCGGATCCAAAAATCCGACTAATGACGCTATTTTAAATAAAACATTTAAATATAAAATCGTTAAATATGCGGGTTGTTATAGATCTCCCCTCCTTACAAAATTGCATCCCCGCAATTCCTAGAGACGATATTTGTAGCAACTACATACATACAACATTCAAAAGAAAAGAAAATAAGCTTGAGATAAAAAGATATTCTCACCATTCCCAAGCAAAGATAGAAAAACCGAATAAGATCGCTCGATATACTCTCTGGTTTCCCAAGCACAGTCGTTGGGAATAGCGGACCATTAAACTTTAACGAGCGGCACGTCCTTGTTTCGAAGGTGTCGCACCTGCGTGTCAAGTACGCGAATAGGATGCTGTACAAAAGATAATTCCGGTGAGACCTCAAGCTCTTGCAAATCAGGAGAATCAATAACAGAATCCGACTCCCGAAGGCACTTTCAAAGTTGAGAGACGTGAAACACGTCATGAATGCCAAATAAATGAGCTGGAAGTGAAACTCTATAAGCCACAGGGCCAATACGTTCAGTAATAGAAAATGGTCCTATAAAGCAAGGAGCCAATTTCCCAGTCGTACTGAAGCGCATCACCCCTTTCAAAGGAGAAACATGAATAAAAACAAGATCACCAATCGAGAACTCGAGAGGCTTCCTACGGCTGTCTGCGTAGGATTTTTGGCGGCTCTATGCCTCATTTATTCTTAACCGAACAAGATCAATCTTCTCGGAAGAATCATGAACAAAATCTGGACCAAGAATAAGCTTCTCCCCAGATTCCAACCAACAAGAAGGTGATCGACATGGCCTTCCATATAAAGCTTCGAAAGGAGCCATACCGATACTAAACTGAAAACTATTATTGTAGGAGAACTCTACAAGAGGTAGATGATCTTCCCAACTACCACCGAAATCGAAAATACAAATACGGAGAAGATCTTTCAAGACACGATTCACCCGTTCAGTCTGTCCGTCAGACTGCAGATGATAAGCTGTGCTAAAATTAAGCTTTGTTCCTCAAGCTTGCTGAAGACTCTACCAAAAATGACTCGTGAATAAGGGATCACGATCACTCATAATAGAACTAGGAACACCGTGAAGTCTCACGATTTCCTTGACATACAACTTAGCCAAATGTGAAGTAATCCTATTAGACTTAATAGGAACAAAGTGAGCAGACTTAGTGAGGCGATCAACAATAACCCAAATGCTGGAATGGCCTGATCTCGAACGAGGTAGGCCGTCAATGAAATCCATAGAAATCTGATCTCATTTCCACAATGGAATCTCTAGAGGCTGAAGAAGACCCGAAGGACGCTGATGTTCGGCCTTAATACGCTGACAAGTTATGCAATTACTCACATAACTCGCCACATCGCGCTTCATGCCTTCCCAATAATGAAGACGACGCATATCGGCATACATCTTACTACTACCAGGATGAATGGTATACTTAGAACAGTGACAGTCATCAAGAATGTCATGCCTAAGTGCAAAATCAGAAGGCACAAAAAGATGGTTCTTCTTGCGAAGACACCCATGAGAATCAATGCTGAAATCCCGCAACGCCTCATAACAGGATCCAGACTCACAAAGCTGAATAAGATGCAACAAATCAGGATCACGCCGCTGAGCATCGGCAATACGATCCAATAAAATGGGTCGAGCTCCCAAACTAAATAATAGAATAGGAGAATCAGAAGATGAACCTCGATCACGAATTTCAAAAAAAGATAGAGTCTCAAGAATATCCCATTCGGCAAGCATCATAGAAATAATAGCCGAATGTTTGCGACTAAGCGCATCAGCAACACGATTACCCTTACCAGGGGTATACTGGATGTCAAAGTCTTAGGAAGCAAGAAACTCGAGCCAACGTTGTTGTCTCATATTGAGTTCCTTCTGAGTAAACAAATACCTCAAAGATTTATGACCGGTATAGAGAATGAAGCGCTCGCCCAATAAATAGGCTCGCCAAATCTTCAAGGCGAAGACGATGGCGGCTAACTCAAGATCATGAGTGGCATAGCGAACTTCATTCGGACGCAGTTGCCTAGAAGCATAAGCAACTACCCGATCCTTCTGCATAAGAACATCACCTAACCACTACCACAAGCATCAGTGTAGACAACAAGATCCTGATTCCCCTCGAGAACCACCAAAATAGGAGCATTAGTGAGAAGTTCCTTCAATGTCTGAAAGGAAGCTTCACACTTGTCGGACCAAATAAAACGAATGCCTTTCCGAGTAAGGCTGGTGAGAGGAAGCACAATACGGGAAAAATCCTTAATGAACCGACAGTAATAACCCGCCAATCCAAGGAAACTACGAATCTCATGAACATTCTTAGGCCTCTTCCAATTCAGGATGGCTTCGATCTTTAAAGGATCGACAGAAATGCCATCGGAAGATACAATATAGCCTAGGAACTTAACCTTATTCTCCCAAAAGTGGCACTTGGAGAATTTGGCTCTGAGCTGATGGTGACGGAGAGTACTCAAGACAATTCTAAAGTGATTAGCATGCTCAGCTTCAGACTTAGAATAAATAAGGATATCATCAAAGACAAGGACGAACTTATCGAGATATTCTCAGAATACTCGATTCATGAGATCAATAAAGAAAGCAAGAGCGTTAGTCAACCCGAATGGCATAACGAGCCACTCAAAAGAACCATAACGAGTGCGGAAAGCGGTAAGAGGTATGCTATCCTCCACGACTCGCAACCGATGAAAACGCATGGCAAGGTCAAGCTGAGAAAAGACCTTAGCACCACTCAATAGATCGAACATATCATCGATCCTAGGCAATGGATACCTATTCCTAATGGTTAACTCATTAAGCTTGCGATAGTTTATGCAAAGCCTAAGAGTTCCATCTGACTTCTTCACAAAGACGACCTCTGGTCCCCACGGAGAAAAACTGGACTGAATCAACTGCTTGGACTCAAGCTCTAAAAGATGCTTCTTGAATTCCTCATTTTCCTTTGTAGACATCCTCGTGGGAGGACGACTAACTGGCTGAGCGCCTGGAATGAGATCAATACGGAACTCAATTGCCCGCTTGGGTGGCAAACCCGAAACAGGTTCAAAAACATCAGAAAAGCCACAAGCAATAGGAATACGAGATATATATCATCATCATCTCGCGAGTTAAGAGAACATAAAGCCATTTCGGAATTATCCACAACCCGAAGAACAAGAGATAACTGAGTAGGCGAATCCGAATGTTGAAGATACAAAATTCTCTCCGAACAAATAATCCTGGCATCATATCTCACTAGCCAGTCCATTCCCAAAATCATATCAAATCCCAGACAAGAAATAACGTGCAGATTCGCACGAAAAGAAAAGCCACATAAAACAATCTCAACATCATCACAAAGCATACTAAGGGTCGCGGATCCCCCAATAGGATTCGCAATCCTTAAAGAAGTAACCAAACAAGAAACATCCAAGGATAAATCATCAACGAGCTTTTTCGATATGAAAGAATGTGAAGCACTCGTATCAAAAAGAACTCGTATACTAAGATCATGAAATAAAATAGAACCTTCCAAAGTAGATGGAGATATACCTTTGGACTGAGAAGGACCTTCAGAAGCCTTAGCAGCATAAAGCTTGCTAGACTTGGCACCAGCCGGGACAGTAGGGCAAGTGGAAACATGATGTCCTTCCTTCTTACAATAGCGACAGAAGAGAGGCTTGGAACAAGCTCGAATAATATGGTCAGGAGAACCACAATTGAAACACTTCCGAACGAAAGGTGTTCCAGAAGACTGAGGCTGAGAACTAGAACCACCTGTCTTCTTCTTATTAAAAGGAAAAGACCTGGACTTCTGAAATGGAAACTGCCTCTTGTTGGGGTTCTTGGAAACCTCAACATCAACATCACTATCACACTCCTTCTCGACGGTTTCGAGATGAAGCGCAGAATCAACCAACTCCTCAAAAGAAAGCTTAAGCTGGAGCAACAAAGACTTCTTAAGATATTTCTTAAGACCAGAAACAAACTTCAAATTCTTATTATAAGAAGTGTTAATGAATTCAAGACCATACTTAGATAAAGCCTCGAATGATGCAACATACTCAGAAACAGAAGATTTCCCTTGCTTCAACTTAAGGAAGCGACGGGTCAATAAAACTTTTTCAGATTCAGGAACGAACTTGAGTTCGAATCGTCCCCGAAACTGAGTCCAAGAAAGAGTAGACTCATCAATTTCGGCTACAAGAAGCTCATACCAATCAAGGGCATGCTCTTGTAATAAGCTAGAAGTTACAAGAACTCTATCATGATCACAAAGATCCATACAAGAGAAAATACGCTGCACGTGCGACGCCAAGCTTGGATTTCAAGAACAGACTCGGAGCCTTTAAGCGGCTTTCCTCCAAAATGAGAAAAATCACTGCACAGACGTGCAAAGGCAGACTTGCGAGGTGGAGAAACTCGAGGCTGGAGGCTGAGTGCTCCTAAACGATTCCAAAAACTGATCGACAGACATATAAACGCCATCCGGATGTGAGCCACTGGATTGCCCAGCATCCGAACATCGTCCACTGCCTATTTCATCCATACGCTGAAAGTAAGATAAGAACAAGATTATTCACAAGGTAGATATCACCAATCCAAATATGGAATACTACGGAACAAACGCATTCCTAGACGTATTCCAAATTTCTATCTACCAGCAAGGCACAAAAGAAATATAGAGGCACGATGGTTCAAAGATTTGTATCACTTATATGCTTTGATGTACCGGAATATGTGTATCTATTTTGTGTTTATCATATTTTCTTCTGAACTCAGCTCTGATACCATGCTGTGACGCCCCACCTCTATACCCACGCTAGCCAAGGATACTATAGGGTATTGCCGTCAACTAACATGGAGAATAAGGCTGGTTAGGAGCGACCATCTATAGCCTTGCCCTAACTATCTATTGAATACATCGACAATAGACATACCAAGCAGGTCGACATACCCAATGAATACTTAAAACAAAACCAGAGTTGGTTGGAGGATCTATTAGAACAGAATATAACAACTCAAATGTAATAAACATCACAGAACAGTAGATCATCATATACACATATGCAGATACATAACCGAGTATACAAACTAATACATGTCAAGTGGTATAGCAAACCACAATATACAGACGGATCCAAAAGAATACATATATCAGATTTACAATAAAAAGGACTACACAAAAAGCTTTAACAAAAAGGAACAAGCTGGATAGTCCATGTGGAAGCAAAATAGGCTAAGTCCAAATGCACCTAATCTGAAACATCTCAATCTGTGTAACGACCCAAAATTTTTAATAATAAAAAAATTGAATATTTAATTAATTTTAAATATTTATAAGTGAATTTATAAGTCAAATAAATTTTAATTTGAATTATTGGATTTAATTGGATAATTAAATCGATAATTTAATACGTTAAATTATGGAAATAATTAAAAATCGAGTTAAATATGATTAGAAATAATTTGGAAAATTTTATTTTATCATATGGAAGTTAGAATGATATTTTAGAACTTTTAAAATCGAATTAAAAGTTAATCTGTGAAAATTGAATATTTTAATATTTAATAATCGACTGTAAAATAGTCAATTTTTGAACAGTCTCAGAATTGAACGAAACCAGTTTCATTGGATCCGTAATAGTTAGTTATTACCGGATTTCAAATTTCGTGTCAATCGGAGTTATCGTTTGATCGTGGCAGCTCGAAACGCATCGATTTATTTTTAATTTAAATTTGGCGAGTCAAAATAGCCATTTTTCAAAAAGTCTCGGATTTCGACGAAACCAGTTTCATCGGATCCGTAATGTGATATTATTGTAAGGTTTCAAATTTCAAGTCAATTGGATTTACGGTTTGTCCGGTACAAATTAAAACGCCTAAAAATCGACTTAAATCGGTTTAATTTAAATTGAACGTTTTCAGCCATAACTCGCACATACTTCCGAATTAGCTTCCGAAACCTGTTCCATTGTGTCCGGAACGCGGGATAAACCCTAGGTACGCTGGTTACGGCGTCTAAATCGGAGTTCGGAATTCCCGGGATGAATAGTGTTTACGCTAGCTGTTTCTTATAAATAGACCACCCCTCTCTCTTCATTAATAAAAAAAAAAAAAGAAATTAAAACCCTAAACTAATGTAGCCGGCCCTAATAGATGGATGGCCAGAAACTACTCCACTTCCTCCCTCAATCACCCACAATCCGTCGACAATTAGCCTTAGGTTTCAACTACAAACTTGTAGAGCACATCAAGAGCTTTAGATCCGTACGGTTGAGATCGCGTTTGGAGCAACGATGGAGGGGCAAGCTGTGGCCGTTCTCTACAGTTTCGCACGCACTTCGAGAGTAGGGGGTGGGGCCGAGTTGGCCATGGTGGCTGGTGGTGGTAGCTCGCGTCGTGTGCTTCGCATTGGTGGTGTTGTGATCGAATTTCGTTGATTATGGAGGGAGAATAATTAAACCCTAGTATGGATTGTATGGGTTTCATGAAGATGGCTTTGTTCTGTAGCCGTGCGTGGGTTTGGGGAAGAAGAGATGGACGGTGGAGATGAAGGGGATGTAGGATCTTGTGGCCAGAAACTAGAGTGGGTTTATAAAGTTTGATTTAAGTTGTAATTTTTATATAAAAACTCGTGTAACTTGTAAAATTCATATCTTTTTCATACGAGGTCGAAAAAATGCAAACTCAGTTGCGTTGGAATCGTATGGACGAGCACTACGCGATGGAATTGGTTTGGAGTCGTTTGGAGTTAGTGAGAATTTCGGGTAAAATTAAACGCGCGTTTAATTTTATTCGAAATAAAAGCTTAAACGGAATTTAAAACCAAGGTGAGAATTTCTCACTCAATCGAATAGATTTCGATTTTATTTTAAATAGTTAGATTTAAAATATTTGAATGCATGTTTGAATGATGACTGTGAATTATTGATTGTTAAAATAGACATTATGCGCCGTTAGTAAGCGGATGTTATTTAATATAAACATATACCGCGAATATTTCATAAACAGTGAAATTGGTATTATATATAATATCAATATATATATATTGGCATATGTATATATTGCAGTTGATTGATTTCCCGCATTTTTTTTGTTTAGCGGATGAGACCCTATTACGCCGTTATTAAGCGGATAATATTTATTAAGAACATATACCGCGATAATTTCGTACTGGAGCGAAATTGGTATTGTGCTAATGTTTTTGGATGCAGGAAACAGGTTGGAGGGATCCAACTGGATTCCTCAACAGTATTTATTTTATTTCAGATATTTTGATATTTGATGGATTATCATATCGATATATGATATCGTTGTTAGTCGTGATTGACTATTTGGTGTGTAGCATCATTGGACCCAGATTTGGGATTTTAAAATGATTTTAAAAGTGATTTTGAAAATATACTTTATTTTTGGAATTGATCCATTATAAATAAATAAACGTTATAATTTTTAAAGTTATAAAATTATGGTTTTGTGAAATATAGTTAAAAGCTGGTTTTCGAGAAATATGGATCAATGATTTTATAAAATAGTTTAAACTGGATTTTTGAGTTTATTATTAAATGTTTAAATTTAAGATTTATAAAATTTGATTATTTTATAAATCGAAATGATGAAATTATAAAGGAATTTAAAGACGTTTTAGAATAATAATATAAACTGATTTATATTAAGAGATTTATAAATGGATATTTATAAATTGAATTATGGACATTATAAAACGAGTTTTTATAAGTATTTGAATGTAGTGAAAATGAATTTCCTAAATGAATGAAATTTATGAAATTATAAACTGTGAAGTTATAAATGAAATTTTATAAGCAATAGGTTTATAAAATTTATAAAGTTATCGAAAGAATGAATTTTGGATAAATAAACAATCTTATAAATTAAGATTAATAATTTGGGAAGTTAAATGAACGATTTTGTAAAATAATCGTTTTATAAGTAATTAACTTATAATATGAACTTGTAGTTTATAATTGAGTTATAAACTGGAATATGTTAATAAAAGAATTTATAAAAAAAAAAGTTTTTATAAATAAATAGAAATGGAATTTATAAACGTTGTTTTATAAATTCGCAAACGACTTATTTTGATAAGTTAATTGTTATAACTTAGAAATAGAGTTATATTCACGTTTTAGACTGTGAATAATCCTTTGAAATAAAAATGAATAAAAGGATGAGATTTGTTAACGAAGTTTATTCACGTTTTTGAATAGTGAATAACACGTTAAATAAAATGTTTTTGAATGTGATGTTTTAAATAGAATTAAAACGATTTAACGATGTTTTAAAAGGTGTTGAGATTCGAAACCATAGATTTCAACATTTATTGTTGAAATAGACGTTTTCGAGAAATAAAAGGAAATGTGGACTATGACACTGTTGTTATAGTAAATGATTTCCGAAAGGAAATGGGTTGTATAGTATTGGGATTTATATATCTATTTAATTTCGAATCCCTATACTAGTGATTTTGGGACGTTGTAACGATGTTTTACGCAACATTCGTTTTGGCCCAAATAAAAATGTTTAAGAGAATGATTTCCCTTAAAGAATGAATAATATACTTAATTCGATTTAAGTATATTGAATATTTTCAAAGGTTGAAAATAAAAAGATTTGTTGATTACTTATTTTTGATAAGTATGGAAATGTTTTCCAATATGAAGTGAATAATTAGAATTTATCTTTTTGAAGATAAATTGAAATGAATTATTGAAATCGAATATGCATGGATATTTTGAAATATAAATTCATTATGGAATTTATATGTGAAAAGTGGAATTTGTTTGAAAATAAATATTGATTTATTTTTGAAGTGTTGGAATTTTATATCTTGTAAAGATATTTTGGAAAATAAATAATTTGGAAAATTATTTGGAATCTGGTGATGTATGCATATCAATTGATAGTTCAATAGCCGACTATCAGTATTTCCCTTTGAATGGGTATTTGATATGATTGTTTGAATTTGAATGCACACTTATTTTTGAATAAGCGCTCACTATTCGGGTTAACCGGGAAAGGACCATGGGGTCGTATAACCCATTCCGAATATGTGATACGTCGTTATGAATTGCATTGAAGATCGGTGTTGAAGACCGAGTATTTGTGAAAACGATTGGATGACCTATCGATTGTCTTTGCACTGGGTAGCTCCTGGTATTGAGATCTCTTAAGTGATGGGAAATTCGATCGGGATTGTGAATACCCGTATTGCAAGGGCTTCGTAAGAAGTGCCTTCGGTTTTGTTCGAGCCTGGAACAAACTTGTATGGATTGTATGCCTGACATTACAATTTGAGATATAAAGCCGATTTCATTCAAATATATTTCTGTTGGTGGCGGAGAATTTATTCTTTGCTTAACACCCTTCTTTGAGACGTACGAGCTCAAAGGTTATATAGTTGAAGTTATCAGCAATATATCCCATTTTGGTAATGTGACATGCTGAGTGATGCTGAAATGATCATTGTGTTGATTATTTGTGATAGGATCATTTATTTGATCGTCTATCTTAGTGATCATTGTGTTGATCATTTATTGACCCAAAGCATGGCTTTTGTATAAAGTATGTTTTTGTGGACGTGAATTCGTCGAGCCTCACATCCCGGAAATGGTCAAAACAGGAAAGATGCGGCAAGGTTATTAGGGGTTGCTGTAGCTCCCCTTAGGGTATGTGCATTTCCTTCTGGAAAGGGGTGGTATCATGGTATGGAGCCCAGATACTTACTCATGTTGAAAACACTCTATTTATTATGGTGTGATGTTGGATATCGAGCGCTCGGTTGAAAAGGTCCTAAAGGACCGGGGAATGGCGTGCTCGTGTCAGTAGTTACCCAGTTAAGGGGTAACCCGGCCTTGTGTTGGCAGAGTTCCGGTTTGGTTCTCGGGGATGTCCATCCAGAGGCATTCTCAGTGGCAATGGGAAGTTCCTTGGCCTGACCATTTGTTGGAAATCCAATTCCCAATACGAAACTTTTACGGTATTAGTTGTAGAACCTGCCATTCACTTATGGTGGTCACCACTGTTTGGATGGTAGCTATAGTAGGCATAGTTCGAAATGTCTATGTCGGCTAAGATTTATATCTTTATTTTCGAAATGATTTGTTATACATTATGCACTAATAATAATATCAAATGTCTTTTAAATGCGTATCAAGCATCTTTGGCTATCATAAGGAGAAATCTCCTCCGATTCTGCGTTTGCATGTGTGTGTGTGCGGGAGGCCTTATGGTAGTCTCATTTTTAAAAGCATTGCGAATTGATTAAAAATATTCCTCTATTTTGATTTTAAAGATAAATAAACTGTTTTGAGTTCTCACACCAGTCACATGACTGACTTGGAGTTTATTGTTTTCCTTCCTAAACTCCGGGTGCCCACCAATTTCCACACGGGCAGTTAAGAGTTAGGTTTATCAGGATATTCTGGATATTCTGGAGTTGCTGGAGGCAAGCTGGATGGCATGGCATATTACTTATATAGTATTTCTTTTTCCGCTGCACTGTTTGTTGTTGTAGATGTTGTATACTCTGATGATATGATGTGATGTAATGTATAAAATGTAATAACTGATATAGTTCTTTGTTTAAAGATTATTCATTTATTATTATATGTTGTTCCGCTGCGAATTGTGAGATTCTGATGTTGTTCTGTTTCCTTTCTGTCCGTTCTATTTTTAAAATTCTTCCATCTTCTATTTTTCAAATTCTCTGTTTTCTTTCTCTGTTTTCTAAAAATTGTCTATCTTCTTTTCCCTCTATTTTCTTCTGTTTTTTTCCTTTTTCTCTATTCTCTTTTTCTTTCTATTTTTAAAATTTCCTATCTTCTTCTCTCCTCCCTAATTTCTATCTTTTTCTCTTTTCTTCTTTCCTAAATTCTTTTTAAATAAAACCCTCAGTGTTCGGTTTTCCGTCGTTCGATTTCTCGGCAGTCGATAAAGTGAGTGTCGATGTCGAATTTTCGGAAGACGAAGAATCGTGTCCTGACAATGTGGTATCAGAGCTCTGATGGTTAAGCGACAACCATGGTTCTGTAGGGTATTACTCATTAGAGATAGAGTCAGTAGTACTCTAGACTGAGTTTGAGTGTAATAATAGCTATGAGAGCGTATTTGTTAGTGAATATAAAAATTGTTTTATATTGTGATGATTGGTTTATTGAGTGGCATATGAACTTTCGTCAGCGTGGTCCGCAAGACTATGCCGAAGGGGTTTCTAAACACTTGAATAGAACAATTCGGCACAATATTATTTTTAAAATTGGGTAAATGAAATAATTTTACCTTAAGTACATTTTGTATGTAAAGAAATAATTTTTCAAAATTATTAAAGTGTATATAAGTTGATTGTTAGGTTGTTTGAATAATCTAAATAAAAGAATAATTGTATAAGCAAAAGAATTATAAGAATTGAATTATAATTAAAGTGATTTACAATTGTGAAATAAACTTATATATATAAGAAGTTAATATATTTATGAATGTGAGTTGTGAATAAAAATGAATTTAAAGTTAAATGGAATATAACTTAAGTGTTGTTGAATTAAGTTGATTTTGGTATCGAAGTAAATAATCAAGAGGATTAAATGAATATGAACTTGAGTTATGTAATAGAATTCAACTTTGTAATTGAATTGAATGAATGGATTGAATGTTAATCGATTAAATGTGAATTAAATTGATATGAAATAATGAATGTAAGTGTAAATTCATTAAAATCTAATGTTATTAGAAGTTGATAAAAAAAAAAAAAAAAAATTGGAATGGAAATCAATTTAATTAAACCAGAATGAAAGTAAGCAAAGGAATTTGGTTGTAATTAATATACTTTGGTTGTTATATGATTGTTGATTGATTATATGAAGTTCATTAAGTGTTAATGAAATTGAAAGCTATGTAATTGAATTCAAATGGAAAGTAAATAAATTTGAATAGGATTGAAAGTGAATTAGATTTAATTAGTAAATGCAAACTAATTAAAATTGAGAATGAATGTGATAAAATCCAATGTAAATAAATCAAATATGATTTAAAGTGAAAACCCAAATTCATTGAATATGAATGAGAATATAAATGAATATTGATTGGTTATGGATGTAATTGGTTGATGGTTGAATATATATTGCTTTAGTTGCATTTGCTATGTGACATGTATAGTTATGTTGCTATATGTTGTATATTGAGATTATTTGCATAGGTGCATGGTTCTCATGTTGTTTGTTGAGTGTTTAGTAGGTGCGGATCGCGTTTGCTTCGCATTTGGAGTTCGCTTTAGCGCTATATTAGCCGTATATGCTTGCTAATAAAAATATAAGGTACATATCTCGGATTAAATATCGCACTTTTATATTTTTTTCCCTTCGGGATGCCTCATTACTTGATGAGATGTATATTTGTGATATATATACTGTCATTTTTTTTTCGGATCGAGCCGCGCAAAGGAGACATGGCGAATTTTTTCGGAAATTTAAGGCGTTAGAAAAATTTTGAGAAAATTGGGAAAATTTTGGAAAACTTTAACTTTGATTTGGAATTGAAAGTTAAACAATAATAGTTGCTTTTGAAAAGAATAACTAAGTATGATTTGAAAACTTAGTAAAGATTTGAAAGGAATTTAATTATGAATTTTGGAAAGTTAATAAATTCTGTAACCTTTCTTACTTATAATTTCGAGGACGAAATTCTTTTAAGGGGGAAAGATTGTAACGACCCAAAATTTTTAATAATAAAAAAATTGAATATTTAATTAATTTTAAATATTTATAAGTGAATTTATAAGTCAAATAAATTTTAATTTGAATTATTGGATTTAATTGGATAATTAAATCGATAATTTAATACGTTAAATTATGGAAATAATTAAAAATCGAGTTAAATATGATTAGAAATAATTTGGAAAATTTTATTTTATCATATGGAAGTTAGAATGATATTTTAGAACTTTTAAAATCGAATTAAAAGTTAATCTGTGAAAATTGAATATTTTAATATTTAATAATCGACTGTAAAATAGTCAATTTTTGAACAGTCTCAGAATTGAACGAAACCAGTTTCATTGGATCCGTAATAGTTAGTTATTACCGGATTTCAAATTTCGTGTCAATCGGAGTTATCGTTTGATCGTGGCAGCTCGAAACGCATCGATTTATTTTTAATTTAAATTTGGCGAGTCAAAATAGCCATTTTTCAAAAAGTCTCGGATTTCGACGAAACCAGTTTCATCGGATCCGTAATGTGATATTATTGTAAGGTTTCAAATTTCAAGTCAATTGGATTTACGGTTTGTCCGGTACAAATTAAAACGCCTAAAAATCGACTTAAATCGGTTTAATTTAAATTGAACGTTTTCAGCCATAACTCGCACATACTTCCGAATTAGCTTCCGAAACCTGTTCCATTGTGTCCGGAACGCGGGATAAACCCTAGGTACGCTGGTTACGGCGTCTAAATCGGAGTTCGGAATTCCCGGGATGAATAGTGTTTACGCTAGCTGTTTCTTATAAATAGACCACCCCTCTCTCTTCATTAATAAAAAAAAAAAAAGAAATTAAAACCCTAAACTAATGTAGCCGGCCCTAATAGATGGATGGCCAGAAACTACTCCACTTCCTCCCTCAATCACCCACAATCCGTCGACAATTAGCCTTAGGTTTCAACTACAAACTTGTAGAGCACATCAAGAGCTTTAGATCCGTACGGTTGAGATCGCGTTTGGAGCAACGATGGAGGGGCAAGCTGTGGCCGTTCTCTACAGTTTCGCACGCACTTCGAGAGTAGGGGGTGGGGCCGAGTTGGCCATGGTGGCTGGTGGTGGTAGCTCGCGTCGTGTGCTTCGCATTGGTGGTGTTGTGATCGAATTTCGTTGATTATGGAGGGAGAATAATTAAACCCTAGTATGGATTGTATGGGTTTCATGAAGATGGCTTTGTTCTGTAGCCGTGCGTGGGTTTGGGGAAGAAGAGATGGACGGTGGAGATGAAGGGGATGTAGGATCTTGTGGCCAGAAACTAGAGTGGGTTTATAAAGTTTGATTTAAGTTGTAATTTTTATATAAAAACTCGTGTAACTTGTAAAATTCATATCTTTTTCATACGAGGTCGAAAAAATGCAAACTCAGTTGCGTTGGAATCGTATGGACGAGCACTACGCGATGGAATTGGTTTGGAGTCGTTTGGAGTTAGTGAGAATTTCGGGTAAAATTAAACGCGCGTTTAATTTTATTCGAAATAAAAGCTTAAACGGAATTTAAAACCAAGGTGAGAATTTCTCACTCAATCGAATAGATTTCGATTTTATTTTAAATAGTTAGATTTAAAATATTTGAATGCATGTTTGAATGATGACTGTGAATTATTGATTGTTAAAATAGACATTATGCGCCGTTAGTAAGCGGATGTTATTTAATATAAACATATACCGCGAATATTTCATAAACAGTGAAATTGGTATTATATATAATATCAATATATATATATTGGCATATGTATATATTGCAGTTGATTGATTTCCCGCATTTTTTTTGTTTAGCGGATGAGACCCTATTACGCCGTTATTAAGCGGATAATATTTATTAAGAACATATACCGCGATAATTTCGTACTGGAGCGAAATTGGTATTGTGCTAATGTTTTTGGATGCAGGAAACAGGTTGGAGGGATCCAACTGGATTCCTCAACAGTATTTATTTTATTTCAGATATTTTGATATTTGATGGATTATCATATCGATATATGATATCGTTGTTAGTCGTGATTGACTATTTGGTGTGTAGCATCATTGGACCCAGATTTGGGATTTTAAAATGATTTTAAAAGTGATTTTGAAAATATACTTTATTTTTGGAATTGATCCATTATAAATAAATAAACGTTATAATTTTTAAAGTTATAAAATTATGGTTTTGTGAAATATAGTTAAAAGCTGGTTTTCGAGAAATATGGATCAATGATTTTATAAAATAGTTTAAACTGGATTTTTGAGTTTATTATTAAATGTTTAAATTTAAGATTTATAAAATTTGATTATTTTATAAATCGAAATGATGAAATTATAAAGGAATTTAAAGACGTTTTAGAATAATAATATAAACTGATTTATATTAAGAGATTTATAAATGGATATTTATAAATTGAATTATGGACATTATAAAACGAGTTTTTATAAGTATTTGAATGTAGTGAAAATGAATTTCCTAAATGAATGAAATTTATGAAATTATAAACTGTGAAGTTATAAATGAAATTTTATAAGCAATAGGTTTATAAAATTTATAAAGTTATCGAAAGAATGAATTTTGGATAAATAAACAATCTTATAAATTAAGATTAATAATTTGGGAAGTTAAATGAACGATTTTGTAAAATAATCGTTTTATAAGTAATTAACTTATAATATGAACTTGTAGTTTATAATTGAGTTATAAACTGGAATATGTTAATAAAAGAATTTATAAAAAAAAAAGTTTTTATAAATAAATAGAAATGGAATTTATAAACGTTGTTTTATAAATTCGCAAACGACTTATTTTGATAAGTTAATTGTTATAACTTAGAAATAGAGTTATATTCACGTTTTAGACTGTGAATAATCCTTTGAAATAAAAATGAATAAAAGGATGAGATTTGTTAACGAAGTTTATTCACGTTTTTGAATAGTGAATAACACGTTAAATAAAATGTTTTTGAATGTGATGTTTTAAATAGAATTAAAACGATTTAACGATGTTTTAAAAGGTGTTGAGATTCGAAACCATAGATTTCAACATTTATTGTTGAAATAGACGTTTTCGAGAAATAAAAGGAAATGTGGACTATGACACTGTTGTTATAGTAAATGATTTCCGAAAGGAAATGGGTTGTATAGTATTGGGATTTATATATCTATTTAATTTCGAATCCCTATACTAGTGATTTTGGGACGTTGTAACGATGTTTTACGCAACATTCGTTTTGGCCCAAATAAAAATGTTTAAGAGAATGATTTCCCTTAAAGAATGAATAATATACTTAATTCGATTTAAGTATATTGAATATTTTCAAAGGTTGAAAATAAAAAGATTTGTTGATTACTTATTTTTGATAAGTATGGAAATGTTTTCCAATATGAAGTGAATAATTAGAATTTATCTTTTTGAAGATAAATTGAAATGAATTATTGAAATCGAATATGCATGGATATTTTGAAATATAAATTCATTATGGAATTTATATGTGAAAAGTGGAATTTGTTTGAAAATAAATATTGATTTATTTTTGAAGTGTTGGAATTTTATATCTTGTAAAGATATTTTGGAAAATAAATAATTTGGAAAATTATTTGGAATCTGGTGATGTATGCATATCAATTGATAGTTCAATAGCCGACTATCAGTATTTCCCTTTGAATGGGTATTTGATATGATTGTTTGAATTTGAATGCACACTTATTTTTGAATAAGCGCTCACTATTCGGGTTAACCGGGAAAGGACCATGGGGTCGTATAACCCATTCCGAATATGTGATACGTCGTTATGAATTGCATTGAAGATCGGTGTTGAAGACCGAGTATTTGTGAAAACGATTGGATGACCTATCGATTGTCTTTGCACTGGGTAGCTCCTGGTATTGAGATCTCTTAAGTGATGGGAAATTCGATCGGGATTGTGAATACCCGTATTGCAAGGGCTTCGTAAGAAGTGCCTTCGGTTTTGTTCGAGCCTGGAACAAACTTGTATGGATTGTATGCCTGACATTACAATTTGAGATATAAAGCCGATTTCATTCAAATATATTTCTGTTGGTGGCGGAGAATTTATTCTTTGCTTAACACCCTTCTTTGAGACGTACGAGCTCAAAGGTTATATAGTTGAAGTTATCAGCAATATATCCCATTTTGGTAATGTGACATGCTGAGTGATGCTGAAATGATCATTGTGTTGATTATTTGTGATAGGATCATTTATTTGATCGTCTATCTTAGTGATCATTGTGTTGATCATTTATTGACCCAAAGCATGGCTTTTGTATAAAGTATGTTTTTGTGGACGTGAATTCGTCGAGCCTCACATCCCGGAAATGGTCAAAACAGGAAAGATGCGGCAAGGTTATTAGGGGTTGCTGTAGCTCCCCTTAGGGTATGTGCATTTCCTTCTGGAAAGGGGTGGTATCATGGTATGGAGCCCAGATACTTACTCATGTTGAAAACACTCTATTTATTATGGTGTGATGTTGGATATCGAGCGCTCGGTTGAAAAGGTCCTAAAGGACCGGGGAATGGCGTGCTCGTGTCAGTAGTTACCCAGTTAAGGGGTAACCCGGCCTTGTGTTGGCAGAGTTCCGGTTTGGTTCTCGGGGATGTCCATCCAGAGGCATTCTCAGTGGCAATGGGAAGTTCCTTGGCCTGACCATTTGTTGGAAATCCAATTCCCAATACGAAACTTTTACGGTATTAGTTGTAGAACCTGCCATTCACTTATGGTGGTCACCACTGTTTGGATGGTAGCTATAGTAGGCATAGTTCGAAATGTCTATGTCGGCTAAGATTTATATCTTTATTTTCGAAATGATTTGTTATACATTATGCACTAATAATAATATCAAATGTCTTTTAAATGCGTATCAAGCATCTTTGGCTATCATAAGGAGAAATCTCCTCCGATTCTGCGTTTGCATGTGTGTGTGTGCGGGAGGCCTTATGGTAGTCTCATTTTTAAAAGCATTGCGAATTGATTAAAAATATTCCTCTATTTTGATTTTAAAGATAAATAAACTGTTTTGAGTTCTCACACCAGTCACATGACTGACTTGGAGTTTATTGTTTTCCTTCCTAAACTCCGGGTGCCCACCAATTTCCACACGGGCAGTTAAGAGTTAGGTTTATCAGGATATTCTGGATATTCTGGAGTTGCTGGAGGCAAGCTGGATGGCATGGCATATTACTTATATAGTATTTCTTTTTCCGCTGCACTGTTTGTTGTTGTAGATGTTGTATACTCTGATGATATGATGTGATGTAATGTATAAAATGTAATAACTGATATAGTTCTTTGTTTAAAGATTATTCATTTATTATTATATGTTGTTCCGCTGCGAATTGTGAGATTCTGATGTTGTTCTGTTTCCTTTCTGTCCGTTCTATTTTTAAAATTCTTCCATCTTCTATTTTTCAAATTCTCTGTTTTCTTTCTCTGTTTTCTAAAAATTGTCTATCTTCTTTTCCCTCTATTTTCTTCTGTTTTTTTCCTTTTTCTCTATTCTCTTTTTCTTTCTATTTTTAAAATTTCCTATCTTCTTCTCTCCTCCCTAATTTCTATCTTTTTCTCTTTTCTTCTTTCCTAAATTCTTTTTAAATAAAACCCTCAGTGTTCGGTTTTCCGTCGTTCGATTTCTCGGCAGTCGATAAAGTGAGTGTCGATGTCGAATTTTCGGAAGACGAAGAATCGTGTCCTGACAGTCTGACTCGAGTATAAAATACATGGGTCAGTCAAGCTAAACAAATCAGTTAGATAAACTGAACAACAATAACCAGCAAGGTCACAATGTATAACAAATATCTCTAAAAGAGATAACACAATCATCTAACAAAAGATGAATCATGTCATAAGGAGACAAGCCTCATATCATCGGTAACACAACAAACAAAGGATATTATCCCAAAACAAGCCAAAAGGAAATAACAAATACCAATGAAGTTAACACAAGTTCCACAAGGTAATCGCTACATATCATGCGGCTCAAAAAGACTAACACCGAAGGGCGATACCTAGGGAATATACATATTAATGAAACATCATAAAATTTGCACGTGCTCAATACTGATAAACAAGGATCCATGAGCCCGAAGACTCCAAACCCAAATATCACTCGAGCGGCTCATAAAGACCTAACTCCGAAAGCAATAGAATAAGGCCACAAACCCGAAGGCACAAACCCGAAGGTACAAACCCGAAGGCAACATACCCGAAGGCACAAACCCGAAGGTACAAACCCGAAGGCAACATACCCGAAGGCACAAACCCAAAAGCAACATACCCGAAGGCAACATACCCGAAGGCAACAAACCTGAAGGTGCAAACCCGAAGGCAACACACCCGAAGGCAACAAACAGTAGTGGTGAAGGTCCGAAGGCCCAGTACTGGACACCACTAACTGGCAGAATGTATCATAACTCTCAAAAAGGAATCCGAAAAGTGGTAACGTGAGTCCCATAACCACTCGTTCGCACTAAACGGTTTACTATCCGTTAGTTAATTTCACACTCAAAGCAGTACAAAGTCTACCTCATCTCATTAGTAAACCAGACCAAAAGGTCAAAACAATCAATCAAATAGGTCGGGGATTAATCGGAAAGATAAATGCATGGATTCATGGTCCATGTTTTACCTAACCATTTAATCTCCCTTCCACTCCGCTCGAAGTGCGAAATTGTGTATGTGCGTTTTAAATAGAGTTTATAAATTAGAGAAGCAAGCTTTTAATACAATTTAAAAGATTATTTTATAAAAAGCCGTGAATGAAGTCAAAAATAAGTTATCAAAGCCAATGATGCAATAACAACCACTAAGAACCAACTTGAATCGATAAAATTTGGAAAACACTCAAAAAGGAAAATAGGCAAAACAGCAGCAGGTCGGTCGGCGGGCTACAGGGCTCGGTCGACCGGACCCTGATCCTGGAAACTTTTGGGATACAGGTTCGGTAGACCGGACAGGGTCTTCGGTCGGCCGACCCTGCAACTTGGGCTGTTTCCATCCCACCCAAATAATGAGCGAATTTCTCCCAATTTTGCAATCGGACAATTAATGGCACTAAGGGTTTATACCAACGACAACCCGACCTATATGCTCATCAATACACCTCAAAAAGCATGATCAAAACATTCATAAGAGAATGTTCATAAAAATTCGACTTTGAAACTCAAGAATTGGAATATTTATAAAACCAATCCAAACAAATACCAAATGCATATAAATAAGTAATAGGAATTCATACCCATCACCCATGAAATCAAGAGAAGTAGATGTAAGTTCAAAACTCACTTTTTACACACAAAAAATGATGAGAAGAATCACAAACACAAGAAGGAGACCAACTACTCTTCACTTCAACTCTATAAGCTTCAATCTAAGAATAAAACACATATTTTCCAAAGTTAGATTTAGGAAAAATTTCTGAAATTGAAGAGGAGAAGAGTTGGAGAAGGTGAAGAGGAGGCTTACCAATAGCTTTTCTTTGATTTTGGAGCAAGAATTCAAGTTGCAAGAAGAAATTAGGGCTTGGAATTTCTAATTCCCTTTCCTTTCCACCATTTCAGTTTTAGCTTAAGTTTGGAGGTGAAAATGAGTGAATGGAAAGAGATGGACTGAGCTAGGTTATTTAGTTAGTTAGTGGGCTGAACCCAAACCCAAAACCCAACTAGAAAATGTAGCAAAATTCAACTTACTCCAAACATATCAAAGCTTATACTCAAAAAGATCGCAAATGCCATTTTGGACTCAATGGAAGTGGTTTCGAGTCCTAATTCGGCCATTTGCAAAAAGTAACACTTCGGATCCAAAAATCTGACTAACGACGCTATATTTAAATAAAACATTTAAATATAAAATCGTTAAATATGCGGGTTGTTACAACATCCATTTTGGAATCACCCTCAGGATTAGTAGTGATTCGCCCTTACACTTCACTGCCCATCTTCGACTCCAAGCTCTTGTCTTCCTTACAGAAACATTCAAACCGGATAGAAGTGGTTTTTGAAAAATTGATCCCGATCCCGGTCTCTTCGAACGATCGGCGCATTATCTTATACTGATAGTCGGTTATTTAACTATCATATAACATCCACAAACAACCATCATGCCTTAATAATTCTCCAAATTATTTATTTCAAAATATATTCGCAAGATATTTTTCCACACTTCAACCCTTTGAAAATAATTTTTTCAAATCACTTTTTCTATTGCATTTAAATTTCCACCCAATTATTTTATTTCCACTGAAAATCACCAAGTCTTAATACTTAGGTTTTTAAATAATTTAAGTCACTTTATCCAAAAATATATACTTTAAAACACTTAAAATTAAAACTGTTTAAAACACTTGATTTAAAATACTAGTTATGAAATTTTATACTAATTTTTCAAATAAAAGCTTAAGCCAAACTACTTTTAAAAATAAAGATACTTTATAAAATATAAATATTTAATAATTATCTTTTAAATCATATTAACAATTTAATCATTAAAATAATTACTACTATAATTAACTTAATAAATATTTACCTTTACAATTTTAAACAACTTAAATAATAATTTCTCAAAAAACATTCCTTTAAAACAACTTTAAAACTTTTAACTTATACCTGAAAAATCTGCTTTGAAAACATACGCGGCTTTTCTGGAAAATATACTTCCCATTCCAAAATAGTCCATTTAATCAGTTAACAAATCCATCAAGATTTATTTCCAATTTAATTTACGTCCAAACCCCGTAAATTTCTTTTAACACTTTAAAAATAAAACCGCTTTTTATTTTTACAACACATTTCCATCTCTTTATAATCACTTTCAAAAATATATACTTAAATTATTACATTAAGGCTACTAAAAATTACTTAAATAAAAATAATTACGAAATTCTATAAGAGTTTTTGAGTAAAACTAAACCCAAATTTCCTTTTAAAATAAAGTTATTATGTCAAATATTTATGATAAAATTCCTTTTTTAGAAAAAGCATAATACCGATTTGCCTTTAAAAATAGTTAACTACCACAATTAACTTAAATGAATATTTACTTTCTCTTAAAAATAATTAAAATAATAAATTTTCTAAAACATTCTAAAAACATTTTTAAACTTCTAGTTTATACTTTGAAATCTTTTTTTCAAAATATACTTAGTTTTCCTGGAAAAATATATCTTCCAACTTTTAAAAATAAAATCACCTTTTATTTTCAAAAAGAATTGCACCTTTTCTTATAAATCTCATCGGAATCTGTACTTTCAAATTTATCCACTGATAAATATTCCACTTCATTTATAAACCAGTTTACAAATTTTCATTTCTCATTTTCCTTTAAATCATAGTTTCCAAAACACTAAATCGATTTCAAACCGACTTCCTGATTTTAAATTCCGTTTAAAATTTATTACTCGATTTATCCAATTCTCAATAATTATTTACTTAATAATTTACTTTTATTTTCCTTTAAAAATCCATACTTTATATATATATATTCCCATTTCTCAGAATACCCATATATATTCAGCCAAGCATACTATTCAATAATTTCAATCCCCAATATAATCGATATAAACTATCACAAATCATCAAATAAATCACATCGCTGAATATAAAATAAATTCAACGTATTGAGGAATCCAGTTGGATCCCTCCAACCAGTTTCCATGCATCCAAAGATGTTAGTACAATATAAAATATCAATCCCACTTCGAGGAGGATATCGCAGTATAAAGGGTCATCCGCTATTATGCGGGGAGTATAGGGTCTCATCCGCTATATAATGCGGGAATCAATCACTCCAATATATATACTATATAATATCACATCCGAATTGATAATAGATCATCAATTCAAGCAATCAAACCAATAATTTAAATTTTAACTATTTAAATTAGTTGATAATCCAGATGTGATTGAGATTAACTCACCTTTAATTTTGTTTGCAAATCTGATCCACAATAGCTTGTTTTTATATGATTTTAGACCTTGTATAAACTTTACAATGTTTATAAATATTTGAAATAATCGAATGATCAATTACCATTTAATAAATTTTGACTAATGATTTAATTTTAGACTTGTAGTTTTCCTTTTGAAACTATATGTACACTTATAAAAAAAGATAATAGATTTCAAAAATCTAACTTTTATAAATTCTTCAAACATTTTTAAAAACTCCTATATATTTTTCAAAGTCCTTTCTATACAAAAATTTTCCCTATTTATCTACATATGTTTAAAATATGTGGACGTGTAAATATATATATATATATATATATATATTATATTTTCCTTTACTATATACATATATATAAATCTTCAAAATAAATTGTTTTTTGAACTTTACTGTAATATTTATATTTCCCTATTTTTGCATATATATATATATATATAAAGTCTGCATATACCTTACTGTGAAAATTTCCCTCACAATAGTTTATAGTTGAAATATATTTGTGAACTTCTGAATTTAACAATCTAGTTTAACATTTAACTTTTAAATTAAGTTATAAAATATACCTAACTCGGACAGGCAAATGCAACGCTCACAGTCAAGCATGAACTCTCAAATCCAGATCCCAGACCGGATGCCCCACCCCTTCGACGTCGGTCGTGCCATTAGTGCAATGCGACCTCTCCCTTCTCATCGAAATCGAAGCCGCCGACCCCCTACATAGCATGCTCGACTATCCTTGCGAACGATAGAGCCACGCGTGTCAAGCGACGCGATTTGCGCTCCCTAAGTCGCAACTTCGGTCGCGATACATCATTTTAATTTCAATTTTTTTCTGAGAACTGAGAGATTTCGACTTCGTTCTTTACATTGACTTGATAACTGAGGAGGAAAGAAAATATGATTCTCAATGGGTCGAGGAATGCAGATAACATGAGGTGTATATTTTTTCAAAGCTTCCCCATACTTTTCTTCTTTCTGTTTTTTTCTAAAATTGTTTGAAACTTTTTCATTTTTTAAGGAAGAAAGGAGGGACATGAGAGATGCTAAAGTGCTCAACCCAGCATGCTACAGTGGCTGATAAGAGGGAAAAAGTTATGATGTGAAATAATTCGGCAGAAGTTGACTATTATATAAAATTATATCCTTAATTAAATTCAATTTGTCTTGATAAATGCAACTCAAAATCTTGACCTCCTATCAAGGCATGCCGCTAGGCTTTTATAATGTTATATCCTTATTTCGAATGCAATGGAAAATGTTTTGAGTCCTAATTCGATCGTATGGAGAAGATAGCATTTTGGATCTAATTATTATATTGAATCTTCGATATAAATTTCAGCGCGTTTACATATCGTACGGCCACACAGTAACTCCAAACACTACGAAAATTGAAATCCAATAATAATACACTATTACGGATCCATTGGAACTGTTTTCGTCAAATTCCATGACTGTGTCTCATAAGGCTATTTTTAAATACCAATTTAAATGATATATTTTTAAAACTGAACAAAACACTTTCAAATTAAAATTTAAAACTTCTATTATCTCTTCTATTATAAATATAAATTTTCCAAGCTTTTGAAATATTTTTAACCAGCTTAAAAACCAAGATTCACTATTTTAACCAATTCCCAATTATTAAATTCCATAATTTAGTTGCCAAATAAACAGAGATATTTGAAATTCAAGTTATACTAACTTTCAAATATTTAAAATCAACTAAATATTCCGATTTCAATTATCTCAAAATTCCACGTCGTCACATTTCTCCCCCCTTAAAAGAATTTCGTCCCCGAAATTACTAGTTAAGAAGAATGGTCCATAATCCGCTAACTATTTTCCCAAAACCAAATAGTTTCCAAACAAATTCCCAAAACAATCTCTCTACTAAAGACACACTATTACCCCTACTAACTTTCCATACTGACATATAGTTTCCAAACAACGTTTCTTACTCAATCATTTTAGATTTTAATTTGAAACCAAATTTTAAACTATCAAAATTTTCTTCAAATATTTTTAACTCTCTAAATTTTTGAAAAATTTCGCCAACGTCTCCTTTGCGCGGTTAGATCAGTACAACTATAAAATGCCTCTGCGGGCCCCCAGATTCAAAAAGAAAACAAAAGCCAAGTGGATGGATCAGAAAACCATCAAATTTCATATGCCAATTTAAATACATAGCTTTTGTCGAGCAATTCAAATTTATCTTCTGAAATCCAAATCATCAATTTCCTTTTTGCTTTTAAATACATGTATACTACTTAGCGATAATATCAAATTCTATCATTCAAAATCATTTTATACACTTCTTTACAAAAGTTTCAATATCTATTTCATTTAAGCCCTTATGCTGCACATATATCATCCGTACGCAATACCCAATCCGATCACTCACTCGATCACACAATTTCACTTCCGAACTAGTATCGTCTACTTGATTTCCTAGTGCAGACTCGGATCTGGTTTCTTGATCAGAAACCGTTGTTCTCCTTGCATAGCCATACACTATGATAGAGAACATCCAGAATCAATCAAAAATCCGTATCCAGGGTTCGCCGTCGAAAATCGCATGAAAAATCCCAACTCTGATTGATATAACTATCTCGAAATTCTATGCTCGAATCTGGATCAAATCACTAAGCGAATAAAATAATGTACGTACATCCAACGCATTTATCCCAATTGATTATTACCTATATCAATTATTTTTATACACCTTTATTTTTTATTTTCATCCACCTATCCACCATTAGCATTTCACACACCTTTATTAAACCTTCATTCAAATTTTAACTTAGAATATTTTCCCCAATACTAATTTTACTCAAGAATTTACCATTAACCCTCCTTAAGCTCAACAAAAATATTTTACACACTTAAAGATTTATTTTTACTTCACTACTTAAGCTTCCACATCTAATTTCATTTAACTTAAATTCACAATTCCATTCTGAATTCAATTCACCTTTAATTTTAAAATGCTGAATTCTACTCACTTTATCCAAACCATATTTAATTAACCATTTCTTTAATTAGTTTCACTTACTAATTTATTTTAAATCTCAATGGATTTTATTTCCAAACTTTAATTATTTTTAGTCCACTTTGAATTAATTCTATAGCTTCACTTTATTTTACACAATTTAACTTGATTCTAGTATTTAATTTCAATTTCGTTTGTTCACCAATTAAATTTGTTTGTTCATTCACACATTTATTTTTCTAACCTGATAAATTTTATTCCAATGGTTATTCCATTTAACCAACTTAGACTCTTTCCTTAAAATTAACTTTTACCTAAGTTAGTTCAGTTACATTTCATTAAATTCAAAATTTTAACTTCTATAAGTTTTCCAACTTATCTCCATTTCATTTACTAATCTCCTTAGATTTATTTCATTTAATTGGCTCACTTTCTAACCTATCTTGTTCACACTTATTTTAATTTAACTCTTCTTTAGGTTAGATTTCATTCTAACAATTTCTAAACTTATAAGATTTTCAGACTTACATATATTTCATAAGCATTTTAAATAAGATTCCAGAGTCTTTTAAACAATTACTCAACATTTCAAAATCATTTTTGAAATGAATTATATACATAATTCATTTGCATATCAAATTTTCTTTTGAATTTATAAACCAAACCCATTTTGCAAACAACTCCAATTTAAAACTTTTTGGTAGCAATTCCTCTCTTAGAAACTCAAAAATAAACATCGATGATGCTGTAGTCATCACCAAAATTATTTTTCAGCGACCAAAGAGAGTTCAGTGCTTTTAATCTTTAGAAACATCTTCAAATATTTTTAAATCCAAATCCCACCAGATTTCATATCCGACTCAAAAATATTTCTGAAATAGTATCACTATTATCTCTCCAAACTTTTGAAAACCATTTCCAAACGCAAAGGAATTTAAAATTTTGCCAAAATTTCAAATTCCAAATGCTTCCAATCTATATTCAAATATTACTCTGGAAATTTATTTCAAATGATAAATCCCATTATAAATCACATTTTTAATTCACATTTGCAAGTCTATTTTGTTATACAAATTTATTTCTCAACCTCTGGTTATAATTTCAATTTCTTATTTAATTCTTACAAAAATAATGATAATAACTTAAAATTATTACTTCCTCACAACCAAGCAACCATATACTATAACAATTTATAAAAATTATTTGTTTTACATACAAAAAAATTTGGGCAAAATTATTTCATTTACCCAATTTTTAGAAACAATATTGCATCGGTTTATCTTGTTTAAGAGTTTAGAAATCCCTATCGATGACATGGCATCAACACATATCAAGCAGAATCCATAAACACTCAACCGATAAGTCAACATAATATCAACAATTTATATTCACTAATAAATACGCGCTCATGTCTATTAATACACTCAAACTCATTCTAGAGTACTACGGACTCTATTTTCAATGAGTAATCCCCATGAGAGCCAAGGTTCTCGCTTAACCTTCTGGTCTGATACCAACTATCACAATCCGAATTTTTCAACGCCCGAAAAATCGATATCAATACGTCCACTGTATTAGTGCTGAACAATCGAATGCCGGAAAACTGTCCGTAAGGGGAAGTAGAAGGAGGTAGAAGAAAAGAACAACAAAACAACAACAGAATCTCACAACCATAGCGGAACTATATATAATAAATAATAACCGATCTTTATACAAAAAGAACTATACCTGTTTTATACATTACAACATCAGAGTACAACACCATTAATAGCAAAATACAAGGCAGTTATATTAACTTGTCCCCACAAAAGCTGACTACACAGCATACCAAACATAGCAAAAATAAGACAGGTACGTGTGATATGTCTCGCCATCCAGCACATTCCCTAAGCTCCATAGCAGTCCTTCCACATTCCGTACTCTATAATACTCGATCTGAATGGAACCGAAGGCACTACTCCTACTACATCCATTTCGGAATCACCCTCGAGATTAGTAGCGATTAGCGCTTGTAACATCCCGCCTTTTCGCACGCTTTAAACCGATACACGTGCCAATTCAAACCATACGGAAGGGTGGATTTTTATGGGGCAAATAAGAAAAAGAAGGAAGAAATAAAACAAAATATAATCTTGCAGCGGAACGATAAAATATAATAATCAAATATATAGTTCATGAAGCTGTTTATAAACATTTGATTATATTTATACAATACATATCAGAGTTGCACATACCAGTGAATAATAACAATGCAGCGGAATAAAATGGTGTAGTGGAATAATATAGTAGATAATAGTAATATAAATCTTCGTCCTTGTCCTCCAGAGCTAAAGTCTTCGAATCCTGAAATGCTCAGGCTGACCCGAGCGAATTGAAAAGACAAAACACTCGAGTCAGAACTAAAATATCTTATGTGAGTTAAATTAACAGAAATAAATATGAGTGCAGTAACTTAAGAGATGCTCAGGATTCACATCTCCTATGGATCTGCTAAACTATTTACTATGTAGTAATGTTTCGCTATTATAATAGTGTTTAATAGTAAAATAAACTTACTTTTTTCTTAGCATTAAGGGGTTACCCATATAGCCCTTAGCATGTAATAGTCCCAGTAGTCCATCCAATATCATGGTCCCTCCTGATCCAGAAGCCACCAGAGGATACCACACGGGCTACGGGAGAAATCCAAACTCATACAAGGCGCGATGGGTTAGGTGACACAGCACAACTAGGCAATGCCAGGGTAGATATACCAATTACGCTTCCGGATCGGTGGTAACGCGTAGCGCGCAATTACCGCCCACCTCGAGCCACATCCCCAAATAAAAAAAATCAAAAGTTGCCACTGAATAAATCCAAAGTCAGAGTAGAATATCGAAGGGATGTGTCCGATCAAAGGTGCTACCTCATTAACCCGTCGATCGCTCCTGTTTTAGCCACCTTATGCCAACTCACGGGAGTTGAGTCCATGTATTTAGCTCAAAGGAAAAGCCACCACCATCCTACTTCATTCTGTAATCTCCACCGCGTACACGGTTGTTAAAGTGGTTTTCGGAGTTGGCAGAGAGCATGACAACTTTCGGTCCTGGTCTCTTCATCAACCAAACGTTATTATAACACCGTGGTTTTTTTAAAATAGTTTGTACGTTAAAACTAGAATAAAATATCCATTTCAAAACCATATAAATATGATATCATTTCTATTTAAAAACCTAAATCAATATGATATCATTTTTATTTCAAATATATCTTTTTTCAAAAATCATAGTACTTTCAAATATATATACCTTAAAACCATAGCTTCAAAACATAATTTTCAATACTTAATGGTTTAATAATATATTACTTTATCAAGTAAATTAGCTTTTTAATTTCTCAAATCAATTCCAAATACAGATTTGAATTCCCAAATAAACCATTTAAATTTCCATATATTTCAAAGTTTTAAATATTCCCCCATTTCAAAACTATATCTTTAATTCACACACACACAGAGATTTAAACTCACCTTTTGAATTTAAATTGAATTTAAATCCAATTTAAACCCAAAAATTCAACAGCCTCCAAATCCGTCCAAACTAACACCAAAATGTCCGGAATTCCAATACGAACCTAGCGGAGAAAACCACGCGTGAAATGGACCTCGTACGCAAAAGTTATTCGAGTTAAACGAGTTGAAAACAAAATTAAATTAAAACGAAATAATAAATAAAAGTCATCACCAATATGCCATGTCATCTCAATCTAATGCGCGCCCACGAACATGAACTACAGCGCTATCGTTCGAACACGTTCTACAGAGCACGACCGCCACCTAGGGTTTCAAATCGCCGCCGTCACGCGCCTCTCCTCCACGATCAGACTCCGCCCCCAAGATCCTCGCCTCCGGCCGCCCAGATAACCAGCTCGCGGCTATAACCGATGCTTCCAAGCGAATCGCGCCGCCACACCCTTTCTCTCATGATTTCTGGCAAGATCGAGACCATTTGGATCGAACGAATAGATGATCTATGATGTGCTCATCACTGGCTTCACAACGTCACCCTCCGATCGACAAACGGTCGACGATCCACCGTTGGATCGTCAAAAATCCAATACGAATGGACCCGGTTCACTCTCGACTTTTGGATAGACGATGATCCAAAATGAAAAACGAATCATGGATCTGAGATGCGCTCATCGAGAGCATCGATATATATTTTTTTCTGAATTTTTTTGAGGAGTTTGAATTTTCATTTGATTTATGAATTTGCAATTGAAATTAGGTTTTGTCATTGAGGAAGAGGAGCACAGAAGTTTCTGTACGTATAGAAATGAGGAATAGAGGCTGCTAGGCTTTATAACAGGGTATTTATAGACAAAGTTGAAAAAGAATGGACTGGATCAAATGGATGTACGTGCCGGACGATATATGGCCCGAAAAGCCCGTTTCGATTCCTGAACGAAATTGGGTCAATCCATATATTGAAATAGATGTTTTAAAATATTTTAAACGCGATGGAACAGGTTTCATGTCCAAATTCCATCATATGAAGAAGTTATGCTAAAATCAAAATTTTTCAAATTGATTTCAATTTCGTTTATTTCAAGGCGTTTCGAGTCCGTACGATCAACCGACAAGTTCGATCGTTACGAAACTTAAAATCCTACAATAATTCACCGTTACGGATCCGATGAAACTAGTTTCGTAGATATCTGAGTCAGTGGCCAAAATGGCTATTTTTCCATTAATTAAATAATTTAATAATTAATTAATAAAATCCAATTTTTAATTTCACTTCTATAATCGATAATTTTTATCACCTCCATTTTTCTTTATCAATTACACTAATTTACCCAAATTTAAATGTCAGATTAGAGTTGATTAATCCATCAATTCCAATGTTAACCTAAATTTCAACATTTAATTTCAATTTCATTAAATTTAGAAATTATAAAATAAACTCCAAAAATCCATTTATTAAATAAATAAATTATTATTCCATTCATTCCTGTCAAATAGATGGATTAACCTTGGATTCAAACCATTACATAGATTTCTCATATTATCTTTATTTCAAATAACGTATTATCTAACTATATTCAATTTCATTTAATTGCAATTTATTCAATTATTGAACTTTACATTTCAATTAGATTAATAAAATCTTGGTTTCCAATTTTTAAATCAACCAATTCATATTATGAATAAAAAAACATTACTTTAATTCATATTAACAAAACGTTAAATTTGGATTTATAGAAACTGATTTACTAAAGTTTATTTACACATTAAATAAATAAATATCTATATTAATTTGCCACCTATTAGCTCCTAATTGCATTTATAAGTTCATTACCTATCAATCCAGATTATTATTCCATCTATAATGCTAATTTTATCTCATTACATAAATACGCCTACTTACATTTTAAGTTGGATAAATATTATATTTACATCACTACCTTAAATTTTTTTATCAATTCATTCATAAATCACTAACCATACCTTATTCCCAAATATTACCCTAAATCCACAATAATGTAATTGTTTAATTCATTTACTGCAATTGGTTCCATAAATTTGGATTGCGCTAATTTAGTTAGCCTTAACGTTATTACATTAAATCTACATTAAGTTTCAATTAATATAGAATTTAATTCTAATTACTTACCATTTAATTCATTAATTATTGATTACCTTCAAAATTAAATAAAATTTGATTCCCAAATATTTGATTTGATTGTCATCTTTTCTATGTCCATTATTACTTAACTTCAAATTTACAATTTCACTCAATTATAACTTTTACAAAAAATTTCCAACTAATAGGTATTGCACAAATATCGTTACTTATCAACTTGCATTAATCTTATCGCATTAATTTTCATCAAACTACTATTAAATATATTTTATTTTATAAATTAATTCAAATTTTACGCTCGTTTTCTTCCATTTGATTTATAGCCTAATATAACATTTACATTAACCCATTTCATTCAATTTATACAAATTCAGCTTTGATTAACTTTATTGCCTAAATTACATACAGTTACTTTTAATAAATAAATTATTGCATTGGATAATTAAATGCTTACCTTATATATATATATATATATATATATATATATAATTTTTCCCAAGTATAGCACTTTCACTACTACCTTTATTAGGATTTTATTCCACATACTAATACTTAGTTTTTAATTATCCTTGCTATATTTCATTTCAGCGTTCATTTCAATTTTAACTTATAAAGTTTTTCTCCATCTAAATTTAATTACTAAATTTTGATTAAAATAACCAACTTAATTATTAAAAATTCACGGGTTGTTACACTCTCCCCCACTCAAAACTTTTCGTCCCCGAAAAGGAAAAAGAAGGGAAAAGAAAGAATTAAGTAATCGATATCTTATTCAAGATATTAAATTTACAAATAAAAATTTTACAAAATTTAATAATTTAAATAAAATATATCAATTTATAAGCATAAATCTTTTTATACTTCAAGTAATAAAGTTTGGAAAAATATTTAATTTTCTAAGTCCAAAATTTCCAGAAAATTTCAGCAGAGTCTCCATTGTACGGGGAAGCTCGAGAGAAAATATAATAACAATATATAACATATAATTTCCAAAATAATATATCCCAACACGGGAAAAATGATGTAATACCGCTATAAACCGTAATCCGAAAACGTACCTATTTGTTGGCCAATTAACGCTTATATTATGAAATCAAATGCAGTAGCAATTGCTTACATAACATGTATTTCACTTATATAATCCAAAAGGTTAACAATTATATAAAATGAAAATTTTAAAGTGGTTTCAACCATAGACAAACCAATCAATACAAACATCAATCACTTGCAACAAGGCATACAACCATCACATAGAATCCATACAAATCAATCATTCATTCATATCAACAAAACAAATAGTTGTTCGGGTTCAAACTTTAAATTGTACGGAATGAAAAATAACTACTAAATGTACCCTTCACTCAACAGTCTTAGGTGAAATTAAATAGATTATTCATACATCCCAAAAATTTTAAAATATCCTTACCCAACAACCATAGGCCAAAACAAACAACACTTCCAAACAAGAAATCAAAATAAAATTTCCAACTTCATAGCATTTATTGTTTGATTTTCTTTTTATTCATATAATGATTTATCTTTTTTTTCTTTATCTTCATTTATTTACAGTATTCATCTTTCTGCTTATTTTATTAATAAATAGCTTCAATCTTTTACTTAAGTTTATTATCTTTCATATATACTACTTACTTTTATTTATTTACTTTCATTTATTACTAAATTCCATTTATAATACTTACCTTTCTAATTTAATTGATAATCTTTATTTTTATACTTAAGTTCATAACATCTCTAACACCAAATTCTTATTTGTTAAGGAATTTCATTGAATACTTTCATTATTTCAAATTTACTTGTATAATATTCTATTACAATTTCTTATTAAACATTTCAACTTTTTATATCTTTTGGTAAGTTACATATATGCCTTTAAGAATGTAATTGAAAGTTATACAAGTTTTCTCATTTCTTTTAAAATTTATTCAATGTTCAATAATTATATCCTTTGTATTATAGGTTACACTTTTCAGATTTCTTTTAATTTCATTCATAACTTAGAATTAAATTTATTATTTTAATTGAAGGTTCTAATTTTAAATTAGTTACATTCAGTTTCACTATAATAACTGAAACTATTATTCAATGGAAACTTAAGAATTAAATATCGGGTTTTATTCAAATCATTTTAAAATAATAGATAAATATACACTTACACATTTATATATATCAAATTATATTTAAAACAATTTAAAATTTATATTTTTTTATCAAAACAACTCTGCAGTAAAACTACTACAGTGGCCTTCCTACTTCGAAACTCGAAAATGAATGTCGACGATGCGTGCACTCATCACCAAAATTATTTTCCAGTGGCAGAGAGGGGAGTACAAAATTTATTTCTTTTCAAAGTTTCTTTTAAGACAATTCTTTCAAATTATATTGAAATATTTATATCATAAAATACTTCTAATAATATTATTACTATATTCCAAAATCATTTGAAAGGAATTTTTCAAAACCCCAGGACTTAAGTTCTAAAATTTTCAAATTTCATTTATTTTATTTGAGATCTTATTTTGTTTCCAATTTATATTTATAAATTTTACTACCTAACTACCAATACATTACACCCGAGTGTGTGTGTGTGTGTGTGTATATATATATAAATTTGTTTTATATATAGAAAATATAATAGGCAAAATTATTTCATTCACCTATATAAAAACAAATATTATGTCGGTCTATCCTATTAAGTGTTTAGAAATCCCTATTGATGTCATAGCGTCCCATGCACCAACCAGAATTTATAAATACAAAATGAAAGAGATTAACACAATATTAAAACCTTTTCATAACACTAACAAGTACGCTCTCTCATATATACACTCAGCGACTCTCATAGGGTACTACTACCCTATTAGTAAAAAGTCAAACCCCACAAAGCTAAGGTTTATCGCTAAACCAAAGCTCTGATACCAGATGTAACATCCCGCTTTTTCGCACGTTTTAAATCGACACATGTGCCAATCAAACCATACAGAAGGACGGATTGTTATGGGGAAAATAAGAAAAAGAAGGAAGAAATGAAACAAAATAGAATCTTGCAGCGGAACGACAAAATATAATAATCAAATATACAGTTCATGAAGCTGTTTATAAACATTTGATTATATTTATACAATACATATCAGAGTTGCACATACCAGTGAATAATAACAATGCAGCGGAATAAAATGGTGTAGTGGAATAATATAGTATATAATAGTAATATAAATCTTCGTCCTCGTCCTCCAGGGCTAAAGTCTTCGAATCCTGAAATGCTCAGGCCGACCCGAGCGAACTGAAAAGACAAAACACTCGAGTCAGAACTAAAATATCTTATGTGAGTTAAATTAATAGAAATAAATATGAGTGCAGTAACTTAAGAGATGCTTGGGATTCACATCTCCTAAGGATCCGTTAAACTATTTACTATGTAGTAATATTTCGCTATTATAATAGAGAAAATAGTAAAATAAACTTACTTTTTTCTTAGCATTAAGGGGTTACCCATATAGCCCTTAACACGTAATAGTCCCAGTAATCCATCCAATATCATGGTCCCGCCTGATCCGGAAGCCACCAGAGGATACCACACGGGCTACGGGAGAAATCCAAACTCGTACAAGGCATGATAGGGTAGGTGACACGACACAACTAGGCAATACCAGGGTAGATATACCAATTACGCTTCCGGTTCGGTGGTAACACGTAGCGCACAGCTACTGCCCACCTCGAGCCACACCCCCAAATAAAAAATCAAAAGTTGCCACCGAATAAATCCATGGTCAGAGTGGAATATAAAAGGGATGTGTCTGATCAAAGGTGCTACCTCATTAACCCGTCAATCGCTCCTGTTTTAGCCACCTTATGCCAACTCACAGGAGTTGAGTCCACGTATTTACATCAAAGGAAACGCCGCCACCATCCTACTTCATTCTAGAATCTCCACCGCGTACACGGTTGTTAAATGGTTTTCAGAGTTGGCAGAGAGTATGACAACTTCCGATCCTGGTCTCTTCAACAATCAAACGTTATTATAACACCGCGGTCTTTTCAAAATAGTTCATACTTTAAAACCAAAATAAAATATCCATTTCAAAACCATATAAATACGATATCGTTTCAATTTTAAAACCCAAATCAATATGATATCATTTTTATTTCAAATATATCCTTTTTTAAAAATCATAGTACTTTCAAATATATATACCTTAAACCTATAGCTTCGAAACATAATTTTCAATACTTAATGATTTAATAATAAATTACTTTATCAAGTAAATAAGCTTTTTAATTTCTCAAATCAATTCCGAATACAGATTTGAATTCCTAAATAAACCATTTAAATTTCCATATATTTCAAAGTTTTAAATATTCCACCATTTCAAAACTATATCTTTAATTCATATATATATGACAAATTCACTTTACTATTATTTAGTTTTGAAATACTTACTTAATAAATCCAGTACCCTTTAAATAAAACTTTCAAATTCAACAATGGAATATTCCTCAATTTATTTAGACTAGATATATTCACTTAAATCAGCTTAAACCCGAATTTAGTTATAATACCATATTCTTTTTGAATCTAAATTGCATTAAGCTCTTAATTAAATAAAATCTCAAATCAATTTCAAAATTATCTTCTCAACTTTGAGTTATAAAAATCAATATAAACTCTATATTAGAATATAATTTAAGTAAATACTTATTCATGATATATTTTAATAAAATCAACTTTATTGTTAAACTTACTTCATACTTTAAACAATTTTATACATAGCTTAAATCAAGAATTTAACTATATATAAAATAAGCTTTATAAAATATTCGAAATCAATATCTCATAACACCATATATATATTTCTTTACAAAACCATAGAAAATCATTTCAAAATATTATATATATACCGCGGTGTCTGTATAAAATTTTCTATCCTATGGTCAAGTGATACAGATAATTATCATTTCAATCCGTAATTTAAAATAAAAATTACGGTTATATATCATTTCAAACCGCAATCTCGAATGAAATAAGAATGCATAATAACTTGCAGTTTATAACAATATAAATAAACATCCATTCATCCAATATCAATCATCAAACACTTATTATCCCAAACATCATCCAATCCAAACAATATCATTAATATATAACATAAAATAAATAACTGGTATTAACTAACAGTTATGTTAAATAATGAATTTAATAACTGTTTAACTGGGAGTTTATATGTAATAAATGAATAAATAACAATTTAACTAGTAGTTTATATGCACTGAATAATTAAATAACAATTTAATTAAATAAATGAAATTAACTGAGATGATGATTTAAAATGCGCCAAATAACCATAAATAAATTTTAAAACACATCATATATCAATTTAACAAACATAAGAAATTTTAGAAGTTGTGAGTGGGTTAAAACACTCACCTTTTGAATTTACATTGAATTTAAATCCAATTTAAACCCAAAAATTCAGTAGCCTCCAAATCCATCCAAACAAGCGTCAAAATATCCGGAATTCCAATAAGAACCTAGAGGAGAAAACCGTGCGTGAAACGGACCTCGTACGCAAAAGTTATTCGAGTTAAACGAGTTGAAAACAAAATTAAATTAAAATGAAATGATAAATAAAATTCATCACCAATATGCCACGTCATCTCAATCTAATGCGCGCCCACGAACATAAACTACAGCACTATCGTTCGAACACGTTCTACAGAGCACGACCGCCATCTAGGGTTTCATATCGCCGCCGTCACGCGCCTCTCCTCCACGATCAGACTCCGCCCCCAAGATCCTCACCTCCGGCCGCCCAGATAGCCAGCTCGCGGCTGTAGCCGATGCTTCCAAGCGAATTACGCCGCCACACCCTTTCTCTCATGATTTCTGGCAAGATCAAGACCATCTGGATCGAATGAATAGATGATCTAAGACCTGCTCGTCACTGGCTTCACAACGGCACCCTCCGATCGACAAACGGTCGACGATCCACCGTTGGATCGTCAAAAATCCAATACGAATGTCCCCGGTTCACTCTCAATTTATGGACAGACGATGATCCAAAGAGAAAAACGAATCATGGATCTGAGATGCACTCATCGAGAGCTTCGATATATATTTTTTCTGAATTTTTTTAAGGAGTTTGAATTTTCATTTGGTTTATGAATTTGCAATTGAAATTAGGGTTTGCCATTGAGGAAGAGGAGCACAAAAGTTTCTGTACGTATTGAAATGAGGAATAGAGACGGCTATGCTTTATAACGGGGTATTTATAGACAAGGTTGAAAAAGAATGGACCAGATCAAATGGATGTACGTGCCGACGATATATGGCCCGAAAAGCCCGTTTCGATTCCCGAACGAAATTTGGTTAATCCATATATCAAAATAGATGCTTTAAAATATTTTAAACGCAATGGAATAGGTTTCACGTCCAAATTCCATCGTATGAAGAAGTTATGCTAAAATCAATATTTTTCAAATTGATTTCAATTTCGTTTATTTCAAGGCGTTTCGAGTCCGTATGATCAACCGACAAGTCCGATCGTTACGAAACATAAAATCCTACAATAATTCACCGTTACGGATCCGATGAAACTGGTTTCGTTGAAATCCGAGTCAGTGGCCAAAATGGCTATTTTTCCTTAATTAAATAATTAAATAATTAATTAATTAAATCCAATTTTTAATTTCACTTCTATAATCGACAATTTTTACCACCTCTATTTTTCTTTATCAATTACACTAATTTACCCAAATTTAAATGTCAGATTAGAGTTGATCAATCCATCAATTCCAATGTTAACCTAAATTTAAATATTTAATTTCAATTTCATTAAATTTAGAAATTATAAAATAAACTCCAAAAATCCATTTATTAAATAGATAAATTATTATTCCATTCATTCCTGTCAAATAGATGGATTAACCTTGGATTCAAACCATTACGTAGATTTCTCATATTATCTTTATTTCAAATAACGTATTATTTAACTATATTCAATTTCATTTAATTGCAATTTATTCAATTATTTAACTTTACATTTCAATTAGATAAATAAAATCTTGGTTTCCAATTTTTAAATCAACCAATTCATTTTATGAATAAAAACACATTACTTTAATTTATATTAACAAAACGTTAAATTTGGATTTATAGAAATTGATTTACTAAAGTTTATTTACATATTAAATAAATAAACACCTATATTAATTTGCCACCTATTAGCTCCTACTTGCATTTATAAGTTCATTACCTATCAATCCAGATTATAATTCCATCTATAATGCTAATTTTATCTCATTACATAAATACACGCCTATTTACATCTTAAGTTGGATAAATATTATATTAACATCACTACCTTAAATTTTTAATTAACAATTCATTCATAAATCACTAACCATACCTTATTCCCAAATATTACCCTAAATCCACAATAATGTAATTGTTTAATTCATTTATTGCAATTGGTTTCCATAAATTTGGATTGCGCTAATTTAGTTAGCCTTAACGTTATTATATTAAATCTACACTCAATTTTAATTAATATAGAATTTAATTATAATTACTTACCATTTAATTCTTTAATTATTGATTACCTTCAAAATTAAATAAAATTTGATTACCAAATATTTGATTTGATTGCAATCTTTACTATGTCCATTATTACGTAACTTCAAATTTACAATTTCACTCAATTATAACTTTTACAAAAAATTTCCAACTAATAGGTATTGCACAAATATCGTTACTTATCAACTTGCATTAAACTTATCACATTAATTTTCATTAAACTACTATTCACTATATTTTATTTCATAAATTAATTCAAATTTTATGCTTGTTTTCTTCCATTTGATTTATAGCCTAATATAACATTTACATTAACCCATTTCATTCAATTTATACAAATTCAGCTTTGACTAACTTTATTGTATAAATTTACATGCAGTTACTTTTAATAAATAAATTATTGCATTGGATAATTAAATGCTTACCTTAAATGTGTGTATATATATATATATATATATATATATATTCCGAAGTATTACACTTTCACTACTACCTTTATTAGGATTTTATTCCATATACTAATACTTAGTTTTTAATTATCATTGTTATATTTCATTTCAGCGCTCATTCCAATATTAACTTATAAAGTTTTTTTTTCATCTAAATTTAATTACTAAATTTTAATTAAAATAACCAACTTAATTATCAAAAATTCATGGGTCGTTACACTCTCCCCCATTCAAAACTTTTCGCCTCCGAAAAGGAAAAAGAAGGGAAAAGAAAGAATTAAGTAATCAATATCTTTTCAAAATATTAAATTTATAAATAAAAGTTTTACAAAATTTAATAATTTAAATAAAATATATAAATTTGTAACCATAAATCTTTTTATACTTAAAGTAATAAAGTTTGGAAAAATATTTTCAAAAATTTTCTATGTCCAAAATTTTAAAAAAAATTCGGCAGAGTCTCTTTTGTAGGGGGAAGCTCGGGAGAAAATATAATAACAATATATAACATATAATTCCCAAAATAATATATCCCAACACGGAAAAAATAATATAATACCGCTATAAACCGTAATCCGAAAACGTACCTATTTGTCGGGCAATTAACGCTATATTATGAAACCAAATGCAGTAGGAATTGCTTCCATAACCTGTATTTCACTTATATAATCCAAAAGGTTAACAATTATATAAAATGAAATTTTTAAAGTGGTTTCAACCATATACAAACCAATCAATACAAACATTAATCACTTGCAACAAGGCATACAACCATCACATAGAATCCATACAAATCAATCATTCATTCATATCAACAAAACAAATAGTTGTTCGGGTTCAAATTTTACATTGTACGGAATGAAAAATAACTACTAAATGTACCCTTCACTCAACAGTCTTAGGTGGAACTAAATAGATTATTCATACATCCTAACAATTTTAAAATATCCTTACCCAACAACCATAGGCCAAAACAAACAACACTTCCAAACAAGAAATCAAATTAAATTTTACAACTTCATAGAATTTATTGTTTGATTTCCTTTTTATTCCTATAATAATTTATCTTTTTTTTCTTCTTTATCTTCATTTATTTGTAGTATTCATCTTTCTACTTATTTTATTAATAAATAGCTTCAATCTTTTACTTAAGTTTATTATCTTTCATATAAACTACTTAATTTTATTTATTTACTTTCATTTATTACTAAATTCCATTTATATTACTAACCTTTCTAATTTAATTAATAGCCTTTATTCTTATACTTAAGTTCATAACAACTCTAACACCAAATTCTTATTTGTTAATGAATTTCATTGAATACTTTCATTATTTCATATTTACTTGTATAATATTCTATTACAATTTCTAATTAAACATTTCAACTTTTTATATCTTTTGGTAAGTTACATATATGCCTTTTAGAATGTAATTGAAAGTTATACAAGTTTTCTCATGTCTTTTAAAATTTATTCAATGTTCAATAATTATATCCTTTGTATTAAAGGTTACACGTTTCAGATTTCTTTTACTTAGCATTAAATTTATTATTGTAATTGAAGGTTCTAATTTTAAATTAGTTACATTCAATTTCACTACAATAACTGAAATTATTAATTAATGGAAACTTAAGAATTAAATACAGGGTTTTATTCAAATCATTTTAAAATAACAGATAAATATACACTTACACATTTATATATATCAAATTATATTTAAAACAATTTAAAATTTATATTTGTTTATCAAAACAACTCTGCAATAAAACTACTATAGTGGCCTTCCCACTTCGAAATGCGAAAATGAATGTCGACGATGCGTGCACTCATCACCGAAATTATTTTCCAACGACAGAGAGGGGAGTACAAAATTTATTTCTTTTCAAAGTTTCTTTTAAGACAATTCTTTCAAATTATATTGAAATATTTATATCAGAAAATACTTCTAATACTATTATTACTATATTCCAAAATCATTTGAAAGGAATTTTTCAAAACCCCAGGACTTAAGTTCTAAAATTTCCAAATTTCATTTATTTTATTTTAGATCTTATTTTATTTCCAATTTATTTTTATAGATTTTACTACCTAACTACCAGTACATTACACCCGAGTATATATATATATATATATATTTGTTTTATATATAGAAAATATAATAGGCAAAATTATTTCATTCACCTATATAAAAACAAATATTATGTCAGTCTGTCCTATTAAGTGTGTAGAAATCCCTATTAATGTCATAGCATCCCATGCACCAACCAGAATTTATAAATACAAAACAGAAGAGATTAACACAATATTAAAACCTTTTTATAACACTAACAAGTATGCTATCTCATATATACACTCAGCGACTCCCATAGGGTATTACTACCCTATTAGTAAAGAGTCAAACCCACAAAGCTAAGGTTTATCGCTAAACCAAAGCTCTGATACCAGATGTAACATCCCGCCTTTTCGCACGCTTTAGATCGACACACGTGCCAATTCAAACTATACAGAAGGGCGGATTGTTATGGGGAAAATAAGAAAAACAAGGAAGAAATAAAACAAAATAAAATCTTGCAGCGGAACGATAAAATATAATAATCAAATATACAGTTCATGAAACTGTTTATAAACATTTGATTATATTTATACAATACATATCAGAGTTGCACATACCAGTGAATAATAACAATGCAGCGAATAAAATGGTGTAGTGCAATAATATAATAGATAATAGTAATATAAATCTTCGTCCTCGTCCTCCAGAGCTAAAGTCTTCAAATCCTGAAATGCTCAGTCTGACCCAAGCGAATTGAAAAGACAAAACACTCGAGTCAGAACTAAAACATCTTATGTGAGTTAAATTAACAGAAATAAATATGACTGCGGTAACTTAAGAGATGCTCGGGATTCACATCTCCTAATAATCCGTTAAACTTTTACTATATAGTAATATTTTGCTATTATAATAGTTTCTAATAGTAAAATAAACTTATTTTTTTCCTTAGCATTAAGGGATTACTCATATAGCCCTTAACACGTAATAGTCCCAGTAGTCCATCCAATATCATGGTCCCTCCTGATCCGGAAGCCACCAGAGGATACCACACGGGCTACGGGAGAAATCCAAACTCGTACAAAGCACGATAGGGTAGGTGACACGGCACAACTAGGCAATGCCAGGGTAGATATAACAATTACGCTTCCGGGTCGGTGGTAACGCGTAGCGCGCAGTTACCGCCCACCTCGAGCCACACCCCCAAATAAAAATCAAAAGTGGCCACTGAATAAATCCAAAGTCAGAGTAGAATATCGAAGGGATGTGTCCGATCAAAGGTGCTACCTCATTAACTCGTTAATCGCTCATGTTTTAGCCACCTTATGCCAACTCATGGGAGTTGAGTCCATGTATTTACATCAAAGGAAACGCTGCCACCATCCTACTTCATTCTGAAATCTCCACCGTGTACACGGTTGTTAAAGTGGTTTTTGGAGTTGGCAGAGTGTATGACAACTTCCGATCCCGGTCTCTTCGACAACCAAACGTTATTATAACACCGCGGTCTTCTCAAAATAGTTTATACTTTAAAACCAGAATAAAATATCCATTACAAAACCATATAAATACGATATCATTTCTTATTTTAAAACCCAAATCAATATGATATCATTTTTATTTCAAATGTATTCTTTTCAAAAATCATAGTACTTTCAAATATATATACCTTAAACCCATAGCTTCGAAACATAATTTTCAATAATTAATGGTTTAATAATAAATTACTTTATCAAGTAAATTAGCTTTTTAATTTCTCAAATCAATTCCAAATACAAATTTGAATACCCAAATAAACCATTTAAATTTCCATATATTTCAAAGTTTTAAATATTCCACCATTTCAAAACTATATCTTTAATTCACACACACACACACACAGATATATATATGCCAAATTCACTTTACTGTTATTTAGTTTTGAAATAATTACTTAATAAATCCAGTATCCTTTAAATAAAACTTTCAAATTCAATAATTGAATATTCCTCAATTTATTTAGACTAGATATATTCACTTAAATCATCTTAAGCCCGAATTCAGTTATAACACCATATTCTTTTTGAATCTAAATTGCAATAAGATCTTAATTAAATAAAATCTCAAATCAATTTCAAAACTATCTTCTCAACTTTGATTTATAAAAATCAATAAACTCTATATTAGAATATAATTTAAGTAAATACTTATTCATGATATATTTTAATAAAATCAACTTTATTATTAAACTTACTTCATACTTTAAACAATTTTATACATAGCTTAAACCAAGAATTTAACTATATATAAAATAACCTTTATCAAATATCCGAAATCAATATCTCATAACACCATATATATATATATTTCTTTACAAAACCATAGAAAATCATTTCAAAATATTAAATATGTATATACCGCGGTGTCTGTAAAAAAATTTCTATCCTATGGTCAAGTGATACGGATATTTATCATTTCAATCCGTAATTTGAAATAAAAATTACGGTTATATATCATTTCAAACCGCAATCTCGAATGAAATAAGAATGCATAATAACTTGCAGTTTATAACAATATAAATAAACATCCATTCATCCAATATCAATAATCAAACACTTATTATCCCAAACATCATCCAATCCTGTTAACTCCGCCTCGGTTTGGACTCAGCGACTTGAAACGATACCGACCTAAGACTCAAAGAGATGCCGACCTAAGGCCTAAGGGGTATGCCGACCTAACACTTCAACAAGTATGCCGACCTAATACTTTAAAAAGGCTACCGACTCAACATAGATACCGACCTAACAGTCTAGGGAGATTGCCGACTTAACTGGTTGCCGACCTAACTGCCTTAACAGGAATGCCGACCTAAGGCCGAAAAGGGATACCGACTTAAGAGAGGTGCCGACCCAATGCTCTAGCATGTATACCAACCTAAGACTTAAAGAACGCCGACCCAAGATAGCTACCGACCTAAGTCGCGGCCGACCTATGACCAATGTTAAGTCGGTCACGACCTAAGCAAAGGAAGGTAAGTTCAATGCAGCTACTTGGCACAGTGGCCTCTTAACTCGTACACGATCCAGGACTTATCATTTGGACCGTGACTTGCGACCTACCAAGTTAACTCGTCCACGACCTAATATAAACCCGAGGCCGTATTACTAAGGAGGGGTGGTGTTGACTCGGAGGCGACCTAGGACTTGTGCAAGTGAACCCCTGTGAAGCCATGAAGGGGCCAGATGGACCGGCCACGACTCATATTAAGTCGGCTGCGACTTAACTTAGATCGGCCACGACTTAGGACTTGGCAATAATTCCAGGCCGAAACTCTCTATAAATAGGCACCCACCTCCAACATTCAAAGGACTTTTTGGCACATTCTCTTGAGAGACCGTTACCTTGCTGCATCGAGAACTCCATCAACACTTAGAGCTTTCAAGATCAAAGGAATACTTCGAAGAACTTCACGAAGAAACTACACATCTTCAATTTGAATTCAAGGATTTTAGTCGACATAGAAGCTTGAGCTACTTGTTCCGAAACTCTTGTAACTTGAGATATATTGTACTTGAGAAGAATTGTATCAGCTTGTAACGAGATCATTAATAAAAGTACTTAAAGTGGACGTAGGCTATACCCTTAAGCCGAACCACTATAAAATTGTTGTCGTTTACCGCTTTTCTACTGTTTTCTGCTTGTAATCTGTTCCCGAGCTTTCGGGTGGTGCTTTCACAACTATAACTCATACACCGGGGTGTTAGCGTTCAAATTTCAGCGTTAACATTTTTGGTGCTTTCACTGAGAACTGAACTCAGGAAAACTGTCATCATTGCTTCGCAGAGATTTGTAGAAAGAATTTCCTTAAAAACCAAAAGTCTATCTGAAATTATGGCTCCTGGAAGGAAAAGTAGATCTGTCAGATCTGGAAACATTCAAGAGGGAACTTCCGCTTCCCCTGTGCCTAATCAACCCACCCCGTCTGTTGGAGTTACGAAAGCGGAGTTGGATGCTGTGATTCTAGGGCTAAACCAACAGATAAACGCCCAAAATGCACAATTAGAGGCTCAAAGTGCCCAGAATGCTCTGATTCTGAATAAGTTGAACGACTTACTTGGGGCAAACAATCAACCGGCTGGTAATGAAAGGAACTATGCTGGCAACGTTCATGATGTTAATGAAAGGAATGCTCCTGAAAGGGCTACTAGTCCCTTTGAGCAGGCAGTACCTGAGGCCGGTGGATCTAGAACTCGGCATGATGAGGAATATCTTTCTGGAATGGTCCGGCAGATCATGAAAGAAAGTATACAAAGGGTTGAAGATGAGAAGGAATGGGGTTTCGCCCCAAGCAAAACTCCGTTTACTGAAAGAATCTTAAAGGCGGAATTTCCAAGGAAGTTTGTCCCTCCGACTATCCCAGCTTATAAGGGGACAAGTGACCCGAATGAATTCTTGTATAAATATGATTGGCACATGACAGGTGCCAGAGCCTCGGACGAAATAAAGTGCCGATATTTCCCCGTATACCTGGAAGGTGTGGCTCTACTATGGTTCACCAAGTTGCCAGTCCGATCTATTGATCAGTTTTCAGACTTGACCAGAAAATTCAAGGAGCAGTTTAGACTATATGCTTCGAAGGCCAAGGACATCATGTCACTGTCAAGTTTAGAGCAGAATCCTGGTGAATCTATCAGATCTTTCTTGAACCGCTTTAATATAGCGCTGGCCGAGGTGGACAATGCTGAACCACGAATGATAATGACTTATCTGATGAGAGCTATTGATAAGTCAAGCGAATTTGGGAAATGGTTAAATATGAAAGAGCCAACCTCTCTCGAAAAGTTCTACAAAAAAGCAGATGAATTCATTCGCTTGGAAAGTCGTCCTTTGCCAGTAAAGACAGTGTTGGAGAAAGCAGAAGACAACACTGTCGCTCCACGCAAGAATGAATCGGTGGGGCAAAAAAGGGAGAATAATAATGGGAAGAAACAGGGAAATCTGAAGAAGCCCCGATCCTTCAAGCCATCAGAATATACTCCATTATCACATACACCGGAGCACATCTACCTGGCCACTAAAGATTCCGTCGATTTCCCTAAACCTATCCCTTTGAGAACCGGGAAAAAAGCCATACAGAGTGGGAAATTCTGCCGCTTCCACAATCAACCCGGTCATGAGACTGATGAATGCCGCCAGTTGAAAAATCTGATTGAAAAGTTGCTAAGAGAAAACAAACTACAGCAATTCGTGAAGAAAAATAGCAACAATCCTGCATCGTCAGGTCAGGGGCAACAGGTTCCTGTTCATCAGCCTAGGACAGGTGAGAAAGCTACGGGACATGAATCTGGAAGGCCCGTTATCAATGTCATTACAGGAGGGCCTCACCCAGCTGGCAAGAGCTGGGGTGAGATGGAGAGATATTCCAGGGCTTTGAAATATGCCCCAGCCGAAGAAGACGTCTTTGTTTTAGAAGACACTACGCCCCTGAAACAACAGAAAACTTTCAGCGATGATATTGTTTTCAGAGCCAGAGATTCCACAGGTATAGAAGCTCCTACCCTAGATCCCTTGGTCATCTCGGCCGGTATTGGACCGGCCATTGTCAGAAGAGTCCTCATCGACTGCGGAGCATCATGTAATATCCTCTTCAAGAAGACATTTGACCAGATGAAAATCCCTATGATCGATGTACAGGCCTCATCACAGAAGATCGCTGGCTTCACTGGGGAGCCAAAGCAACCAATTGGGACCATCGATCTGCTTGTAGAACTTGGGGAAGCAGAAAAGAAAGTGGTCCGCAAGCAAACATTTGTGATTGTCGATGAGTTTTCTGCTTATAATGCTTTTCTTGGCCGTCCAACACTCGCAGCATTCAAAGCTATCCTAGCCCCGTGGTGCCTCACTATTAAATTCCCTACTGACAATGGAGTAGGAGTTATAAAAGGGGATCAAAATGCTGCGCGAGAGTGCTATTTGACAGAGCTGCGAGAGTCAAGAAAAAGAGAAATGGGAAAGGATGCGGCAACCCCAGTCCGCATCAAGGAACCAGCCTTGTAGCAATTACGGGGCGGACCCTGCACTGGAGAGCACAGCGGGGCACGGAGAGAAATGGATCCCAGAAAAGCCAGTGCAGGGGAGAATAGAGTGGTACCGGTGGAAACGACAGTTCCGGTACCTGTTGACCCGAAGGACCCAAATAAGGTGTTGAATGTGGGTTCACAGCTTAATGTGTCAATTCAGAATGTCTTGATATCTTTCCTGAAAGCAAATCTGGATGTCTTTGCTTGGACTCACGCCGATATGTGTGGAATATCTCCAGAAGTTGCAGTACACGCTCTGAATATTGACCCAAAGTTTACGCCAGTTAAACAGAAAAGAAGAACCCAAGGTCCAGAAAGGTCAGCAGCATTAAAAGAAGAAGTCGATCGACTCATGGAAAATAACTTCATCAAAGAATCTACATATCCGAATTGGGTTTCAAATCCTGTGCTGGTCAAGAAAGCTAATGGAAAATGGAGAGTGTGCATCGATTTTTCTGATCTAAACAAGGCTTGCCCCAAAGATTGCTTCCCGTTACCCAGGATCGATCAACTGGTAGACGGAATTGCGGGACATGAATTGTTATCTTTCATGGACGCCTACTCCGGTTATAACCAAATCATGATGCACGAGCCGGATCAGGAGGATACAAGCTTTATCACAGATGTTGGACTTTATTGCTACAGAGTTATGCCCTTCGGATTGAAAAATGCAGGGGCAACCTACCAAAGACTTGTTAATGCTATGTTCAAACCGCAATTGGGCAAAACTATGGAAGTCTACGTCGACGACATGTTAGTGAAGTCCAGGAAAGCAGCAGATCACATTGAACACTTAGCAGAAATGTTCGCAGTCCTTCGGAAATACAGAATGAAACTTAACCCTCTGAAATGTACATTTGGGGTCGAGTCCGGAAAGTTCTTAGGTTTCATCGTCAGTGCTAGGGGCGTTGAGGCTAGTCCAGCTCAAATTACTGCCTTGAAAGAAGTTAAAGCTCCTAGAACGAAGAAGGAATTGCAGAGTCTCAACGGAAAGGTCGCCGCCCTGAGTCGGTTCATTTCCAAAGCCACTGATAAATGCATCCCATTCTTTGACGCCCTGAAGAAAGGAAAGAAGAATTTTGAATGGACTTCCGAATGCCAAAAAGCCTTCGATGAGTTGATCCGTCATATGGAAACGCCTCCAATACTTTCTAGGCCAGGCAATGGTGAGGATCTTCTTATATACTTGGCAGTATCATCTCATGCTCTAAGTGCAGCGCTGATACGGGAAGACAAAAGGATTCAACATCCGGTTTACTATATCAGCAAAAGACTCACTGGGGCAGAGCTGAATTACTCCAAGTTGGAAAAACTCGCCTATTGCCTACTAGTTGCATCAAGGAAACTGAGGCAATATTTCCAAGCTCATCCTATCAGGGTACTTACTGATCAACCTCTAAAGCAAGTCCTGTTTCGCCCTGAAACTTCGGGTCGCCTTCTAAAATGGAACATTGAACTCAGTCAATATGACATCACTTATCACCCCCGAAAAGCAATCAACGGACAAGCTTTAGCTGATTTCATTGCAGAATTCACAGAGAAGGATAATGGTGAGGATGAAGCGATCAGTGATTCCCCAATCCAGTGGAAGATGTATGTCGATGGCGCAAGAAATGACTACTGTTCTGGAGCCGGAGTGGTACTTGAAACTCCTGAAGGTCGATCATTATGTTATGCATTAAGATTGGAATTTCCTTCAACAAACAATGAAGCAGAATATGAAGCTCTTATTGCAGGTCTGAAAATCGCTAAAGAGCTAAACATTCGAGCATTACAAATCTTCAGTGATTCTCAGCTTATTGTATGCCAAGTCAAGAAGGAATTTCAAGCAAAAGGTGGAAACCTGCCTTCCTACTTGTTAAAGGCTTGGGAACTCCTATGTGAACTCGATCACTATTCAATAAGCCACATTCCTCGGGAAGAGAATATGAAGGCAGATTCCCTCGCAAAGTATTCAAGTTCTGGTGAAGCTCAACTATTGGGATTGGTCCCTGTAGAAGTCCTTTCAGCACCAAGTATAGACGAGATGGATATAGACTGGATTATGAATGTATCTCAAGAACAAGAGTCATGGATGACTCCAATATTGGACTACCTACTCAGAGGTTCTCTGCCAGAAAATTCGATAGAAAGACGAAAGCTACTAAGGAAAGCCTCTCGCTATGTAATTCAGGATGGCCGATTGTACAGACGGGGATTCTCAATGCCATTGCTTCGATGTGTATCCCAGGAAGAGTCCAAAACAATCCTAGCTGAGGTGCATGGAGGAGAATGTGGTGATCATTCAGGTGGTCAAACATTAGCAAAGAAAATTCTCCGATACGGATATTTTTGGCCAGAAATTAATCGAGATGCTGCAGATTACTCCCGAAAATGTGACAAATGCCAAAGATTTGCCAAAATTCCTAGAGCGCCTTCTACCGAACTCACACAGATGGTCAGTCCATGGCCGTTTGCAATTTGGGGAATGGATCTCATTGGGCCGCTACCAATTGCTAAATCAGGGATTAAATATGCTATTGTTGCAGTTGATTACTTTACTAAATGGGCTGAAGCTGAACCATTGGCTACTATCACTTCTAAGAAAATGATAAGCTTTGTGACCAAGAATATCATTTGCAGATACGGTGTGCCTCAGAAAATAATCACAGACAATGGTACTCAGTTTGAAAGCGAGGAGTTCCAGGATTTTTGCAAACGATTCAAAATCCAGAAAAGCTTTTCGGCAGTAGCTCATCCGCAGGCAAACGGGCAAGTGGAAGCAGTGAACAAGATCATCAAATCAACCATCAAAAAGCAACTCGAAAGAGCAAAAGGTGGTTGGGTCGATAAACTACCACTTGCACTATGGGCATACAGAACTACTCACAAAACTGCGACTGGGCATACTCCTTTTTCGTTAGCATACGGATCGGAAGCAATGTTTCCGGTTGAAGCAGAGGTCCCTTCACACAGAAGAATCCATTTCAATCAAGCTGAAAATGAAAAGCTACAACTTGAAGCGCTAGATCTCCTTAATGAAAAAAGAGACGAAGCTAATCTCAGAGTTGCAGCTCATCAGCAAAGGATAGCCAGGCATTTCAATTCCAAAGTTCGTCAACGCAGCTTTGAAATTGGAGATCTAGTCCTGAAAAGAATTATGACCGCGACAGGTGTGTTTGGGCCCAATTGGGAAGGACCATATGTGATAGGTCAGAAGCTTCTTGACGGCACATTCAAACTCACTACTGTTGAAGGAGTTCAAATTCCAAGGGCATGGAACAGCAATCACTTGCGTCCATATTTTACTTGAAAATTTTGTTGAAATAATGTAAAAGAGTTGCGGATATATGATTCTTGTAATTGAAAGCAATTGTAAAACTAATGCAAGTGAATAATGAATGAATATAAAGTGGATGTAGGCCCAAATTTCTGGCCGAACCACTATAAATCTTGTGTTCTTTATTATTATTACATGTTTGCTTTATTTTCGATATAAAAGTACATAAAATGTATTGCTGAAATGTCGATTTGAATTTTTGCAGACAATGGAAATAAAACTTGCTCATAATAAGACCGAGTGATTCTCACCATCATTCAACAAACAAATTTCAAGTCATAAAGGCCCCCGAATTCAAATCCTAGATAGGAAATACTTCAATTGAACGGCTTATGATTTCGATAGAAACGAGCCCTTGCTAATAAATTGAGAGTGTTTGAACGAACAAACATCCAATTAGGAAGCTAGTGCCCGTTCTCACGAACTTGCCTGTCAATGAAGTACACTTCCTTGGATTAAACAAGCTACTTGCAAGAAAAGGGGAATGAAAACTTGAAAAGGAAAAAAGAGGATCGCTGAAAAGGCATAAGCAAGAAGACAAGAATACAACCAAAAACCATCATTGGCGGCACAAGTCCTCTTCGGAGGCACAACTCTTCGGAGGATAAAGACCTCTAATGGGTCATATGCCACAAAAAAAGAAAGTTCTCTACTCAACAAAAAAGATTGGAGAAGTCATGACCCTCCAACCATGAGAGAGTAACTTCCAGGCAATGAAAACCCTCTTTGAGGCACATTTCACCAGGAGTTGAAGTGTAACAGCCGCTCTTCGGAATTTCACTTCACCAGAGTTGAAATGCAAACAAAAGAAAGACCTCTTCGGAGGCACATTTCACCAGGAGTTGAAGTGTAACAGCCGCTCTTCGGAATTTCACTTCACCAGAGTTGAAATGCAAACAAAAGAAAGACCTCTTCGGAGGCACATTTCACCGGGAGTTGAAGTGTAACAGCCGCTCTTCGGAATTTCACTTCACCAGAGTTGAAATGCAAACAAAAGAAAGACCTCTTCGGAGGCACATTTCACCAGGAGTTGAAGTGTAACAGCCGCTCTTCGGAATTTCACTTCACCAGAGTTGAAATGCAAACAAAAGAAAGACCTCTTCGGAGGCACATTTCACCAGGAGTTGAAGTGTAACAGCCGCTCTTCGGAATTTCACTTCACCAGAGTTGAAATGCAAACAAAAGAAAGACCTCTTCGGAGGCACATTTCACCAGGAGTTGAAGTGTAACAGCCGCTCTTCGGAATTTCACTTCACCAGAGTTGAAATGCAAACAAAATAAAGACCTCTTCGGAGGCGCAATTAAGAAGAAAGACCTCTTCGGAAACCTACGTTTCACCGAGATTGAAATAAAACTTCCAAGTGTTGAAACGTGAAAAGGATTTCTAAGGCATAACTCTTTGGAGGTACATGTTTCACCAAGATTGAAATAAAACTTCCAAGTGTTGAAACGTGAAAAATCCCTCCTCAGAGGTACAACTTTCTATATATATAAAAAAAAAGGAATCCTCATCAAGAGCATACTTTAACTTCCAAAGGAAGAGTAATTTACCTATTATGGAGAATGATCTCCCTCAAAAAAAAGGGGGGTTAAAGTACATTCAGAGGTCCGCTTTGCCACATAGAAGAATTCACTTGGCAAAATATATACAAACGCAAAAGGAGAAAGTGATTTCTTCGAAGGACAAAGCATAGAAACTTATATGAAGGAAGTTGCACTCTACGAAAATTCTTCTCGAGAATGAAGTAGTTATTCTTTAGAAAACGAGAGTGCAAGTCCCCTTAAAGTATACGATATTGCAGTAAGCTCATGGTATAGGGGCAACATGGTATAGTTACATAGAAAGCGGTATAACTATGTCGGTAAAGTACGCTCAAACAACATACCACAAGCTCACCGCAACATCGTATAAATAAAACTGGTGCAAAAAAAAAAAAAAAGAACTTGTGCAAAAATGAATAATAAATGCATTCTCAAATTCAAACAAAAGTCTGTACAAATAAAGAATCATTTTATTCAATTGCAGATATTGCAGATACAGGTTTCAAAATAAGAAGCAGGGGCCGGTGCCTGCACAACATCCGACCATTACACAAAAAAGGAATCAAAAAGCTCAACTCTTCATTTCTTCTTGCCGCCTTTAGACCCTTTACCCGTCCGAGTGGTTAGCTTTTCGGGTCTTCCAGGTTGGTCTGAAGGCATAAGGGAAGAAGGGGAGGGAGGTACAACTGGCGCAATTTCCGGTTCCTCTTCAGTGGTAATAATTTTCTTCCCCCTCCTCTTCGATGTCCCAAGCTTCTTTCTTCTCTGCGAAGAAGACTCACTCCCCGGAGTAACGAGAGCGGACAAAACTACGTCGTCAGAAGGAGTCCGCTCCGGAGAGATTTCGCCTCCTTCGAGTCCCTCATCTTTTTGCTCCTGCGAGGCAACAGGGTCATCCAAACCATGAAGAGCCTCAATTTTCTCCTTTTGTGACCCAGGTTGTGAAGCAGAAGGAGGAGTCACCTGAAGAGATGGAGGAGGAATAACCAGAGAAGGCGAAGTCTGCACGGCACTTGTCGTTTCAACTGCAGAAGAAGAAAAATTGAAAATGTTAGTATCTTCCCGAAAGAAGGGAGATATGGGTTCATCGAGATTCAGGAGGTAATCGAGAAGCTCATCAAATTTTTGAGGAATAAGCAGGCAATCCACCTGAATCGGACCAATGTCGAAATTACCTGAAGATATTGGCTTTGTCAGTTCAATCTCATAATTCTGAGCCCCAATGTCCTCCAAAGCCTCTTCATCAGTAGGGGTGATTACCCCAGTTCTTGTAGGAGGCGGCAAATGAGCACTAGGGCCTGTAATGTCCACCTCGGGAGAAACTAGAGGACGTTCGGAGATGGTAGGCGGTACTTCTTTTTCAAAACGCTCCTCTTCCGCCATCCCGGCCCGCGCTCTGGCAAGCTGCTCCTTACCCTTGGCAAGAGCGGCACGGACTTCGTCATCAAGATAATGCTCTTCAAGGGCTGACTCAGCATATCCAGCACCTTTACCACCGAGCATATCAAGTGCTGTCTCCCAAACTTCAGCCAGTGTGATTTCATACTTGGGGCCTAGAAAGGCAAGGCTTCCACGCCCCAAGACGCTGTGCAAGTAGAAGTCGAATAATGTTGAGCTGATGTTTTTTTTGGTCGCCTCATGAGATTCTTCAGCTGCGATTCTGCCGGCGACAGCCTCATCACGCTCCCTTTCAGTTTTGGCAAGCTGAAGCTTAAGCATTTGTATCTCCGCCTCCTGGGAGTTGTTTTTCTTTCGGAGCTCAGCAATATCAGTAGCATAGCCTTCACTGATTCTTTTTTGTACTTCTAGCCTGTCTTCGGCATCCCTTTGGCTAGCGTGAGCGTCTCTCACTTGTTTCAGGAGCACTTCTTCTTTTTGAGAATAGGAAGTAGAGGAAGCAGCAAGCTCATGTTTCAATTCCTCGACTTTTGCTTCAAGCTCCTCATTGTAAGAAGCAATGTTCCTCATCTCGGTGTCGTGTTGCTCAACGACCTTTTGCCATTCGGCCTTATCGTTTTCCATAGTAAGCATGGCCTCTATGTTGGCACGGTTAACTCTTTGAAGCTCATCGACAAGCTTCTGCCAGTTTGACATTCTCTCGATATCAAGTTTGACGGCGTCAAGATTGCGCAACATGGCAGACTTGTCGATGGGGACCAAGTCTAGGTCGAACCTCACTCCCTTAAGGCACCATTGAGGAAACCGGCTCTGCAGAGTAGCAGGACCCGGTCCAACTTGAAATTTGGGCCTGCTAATTATCGTTTGAATATCTGATTTCCCAAGAGCAGGAGAGTCAGAAGGAATGTCGATCGAGGCAGGAGTAGTAACTTTCTCAGGAGTAGTAGAGGCCTGCTTTTCACTGTGACGGGCTCGTTTGCTTAAGTCTTCACCCATGTGACCTTTTCCTCGATCGTCATGAGATTTTCTCTTGTGGGAGTCATCGCCTTTTTGCCAAGAATCATGGCGCTCTTCTCTCTCCCTTCTTTCACGATGTTCTTCTTCAGTCCTCCTTTCATGAGCCTTTCGGGCAGCCCTCTCTTCATCCGACTCTCTGTAAGAAGGAAGGTAACGCCTGTAATCATACTGGCTACGCCTCCCGTAGCGCTGGAAATCGTCATAGTACGAGCCGCTGCGCCCCATAGGAGAATCTGGAATTAAAATAATAAGCTTTAGAAATCTTTAAAGTACAAGAAGATAAGTGCATAGAAGTGATGAGAAATTCTAAGTGTGTGTGTTGTGCAAGCTACGCGCATTCATCTACGAACCACTCTTTATTTGGGTAGTGGTTGTGGGTGTAATAGTTAACGTCAACTCTTGAGTCGACGACGACTGTTGCAAAATAGAAGTAGCTTCAACTACTGAAGAAGAAATCCCGGCAGTAGTAGGGTCATCTTTGAAGATCTCTTGTGAAGTAGCGAAGAGGTCGCTAAATCCTTCGAAGGTATCGTCTCTGCTTTGCTTGACAGGACTGGATTTCTTAGCCTTTTCACCAGATTCTTGTGAATGGTGAGAGGATCCCTGAGGCTCTTCTTCCTCGATAACCGGGGCAAGTTTACCAGATGGCCCCGCAACATCAACAAAAGTGGAGCACTTCACCAGCGAAGATTCAGGAGTCTTTATCGGAGAATCGGGGACTTCCGTTGGAACTTCATGAGCATGCATAGAGCGAGAAGTGTGTAGAAGCCCATGTTGATGTAAAAATTCATCCCTCAACAGAAATTTTATGCTCCTCTCTTCTGTGGCCACGGTACTCAACCTCTCAAAAACTTGCTTGTGAATTGGGTCTCTAGAAGGGAGAGGAAGTGCTGAAAGGAACAAAGAATGAAATTAGCAACTGAAAGTTCGGATCTCGAAAAAGTTTCAAAACAGAAAAAATAGAAACACTAATCTTACTTCCTACTCTCCAGATGGCATAAAACCCTGAGGGACAGCGGGCAAAGAAGAACTGGTTCAAAAATCCATGAACGCTTTCAGTAAGATCGGGAATGAGCTTGCGGTTTCTGGCACTTCTCACAATAATGAGGGAAGGATGATCTTTACTCTTTGCAAACGAGCATAGATAACGAATTTTTTCAAAACTCGGTAGGTGATCAAGGGTTCTTCTAAACAAAACACATAACCCCGTCAAGATGGCATAGCCATTGGGATGAAGTTGAAATGGAGAGATTGTCAACCGAAGGAGAAGAGTTCGAAGGAAGTCGTTAAAAGGAGGAATCGCCCCACTTAAGCACATTTGGCGATTGACTGCAACAAAGCCATAGGGAGGATTGTCAGCAGTATCACTTGGCCCAGGGAGAAGAACATCACTTTCAGCAAAGCCAAATTGAGTGCGCAGCTGGACAAACGCTCTCGAAGTTAGAATAGTCGAGGTTCTCTCCGGAGGATTCTCTATGGGAACAGCTATCGGAAAAGTTTCTTCCTCTTGAGTTACCGCTTCTTCTTCTCGGTGGGAAGTCATTCTACGTAAACAACTGGGTATTCAAACATGAAGGTGCACGTTTCCTAAAGTGTGTGAAGTGTTGTGTAAAATCAATCAAGCAGTGAACAAATATAACTGGAATGAAAACTAGCAAGCATTCGTTAGTTATGAAATTCAGGGACTATTGTTTTAAGCCTAAATATGCAAGTAAGATGTTGATGCAGTAAATCAGTTCAGATTGTTGATACTTTGCATTAATGTTTAACTTTAATTGATTGATTCACAAACATTTCATGCAGTGTAATTAAGTTGCTTGTCTTGTCTTGACTAATCTGTCATCTGACATGGGCAGTCAATGGCAGTATTTTCGCCTTGGTTTTCTTTGTTTGTTATTTTCAGCAGGTTAGCAGCTTATAAGTTAATGCGATCTGTGAAATAATACACTGAGATTCAAGCAAATTTAAAGTTGGGGCAGTTCAAAATTTAGGCAACTTAGTTTGGCAGTTCAAGAAACTCAAAGTGGATCTATGCTCTCAAAAAGTCAGCATGTCCAAAGCTTAAGTGTTAACTCGGCAGCGGTTTAAGAGCCAACTCGGTCACGGTTTAAGGGCTTAGCTCGGTCACGACTTAAGGGTTAACTTGGCTGGGGTTCAAGGTTAAATCAGTAGAAGGTTAAATCGGCAGATTTCCCCAAGGATTAACTCGGCCACGGTATAAGGCTTAGATCGGCAGAAGAATAGGTTGGCAGATTTCCCCCAAGTGCTAACACGGCCACGATTTAAGGATTGGGTCGGCCAAAAGCTAAGTCACTTCAAATCACCGGGTCGCATCTAAATCAATACCTCGCCCCACTTAACCCGTTAACCCGTTAGCCACTCCCTCAACCAAGAAACCCTCATTTCATTTATGCTATTTCATGCTATCGGATCATCCACTAAGTCAGTTCAAAATCACCCAAATTCAATGCTTAGCCATCCTAATGCAAATCAAAATCTACTAGCCAGAAGCAGTACACCATCTCCATCATCTCGTTGATCATTTAGAGCCAAAACCAAGCAAACTCGAGCTCACAAACTACTGGCGCAATGAGGTTCGCAGTAAAAAAGCGCGCAAGAGGTGGGTTCGATTTGAATAGAATTCGTGAATCGATGACAAAAAGGGATCAAGAGAAGAGCAGGTTTTACTTACGTGATGAACAACAAAGATTATCGGTGATTGTTTGGAATGGAATCGCCTTTTGGAGCTCGAGAAAGTCTTTAATGGCAGAAGCAAGAGAGTAAGTAATGAGAAGAAAGGAGAGAATATGCGACTTATAGTAGAGAGACCTGAAGCGGCGCGTGTGACCAAACTGCTAGGTCGTAGAGGACCTACCGACCTAAAGAGTGGACGAGTTAGAGGATATCGAAGCACACGACCTAACCAGTAGGCGTATACTTCGAGGGGCAATTGTTAACTCCGCCTCGGTTTGGACTCAGCGACTTGAAACGATACTGACCTAAGACTCAAAGAGATGCCGACCTAAGGCCTAAGGGGTATGCCGACCTAACACTTCAACAAGTATGCCGACCTAATACTTTAAAAAGGCTACCGACTCAACATAGATACCGACCTAACAGTCTAGGGAGATTGCCGACTTAACTGGTTGCCGACCTAACTGCCTTAACAGGAATGCCGACCTAAGGCCGAAAAGGGATACCGACTTAAGAGAGGTGCCGACCCAATGCTCTAGCATGTATACCAACCTAAGACTTAAAGAACGCCGACCCAAGATAGCTACCGACCTAAGTCGCGGCCGACCTATGACCAATGTTAAGTCGGTCACGACCTAAGCAAAGGAAGGTAAGTTCAATGCAGCTACTTGGCACAGTGGCCTCTTAACTCGTACACGATCCAGGACTTATCATTTGGACCGTGACTTGCGACCTACCAAGTTAACTCGTCCACGACCTAATATAAACCCGAGGCCGTATTACTAAGGAGGGGTGGTGTTGACTCGGAGGCGACCTAGGACTTGTGCAAGTGAACCCCTGTGAAGCCATGAAGGGGCCAGATGGACCGGCCACGACTCATATTAAGTCGGCTGCGACTTAACTTAGATCGGCCACGACTTAGGACTTGGCAATAATTCCAGGCCGAAACTCTCTATAAATAGGCACCCACCTCCAACATTCAAAGGACTTTTTGGCACATTCTCTTGAGAGACCGTTACCTTGCTGCATCGAGAACTCCATCAACACTTAGAGCTTTCAAGATCAAAGGAATACTTCGAAGAACTTCACGAAGAAACTACACATCTTCAATTTGAATTCAAGGATTTTAGTCGACATAGAAGCTTGAGCTACTTGTTCCGAAACTCTTGTAACTTGAGATATATTGTACTTGAGAAGAATTGTATCAGCTTGTAACGAGATCATTAATAAAAGTACTTAAAGTGGACGTAGGCTATACCCTTAAGCCGAACCACTATAAAATTGTTGTCGTTTACCGCTTTTCTACTGTTTTCTGCTTGTAATCTGTTCCCGAGCTTTCGGGTGGTGCTTTCACAACTATAACTCATACACCGGGGTGTTAGCGTTCAAATTTCAGCGTTAACAAATCCAAACAATATCATTAATATATAACAGGAAATAAATAACAAGTATTAACTAATAGTTATATTAAATAATGAATTTAATAACTGTTTAACTGGGAGTTTATACTTAACAAATGAATAAATAACAATTTAACTGGCAGTTTATATGCATTGAATAATTAAATAACAATTAATGAAATAAATGAAATTAACTGAGATGATGATTTAAAATGCACCAAATAACCATAAATAAATTTTAAATCACATCATATATCAATTTAACAAACATAAGAAATTTTAGAAGTTGTGAGTGGGTTAAAACACTCACCTTTTGAATTTAAATTGAATTTAAATCCAATTTAAACCCAAAAATTCAACAGCCTTCAAATACGTCCAAACTAGTGTCAAAATGTCCGGAATTTCAATACGAACCTAGAGGAGAAAACCGCGCGTGAAACGGACGTTGTACGCAAAAGTTATTCGAGTTAAACGAGTTGAATACAAAATTAAATTAAAGCGAAATAATAAATAAAAGTCATCACCAATATGCCACATCATCTCAATATAATGCGCACCCACGAATATGAACTACAGCGCTATCGTTCGAACACGTGCTACAGAGCACGGCTGCCATCTAGGGTTTCAAATCGCCGCTGTCACGCGCCTCTCCTCCACGATCAGACTCCGCCCCTAAGATCCTCGCCTGCGGCCGCCCAGATAGCCAGCTCGCGGCTGTAGCCGATGCTTCCAAGCGAATTGCGCTACCACACCCTTTCTCTCGTGATTTCTGGCAAGATCGAGACCATCTGGATCGAACGAATAGATGATCCAAGACCTGCTAATCACTGGCTTCACAACGGCACCCTTCGATCGACAAACGATCGACGATCCACCGTTGGATCGTCAAATATCCAATACGAATGGCCCCGATTCACTCTCTATTTTTGGACAGACGATGATCCAAAATGAAAAACTAATCAAGGATCTGAGATGCGCTCGTCGAGAGCTTCGATATTTATTTTTTTTGAATTTTTTTGAGGAGTTTGAATTTTCATTTGATTTTTGAATTTGCAATTGAAATTAGGGTTTGCCATTGAGGAAGAGGAGCACATAAGTTTCTGTACGTATAGAAATGAGGAATAGAGGCGGCTAGGCTTTATAACAGGGTAATTGTTGACAAGGTTGAAAAAGAATGGACCGGATCAAATGGATGTACGTGTCGGACGATATATGGCCCGAAAAACCCGTTTCGATTCCGGAACAAAATTGGGTCAAACCATATATCAAAATAGATGTTTTAAAATATTTTAAACGCGATGGAACAAGTTTCACATCCAAATTCCATCGTATGAAGAAGTTATGCTAAAATCAATATTTTTCAAATTGATTTCAGTTTCGTTTATTTCAAGGCGTTTCGAGTCCGTAGGATCAACCGACAAGTCCGATCATTGCGAAACTTAAAATCCTACAATAATTCACCGTTACGGATCCGATGAGACTAGTTTCGTCGAAATCCGAGTCAGTGGCAAAAATGGTTATTTTTCCATTAATTGAATAATTTAATAATTAATTAATAAAATCCAATTTTTATTTTCACTTCTATAATCGACAATTTTTATCACCTCCATTTTTCTTTATCAATTACACTAATTTACCCAAAATTAAATGCCAGATTAGAGTTGATTAATCCATCAATTCCAATGTTAACCTAAATTTCAATATTTAATTTCTATTTCATTAAATTTAGAAATTATAAAATAAACTCCAAAAATCTATTTATTAAATAAATAAATTATTATTGCATTCATTCCTGTCAAATAGATGGATAAACCTTGGATTCAAACCATTACATAGATTTCTCATATTATCTTTATTTCAAATAACGTATTATTTAACTATATTCAATTTCATTTAATTGCAATTTATTCAATTATTGTACTTTACATTTCAATTAGATAAATAAAATCTTGGTTTCCAATTTTTAAATCAACCAATTCATATTATGAATAAAAAACATTACTTTAATTTATATTAACAAAACGTTAAATTTGGATTTTTAGAAATTGATTTACTAAAGTTTATTTACACATTAAATAAATAAACACCTATATTAATTTGCCACGTATTAGCTCCTAATTGCATTTATAAGTTCATTACCTATCAATCCAGATTATGATTCCATATATAATGCTAATTTTATCTCATTACATAAATACACGCCTATTTACTGCTTAAGTTGGATAAATATTATATTAACATCACTACCTTAAATTTTTAATTATCTATTCATTCATAAATCACTAACCATACCTTATTCCCAAATATTACCCTAGATCCACAATAATTTAATTATTTAATTCATTTATTGCAATTGGTTTCCATAAATTTGGATTGCGCTATAGTTAGCCTTAACGTTATTACATTAAATCTACATTCAGTTTCAATTAATACAGAATTTAATTCTAATTACTTACCATTTAATTCATTAATTATTGATTACCTTCAAAATTAAATAAAATTAGATTCCCAAATATTTGATTTGATTTCCATCTTTACTATGTCCATTATAACTTAACTTCAAATTTACAATTGCACTCAATTACAACTTTTACAAAAAAATTCCCACTAATAGGTATTGCACAAATATCGTTACTTATCAACTTGCATTAACCTTATCACATTAATTTTCATTAAACTACTATTCAATATATTTTATTTCATAAATTAATTCAAATTTTATGCTCGTTTTCTTTCATTTGATTTATAGCCTAATATAACATTTACATTAACCCATTTCATTCAATTTATACAAATTCAGCTTTGACTAACTTTATCGCCTAAATTTACATGCAGTTGCTTTTAGTAAATAAATTATTGCATTGGATAATTAAATGCTTACCTTATATATATATATATATACATATATATATATATATTCCCAAGTATAGCTCTTTCACTACTACCTTTATTAGGATTTTATTCCACTTACTAATACTTAGTTTTTAATTATCCTTGCTATATTTCATTTAAGGTTCATTTTAATATTAACTTATAAAGTTTTTTTTCATCTAAATTTAATTATTAAATTTTAATTAAAATAACCAACTTAATTATTAAAAATTCACGGGTCGTTACAGCCCTTGCACTTCACCGCTCCATCTTCAACTCCAAGCTCTTGTCTTCCTCACAAAAATGTTCAAACTGGATCGAAGTGGTTTTCGAGAAATTAATCCTGATCCCGGTTTCTTCGAAACGATCAGCGCATTCGTCAATATTGATAGTCGATTATTTAACTATCATATAACTCCATAAACAACCATCCGGCCTTAATAATTTTCCAAATTATTTACTTCAAAATATCTTCGCAAGATATTTTTCCACACTTCAACCCTTTGAAAATAGTTTTCAAATCACTTTTTCTCTCGCGGAATAAATTTCCACTCAATTGTTTTATTTCCACTGAAAATACCAAGTCTTAATACTTAAATTTTTAAATAATGTAAATCACTTTATCCAAAAATATATACTTTAAAACACTTAAAATAAAAATTATTTAAAACACTTAATTAAAAATACTACTATCAAATTTTATACTAATTTTTAAAACAAAATCTTAAGCCAATCTACTTTTAAAAATAAAGCTACTTTATAAAATTAAATATTTAATAATTATCTTTTAAATCATAATACCAATTTAATATTTAAAATAATTTGTACTATAACTAACTTAATAAATATTTACCTTTAAAATTTCAAACAACTTAAATAATAATTTCTCAAAAAACATTCCTTTAAAACAACTTTGAAACTTTTAACTTATACTTAAAAATTCTGCTTTGAAAACATACTTAGCTTTTTATAAAAATACTCTTCCCATTCCAAAATAGTCCATTTAATCATTTAATAAATCCTTCTCGATTTATTTCCAATTTAATTTACGTCTAAACCCCGTAAATTTCTTTCAACACTTTAAAAATAAAACCACTTTTTATTTTTAAAACACATTTCCATCTCTTTATAATCAGTTCAGAAATATATACTTAAATTATTACATTAAGGCTACTAAAGATTACTTAAATAAAAATAATACTTAAGAAATTCTATAAGAGTTTCCGAGTAAAACTTAAATCAAAATTTCCTTTTAAAATAAAGTTATTATATCAAATATTTATGTTAAAATTCCTATTTTTTTAAATCATAATACTAATTTGCCTTTAAAAATAATTAACTACCATAATTAACTTAAATAAATATTTACTTTCTCTTAAAAATAATTAAAATAATAAATTTTCTAAAACATTCTAGAAACATTTCTAAACTTCTAGTTTATACTTCGAAATCTTTTCTTTGAAAACATACATAGTTTTCCAGGAAAAATATACCTTCCAACTTTTAAAAATGAAATCACCTTTTATTTTTAAAATGAATTGCACATTTTCTTATAAATCCCACCAGAATCTATACTTTCAAATTTATCCACTGATAAATATTCCACTTCATTTATAAACCAGTTTACAAATTTACATTTCTCATTTTCCTTTAAATCACAGTTTCCAAAACACTAAATCGATTTCAAACTGATTTCCTGGTTTTAAATTCCCTTTAAAATTTATTACTCGATTTATCCAATTCTCGATAATTATTTACTTAAGAATTTTCTTTTCATTTCCTTTAAAAATCCAAACTTTATGTATATTTTTTCCCATTTCTCAAAATACGCATATATATTCAGCCAAGTATAGTATTCAATAATTTCAATCCCCAATATAATCAATATAATCTATCACAAATCATCAAATAAATCACATCGTTGAATATAAAATAAATTTTACATTTTGAGAAATCCAGTTGGATCCCTCCAACCTGTTTTCCTGCATTCACAGATGTTAGCACAATATAAAATACCAATCCCACTTCGAGGGGAATATCGCGGTATAAAGGGTCATCCGCTATTATGCATAGCGCATAGGGTCTCATTTGCTATATAATGCGGGAATCAATCACTCCAATATATATATATATATACTATATAATATTATATCCAAACTGATAATAAATCATCAATTCAAGCAATCAATCCAATAATTTAAATTTTGAACTATTTAAATTAGCTAATAATCTAGATGTGAGTGAGAGTAACTAACCTTTGATGATATTTTTTTTCAAATTCGATCCACGACGGCTTGTTTCTCCATGATTTTAGACCTTGTATAAACATTACATCGTTTATAAATATTTGAAATAATCGAATGATTAGTTACCATTTAATATATTTAACTAATGATTTAATTTTAAACTAGTAACTTTCCTTTTAAAACTATATATACACTTACAAAAATAGATTATAAATTTCAAAAATATAACTTTTATAAATCCTTCAAACATTTTTAAAAATTCCTATATATTTTTCAATGTCTTTTCTGTATAAAAAATTTCCCTGTTATCTATATATATTTAAAATATGTGGATGTGTAAATATATATATTTATATTATACTTTGTTTTACTATATACATATATATAAATCTTCAAAATAAATCTTTTTATGAACTTTACTGTAATATTTATATTTCCCTACTTCTGCATATATATATATTATATATATATAAAGTCTACATATACCTTACTGTGAAAATTTCCCTCACAACAGTTTATGGTCGAAATATATTTGTAAACTTCTGAATTTAACAATCTAGTTTAACATTTAATATTTAAATTAAGCTATAAAATATACCTAACTCGAAAAGGCAAACGCGACTCTTACAGTCGAGCACGAACTCCCAAATCTAGATCCCAGACCAGATGCCCCACCCCTTCGATGTCGGTCGCGCCATTAGTGCAACGCGACCTCCCCCTTCTGTCGAAATCAAAGCCGCCAACCCCCCTGCATAGCATGCTCGACTATCCTTGCGAACGATAGAGCCACGCATGCCACGCGACGCGATTTGCCCTCCCTAAGTCGCGACTTCGATCACAATACATCATTTTAATTATTATTTTTTCTGAGGAGGAAAGAAAATATGATTCTCGATGGTCGAGGAACGCAGATAACAGGAGATGTATATTTTTTTTCAAAGCTTCCCCCAGACTTTTCTTCTTATTTTTTCAAACTGTTTGAAACTGTTGCGTTTTTTAAGGGTGAAAGGGGGGACAGGAGAGATGCTAACATGCTCAACCCAACATGCTATAGTGACTGATGTGAACTAATTCAGCTGAAGTTGACCATTATATAAAAATATATCTTTAATTAAATTCAATTTGTCTTAATAAATACAACCCAAATTCTTGATCTCCTATTGAGGCGTGCCGTTAGGCGTTTATAATGTTATACCCGTATTCCGAATGCAATGGAAAAGATTTCAAGTCCTAATTCGATCGTATAGAGAAGATAGCTTTTTGGACCCAATTATTATATTGAATCTTCGATATAAATTTCAACGCGTTTACATATCGTACGACCACACGATAACTCCAAACGCTACGAAAATTGAAATCCGATAATAATACAATATTACGAATCCAATGAAATATTTTTTGTCAAATTCCGGGACAGTGTCTCGGAAGGCTATTTTAAATACCAATTTAAACGATTCATTTTTAAAACCGAACAAAACACTTTCAAACTCAAATTTAAAACTTCTAATATCTCTAGTATTATAAATATGAATTTTCCAAGCCTTTCAAATATTTTTAACCAACTTAAAAACCAATTCACTATTTTAACCAATTCCCAATTATTAAACTCAATAATTTGATTGCCAAATAAATAGTGATATTTGAAATTCAAGTTAAACTAACTTTTAAATATTTAAAATCAATTAAATATTCTTATTTCAATTATCTTAAAATTTCGCGTCGTCACATTGAGGGTGGAAAATTCAGTCCATCACAGATTATATATTATCCTTGTTTGATTTCAATTTAAAGATTTAAAACGTTTTAAAAAAGTTTTCAAGGAAAATTTTGGGAAGATATTCCTAAGTAAAAATGACTCAAATATTAGAATATCAGATGCGACTGGTATAGAGTCACACCATGTGTATTAGCTTTTAGTCTAAGCTAATTTATTCCAAAATTCCAATGTGTAGAGCTTTGTCACAGGTAAGACTAAAATTATGGATACACACAGAAAGGAATATATGTTTGTACACGGATAGCTTATTGGTGAGCTCGCAAAACCATTAGGATCAGGTGACCCTTGGAGATGATAAGTTAAGGACGGACCGTCTAGAAGAGAAGAATTTAACTGATAGTTAAGGACAGAACGTCCAGAAGAAGATGAGTGTCTAACATATGTTAGATAAATTTTAATATGTTGTCTGGTAGGTCCAAATCAGTCAAGGGTTAATAGTTAGCCAAACAAAACTAAAGTGCATGAACATATAGTTCATTTGTTACCTGATATATATATGTATGTTTACATAATGATGCGTTACAGATTTTAACCAGTTTTGGTTGCATAGAAAGATTTGCAAAAATATATGTTTTAAAGGAAGGTTAGTGAGGGGAGACTCGTTTCGCTATACGGCGTGGTCTCACTTAACATAAAATAACAGAGATAAACAATATTATTCACACCAGGCTTTATGTCTGGCTTGAAGTTTTGATTTCCCCTTAAACTCAGGTGCTCAAAATTGATTTGACTAGGCTAAGGGTTGAGGTTTTCAAGTTTTCGTAATTTTAACGAATAAAGCTTCCAGAGACGAGCGAGTGGCCGAGGGATAGACATTTAGGACTATAGTTTATATTGTTTTGATTTTGTTGTGTATTAAGTCAAATATGACTATAATGCTTTGATCATCCAAAGGGGCATCGACATATGTCACTCTTGGCATATTATTATATTATATTAGATCATTGCCTAGGAAACATATTAGGATTTTGTAACTTGGATACGATATTGTTTTCAAATGTAATCAGCAAAATGTAGTTTTTTGAAATCTGTGATTTTATTCATATTTCAAATGCTTCTGATATTATGGATATCATTAGCATTGTCATAGTTTGTCACTAGAAGTTAATACTATAGATGACTACAGCATCTACAGCGCTTAGCTTTTCACCTAAGCCGTTCAAATTTTATATCACATTCATGTTTTTTTTTGGGCTTTAACAACTACCATCTTACATCGTGGTCACAAGGGTGTTTCATTAACAGCCAGTAAAGCATTTTTTGGTACCACTTTTGCATCTTTATCTCAACTGCCTTCACCTTTACGGTACCTCCAATAATGTTGGCATTTAGTAGAAGTAGAGCCCTTTTCGTAGCTTCAACCTAACTTAAAATATGGAAAAAATTATTTTAGAAGAAAAAAATAAATTCAATAAAAACGGTATTACAATGGTACTTACAACTCTGTTCACCTTAAACTCTGTTGGGTTATCGATGTATGAACTCACACATGCACAAGGATATGTATGATAAAATAGGACATGATTTTGAACCAACTCATATATTTATCTTTACAATTCTAAGGACTTACAATTGTAGTTAACCTACATTTGTAGCCAAAACGTGATCTTGCCAACTTTGACCCAATCAATGCCCAATGTCATAATGAACTTTGTACTTATTATATTTCCTCCTCTACGACAAGCAAACAACCAATGAAGGTTTTAGAATATGATGTTTAACATCAAACTGTCTCAACGCACATTTAGGGTAGATAAGGCTCCGCAACATCAAAACATAATAAAATCCCAGTATAAAGAAATATTCTTGCAGTGATTACTCATCATGAATATCCGAGTACAGGCTCCACACAACCTACATAGCATAATATAAATATATAAATGATCCTCATACATATGCATTGACTATCATCCGGAAAAAAACTACACTCATATCACGCTTCGTCAACATATTAAGTTGCTCTCTCAGCCTTAGTAGTGCATATGCTTAGTCACCTCCAAACTGGGTATTATTCCACTTGCATACTTTTGGTTGAGACTCGTCATATCAAGGATTTAGAGTAGCATATGGAATTATTGGAAGGTGGTCATATATCCAAACCTAAATTTACAACATTACAATTTAAATAATTTCATTCATCTAATTTTGGTAACATACCATATACTATAAACTAAAGTGTAAAAGTATATTTAAAATGACAAATTTAATAGGAGTTTGAAATTAAAGTAGTTTGTGAAGTCCATATAATTAAGAGGGATAGACATCCATTTAGTTGCTTCACGTCTCTACAAGAAGCAAGTCCAAGATGTCTGTATAAATATGTTAATATCGTCACTCCCCAAACTTTTCTCATTCACAATCAACCACAGATCCCTTTAATGCATTCAAGTATTAAGCCGACATCTTCGTCCGATTTGTCTGGAAACAGACAACAACCAATAGTTTATAACAAATAGACATGAACAACCTTATTGAATACCTCCATCTCACTATCTTCAACAGTTTTACCAGGACATTGTTGTTTCAACCAATCCAACCTAACAACGTACGCATCCATCGTCTTTTCCTTTGCAATGCTCTCACCAATGTCAAGTTGTTCGTCCAATAGCTCAAGAAGATCATCTATGTTTACATCCCAACCACCTCCTTCGTATGCTAACATAGTACCCATCACATGAATTTGTAGTATATGCTTCACATCATCAAGTGTGATGGTCATCTCCCCGAATAGCATGTGAAATGTATTCATCTTCGGTTACCATCTCTCCACAAAGGCTGATGTTGAAGTCATATCCATCCATCTATACAAACTATCAATGATATTCATCAACCCAGAAACTTCTGTTTGTTCCACAATCTACGGTGGCTCATCCTTTGATTTTCACGTTCATAGTTTTTGTGATTATACACCTAAGTGGCCCACGCTCCTGTATGCTGAACCAAATAAAAGTTGTTAACATGCACATATTATTCATTCATATCCATGTCATAGAATAGTATTTCATTTTAACAAAGTCAATTCAAAAATCATAAATATCTTACCTGTTTCATATGTCATATATTTCTTTCCGGTAATCAAAGCTAACAAGCAATGTTTTACCTCTTGAGCCACCTCCACCTATATTTTGAGTTCCTTCAAAATTTTCCACACTCGTACCCAAGCTCGAACCACCTGACCGATTAGACGAACATTGAAGTTCAATTTAAAATCCCTCGTCATCCTCTGTATTATGCGATTTTCCATAGGCTCATACATCTTCACCTCGATACTTGAACTAGCTTGAATATGAGATCTCAGCATTTCTATCTTTCTCCTTTTTTCAGATTTATTATCAACTTTTATCCTCTTGTCACACCAGAAGAAAGTATGACATTACTTCAAAATATATAAACTATCTACTCTGGAAATACTTGTGACATGGTTCAAAATATTATGTGTATCGATACATTTACATGTTTATTATATTCCACAGACAACCAAAATGTGTATGGGCAACGGATATCAAATTAACTTAAAACAAAGCCTAAAGTATCGCCAAAATAAAAAATTGAGAAGATGACTGAGCTAAAAGTATGGCAGAATGTATGACATATTGGTGCACTAATGTTTGTTAACAAGATCGAAATTGTTAACATGAAAGTACAGTTGTCGTACATTGTTAAATTATATTTCCAAAGATAAACTGCTCAAAATAATCTTGGTGCACTAAAGTTCTAGTAGAATTCCATTCACGCGCATATGTATACACGCACACACATATATATATATATATATACATCCATATACACACATATATGTATATACATAGGTAGGTAGAGGAGTGTTTAACAACATCCTAAACTGAACAGCACCCCCAAACGCTTTTTTATTTCTACCGTCGAACTAAATAATATCACTAATGAAAAGGGGGGAAATTACTATTATTTAACTTGGAGTTTGAAATCAAAGAGTATTTGGTAGCACTAATAAAAAAAGTACTATTATTTAATTCGAAGTTTGAAATTTAAAAGCATTTGAGACGGTGGACTGTTTAAGATGTTGAATGCTCTTCATGTACATATGTATGCTCCATAATTAACCAACTAGTCTGTACTACTCATACAAACTATTGCAATCATTGGTTGTCTATAATATCATAGACGATACAAAACAATTACTATTATTATAAAAGCTCACACTCACATACACATACACATACACAAACAAACACTTACTCACTCTCACATAATACTTAAGCAAAACACTATCTAAGCAAACCGGAGGCAAAATATATCTTTAAGAGATTAAAAAGCTTGACCTTAGAAAATTGGAAACAAATTGGTCAAAATTAAAGATGACAAGCATTTCTGCATTGAACATGCATATGAGATCGATTGGCTTGCTATGGTGAAACAGAGAGTTTGCTTCAGCTTGCCATGGAAGATGAAAGAGCACAAACATATGCAGCTTGCTAAGGTTCCCATAGCTTGTTTTTCAGTCTTTATTTTATATGCTTTGGATTTTATTATGATAAACTAACTTGTAATAATTGGGGAAAAAATATCGTGCTGGCTTAAAATTTGTGCATTCAAGCATAGAAGATTGCTTTACTTATTTCAATTGCTGAAATGTCTGGGATCATATTATATAATTGCATAAAATTTGAAAACATCCACAAATAACTTGGTGTGTCGTTGTTTTTACATATGCACAATATCACTCAATAGAAAGACGATAAAATTTAGGATTTAATAATGAAAATAATTTTTTAATACGTTATTTGTACAAAAAGTTATTGCGTTTTAAAAATATATAATTAATTAAGTGTAAATTTTAATTATGAAGATATTATGATTTCCTAAATAGTTCATGTTAATACCATGTCATGTAGACATAATATCTTAACTTCAGATTACAATAATCAATAGATGTAATACATGAATAGATGGAGATATTATGAGAAGTTGTAGTGTGTGTATGTGTGTGTGTGTGTATATGAAAGTGAAGTGGCAGAAGACAATTGAGTTAACAATACTAATACACCTGAAGGAAAAAGTGTGAAGAGAGTAGAAGCAAGTATATTATTTGATTCATAATGATTTTATAAGTCAAATCCTTATTTTTCTAAACATAAAGCAGAAACTAAATGCAATTTAACTGTTGGAAATTGAAAGTTAATTTATTTTGTTTAAAAAGATTTTCAAAATAAAAAAAATTGATTTCTTCGTAAATAAATATAATTGTTAATAAATAACTATATTTTCCATCGTCATCAAATTTTGGAATTTTTTCCACAAGGCGTAAGCCATTTTCGTTCAAAAGCAACTTGGCTTACCCTTTCCGTTAAGGTTTTTCTTACATCGTTAAAAACTGAGGCCTGCAGCTTTTTCACCACTATTTAAGAAAACAAACCTGCTTAGGCGTCCACCAATTCCAGCACCTTAAACTGTGTTGCCTGTCTCATGGCTATAGTTTCTTACAGGGGTTTACATGCATGCATCAAAGAAGCCAAAAAGTAAAACATATTCTGAAATTGCATAAACATTTAAAATTTAACATATTGTTAAGGACATGTAATTTCCTCTTTTTTAATACCTAGCATCTCGAAAAGTTGCAATGCAACACGTTCCAGTAAAACAAAGAGTTGCTAAGAGCATTCCCAACGAATGTCAGTTGGAAAACAACCGACCCCCAATAAAGGGTCGGTTGTGGCCTTTTGGGTTGCCAAATCAACCCGTAGTGTTTCCAAAGCAACCCGTAGTGTTGCTTCTTAGCTGGCTTTCTTTTAGCCGACTAAGTTTAGCCGGCTAAATTAATATACTTCCTAAGCATGTCAAAAGAAAACCTGCTAAAGGAGTACATAAATTTAGCACTCGCTTAGCTGGCTTTCTTTTAGCCAGCTAAAGAAATATTTTCTTAGCCGGCTAAACTAAAACCGACTAAGTTTTCTTCTATTGGGGTGGATTTTGGTTGATTCATCTCGAATCGACTTTTCTCAACCAACATGGTTGAGAATGCTCTAAAGTACAAGCTTACAACAAAACCATCTACTATTTCAGCAATTGGAACAATAGAAAGACCAAAAGAATGTAGAAAATTTGATGTAAAGAAAAGGAAAGAGACGAAAATTAGACGAGAAACTTATGGACAACATGTGATGTCCTTTGGTAATGTAGTACATCAGTATATTATAGCATGAGTAGAACTATATATTATTATCATAAATGAGGTTATACGTAGAAAAGGGGTAGAATTTACTACATAGATACAAAATGCTTTCTTAAGTGCGTATCATGTGAATCGCTCTTGAATGAATAATCAGCATAGACATGCTTTTATCATCTGGATTACTTCTTGGGAATGTATTATGTGCATGTGAAGATACTTAGAAGGGTACCTCTATCATAAGCTGCTAATCTGAGTTCTGTTTCTTTCTGGTTAAATGACCGATGCAGCTTTAGAAGTAAAGAATTGGAGACTACAAATATAAAGCTCATTGCCATCATTCCACCTAAATTTTTTTCCATATGAAGTTCAGTTTCATTGAATTTAAGATGATGGTTAGCACCAAAAGTAGAACGGTATATACTGATTGACTAACCTGAAATGGACGGTGTCATGGCAAAGTCGTATTGAGGAAGTAGAGCCCTGGCAGCAATGGGAATAGCTATGATGTTGTATGCTACAGCCCACATCAAATTCTGTTGTACTTTTGACATGGTTGCTTGAGCTAGAGTTAATGCATTGATGCAGCGCACCATGTTAAGCCGCTTGCTTTAGGACGTTCGGTTGCCTTAAGTCATTTGTTTGTCTTAAATCGCACGCGACCTAACGAGATAGAAGATGCAGTGGAAGAAAATGCAGCACACAAGGCCTTAAGTCGTGTGAGCGACCTAACTCCATGCTTAAGTCGCGTGAGCGACCTAACGAGTTATGCACGCGACCTAACTACTACTATGAGTCGCACCATATTAAGTCACGCCGACTTAAGTCGCCAACGACCTAACGGATCACGGAAACAAAGCCACAAAGCCACATCTCTTAGGTCGTACATTCTTTAAGTCGTTGCTTCTTTAGGTCGCCTACTCATGTAAGTCACTGATGCTTATGTCGCTGATATCCTTATGTCGCTTACATGTTTTTTCCTTCAGTCGCATGAAGTACCGCCTTGTTCTTAAGTCGCTCAAACTATGTCGCGTGGATTTCTTATGTCGCAGAAGCTTATATCGTTAAGTCGTATGTAGTTGATTTGTTAAGTCGCGTGATGTTGTATTATGTTAAGTCGCGTGATGTTCTTATGTCATGTATATTGTAATTTTGTTATGTCATAGGTCGTAGGTCGTGTTGTACTGAGTCCCATGTGATATTGTAACTCGTGTTGTATTTTCTTATGTCATTAACTCGTGGGTCGTATGTTGTTATGTCGTGGAGTGTTAAATCGCATGGATGCAATGTGTTAGGCCGTAGGTCGCGTGCGTTGAGTCACCGGTCTGTGTTATAAATTTCTATAAATAGTGGTGTTGTGTCATTTGTAAAGGGTTGATTTTTGAATAAAATTTGTCTGTGTGCTTTTTGCCACTTTTGTTTAAGTTGAGTGTGATCTCCTTCTTCTTCCATCTTCGGATATTCGAGTGCGCTCGAATCAACGAACTTGAAGCCGATTCACGGAATCTCGTGCGTGAGATCAACGTCGAAAAATCGTAGATCTTCTAACACAGAATCGTGCACGATCAACGTGTTGAAGATAGCTAGAATCCGGTATCTCGAGAGATCAACGGATTTTGGGCATTTACCTTGGTTCACTTGATACGAAATCACTTCGTGAGAAAGAAACTTGCATCAATTTGTATCATAACAGTATTAGCACGTCCAAGTGTTAATCCGCTGATTCACTTATTTGGTATCAGAGCAAAGAAAGATCAAGGCCGGATTGGAGCTAGTTCAAAGCCGTACAAGCTAGTTCAAAGCCGAGTTAAGAGAAATTAGATTGGAGCTAAGTCAAAGAACCGAGATTGTTTGAAGATCATGCCTCCGAGACGTGCTAATCGTTATCATAATGTTGAAGATGTATATAGAAGACAGGAAGCTGAGCAGATGGAACAACATATTAATGAAAAGTTCGATGAAGGTATTGGAAAGTTAGAGAAATTGATGAAAGACATGAATCAAAGTCAAAGGAGAACTTCACCAGTTTCGAACCATAGTAGAAACAGGGTTTCACCATCGGTGCCGGGAGAAAGGAGAATGTCACCACAATCTTATCGGGAGAGGAGAGAATCTTCAGTTTCAATGAGATGAGAAAACCATGAGTATCGAAATGAAGAAAGAAGAACTCATCGTGGATTTGAAGATGATCCATATCGTGAAGCTGAAAGACATGATAGAAGGGACATGCGTGATCGTAGAGACATAGATGAACGGGATCGATATCGAAGTACATATGATTTTGAGGAATATGGTGATAGAGGAAGTATTCGTGATCGAGATCGAGGCCAAGTGCGAAATCGATATCTTGATTCAGAGAATGATCGTAAATGGGAATCAGGTATGCGGATGGAAATTCCAGAATTCAAGGGTAGTATGCAAGAAGAAGAATTTCTTGATTGGTTATCTAATGTTGAGGAAATTTTGGGATTCAAAGAAGTGCCGAAGAATCGCAGAGTTCAGTTAGTTGCTACGAGACTAAGGGGAAGAGCTATGGCTTGGTGGTAGCAAACTAAACTAACTCGGGAGAGAATGGGAAAATCAAAAGTTGTCACTTAGGAGAAGATGAGAAAGATGATGAAAGCAACTTTCTTGTCGTACAATTATCAATCTCTTATGTATCAACCTTTGCAGAATTTGGGACAAGGGATGAGGACGATGAATGATTATGCAGATGAATTTTATCAGTTGATTGCAAGGAATGATATCATGGAAACAGAGGAACAACTAACAACTAGATATATTGGAGGGCTATGAATGCAAATTCAAGACATGGTCAATGTGTTTAATCCAATGTCTGTTGCTGAAGCACATCAGAAAGCTCTAGCTTGGGAGAAGCAAGGGAGACGAGGAGGTGGTGTGTTTACAAGTTCTAACAATCAGGATAAGGGTGCTAGTAGCAATGTTAGTGTTTCCAAGGCAGTCAATAAACCAGTTGTCAATGAAGCCGCTAAAGCAAAGGTCAACAATAGTATCAAGTGTTATAACTGTTAGGAGTTTGGTCACAAAAGCAATGAATGTACAAAGCCAAAGAAGAGAACCTTAGTTGCAGAGGAATGTGAGTATGAGGACGTGGAAGCTGAAATTGACTATTCTCAACCATCAAAATTTGACGAAGATGAAGAAGTTGTGTCAGGAGATGAAGGATGTAATTTGATGATGAGGAGGTCTTGTTTAGTGCCGAAGCATGAGAATGATTCTAGTTGGCTAAGAAGCAATATCTTTTAGTCTACATGTACTATCTTGGGGAAGGTTTGTCGGTTTGTTATTGATGCGGGAAGCTGTGATAACATTATTTCTGAAGAAGCCGTCACGGAGTTAGGGTTGAAGACTGAAAAGCATCGTAGATCTTATAAGCTGGCATGGCTGAAGAAAGGTGGAGAAGTTACAGTGGGAAGACAAGCTTTTGTTACATTTTCTATTGGGAAGAAGTACAAGGATGATGTATTGTGTGATGTTGTAGATATGGATGTGTGTCAATTACTTTTGGAAAGACCATGGCAATATGATAGAGCTGTACAACATAATGGTCGCACCAATAGTTACAGTTTCATGTTTGAAGGTACTCAAATTACTTGGGTTCCTAAGAAGCGTGAGCAAAGTGAAAGCAAATCAGAGAAGAAGGTGGAATCAACTAGCCTATTATCTTCGAAAGAATTTGTTGAAGAGGTGGAAGATAGTGCTGAAATGTTTATGTTGATTGGGTATGAAGCAAGTGAAGATTTTGAAATCCCAACAGAGGTTAGACCAGTGTTGAATGAATTTGATGATGTCTTTCCTACGGAATTACCCAAGGAGTTACCGCCATTAAGGGACATACAACATCAGATTGATCTAGTGCCAGGTGCTGTTTTACCGCATAGGCCATATTATCGTATGAGTCCGAAAGAGCATGAAGAGTTGAGGAGACAGGTTGAAGAGTTGCTTGAGCAAGGGCGTGTTCGGGAAAGTCTCAGTCCTTGTGCTGTACCAGCTTTGTTAGTGCCAAAGAAAGATGGTTCGTGGAGGATGTGTACGGATAGCAGGGCACTCAACAAAATAACTGTCCGATACAGATTTCCTATGCCGAGACTTGATGATCTATTGGATCAACTTTGTGGGTCTGTAATCTTTTCAAAGATTGATCTTAAGAGTGGTTATCATCAGATTCGCATTAGACCAGGTGATGAATGGAAGAGAGCATTCAAGGCACAGGAAGGATTGTATGAATGGCTAGTAATGCCGTTTGGTCTATCTAATGCACCAAGTACTTTTATAAGGGTGATGAATCAAATTTTCAGAACCTACATTGGGAAGTTTGTTGTTGTTTATTTTGATGATATCTTGATCTACAGTGCAAGCACAGAGGAGCATATTCAACACTTGCGAAAGGTGTTAACTATTCTTCGTCAAGAACAATTCTATGCAGTGACGAAGAAGTGCGTGTTCATGACGCCAAGTGTTTTATTTTTGGGTTATGTTGTGTCTGAGGAAGGAATACAGGTGGATCAGAGTAAAGTTGCCGCAATCAGAAATTGGCCACAACCCAAAACTATCACAGAAGTCAGAAGTTTTCATGGGTTAGCTTCATTTTATCGAAGATTTATATCGCACTTTAGTAGTGTGATGGCTCTTGTTACTGATTGTATGAAGGGAAAGAAGTTTTCATGGACGGAAGAGGCGGGATTTGCTCTTGAGCGAATCAAGGAACTTTTAACCTTAGCATCAATTCTAGTGTTGCCAGATTTTCAGTTACAATTTGAGTTACATATGGATGCATCGAAAGTTGGAATTGGAGGAGTGTTGAGTCAGAAGGGTCGTCCAATTGCCTATTTAAGTGAAAATCTTTCTGGAGCAAAGAAGAGATTCAATACTTATGATGTGGAATTTTATGCAATTGTGCAGGTTGTGAAGCATTGGAGACATTATTTGTTCCACAAAGAATTTGTCTTGTATACGGATCATAAAGCATTGAAACATTTACAAGGGTAGGATAAAATTGCAGCTAGGCATGCATCGTGGATAGCTTATTTGCAGCAATTTACATTCTTCGTTAAGCTTAAGTCTGGAGTAACTAATCGCGTTGCTTGTGACGCCCCACCTCTATACCCACGCTAGCCAAGAACACTACGGTGTAGTGCTGTCAACTAGCACGGAGAATAAGGCTGTTGAAGAGCGGCCATCAATAGTTAGGCCTTACACTAGTATTGGTTATCTCGATAGGAGTGGTATATGTATATATATATATTCTTTCATTTTTCATCTCTGATTTATTTTCTCCCATCGAAATACCCCAATTCCAGTATAAAACGAACTACGATGGTTCATAATAGTTTAGAACAGTAAATATAAAAAATCACACAGATAATATAATGCGGAACACAAATCAAACGGAAAGTCTCATATATACAATAACTGATATCAGTTACATTACATGTGATACAATACATATGACACGGTACATATGATACAACTACCACAGTCGACTCAGGAAGTTACATATACAAGTACATTAACGTATATAATATACATGAATACATATCTTCCTATACAATTATACAGACTACTACAAATAACGACGACTACTCCAAAAGATATGAAAGAACTTCATAGCTCTAGCAGCAACCCAAAGCAGAATATCTACAACCTGAAATACTCGGTCTGACCCGAGTATGAAATTCAAAAGAAAATAATACTCGGGTTAGTCTAATTCAAACTCAGTTATTAGTGCACAGAAGCAATAATAATTAAATAATGAATAGACGACAGTAATTAAACCAAATCAGAATGCAATTCATAATATTGAATTGAAATGAACAAAGTAGTTCAAACCATTGAAATATCAATTAAAATATTAATTCAAGTAGAATATTATAAAAGCCGTACCGTGTGGCTGCAGTTCACGCTTGCGTGCACTGCCTTGCCACTACAGTGATAATGTACCCAATGAATACCGTGTGGCTGCAGTTCACGCTTGCGTGCACTGCCTTGCCACTATAGTGATGATGTACCAAAAGATCAACGAACCAAAACCAATGAAGGTTCAGATAATTTAAATATCAAATTTAATGTCAATACTTTATGGCTGCAGTACACGCACGCGTGCACTGCCTCGCCACTACGGTGATGAAATAGGAATCGGCACAAGGTCAAATCCGAGTTTTAAAACTGGATTCAACTCAAGTGCAAATCAAAAGTACACATGAATGCTATGTTCAAACATGACACAGCCACATATCGATGGACATGCAGTCAACTCAAGTACATCAACTACAAAGAGCATCAATAATGCAGGAAACAATGAAACAGTTCAAAGCTTCAACAAATCAGATCAGCCATACATGAAGTGAATCAAGTTCAGCAGTGCAATGACCAAGCATTGATCAATGAACAAAGAACAGAGACCAAGCAAGGCATAGCAACCGCAACAAGATCACTCATAAAAACTAACAAGCCAATATGCAAACATGCATACAACATGGTCTGCAGGCAAACAAAAGAATGATACAAAGCAATGAAAAGAGAACATGCAACCAGAATGGAACAATGGCAAATACTGCAACAAAGACTACAGCAAAAACAGAGTCAACACAATTGCAAATTCACAAGTGACCATACACATATATACATACAAGAATGTATGTATACAAATGATCAGCCATCAAAGTACAAGTGCAAGTGAAACACTACCATGACTCGAGTGAATGCTACAGCAACAAAGTAACAGCATGAATCGAGCTCATTAAAGGCCGCAACAGAATAACCAAGGTCGAAACCAAGTGAAGACACAGGGCCATGCAGACCAGTGAATATCAAGTGGACAGCAAAACAAGCCAAAACGACTTCGACACCAAATACAGATCAAAGCAGTGCTTAACGAGTAAGCAACCGCAGTTCAATATCAAATGCAATGCAACATGATAACATGGAACAATGTCACCGAGATAAACCAAAATATAACATGTATGCAACCGTGTCTCAAAGCAGTAATTAACAATTCAAAGTCAAGTATGATACAGAATGGCCATGACAAAGTTATGGAATAACAAATCATAGTCGAGCCGATGCCAACAAAAAAAATGCAGTTCAAATCAACTGCAATGAACCAGTTAAATAGGCCTCACATGTTTCAAATCAGAAATCAAAACCCAAACAAGAATTAATCCACAGATGCACTTGCAACTGAACTGCACACAAGCAGTGCCTGCATGGAGCAAAGACTAGAGATGTGTGATGCAAGAATAAGTGACTTCGACTAGTTGATATGCAATCTGCAATTACATGGGGAGTGACAATATATAATGAACCATAGGCAACAGTGGTACTACTCAGGACAAGAAACATTATGCACATCCAATTGTAGCCGTAAGTAATCAAGTGTTCAAATCCATGATAGCCAAGTAAACCAAGCAAGACAGTAAAAATTCATCGAAGCCAAAAGCGACAAAATTACCAAACTCGAAGTCAGTGATAAAAAAAATCAAATTAAGGTCTGGTGATACCAAAACAAGTTAAAGTCGTGGAAGAACAAATCAATTTTTCATCTCAAAGCCAAAAGAATTCAAAGCCGTGACCATCAAGCAGCGAAATTATATACGATTATAAACAAGTCGTAAATCATAAACAACATCGGAGTCGAACGACATAGGCACAAAAAAAATTCACATAACAACATCGATTACCATCATCGAACGAATACAAATGGCCAAGATAAAACAACATCGAATCAACGTCGAATTGCAGAAACACTTTAAAAGGAATGAATTAGATGTGAGTAAGTATAATTACTCACATTGTCGAGTCGCAGATTCATAGCCGAGCACGAGAATTGGATCGAGCAAGCGACTTTGGAAAACCCTAATTTCGCAAGGAGGAACGAACGAGAGAACATCGGCCACCATTTTTATTCTCTCGTTTGTTTTTGGTTTGGGGTTTTTGGGTTTTTAAGAATGAAGGAATGGGTCGGAGGGATTGAAAAGGGGACGGGTACATTTGCAAAGCAAATTTTCTCACGGCTTCAAACATTTGAAAATGTTACCGAGAATTTATTTTAAAGCCCGAAATTTCTTTTAACAATTTATAAATCAATTTTAATTCAAAATTCAAAAACTTCAAATAGAAATATGTGTCAATATTAATCGTCAAAAGGTCAATTATTAATTGATGCAAATACCGGGTTGTTACAGACTCCCCTCCTTAAAGAAATTGCGTCCTCGCAATCATAAGGAATAAATGGACAAAAGGTAACAACCACAAGAGCATATCATCACAAGATGAAGAAATTTGAAAATAGAAAGTTAAACATATTGAGCACGAGAGAGAGAGAGAACGTGTTTGTTCGATGAATTCTCTGGATTCCTAAGAGAAAACCATAGAATTTGAGAACCATTGAGAATCTCCACAAGAGAAACATCTTTATTTCGAAGGTGCTACACCCCCGAAGCAATGATGTGAATATAAGGTTGCTCAAGAATAGAAATCGAAAATCCCTAAGGCCTTTCCGTAATTGGAAGACGTGGAAAACGTCATGAATAGCGGAAAATTGAGTCGGTACACTGGCGTAGTACAATATAAACGCCAAAGAAATCTTTTAATTTCATAAAAGAAATTCACAAATTATCCACAAAATCTAATTATCAACAGATAATTCAGAAATCTCAAATCACAAATATTTGATTATCAAAAACGATAATTAAATTTCAAATATCTAATTATCACAAGCGATAATTAGAAACAATAAATATCTGATTATCAAAAACGATAAATCAGAAATCATAAACATCCAATTATCAAAACGATAATCAGAAATTACCGCAACGGTAATCAAATTTCAAATCACAAATATTTAATTATCACAATTGATAATCAAATCTCAAATCGCAAATGTTTAATTATCACAATTGATAATCAAATCTCAAATCACAAATGTTTAATTATCACAATTGATAATCAAATCTCAAATCACAAATGTTTAATTATCACAAACGATAATTAAATCTCAAATATCTGATTATCACAAGCGATAATCAGAAACAGCAAATATCTGATTACCACAAACGATAATCAGAAATCATAAACATCCAATTATCAAAACGATAATCAGAAATTACCACAACGGTAATCAAATTTCAAATCACAAATTTTTAATTATCACAATTGATAATCAAATCTCAAATCGCAAATGTTTAATTATCACAATTGATAATCAAATCTCAAATCACAAATGTTTAATTATCACAATTGATAATCAAATCTCAAATCACAAATTTTTCAATTAACGAGTCCGAAATTAACCGAAATAGCAAACGCACATGACCCATAACCACGAGTTTTACTAAATCGTTTAATTCACTTCATCGTTTCCTTGAAAGTGCAAAATTGTGTATTTTAAATAAATAACATTTTACGTTCTCAAACGGACAAGTCCGAAATTAAGCGAATCAGTAAAAGAAAGGGGTCACTCCTCGGTTTTTCTGAAACGTTTAAATCACTTCCTCATTCTTTTGAAAGCGTAAACTGTAAAAAATTTTGAAAACAATTTTTTTTAAAACACGTGATTAAAACAGCGACATCAGTAGCAACTTCGATAAGTGGATTTTCATTCATCAAAAATGTCACAAGAATCTTTTCAAAGATAGGAAGGGGTATCATACCCTAAACTCGTATTCATAACAAGTCAATATCACACGAATTCACCAACGCACAAAAATTGATAAAACTTATCAATAGAGATCACGAAAATTGGTGAAGCACAAATTCTAGGAATCTACACAAGAAATCCAGAAATCACAAGATGAGAGTATGAAAACTCGAACGGAGTATGAAAACTCACCTACACGTGAGCATGAAAAATCACCAACACGTGCAACGCAAAGCGAGAACGGGAGCACGGAATCTCACCTACACGTGAGCATGAAAATCACCAACACGTGCAACGCAAAATATAAAATATCCATAATAACATACTACTATAAGTATGTAAATAATGATCAACAGGAGATCAACCGATAAGAGATAATCAATATCACAAGAATCTTCTCAAAGATCCAAAGAGGTATCATACCCCAAATTTGTACTCATGACAAATCAATAACATATGAATTCACCAATACACAAAAATAGGTGAAGCATAAAATTTCCAGAAATCAACATAAGGAATCTAGAAATCACGGAAAAAGGGAAAGAGGCCTATCACATGACGGTCCGAAGACCAAGGGGAGCTACCCCACATGTGTGAATGGAATCACACAGATTGAGGTCAAGACTAACCAAAAAGCAGAAAGGTATGTGTGAATGGAATCACATAAGTGGTGTCTAGTCTAACCTCGCAAATAAAAAGACATAGCATAATTGCTAGTCTAATTCATAAAGCGATCGTCAAGATCAACGAGAAGTGTCAATTACACTAAGCTAGTAAATATAAAAGTTTAGCTTCATGTCCCATAACCACTTGCTTAACTTAAATATTTACGAACAAACTGTAAATCTTCACTAATAAAATTTGTCACAAGAGATTCAATCGAATAAGTCCAAGAATTAACCGGCGAAGTAAACGCAAGCGTTATATACCACTCGTTTTACTAAGTCGTTTAATTAGATTTCTCATACGAGTGAGGTAAAGGTTAGTATATACTAATAGATTGGAAAACGGTTTAGGAAAAAAGTTTTGTAGTAAAATAGTTTTAAAATCGTTTGAAGAAAAGGGTTTTGATATTTACTACTAGTATAGAAAACCTTTATATTTTTAAAGTGACAAATCACAAAAATGATTGTAGGAACAATCAAGCACAAGAATTCACATACAAAGATGTGAATAGAATCTAAAGAAATCGATACTGTATCCATCAAAAGAAATGTTCACATAAATCCCGAAGAAAATGTTATCAAAGTTGCTAATAAATGGTAGCAACAAATCGGGGAATTAACAAGAATCGATTAAATTTGGAAACCAAATCAATTCACTAAAGTTCACATACAAAGACGTGAATAAAATCCAAAGAATTCGATTCTAAATCCATCAAAGTAGAAATACCTAAAAATTCCAGAAATAGAAGTTATCAAAGTCGACAAAGAAGATAACTAATCGGAAAAGAAGAATCGATTAACAATTAGAAAAACAAAGTAGAACGAGCATAAATGAATAAATGACTTCAACAAAAATGAAAATCAAGTCAATGCCGAAGTCAACAAGTAATGGCCATAATAGAGTACAAAACGATTCAACATCATCAACAAAGAATTCAACGGCAAACAAAGTCAGAGTCTTGGAAATCAAGAAATTAGACATTTCTCAAAAACAAAGTGACCGAAGTCGAATGGAAATCAAGCCGAGGAAAACATAAAATATCAAGTTCAGAATCACTGAGATTCGAACAAAATCAATCATCGGCTAAATCAAATCAAAGCCGAAAACACAAGAATTCAAAATCAAATGCATATGAATAAGCGTTAGGAATTCATACCTAACAATTCAAAGACAATCATATGCAAATATAAGAGACAAAACGTCGACAAATAGTTGTAACACATATACTATCTAAGTTATGTTTTATATTTGTTCTAAACCCCAAGCTCTGATACCAAGCTGTGACGCCCCACCTCTATACCCACGCTAGCCAAGAACACTACGGTGTAGTGCTGTCAACTAGCACGGAGAATAAGGCTGTTGAAGAGCGGCCATCAATAGTTAGGCCTTACACTAGTATTGGTTATCTCGATAGGAGTGGTATATGTATATATATATTCTTTCATTTTTCATCTCTGATTTATTTTCTCCCATCGAAATACCCCAATTCCAGTATAAAACGAACTACGATGGTTCATAATAGTTTAGAACAGTAAATATAAAATATCACACAGATAATATAATGCGGAACACAAATCAAACGGAAAGTCTCATATATACAATAACTGATATCAGTTACATTACATGTGATACAATACATATGACACGGTACATATGATACAACTACCACAGTCGACTCAGGAAGTTACATATACAAGTACATTAACGTATATAATATACATGAATACATATCTTCCTATGCAATTATACAGACTACTACAAATAACGACGACTACTCCAAAAGATATGAAAGAACTTCATAGCTCTAGCAGCAACCCAAAGCAGAATATCTACAACCTGAAATACTCGGTCTGACCCGAGTATGAAATTCAAAAGAAAATAATACTCGGGTCAGTCTAATTCAAACTCAGTTATTAGTGCACAGAAGCAATAATAATTAAATAATGAATAGACGACAGTAATTAAACCAAATCAGAATGCAATTCATAATATTGAATTGAAATGAACAAAGTAGTTCAAACCATTGAAATATCAATTAAAATATTAATTCAAGTAGAATATTATAAAAGCCGTACCGTGTGGCTGCAGTTCACGCTTGCGTGCACTGCCTTGCCACTACAGTGATAATGTACCCAATGAATACCGTGTGGCTGCAGTTCACGCTTGCGTGCACTGCCTTGCCACTACAGTGATGATGTACCAAAAGATCAACGAACCAAAATCAATGAAGGTTCAGATAATTTAAATATCAAATTTAATGTCAATACTTTATGGCTGCAGTACACGCACGCGTGCACTGCCTCGCCACTACGGTGATGAAATAGGAATCGGCACAAGGTCAAATCCGAGTTTTAAAACTGGATTCAACTCAAGTGCAAATCAAAAGTACACATGAATGCTATGTTCAAACATGACACAGCCACATATCGATGGACATGCAGTCAACTCAAGTACATCAACTACAAAGAGCATCAATAATGCAGGAAACAATGAAACAGTTCAAAGCTTCAACAAATCAGATCAGCCATACATGAAGTGAATCAAGTTCAGCAGTGCAATGACCAAGCATTGATCAATGAACAAAGAACAGAGACCAAGCAAGGCATAGCAACCGCAACAAGATCACTCATAAAAACTAACAAGCCAATATGCAAACATGCATACAACATGGTCTGCAGGCAAACAAAAGAATGATACAAAGCAATGAAAAGAGAACATGCAACCAGAATGGAACAATGGCAAATACTGCAACAAAGACTACAGCAAAAACAGAGTCAACACAATTGCAAATTCACAAGTGACCATACACATATATACATACAAGAATGTATGTATACAAATGATCAGCCATCAAAGTACAAGTGCAAGTGAAACACTACCATGACTCGAGTGAATGCTACAGCAACAAAGTAACAGCATGAATCGAGCTCATTAATGGCCGCAACAGAATAACCAAGGTCGAAGCCAAGTGAAGACACAGGGCCATGCAGACCAGTGAATATCAAGTGGACAGCAAAACAAGCCAAAACGACTTCGACACCAAATACAGATCAAAGCAGTGCTTAACGAGTAAGCAACCGCAGTTCAATATCAAATGCAATGCAACATGATAACATGGAACAATGTCACCGAGATAAACCAAAATATAACATGTATGCAACCGTGTCTCAAAGCAGTAATTAACAATTCAAAGTCAAGTATGACACAGAATGGCCATGACAAAGTTATGGAATAACAAATCATAGTCGAGCCGATGCCAACAAAAAAAATGCAGTTCAAATCAACTGCAATGAACCAGTTAAATAGTCCTCACATGTTTCAAATCAGAAATCAAAACCCAAACAAGAATTAATCCACAGATGCACTTGCAACTGAACTGCACACAAGCAGTGCCTGCATGGAGCAAAGACTAGAGATGTGTGATGCAAGAATAAGTGACTTCGACTAGTTGATATGCAATCTGCAATTACATGGGGAGTGACAATATATAATGAACCATAGGCAACAGTGGTACTACTCAGGACAAGAAACATTATGCACATCCAATTGTAGCCGTAAGTAATCAAGTGTTCAAATCCATGATAGCCAAGTAAACCAAGCAAGACAGTAAAAATTCATCGAAGCCAAAAGCGACAAAATTACCAAACTCGAAGTCAGTGATAAAAAAAATCAAATTAAGGTCTGGTGATACCAAAACAAGTTGAAGTCGTGGAAGAACAAATCAATTTTTCATCTCAAAGCCAAAAGAATTCAAAGCCGTGACCATCAAGCAGCGAAATTATATACGATTATAAACAAGTCATAAATCATAAACAACATCGGAGTCGAACGACATAGGCACAAAAAAAATTCACATAACAACATCGATTACCATCATCGAACGAATACAAATGGCCAAGATGAAACAACATCGAATCAACGTCGAATTGCAGAAACACTTTAAAAGGAATGAATTAGATGTGAGTAAGTATAATTACTCACATTGTCAAGTCGCAGATTCATAGCCGAGCACGAGAATTGGATCGAGCAAGCGACTTTGGAAAACCCTAATTTCGCAAGGAGGAACGAACGAGAGAACATTGGCCACCATTTTTATTCTCTCGTTTGTTTTTGGTTTGGGGTTTTTGGGTTTTTAAGAATGAAGGAACGGGTCGGAGGGATTGAAAAGGGGACGGGTACATTTGCAAAGCAAATTTTCTCACGGCTTCAAACATTTGAAAATGTTACCGAGAATTTATTTTAAAGCCCGAAATTTCTTTTAACAATTTATAAATCAATTTTAATTCAAAATTCAAAAACTTCAAATAGAAATATGTGTCAATATTAATTGTCAAAAGGTCAATTATTAATTGATGCAAATACCGGGTTGTTACATTGCTGATGCATTGGTTTGCTAACAACTATGCGAGTAGAGTTGATGGGTTTTGACTTACTTCCAGATTTGCTTACATCAGATTCTTATTTTTCCAAGATCTTAAACAAAGTCAAGTAGGGAAACATGGATGGATATGTGCTGGTTGATGGTTTTCTATTTAAAGGAAATCAATTGTGTGTTCCAGATTGCAGTTTACGAATGAAGATCATCAAAGAATTGCATGAGGAAGGACACGTGGGCCGTGACCGTACTATGCGGTTGATCTCACAGTCTTATTTTTGGCCATCAATGAGAAAAGAAGTTGAAAGGTTCATTCAGAGGTGCCATATTTGTTAAGTTTCAAAGGGGACCGCGACAAATGCAGGTTTATATTTGCCGTTTCCTATACTTACTAAGCCATGGGCCGATGTTAGCATGGACTTTGTATTGGGTTTGCCAAGGATGCAACGTGGCAATGATTCTATCTATGTTGTGGTTGATCGATTTTCAAAAATGGTACATTTTATTGCATGCAAGAAGACGGCAGATGCAGTCAATGTTGCGCAGTTATACTTTAGAGATATCTATCGTCTTCATGGGTTGCATGAGTCAATTGTATCAGATAGAGACACTCGTTTTCTGAGTCATTTTTGGATGAGTCTATGGAAGATGGTCGGGACAAAGTTGAAATTTAGTAGTGCTTATCATCCACAGAAGGATGGACAGACGGAAGTTGTGAATAGATCCCTAGGTAATCTATTGAGATGCCTCGTGAATGAAAATTTGAAGAGTTGGGATTTCAAGCTGTGTCAAGCTGAGTTCGCACACAACCATGCAGTTAATCGTAGCACTGGGTTCAGTCCATTTCAGGTTGTTTACTCGACAATTCCTAAGGGACCATTGGATTTATCTACAGTTCCATAGCAGAAAGGAGTGATCAAGCGAGCTAGTGATTTTGTGAATGAATTGCAAGAATGCCACAAGGTTGTGCAAGAGCGATTTCTTAAGGCGAATGAGAAATATAAGCAATCCACAGATATCAAACGACAACATGTTGAAGAAGGAGATTTTGTATATGCAGTGTTGACTAAAGATCGATTTCCTATTGGTGCTTACGACAAGCTAGCTGCTAGAAAGGTTGGTCCTTTGGAGATTGTAAAGAAGATTAATGAGAATGATTATTAGTTGAGATTGTCGAATCATATCCATACTGCTGACGTGTTCAACGTCAAACACTTGATTCCATATCATGGGAATAAGCATGTCGAAGAAGAGGAAAGTGTGAATTCGGGGTCGAATTCTTTTCAACCAGGGGAGGATGATACAGCGCACTATGTTAAGCCGCTTTCTTTAGGACGTTCGGTGGCCTTAAGTCGTTCGTTTGTCTTAAGTCGCACGCGACCTAACGAGATAGAAGATGCAGTGGAAGAAAATGCAGCGCACAAGGCCTTAAGTCGCGTGAGCAACCTAACTCCATGCTTAAGTCGCGTGAGCGACCTAACGAGTTATGCACGCGACCTAACTCCTGCTATGAGTCGCACCATATTAAGTCGCACCAACTTAAGTCGCCAACGACCTAATGGATCACGGAAACAAAGCCACAAAGCCGCATCTCTTAGGTCGCACATTCTTTAAGTCGTTGCTTCTTTAGGTCGCCTACTCCTGTAAGTCGCTGATGCTTATGTCGTTGATATCCTTATGTCGCTGCCATGTTTTTTCCTTGAGTCGCATGAACGACCGCCTTGTTCTTAAGTCGCTCAAACTATGCCACGTGGATTTCTTATGTCATTGAAGGTTATATTGTTAAGTCGTATGCAGTTGATTTGTTAAGTCGCGTGATGTTGTATTTTGTTAAGTCGCACGATGTTTTATGTCGTGTATATTGTAATTCTGTTATGTCGTGGGTCGTAGGTCATAGGTCGTGTTGTACTGAGTCCCATGTGATATTGTAACTCGTGTTGTATTTTCTTATGTCATTAACTCGTGGGTCGTATGTTGTTATGTCGTGGAGTGTTAACTCGCATGGATGCAATGTGTTAGGCCGTAGGTCGCGTGTGTTGAGTCGCCGGCCTGTGTTGTAAGTTTCTATAAATAGTGGTGTTGTGTCACTTGTAAAGGGTTGATTTTTGAATACAATTTGTTTGTGTGCTTTTTGCCACTTTTGTTGAAGTTGAGTGTGATCTCCTTCTTCTTCTATCTTCGGATATTCGAGTGCGCTCGAATCAACGAACTTGAACCCGATTCACGGAATCTCGTGCGCGAGATCAACGTTGAAGAATCATAGATCTTCTAACGCGGAATTGTGCGCGATCAACGTGTTGAAGATAGCTAGGATTTGGTATCTCGAGAGATCAACGGATTTTGGGAATTCACCTTGGTTTACTTGACACAAAATCACTTCGTGAGGAAGAAACTTGCATCAATTTGTATCAAAACAGTATTAGCACGTCCAAGTGTTAATCCGCTGCATCATGCATCACTAGCTAATCATGAATAAATTGAAGATATTAGTTTAAGTACAACAAGCAAACATAACGCAAGTTAATAGTTGTATACAGTTAGCTAGAGAATGTATGAAATCCAAAATGAGCAAAGTCTAAGCAGTATGTTTCAAATTAAATTTGGTTTTGAAGGACACTAACTCTGGTAGTATGACACTATATACATAAGTTCTAGGGATCATGAGTTCGAACCCCTGAAACGTCATCATGAATGCTCTGCTCGAATAAAATAATATAAGTTCTAGAGATCATAAATTCGAACCCCTAAGACGTCATAATGAGTGCTGCTTGAATAAAGTATCACTCTTGCGATTAAAAATAATATAAAAAAAAGAACTTGGTTTTGTTTGTGTCCCAAGGATTTACTATCACCTTAAGCAAACAGGCATATTTTTTGAAATAGTTTAGAGAGCGGAGTCTAATGCCTATGTAGTCTCTATCAGGGTTATATCTATCATTGGGAAATTTAGAAGTGAATAGATAGTTGACGCTGCCATCATGGCTTAGCTCTTATGATGATTAAGAGCAAGACCATAGTATCAAGTTGATTTTTAACGAGACTTGCAAATAATCAAGCAATTGTAACTAGAAAAACTTACCTGACAAAGCTTGTTGCCCAAAAGTATTATTGATGCTGCATCAGATGCAGCATTGTCTTTGGCTTCAATTTGTAAAGCAACTCCAACATCAGCCATAGCCAATGATGGAGCATCATTTATGCCATCCTCAATCTTACAAGCAAAGATGGATCAAGTAATTGCTTTATAAGAATATAATAATACTATGTAAAATTTGTGCTTGACCGGTTATCAACCCATATACATTGCTTGCCATTGCAACACGATGTCCCTTTGATTGCAAGTTTGTTATAAAGTTCGATTTCTGCTTGGGTGTCAAAGATGAGCTTATGTTTTCATCGTTAATTCCAACCAATCTACCAGTACCCACAACTGCTTTGTCCCTATCACCTGATAATAAAACATGTTTGATTCCCTTTTCTTGGAGCCTTTTATTTTCAAAGTAAAGATTGTTAGTATTCTGATGAACACAAAAAAACAGCTATGTAATCTTAGTCCGAAACAAGTGTCTCTTGTTGAATTTAGATGATTCAAATATTTGTTAAAGAGGAAAGAAATTGATTAATTGATTCAATCAAATTAATTCATTTGACTGGTATATGAAAGGATATTTTGAAGGAAACTAATTAATTAGTCAATCAATTAATTAGTCAATATATATTTTTTATATGAAGAAATAAATGATTAGGCATGAAGAATAAAGGAAAGATATGAAAATGAAGATTACGCCATCTATTTGTACTAAAATCAAATCATCCAATTTGAAAATATATCTGGGTAATCGGTAAATTGATTTTCTTAATCTCCAAGCAATCTTTCATTATTGTGACGCCCCACCTCAATACCCACGCTAGCCAAGAACACTACGGAATAATGCTGTCAACTAGCATGGAGAATAAGGCTGTTGAGGAGCGACCTTCCATGTAACTTCTTTGTGCGAGCACCGATATGTCAGATAGTATAGCATGCATTTCATTTAAGGAGGATGTAACGACCCGTAAAATTTAACCGGTTCTAATAACGTTACTAACTGAAATTTTGTGGGATTTTAAAACGATAAAATTTTGAAATAAAAGTTTGATATTTGAAATGCGTCTAATTAAACATAGCAACTAGTAAATTTTCGTCCGAAAATATGAAAGTTTATTTCGCGCGTAAATTTACTTCAATTTAATCAGTTAAAAAGCGATGAAAATAAAACGTTTTCGAAACCTAAATATTTTTACATAGAAAAATTCTAAACCATCTTCTGAGCAAGATGTCATTTTGTCGTTTATCCAAATTCGGACTTCTTTAGCTCCATCGATCTTATTTTTCTGCGATTTTCTTGCATTTTTCGTAGTATAAAATTTCGAGTTTTTATAATTAAATCGTGCCACCGATATCTGTATACCTCTTTGATCGTCTCATTGCGCTGATCACTACGGTATGTTCAAATTTTGTGTTTGAAGTCTGATACGCAGTTGAATTCGTGAAAAACGATTCTTTTACCGGCTCCGCAGTTTAGCTATTGGACTTCTGGCGACCTTTCAAATTTCATCATACAATATGAACTGTCACTAGTCTTTTATTATTCCCGAAATTCATCCTTAACTATTACTATTCCCAATGGTTACAAATTATGAAGGTGGTTGGTTTCTTTCTATTTCATTTTTTTTTACCGTGCCTTGATTAAAAATAAAAAGAAGAAGCATATTTTACATAAGTTGCGTGCAAGTTGCCCCCTTCATTTCTATTCTCGCCCTGACCTGCTCATCATCGTTACTTGCCTCATATCACCGTCCCCATCGCACACAAGCATGGACCGAATCCACCACCTCTCACCTGAAACCGCCTCACACCCAAAGCCCAACACAGACTCATGTCCTCCACGCCAAAACCGCACACCCATGCCGAGCCTCAGCTTTCCATGGCCGAACTATCTACCCACTGTGTTTTTTTTCTTTTTCTTGCTCGTGGCCAACCTCCGACTTGCTTCAATCCCACCGCAAACTCCATGTCATCCACCAATGTCGCGCGCCCTGCCACCTCCCTCAGCATACACCGCCCTTCACCGAATAAAACCCCTCTCCACCATGTTCATCCCGAGCCACCATATCTCCCTTCAGCCGTGACCAATCTTCCTTCCAGCCGCCCTCACTCTCAACCTTTTCCCCACCCGAGCACTCGGCCTCCTCCTACCTCATCATCATGCTCGACTTTCAGCCTCCACTTGGTTTAAAAGGTTATACAATTTGTTGTATCTATTACACTTATATATTTATTTTCATGTACATATTCCCTGTAGATTTCTCTTCTTTAAAAAAAAAAGAAGTAATAAAGTTTTCGTATATGCCTGCAAGCCTACCTGCTACTTCTTACATTCGCATATAGATTTTTTTTTTAAAAATAAATAAATTTAGTCTGTAATTATTTTTGACTTGTTTGGGTTATGTTAGTACTAGAATATATATTTTGTTATTTTTTCTTTTAAAGAGTATGTATGTAGCTGTTTATAGGAAATAAGATTTTTATAAAGATTTGTCTGCATCTATATGGTCTTTTTGAGTTCGTATACATATTACATACAATTACAGTAAGCTGCTCCATAGGTAGGCTATGAATGTTGTCAGTTTATGTATATGTATTTATGGGTTATTTTATATGATTAACTCATGTGTTTATTTTATAGTATATATGTTTACTGATTTACATTTTTGTCAATTTATGTTTATATTCAGTTTATACAGGAATGTTGCAATCTGTTAGTTATATATGTATATATGATATATGTTAGTTTATATATATACATGAGTTTGGTTTTGAATATGTATATAGTTTGAAAAGGAATGTATAAGGGGTTTCATATAAAAGTTTATGTAGTATGTTTTGTTTGAATATGGACATAAACATTTGTTTTCATATTTATATAAGTTTTATATATATTTAAAAATAAATTATTTATGTTAATTTTATAAATAATATTGATATTTATGGATATAATATGTATAAATATAGATTTTATTTTGATTGGTATTTACGTTGAACGTTGATTTTTGAAAATTTAAATATATGCAATATATCTTGTTCTCATCGACCCTCTGTTATCAGCTTGCTCGTCAAATTCGCGTTCAATCTTGATTTGCTTTGGAATTCGGGCTCATACTCGTAGCTCATTCAGTCGTCTAATCTATCTAGCCTCGAAAGGTGAGCAATCACTCACGATTAATGTTCTTTTATTTATTAAATTTGATTTCAATTGAAACGACAATTGAAATATGCTGCTGTTATTTATTGCACCGTTATTTATGTATCTGTTCACCTTTGACATCGTACACCATTATCTGTTAATTATATGATGATAATCCCGTTTGGTTGACAATTGATTGATTGTTTGTTGGTTATATTGGATGTTAAATTGTAATGTATAAAGTGATAAATATTATGCAATTGAACTTGACGTAGGATAGTTAAAATTTTGAATCGACATATGAGTTGAATTAGATTAGTTAAATTTGTATAATATGACCCCTTTAAATGTTAAATAAATTGACACGTAGGATTTGATTAATTACACCTTGAACCATTGAATGTATGTTGTTTAAACCGATGAACTGAAATTGAAATTGAACGACAAGTGAAAAACCGTAATGTAATAATCTTTAGTCTACATGAAATGATAGTGTAGATTCTAGAAAAAATTATATTAATTTGCACAAACAACAATGTGAATTAATACGGTTATTTCGGGATTATTCGAATTAATTATTGGATTTTTATTGATTGTTGTTATTGATTGTTGTTATTGCTTGTTTATTTACTTTAACCACCATCCCAGTTATCACACTGCAAGTTTCCTTTATTATGCTTGATCTTGAATTGAATTTGGAATTGGGTTGAAATGATATATACCCAAATGAACTTGGTTTAGGATAGAGAATTAATAAAATCCGATTGGTCAATAAATTGATTTAAAAATAAAATAATGATTTTATTCGAGCAAAGAATAATTTTTGAAATGAAGTTGGAATTTGAATTTTATGAAAGGAAAATGTAAAGATTTAAATCTGAAACAAATATTAACATAGAAATTGATGAAAGAACGTTGTTTGAAATTTAATTATATAATAATTAAATTTGGAATTATAAATAAATAATTTGGAATTAGTAATAATTGAGTTTTGAAATTATTAAGTTTGAAATCATTTAATAATTAAATATGAAATTATAATTAAGTTTGAAATTATAATTAAGTTTGAAATTATTAAGTTGAATTTATAATTAAGTTGAAATGATTTGATGATTAAGTTTGAATTCATAATTAAGTGGAAATGATTTAATAATTAAGTTTGGATTGATAATCAAGTTTGTAATTATTAAGTTTTGAAATTATTAATAATTAAGATTGAAATTATTAAATAAGTGAATAAGATTGAATTATTTGATAATTGAATAAAAATTGAATTCTTTGATAAGAGAAATTGAACTTTTGAATAAGTGGATTTGAACTTCGTTAATAAACGAAATTGAGTTTCTTTATTTATTAATTAAGCTTTGGAAAATTTAAGTTAATAAGTGAAATTAAACTTCTTGAATATATGAAATTTAATTCTTTATTAATTGAGTTTGAAACTTGTAACGAAGTCAATGACTAATTGAAAATTTGAATTTCTTTAACAAGAAATAAAATGTGATTTATTGAGATGAATAGGATTTATAAAAAAAATTGTAAGGCTTGTAATTTAAAGAATTTGATTTGACAAATTTAATTTAATTAAATTTGTAAGTTTTGATATAATGGATATGGACATAAGTAATTGATTTAATGAATTGTAGATTTAATGTTAATTGTTTTGAATTGATAAATTAATGTAACTAATATTGAATGAAACCGATAAATGAATTTAGACTGGTTTGAATGTAAATTAAAACATTTTAAATGATTTCGGAATGAAACTTATATACGAACTTGAATAAATATTTGAATTGTTTAAATAAAAGTTGAAATTGAATTGTAAGATTTTGAAATGGTTATTTGGAAGTTTGTAACGTAAATTTTGGAAATTGATAATGAAAGACAATTGAAATGTTGATTTATAAATTCTAATTGAAACTGAAATTGATTTGGTTTTGAAATTTATTAAACGACCAATCGGTGTAATAATTACGAAAGTTATTAAAGAGACCGGAATCGGTTATGGACATACTCTCTGTCTAAATCAAAAACCACTTTAATAACTATACGCGGAGTGGTGATCCAGAATGAAGTGGTTGGAATGGTGTACGTGATGACTGAAGAAAGAGAACGATAATGGATAGCCTTGACACTTGTGTCAAATTGGAAATGACTAAAACAGGAGCCGTGCCGGGCCAAATGGGGTTAGCCACCTCGAGCGAACACATTTCTTCATAAACTACTCATTACTTGTTATTGATTGGTGCACCCTCGTAATTTTGGGAATGTTGTTTTGCGGTGTTGCGATCGTTGCGGCGATGCATTTTCACCAGTCCGGATCAGGTGAACGGTAGTTTCACTACCTTGGGTATTGCCTCATGTGTCTTGTCATACTTGTATCCCTATATACATGACCACTAAGAATTTTCTTTGTGTTATACCTATGGAGTACTCCCTGATATCCCACCAGTTTACGGTGGAGTTTACAGTGCTGTATAGACTATGATGCTTATAAAATGTGTTAAGGGGGATAATGGTAACGCCTTAACACTATTTTGATACTTTATATTACTGATAGACATTGTCTATTTAGCGTATATTACTACATAATAGATAGTTTAACGGATCCTTAGAGGATGGTTATTCCAACATCCTTTGAGTTACTTGTATTTCAATTGTTATTTCACTTGAGTTGAATTTATTGATATAAGAATGTTAATCCTGACTCGAGTGTTTAGTGTTTTTCTTTACGCTCGGGTCAGACTGAGTGGTTCAGCTTTTGAGACTCATCTTTGGAATTGGAGTTTCGCCTGAAGATCCAGCTAGATATCCAGCTTCCAGAGATTCAGTTGATTTTTGTGATGTATTTTGATGCTTGTATTCGATTATTTTATTCGAGACTTCTGTTGTAACTTATTTAACTCTGTTATATATATAGTAGCTTCTTGAACTGCTATCTTTTGCTTCCGCTGCATATTATTACTCTGTGTCTGTGATTCTGTGATTATTTATTTACTGTATATCTGAATTTTGCCAAATTTAAATTAACAATTCGGTATTTTGAATTATTCAAGTCCGACATGTGCGGATGCGAATAGTCCGAAATAGCAGATCGTTACAGAGGAAGTCCGACATACCGATACAAACTCAAAGCTATCACACGGTGGCTATAAATAAATCTTCGAAAACAAATATAGAAATAAACATAACACAATCAGTCACAGACATCCATATCACAAAGGCGGAAAAAAATATGAATATATATCTAACACATGAAAGTGTACATCAGAGTAGTGGTCATGAAACGACCATATACAAAAAAGAATAGCAACACGTGCTATACAAAAGAATACATCTATGAGTCTATATCTCAAGTGTAAACGACAAAAACTGCTAATCTAGATGGTCAGCCAAAAGTCAGAGTTGTAAATCCCTAGGGGTGAAGTCAAGCAGAAGCACCTGTAACATCTCGGTCTGACCCGAGTATTATTTATAAGAAAATGATAAACGGATCAGTCTAGCTATAAATATCAGGTAACATGATATAAAACAATAGATATGGCAAGAACATATAGTAACCATAAAGACATGCTATGATAAGCATGTAAATGAAGATCATCAAGAGATCAAACAATATCAAAAGAATCTTCTAAAAGATCCAAATTCACCTAAAAAAAGGTGATGACACACAAATTCACCAAAGCATAAAAGCTGGAAAACCATAACAATGAAAGTCATGAAAATAGGTGAAGCACAAATTCCAGAAGACTGCACAAGAAATCCAGAAATCACAATATAGGAGCATGAAAGCTCACAAAATGGGAGCATGAAAACTCACATACACGTGTAACACAAAGCGAGACGCTATCTCATGGTTGCAAGCCATTAATTTTGACACACGAATAGCCCGAAGACCGTGGGGCGATACCCCACATATATGATGGCGAAACATCACACAAATGCGATGGCGAAACATCGCAAGAGCGGGGTCTAGTCTCCCTCGCAGACAAAGGGACATCGCACAGTTGCTAGTCTAAAACACAAAAATGATCGTCATGATCATCAAGTGTGTCAATCTCACCAAGCCAGTAAATAAATGAGTTTAGCTTCATGTCCCATAACCACTTGCTTAACTTAAATTTTTACGAACAAGCTGTAGATCTTCACTAGAAGATTGTCACGAAAGGTTTTAAGAAAAAGGTTTGTATATACTAGTAAGTTGGAAAACGGTTTAAGGAAAGAGCTTTGTAGTAAAATAGATTTAAAATTGTTTTGATGAAAGAGTTTTGATATTTACTACTAGTATTGAACACTTCATATTTCTAAAGTTGTTATCCCGCCTTTTTAGCAAGGCCGTGATACCATAAAATCGACCTAGAAGCCCAAGATAGTTTGTCTCGAAGAATGGTCAATTCGGCATCTCAACAAAGCAAGTTCTGTTGAATGTTTTTCAGATAAGATCCCCTACGGAGGGGGGTCCAGGGGGGTGGCAACCCCCCAAAGTGGGAGTGCGGGGGCAACACCCCCGCTACGGGGTCCCACCTGCCCAGTCAGGTCGTGGGGGTCCAGGAGGCAGCTCCACCGGCGGGGTGCGGGGCAGCGCCCCGTCCAAAACGGTACGACCTAGTGAAGACCTAAGGGTGGAAAGGATCGAGCGACCTAATGGTTGCGGCCTAGGGGTCTAAGGGGTCAAGTGACCTAGTGGTTGTGACCTAGAGGTGTTCGCGAATTAGCAGAAGCGAGCGACCTAACAGAGGCGAGCGATTAAGGGACATCGACCTAACAAGGTAATAAGGTCGAGCGACCTATGACCTAACGAGGTAAAGGCCTAACGGCCTAGAGAAACACGCGACCTAAAATGTACGCGACCTAATGCGATCGAGTGGTTAAAGGTCGGAGACGACCTACGACTTATAAAGGTAGATGGTTGAGCGACCTCGCGAGGCTCGCGACCTAAAAATGACAAGGTCGAGCGAGTTAAGGGGATTGCGCGACCAACGACCTTGCGACCTAGCGATACAAAGGACGAGCGAGTTAACTCATGGCCGACCTAACAGCGGTAGAACGACCTAACGATATAAAGGCCTAAACCATGCGAACGACTCAAGGTCATGCGACCTAAAGGGGAACGACCTAAGTGCCGATGCGACCTACGACCTAAAGCCCCACAATCTACAACCTACGACCTAATGCCAAGCGACCTAAGTCTATAGAACGATTTAAAGCCAGAAACGAGCTACTTGAAGGCCGAGACTTTTCCACGGGAACGACCTAGCATAGGCAGAACGACCTGAGTGCAGAATTTCACCAAAAAAACTAAAAATTGTAGTCTTTCGCCAATCCAATCCAAACCAAATGCAAATGGACATGCTAAAGTGATGGGAATTCATTCCCAACAGTCCAAGATAGTTATAGATAAGAATGTGAGACAAAAATCTCACCTTTTCACCAAATTATGAAGGTAAAGCTTGAAGGTGATGGAGAAGCAACTACAAGCTTGAATCCAATGCTTTTCCTTGAATTTGGAGTTGAATGATGGAGTTGGAGTTGAAACCTAGGCTTGGAGTTTCTAATTTCCCTTTCCACCCACCATTAATGTTAAAGTTTGTGTTTGGTAGGAATTTATGAAGAGTGAGGAGAAGGAGAGAAGTGGGTTTGAGTTATAATGGCTAATCTAACCCCAAGTCCAAAGCGGGAAAAGTAAGTGAAATTCCAGTAACTCCAAACCTATCAATGTTTATACTTAAAAAAAGTTGTAAACGACATTTTGAACTCAATGGAAGTGGTCTCGAGTCCTAATTTGACCGTTTGCAAAAAGTAGCTTTTCGGACCAATATCTGATTAACGACAAAATATTTAAATAAAATATTTAAATATAAAATCGATAAATATGCGGGTTGTTACAATTATCAAGTCTATTTAAATTAAGGAATTTCATTTTCATATGTAAAAAGCAAATGTGAGTATCCACCATAATTCTTCCCTCTCTTATACTCTTTTCTTTAGTAAAATAAAAAGTTGTTGGGTCTTCGTGGACGTAGGACATTCATATCCGAACCACGTTAAATCTTTCGTGTCTCTTATTTCTGTTATTTTTATGTAAGACTGCATAATTCTTTTTTAAGTGTCATTGGTATATAAATAGGCAATACTAGATCCTGATCAAATAAATCGCTTCCTCTTAAATTAAAACAAAATTCACTACAGTTTGGTATCGGAGCTAGTGTTATTATTCCTGTTTGGATATTAATAGCTACTTCTAGTAAGTCTGTTGGTAGATCTGGTGTCAATTATTGAGTAACACATTTTGACGGAAAATGGGATTTTAGTACTTGGAAGATGAAGATGGAGGTTGTATTGATAAAGGAGAAGACTTACAAGATTGTTTCTGCGTCGTAGAAATTGGAAGGTATTGATGCAGCTGATTTGGAAGAGATGAAAGATGAATCTCTCACCACAATTCAGTTACGCCTTTCAGATGAAGTTCTTAGAGAATTATCTCAGAAGAAGACGATGAAAGAACTATGGGATGCATTATCGGATGCATATCAAGCCAAGTCTCGGACTAATCGAATTATTCTTCAGCAGCAACTCTATTCGTTCAAGATGAAGCCTGGAGCGGATCTCATGGAGCATGTAGATGCTTTGACGACTTTGATTATGAACCTGAAGGCAGCGGAAGTTGATATTACCGATGAGGCTCAGGCTGTGATCCTCTTATGTTCATTGCCTAAGGAGTGTACTGCTTTTGTAAATTTCGTGATTTATGGCCGTGGTAAAATTAATCTGTCTGATGTAAAGGTGGGTCTTCATAATGAAGTATTAAGAGGTAGATTGGTGAGCACTACCTTGGATAGTGATACCAAAGGCTTTTCTATTCAAAGAGGTAGAGGCCAAAGCAGGTCGAAGAAAGAAGGAGGACGGAATTATTCACGGTCTTGGTCTAGAAGGCCTAAGAATTTGACTTGTCATTATTGTAAGAAACCATGGCACTTCATAGCACAATGTCCCAAGCTTGAAGGTAAAAGAAAAGATCCAAAGAAAGCCTCAACTTCTACAGCAGAGAAATCAGATATAGAAAGTGACACCGATGAATTTATAGCTTCTGCCTCTTCCGGAAAGAGCAACTTATGGCTGATTGATTTTGGCGCATCTTATCATATGACACCTGATAGGAACTCCTTTTCAACTTACCGTGAAATTGATGGAGAAGAAGTTCAGATGGGTTGTAACGACCCGTAAATTTCGATAATTCAATTTGTCATATTAATAAGATTTTTGAAATTAAATTTTAAATAAATATAATTGCTATGATTGGTAACGAAGTAAATGTAAATAATTAACCTATGAAATTTTATATTGATTGTAATAGACTTAATTAAAAAGATTGAATTGAATAAATCCTATTTATTGGAACTTTGTTTATTTATGTGAAAAAGTATAATAAATGAGTTATTGCAAGAAATGGAAAGCTGAATATAATTCTAATGAATGATAATAATGGAAAACGTATACAATCAATGTAGGTAAGTAATTACAATGTTGTTGAAATTAATAAACGTTCTTTAATGATAATTAATAACATAACAGAAATGTGGATGTAAATTAATTTATATATTTGGCGATTAAATCAAATCAATCTATAGAAATCAGTTTTAAATTAATTGGAAGGAAATATGTAATACTTGCATTTATTTGTAAGTGGATGAAATTTATTTCTATATTAATTAAATACTGGAATAAGATGATAATTGTTAATGTAATAAGAGTAGGCCAATAATAACTCTCACATAAATTGATAATCGATTTAATAATGTAATACTATCCATAATAGGGCAATTTGATTGATGATAGAATGGAAAGTCTATTAAATGGGAATATTGAAAATAAAATTCGCAATATCTAAATTTTGGAAATTTGAAGCAAGGGTAGTAATTATTGTAATAATTAAATGGGAGTCAATTAGAGCTTAGTAAACCTTAATGTATATTAATGAAATTGTGGCAATAGTGCAAAACTTTAATCGTTTACCCATTCATTAATACATTGAATTAGGTCTTTATCAAATAGCAACATTTGGCTGGTTATTAATAACTTTTAAGTGAAAATAAACGTTAATAAAAACAAGTATTTTAAGATTAACTATCTATTTAGTATATTAAATTATAACTGATAATCAATTGTAATAAATAAAAATAATTAGTACATTTAACGTTAATTGAAGTAATATTTGAAATTTATGTCAATTCCATTTATAAAATGACTATTGGTTGATGTAGCATTGTAAATCAAGATTTATTAATTTATTTGAATGTAAATTTTAGTGATTGGGTTTATTTCAAATAAATGAAATTTAATATTTAGACATTATGTAAATATAAATTTAGATGAAATTTGGAGATATTTACGTAATAAAGTATGAATCCAATGGTAGTCTCATCTATTGGATACTAATAGATTGAAAAATTGAATGAAAGTCAAATAAAAAGAAATTTTTGCAAATTTAATTTATAATTTGCGAATATAATGAAATTGAAATTTGACGCTGAAATGAATATATTTGTTAACTCTAAATTTACATCTAGATTTGGTTTAAATTAATGTGAAAGATTAAGAAAGTAAAAGTGATAAAGACTATCAATTTCAGAATTTAAATAGGAAATTTGATCTAATTAATTTATTTTATATTTATTTAATTAATATAAAAATAGCCATTTTGGCCACTGACTCATATTTCGACGAAACCAGTTTAACCGGATCTGTAACGGTGAATTATAATAGTGTTTCAATTTTCGTAGCGTTCGGACTTGTCGTTTGATCGTACGGACTCGAAACGCCTTGAAATTTATGCAATTGAAATCAATTTGGAAAACATTGTTTTTAGCATAACTTCTTCATACGATGGAATTTGAACCTGAAACCTTTTCCATTGAGTTTAAAATATTTTAAAACACCTATTTTGATATATGGGTTTACTCAATTTCGTTCCGGGGTCAAAACGGGCTTTTTGGGCCACTTTGTCGTTGGCGCGTACATCTATCTTATCCGATCCGTTCTATTTTCAATCCTGCCTATAAATATCCTGCTATAAACCCTAGCCTTCCTAATTCTCATTTGTTTGTACGTATAATTTCTTTAACTCCTCCTTTCCAATGGCTGCAAACCTTAGAATCCTATTACAATTCAAAAATCCAATGAAACTTCAAGTCCACAGAAAAATTCAAAAAAAATAAATGTTGAATCCCTCGAAGTGCGTAATCTTCTGGTGGTGTTCGTTTTTCGATTCAGTTTGTCGTTTGACCGAAAAAAATCGAAGAAGCCTCGGCCGTCCATCACACGTCGGTGAAATTTGTCGGATAGACAAACCCTTTCTGGGTTTCGCAGAGGGGACTGAGGGAAGTCGATCTATGTGGTATGTTTCGAGAATCAACGGCTAGATCGTCGGCAAATCGCGATTAGGGTTTCGATACCCTAGAAATAAGGGGCGGCGGCGCACGAAATTGGAGGCGGTGGAGGGAGCATCGTGGCCATGGGTAGGTGCGGCACGTCATTAGCAGGATGTTGGTGGTTGCGGCTGGACGAATGGTGGCCAATGGCGGCCGCAGTTCATGGTCAAAGTTCAGCCTTGATGGGTGTCGTGCGTGCTGTTGCGCGTTTGAGAATCTGGGGGAAATGGACTTGATGACGTGGCAAAGATTGGAGGTGAATGTGTCTTTTGTTTTTTATTCGATTTTCAACTCGCAATTTTCGCTATAACTTCTTCATACGAACTCCGTTTCACATGCAATTTTTTTTTGTTAGGATTTGAAATTCCACACTTGATGACGCTGGTTTGAACGAATTCTAAGACGGTCAAATTTTTGGGTTTAAATTGGATTTAAAATTAATTTAAATTCAAAGGGTGAGTGCTTTAACCGACTCCCAACTTCTAAAACTTCTTATGTTTGTTAAATTGATATATGATGTGATTTGAAATTTATTTATGTTTGTTTGGCCTATTTCTAATCATCATCCCAGTTAATTGCATTTATTTAATTAAATTGTTATTTATTATTTATTGCATATTAACTGCCAGTTAAATTTATATTTTGTTTATTGCATATAAACTACCAGTTAAACAGTTATAATTTATTTTTGAATATAAACTGATAGTTGATATCAGTATTTATCACCTGTTATACATGATGTATTGTTGAATTTGGATGATGATTGTGATAAATGGTTGTATGATTTTGATGGATGAATGGATGTTTATTTATATTAACTGCAAATTGTTATGCATTTCATTTCATTCGGGATTGCAGTTTGAAATGATATATAACCTTAGTTTTTATTTTAATTACGGATTGAAATGATAAATATCCGTATCACTTGACCATAGGATAGAAAATTATATACAGGCACCGCGGTCAATATATAAAAATATTTTAAAAGTGATTTCTATGGTTTGGATAGGATACGGGTTAATAAATATTAAATTTTGATATTTGATAAATATTATTTTATATATACATATATATAGTTAAATTTTTGAATTTAAGCTATGTATAAATCTGTTAAATAAAAATGAATAAGTTGAAAAATGGAGTTTGATAATTTATATTATATGATTAAGTACAGGTTTAAGATGTTGTATATATATAGAGAGTTTAAATGATTCAAATCAATTAAGATTGGAAGAGAAATTGGAAATTTATTTGGAATTGAGCTTATTTAAAAATTGAACTCCATAAGTTGAGGTAAACTTGGAAATTTTAGAGGTATGATATTTATAACTGGATTTTTATTCAAGATAAATTAAATGAATATTTCCAGTATAAATAAATTGAAGGATATATTTAGTTGTTAGTAATTTGAGTTTGGATTTATTATGTGAATATTTCAAAACTAAATAATAGGACAATAAATTGTTGAATAGAAATTTCCAACCTTAGTTTTGAAATTGTTAAATACTCAAAGTTTGAAATATATTGAAATCGAAGTGTTTTATTGAAACTGAAAGTGAATCTAAATTTATGGGTTTAGACTAAATTTTTAAATGAATAAAATTGTAAAGTCGAGGAAATTATTCTATTTTATAAACTAATTTTAAACTCAAACTATTTTATTCTATATACTGTTAGAATATCCAAACCATTCAAGTTTTAGAAGTTATGGTTTAAAGCTATGAATTTCAAAGTATTATGTTTTGAAAGTTATAATTCAAATGTTTGGTTTCCAGATATTATAAATTTTAAAGCAGCATGATTTTGGAAAAGAAATATATTTGAAATAAAAATGATATTATTGATTTGGGTTTTATAAAATAATATCAAAATAAGTTTGTTTTGGAAATGGAAATGATATCGTATTTATGGGTTTGAAATGGATAATTATATTCTGGTTTTAAAGTATAAACTATTTTTAAAGACCACGGTGTTATAATAACGTTTGGTTGTTGAAGAGACCGGGATCGGAAGTTGTCATACTCTCTTCCAACTCCGAAAACCATTTTAACAACCGTGTACGCGGTGGAGATTCCAGAATGAAGTAGGATGGTGGCGGCGTTTCCTTTGAGGTAAATACGTGGACCCGACTCCCGTGAGTTGGCATATGGTGGCTAAAACAGGATCGATTCTCGGGCCAAAGGGGTTAGCGCCCTTTATCGGACACTCCTCTTCGATACTATACTCTGACTTTGGATTGATTCGATGGCCACCTTTACTTTTGATTTAGGGGGAGTTTTTTCGAGGTGGGCGATAGCTGCGGCTATGCGTTTCCCCCCGTCCGGATAGCAATTGGTATATCTACCCTGGTATTGCCTAGTTGTGCCGTGTCACCTACCCTAGCACGCCTTATACGATTTTGGTTTTGTACCATACCTATGGAGTGCCCTCCGACGACGCCCAATACGGGGGAGATTACGGCACTGTATAGACTATGGGAATATATAAATGTGTTAAGGTGGAAAATGTAAAGCCTTAAAGCTATTTAAAAGTAAGTTTATTTTACAATTAGACACTATTATAATAGCGAAATATACTACATAGTAAATAGTTTAACGGATCCTTAAAAGATGTAAATCCCGAGCATCTTTTGAGTTACTACACTCATATTTATTTCTGTTAATTAAACTTACATAAGTTCTTTTAGTTCTGACTCGAGTGTTTTGTCTTTTCAATTCGCTTGAGTCAGTCCGAGCGTTTCAGGATTTGAAGAATTTATTCTGGAGGACGAAGACGAAGATTTGCAGTACTACTATCTACTATATTATTCCACTGCACCATTTAATTCTGCTGCATTGATATTTATTGGTATGTGAACTATGATGTAACGACCCGCCTCTCTGACCGCCTCTAGTCGGTAATTAAACCAACTCGAAACGTTCAAAATAACGGATTGTTGTTCAATTTATAAAGTTTAAACAGAATCAGCCACAGAATCACAGAATAATCATAATATTATTCATAAATGAATTTTTCTTACATACATATATCAGAGTTTGTACCATGCATTAAATTTTTATACAGCGGAACAATTTATTTTCATTAAGTACAAGAAAATTTTCTAGAAAAACTTTAGTGGAGTGCTTTCCCCTCTCTCTCTAACTTCACGGCCTGAAAATCTTCAAGCTGTAAAAATACTCGGTCTGACCCGAGCGTTTATTGCAAAACACAAAAACACTCGAGTCAGGATTAATCTTAATTCAAGTAATTAAATTTGAAATGAACTGAATAAAATGGTAACAGAGATGACGAATCACATGAATCAATTTAGATATATTATGGATTTTTCACATTAACAACTTCAATTAAATTATTATTTTTTTCGAAATCTATCAATCCTGTGTGGCTGCAGTACACACGTATATTTTCACACATGTGCACTGCCTCGCCAACACGTGTGCACCAAACAAAAGCACAATCTACAAATCATGTACAAGTCAAAGTGAGGTTGCACAAGTACAAATAATACACAGCAGCACAGTGAAATGAACAAGAAACACAAGTACAGGCAGCAGTCTCAAGTGACACAGTGCAAACAGCACTGTCAACACAGGCAGCCAAGGCAGAGTATATGCAACGCATCAAACTCAGGTGGACATATCAAAATTTTGGAAATACAAAGTATTCAAATGAACACAGTAAGCTACATGATGATCTCAATATAGCAATGACAGAGTACATGCAAATGAAGATCACAAATGCAAGTGCAGAATCAATTTGGCACCAAACTGAACCCAACACCATAGGAACAAGATGAGACAGCAATAAATGAGGTTGCAAAGTCAAATTTTTAACAAAATGGCAAAGGTCAAGCTACTGACCAGTCACACAAATGCACACAGGCACTGTTACCACATAATGCCAGCAAAAAGGAGGTGAAAGCACAAAAATTATGCAATGTAATGTGAACATTGTCCATCATACATATGAATCAATTTCATATGTACAACCAACACCCAACAATGCAACAGTGAACAACACCAGTAAAAAGGGTCACAAAGAAATGGTTCCAAAATGAAATGAACCAGAGAAATGCAACTTCAAGACATGAATCCATAGTGAAACAGACCAAGTGACAACAATGCAGAGCTCCACCAGGCAAGATGATAACCCATATATATACATACAAGAATGCATATATATATATACATGCCAGAAATCAAGAAGACGATGTAACTTCAAATGAAAACATATGGGTCAGTGCAATATGTGCAACTCAGTGAATTAGAGGCAACAAAAAAATCAGGCAACAGGAGCATACAGTGGTGCAGACTACAAATCTTGCTTGATTACTTAATCTTTCCCTTCAATTTTTCTGTTTATATTGTTACAGGCATATTCTTTTTAGAATTTATAACTTAAATTCATTTAAATGGGAAGATACAAATTTTCCTATTTAGTTTGAGTCTGCAATTTAAAACAGAGAGGAGCAAACAGTACTCAAATGCAAGTGCACAACTAGACCCAAGTCCAACAGACTCAAGAGAATGCAACAACATGTCAACAGAAATGGGCAGAAATCAAATTTGCAAAGAAACCCCAAATTCACATATTTTACTTCATTTAAAAACCTGATATTTTAAAAATCATAACATCCAACATCAATTCAATCTATATAGATGAATCAGAGAATTGTGTTAATTGATTTCTAACATATCTTATAAAGTTTGTACTGTAACTACTATATCTTCCCAGTTACTACATACCTAAAACATGTTTAACTAAATTTTAGATTCTAGTTCAACTTAAACAAACTTAATTTGTTTGAGAATACTCAGGCCCCTCAGAAATCAGGGAAGAATAAAAGAATTTGTTCAAAATTTTACTCTGAATTAAGAAACAGAGGGGTGACAATACTTATACCAGGCATGCATACTCAAATAAAATCTTATTCACAAAAGTACACTCATGCAGTTATCCTTTCACAAAGATTTTATAAGCAACAATTAACAATCAACTTTATGTTTAGGATTAAATGTTTACTCACAAGTATTCATTTTCTCTACTTCATTTTCCTTAACCAGATTCAAAAATCCATCGCATGCAGCAACAACAAATAAGCAAGTTTAAATAGCATCTGTTCTTATCAATTTAAAATTAAAATCAATGGCATCTGCTCTCATCAGTTTAAATAAAAATTTAAATAGCATCTGCTCTCATCAGTTAAAAACTAACATCTGTTCTTAACAGTTTTTTTTTAAAAAAAAACAAATTTTATAGCATCTGTTTTTAACAGTTTAAAATTAACAAGGTTTAATTGCATCTGTCCTCAACAGTTTAAAATAAAAATCAATAGCATCTGTTCTCAACAGTTTAAAATCAAATTCAAAGAGCATCTGTTTTTAACAGTTTAAATTGGATTGACCGAGAGCAAAGAGCAATTGATAGCAAACAACACTCAAAACATAGCATGCAACCAACATTCAATTCAACCAAATTTAAAAACTTGAATCTAAATTAATCGTGAGTAAAGAACTCACCTTGACTCGAATCGAAACAGCTGAGGCGAGAATGAGCAGAGCACAATCGAACCAAGGCCGAAGCCCCAAATTGGATCGCAAGCCCTAATTGATAAACGACGAAGAGGAGGCCGCCATTTTTATTTCTTTCATTTCTTTTTTTTCGTTTGATTTCTGAAGTGATGGAGGAAAGGGGTTCGTGTATTATGCAGAGGAGAACGTGAATTTGCGTGGAAAAAGGCGTGGGTTAAGGCATGTTTGAAGGCACGAATTTGGGCGTAAATAATGGCGTGTGTAGCTGATAGGTAAGGTAGTGTACATGTCTTATTATTTTATTTTTTTATTTATTTACTTTTTTCTCCTCTTTTTTTTCAATTTAAATTCAATTAGTTTTTTGTTAATTGTTTTCTTTACTTTGTTTTTGTCTTGTTTAATTTTTGTTGTTAAAACTTTAACTAAGTGTATTTATTTATTTTATTTTGTATTGATTAAAATTTTATTCCTTTTATTTAAGTTAAAGAAAATGTTATTAAACTAACTATCAATTTATAAATTTACATAAAAAATAATTCTCAAAAATCCAAATTATTATTCCTAGTCATTCGTTCAAATTTTAAATACCAATTCAATATTCAATTTCAACTTCAAAGTTAAATTCAAATTCTATTCAACTTTAAATAGATTGAATTCTTAAATTTAATCGCCAATTTATTCTGATAATTTGAAATTCAAGTCAAATCATCATTTAAATATTTAAAATAAATTAAATATTTACAAATTAAATTGTTCAAAAATTCTGGGTTGTTACAATCTCCCCTCCTTAAAAGAATTTCGTCCCGAAATTATAAGTTAGGAAAAATGATTGCTAAAATCTCACCGATATTTATACCCTACACAATTTTTTACTAAGTTTCAAACTCGCCAATAAATATAGGATTCATTCCATTTATTTTATCTCACTAGTTTTGTTCATCAATTTTAATAATCAAGACACAAAAGTCTTTTACTAAATTTTTGACTTACAAAAACTCAGATTTTTAAACTTGAAATCTTTCATGCTAAATATTTGCATATTACATCATTTCCAAAGCTGTGTGCTTTCAAGATATTTTAAAGATTTTCTTCCTTAATTCATTAAGTTAGAATTATGTAATTCTAATTTCAGATTATTGATTTTCTATTTAAAGTTTGAAAATACTTGATAACTCGAAGTTTAACAAGTCCATCGTCGTTCTTACAGACATTAGGCATATGCTGGCCAGGCGCAAGACTAAAAATCTCCAAGTACTAAACATACTTGCTTCAACTCCCAGTGAAAATACTTTTTTTTTTAAAATTCTTTTAAAAATGGATATGGAAAGCACGTTCCCCCATGGATCACAGTTTACCCGGCGGTTACGCTACTATCTCAGTAGAATCACTTGTAACCTTAGATTTCTCATCACTCCTGAATTTCACCATGGTTGTCGCCTTAGATCGCGGTCCACACGGCGGTTACGCTACTATCTCAGTAGAATCGCTCGTAGCCTTAGGCATCACGCCCCTCGAATTTCGCTTCAGTTTCCAGATCGCAGTTTACTCGGCGGTTGAGCCACTATCTCAGTGGAATCACTTGTAACTGTAGGCATCACGCCCCACGAATTACGCCAGCATCAATTCACACAATCCCAAACACGATGATCCATCGTGAGGGATATCATATCAGTCCCAATGGACATTCCACTAATGGAATTCTACGTAGCTACGATTTCCAATGGACACTCCACCAAGTTCCAATCACCTTCACACATAATAAATGGAAGGTACATTTCCATATCCTCAGTTTTTAGAAAACATATGTCATATACATGTAGTACTTCATTTCACATTTCGTACATATCATACCTATGTAAACTTACACAGGATTTTCATAATAATGACTTTCCAAACTGATAGTTTTCGATTATATTCACATATATAAGTTACGAAAACTTAATTCACATTCATCACAAATAGAGGATTCCAAATTTTCCATCACGTTTAAAATTTTCCTCTAAATCGATTTGAAAATTTAAGGTTATCTCAAACCTAATTCATATTCACAATCCAATTTATTATCGACTTCACATTCGATTTGGATTTCACGTTACATCGTCAATTCTAAACACATAATTGATGTCTATCGATATATAACCTCTAAGCTCGTACGTCTCAGAGAAGGGTGTTAAGCTAAAAGAATAAATTCTCCGCCACCATAGATATATATTTAATAGAGATCAAATGCTATGTCATCAATTCACAATGTTAGACATACAACCCCAATCGACTATCCAAAATTCAAAGTTCAACTTATATTGTTTTTGGTGTCAAAGTTAAACTCAATTTTAACCCAAGATTCAATCTTTTTTGGAAGATTTCCAAGTTGAACTAATTATTCACATTTCTCAAAATAATATCTTTACAAGATATATAATTTTCACACTTAGCCATTTGAAACTAATTTCAAATACTCATTTTTTCAATTTATCTTTAAAAGATAAAATTTCAAACCTTTCATTTCATATTGGAAAACGTTTCCATACTTATTAAATAATAAGTAATTCATAAATTCATTCATTTCAACTCTTGGAAAATATTCGATATACTTGAATCAAAATTAAGTATATATTTTACTCTTTAAGGAAATCATTCTTTTAAACTCATTTATTTGAGTTAAAACGAGTGTTGCGTAAAACATCGTTACGACAACTCAAAATCACTAGTATAGGGATTCGGATTTAAGATAGATATATAAATCCCAATACTATAAACAACATTTCCTTTCGGAAACCATTTACTATAACAACAGTGTTATAGTCCACCATTTCCTTAATTTTCTCGAAAACGTCTATTTCAACTTTAAATATTGAAATCTATGTATTTGATAGTTAATGCATTTTAAAACATCTTTAAAACTATTAACTTTTCAACTTCAACTTAATTCATAGTTTGAATTTTCATACTTTTCATAGTATTAGTTTTAAACCGATTTCAAACTTTTTAATATTAAGTTTTCCACTTAATTTAATTTTTCGCACGTTTAAATTCAAATTCATCACTGAATTTATTAAACCTATAATGGATTATCCTGTTGACAACTTCAAATTTGAAATCTAAATTTCATTTGAACTTTACATTTGCTTTCTATTTCAAAAATAATCAACTAGTTCTTTAGTAAATTATTCATCGAATTGGTTCCATTAGATCTATATTTCCATATTAACTATTTTAGGCAATAGTTTTAAACTTGAAATATAAACTTCACATCAAACTAGTTTGATTCATACAGTTAAATCAACAATTAAACTTCCTTCCATAATATCACTTCCCAAGATGCTATTCCATTAAAATATTTCCTCCGTACAAAATTTTACATAGCTTAATACTTTTAAAAGATGTACCCAAAAGATTGTGGATTACAAAGGATAGTATTACAAAATATATCGATTGGTTTAAGATTCAGAATAATTAAGGACTAACGACTTCTTGTCCGATAGTATGCATCTTTGCCAAACTTTCATCTTCGGATGACACTATTTTATGTTGTGTTAAAGGAGAATTAACACATTCAAAATCCACATGTCCCCACTCCTTACAGTTATTGCAAAAATATGAGATGTTTCCATCCTTATCTATCACCCTAGCACTTTTCGCTCTAGCTGGTCGGGCTATAGCTTGCTTTCCCTGTTGTCTTTCGGTGCAGTTTCTGGCTATATGTCCAGACTGACGACAATGGTAGCAGATTGTCAATCTATCGACGGGTAAATTGAGTACGCACTTTTTCCTTTTCACTTTAGGGCAATGACTAAGAAAATGCCCTTTCTCCCGACATTTAAAACACACAATCTCAGGACGAGCGAACCGGTCATCCACATTCCTTTTCTTTCTCCTTACTCGGCACTTAATGGCATAATGTCCCTTTTTATGACATCGATAGCAAATAACCTCATCATATGGACCAGGTGCTTGCCTTTCACTGAATCTCCTTTCAATTTCCGCACGTCTCGCTTCTGCTTCTCTACGAGCAATTGCTCTTCGTTCACGGCGTGCTACTTTTTGTGCTTCGGTTTTCGCCATTATAATAAACAAGGTGTTTTCGAAGTTTCCTGTCAATATTTGCAATTCTTATTAGCAGAGGTTGGATTATTCAATCATTTTACCTAAAACATATCTGTTTTATTCAATAATATATTCACTGTCCAAAATCGTGAATATACTTATCTATTCAATTCAGTGTTTCTACACTTTTTATTTAAAGGATTATCCACTGTCCAAAATCGTGGATAAAATTCCCAACCAACATTTACTATCACAATATTTAACTTAAAGGATAATTCGCTGTCCAAAATCACGAATATATCTCCTTTAATAACTTCTATTATTTATTTATCAAATTCAATTGGTTTCGAATTTATAAACCATCTTTACAAATTCCATTTCTATTTAAAACTTCGATTGACAATCTTTTTTTTTTTATTAATTCAATTCAATTCAATTTATATAACTCAGTTATATAACAAAAGTCCATTTATAAGTTAAATACTTATAATCCATTTATTTACTAAATCATTCTTCAAAACATTTGAAATTAATTTCTCAAAAGAATTCAGAATCAAATTCTCAAGTTATAGTTTAATTATCCTCTTGGCTATAACTAAATTGAAATATCATTTTATTTCACAATTATTATTTTGTAGATATTCACAATATTTGATTCAAACCAATTTAAACCAATTTCATTAATTCACTTCACTTATATTTTATTTTTCATAAGTCTCAATAATTCGATAATGGATTTCGAATGAGAAACTATCGCAATCCTAAATTTAGAGAGGGGAATTTTCAAAATAATTCTAACTTTCAAAATACCTTTTTATTTTACAAAGAAAACAATTTCAAACTTATTTTAAATTTGAAAACATTTTTCTTTAAAGTGGTTCTAGTAACTATTCATATTAAACATCATAAACTGAGCTTTGAGTAAACCAAAGCTCTGATACCACTTTTGTAACGATCCGCCGCTCTGACCGCCTCTAGTCTGTAATTAAACCAACTCGAAACGTTCAAAATGACGGATTGTTGTTCAGTTTATAAAGTTTAAACAGAATCAGCCACAGAATCACAGAATAATCATAATATTATTCATAAATGAATTTTTCTTACATACATATATCAGAGTTTGTACAATGCATTGAATTTTTTATACAGCGGAACAATTTATTTTCATTAAGTACAAGAAAATTTTCTAGAAAAACTTTAGTGGAGTGTTTTCCCCTCTCTCTCTAACTTCACGGCCTGAAAATCTTCAAGCTGTAAAAATACTCGGTCTGACCCGAGCGTTTATTGCAAAACACAAAAACACTCGAGTCAGGATTAATCTTAATTCAAGTAATTAAATTTGAAATGAACTGAATAAAATGGTAACAGAGATGACGAATCACATGAATCAATTCAGATCTATTATGGATTTTTCACATTAACAACTTCAATTAAATTATTTTTTTTTTCGAAATCTATCAATCCTGTGTGGCTGTAGTACACACGTATATTTTCACACATGTGCACCGCCTCGCCAACACGTGTGCACCAAACAAAAGCACAATCTACAAATCATGTACAAGTCAAAGTGAGGTTGCACAAGTATAAATAATACACAGCAGCACAGTGAAATGAACAAGAAACACAAGTACAGGCAGCAGTCTCAAGTGACACAGTGCAAACAGCACTGTCAACACAGGCAGCCAAGGCAGAGTATATGCAACGCATCAAACTCAGGTGGACATATCAAAATTTTGGAAATACAAAGTATTCAAATGAACACAGTAAGCTACATGATGATCTCAATATAGCAATGACAGAGTACATGCAAATGAAGATCACAAATGCAAGTGCAGAATCAATTTGGCACCAAACTGAACCCAACACCATAGGAACAAGATGAGACAGCAATAAATGAGGTTGCAAAGTCAAATTTTTAACAAAATGGCAAAGGTCAAGCTACTGACCAGTCAAACAAATGCACACAGGCACTATTACCACATAATGCCAGCAAAAAGGAGGTGAAAGCACAAAAATTATGCAATGTAATGTGAACATTGTCCATCATACATATGAATCAATTTCATATGTACAACCAACACCCAACAATGCAACAGTGAACAACACCAGTAAAAAGGGTCACAAAGAAATGGTTCCAAAATGAAATGAACCAGAGAAATGCAACTTCAAGACATGAATCCATAGTGAAACAGACCAAGTGACAACAATGCAGAGCTCCACCGGGCAAGATGATAACCCATATATATACATACAAGAATGCATATATATATACATGCCAGAAATCAAGAAGACGATGTAACTTCAAATGAAAACATATGGGTCAGTGCAATATGTGCAACTCAGTGAATTAGAGGCAACAAAAAAATCAGGCAACAGGAGCATATGGTGGTGCAGACTACAAATCTTGCTTGATTACTTAATCTTTCCCTTCAATTTTTCTGTTTATATTATTACAGGCATATTCTTTTTAGAATTTATAACTTAAATTCATTTAAATGGGAAGATACAAATTTTTCTATTTAGTTTGAGTCTGCAATTTAAAACAGAGAGGAGCAAACAGTACTCAAATGCAAGTGCACAACTAGACCCAAGTCCAACAGACTCAAGAGAATGCAATAACATGTCAACAGAAATGGGCAGAAATCAAATTTGCAAAGAAACCCCAAATTCACATATTTTACTTCATTTAAAAACCTGATATTTTAAAAATCATAACATCCAACATCAATTCAATCTATATAGATGAATCAGAGAATTGTGTTAATTGATTTCTAACATATCTTATAAAGTTTGTACTGTAACTACTATATCTTCCCAGTTACTACATACCTAAAACATGTTTAACTAAATTTTAGATTCTAGTTCAACTTAAACAAACTTAATTTGTTTGAGAATACTCAGGCCCCTCAGAAATCAGGGAAGAATAAAAGAATTTGTTCAAAATTTTACTCTGAATTAAGAAACAGAGGGGTGACAATACTTATACCAGGCATGCATACTCAAATAAAATCTTATTCACAAAAGTACACTCATGCAGTTATCCTTTCATAAAGATTTTGTAAGCAACAATTAACAATCAACTTTATGTTTAGGATTAAATGTTTACTCACAAGTATTCATTTTCTCTACTTCATTTTCCTTAACCAGATTCAAAAATCCATCGCATGCAGCAACAACAAATAAGCAAGTTTAAATAGCATCTGTTCTTATCAATTTAAAATTAAAATCAATGGCATCTGCTCTCATCAGTTTAAATAAAAATTTAAATAGCATCTTCTCTCATCAGTTAAAAACTAACATCTGTTCTTAACAGTTCTTTTTTATTAAAAAAAACAAATTTTATAGCATCTGTTTTTAACAGTTTAAAATTAACAAGGTTTAATTACATCTGTCCTCAACAGTTTAAAATAAAAATCAATAGCATCTGTTCTCAACAGTTTAAAATCAAATTCAAAGAGCATCTGTTTTTAACAGTTTAAATTGGATTGACCGAGAGCAAAGAGCAATTGATAGCAAACAACACTCAAAACATAGCATGCAACCAACATTCAATTCAACCAAATTTAAAAACTTGAATCTAAATTAATCGTGAGTAAAGAACTCACCTTGACTCGAATCGAAACAGCTGAGGCGAGAATGAGCAGAGCACAATCGAACCAAGGCCGAAGCCCCAAATTGGATCGCAAGCCCTAATTGATAAACGACGAAGAGGAGGCCGCCATTTTTATTTCTTTCGTTTCTTTTTTTTCGTTTGATTTCTGAAGTGATGGAGGAAAGGGGTTCGTGTATTATGCAGAGGAGAACGTGAATTTGCGTGGAAAAAGGCGTGGGTTAAGGCATGTTTGAAGGCACGAATTTGGGCGTAAATAATGGCGTGTGTAGCTGATAGGTAAGGTAGTGTACATGTCTTATTATTTTATTTTTTTATTTATTTATTTTTTTCTCCTCTTTTTTTTCAATTTAAATTCAATTAGTTTTTTGTTAATTGTTTTCTTTACTTTGTTTTTGTCTTGTTTAATTTTTGTTGTTAAAACTTTAACTAAGTGTATTTATTTATTTTATTTTGTATTGATTAAAATTTTATTCCTTTTATTTAAGTTAAAGAAAATGTTATTAAACTAACTATCAATTTATAAATTTACATAAAAAATAATTCTCAAAAATCCAAATTATTATTCCTAGTCATTCGTTCAAATTTTAAATACCAATTCAATATTCAATTTCAACTTCAAAGTTAAATTCAAATTCTATTCAACTTTAAATAGATTGAATTCTTAAATTTAATCGCCAATTTATTCTGATAATTTGAAATCCAAGTCAAATCATCATTTAAATGTTTAAAATAAATTAAATATTTACAAATTAAATTGTTCAAAAATTCTGGGTTGTTACATATGATATTTATTGTATAAAGAAGAATCAAATGTTTTGTAAACAGTTTTATCAACTGTATATTTATTATTATATTTTATCCTTCCGCTGTGAGATTCTGTTTAGTTTTTTTCTTCTCTTTTTTTCTTATTTACCCCATAACAATCCGCCCTTCCGTATGGTTTGAATTGGCACGTGTGTCGATTTAAAGCGTGCGAAAGGGCGGGATGTTACATGTGGTATTAGAGCTTTGGTTTAGTGAAAACCTTAGCTTTGTGAGGTTTGACTCTTTATTAATAGGGTAGTAATACACTATGGTAGTCGCTGAGCGTATATATATGAGAGAGCGTACTTGTTAGTGTTATAAAAAGGTTTTAATATTGTGTTAATCTGTTTCGTTTTGTATTTATAAATTCTGGTTGGTGCATGAGACGTTGTGACATCAATAGGGATTTCTAAACACTTAATAGGACAGACCGACACAATATTTGTTTTCAATATAGGTGAATTAAATAATTTTGCCTATTTATTTTCTATATATAAAATAAATTTTATAAATGATATATATATTTGGTTGCTATATATTGGTTGTTAGGTAATGAAAATAGAAAATAATAGTTGAAATAAAGCTGAAAATAAAATAAATGAAAATTGGAAATTTAGAATCTAAGTCCCGGGGTTTTGAAATTTCTTTTGAATGATTTTAAAATATAATAATAGTATTATTAAGAAGTATTTTTCGATATAAGTATCTCAATATAATTTGGAAGAATTGTTTTAAAAAGGAATTTGGAAAGAAATAAGTTTTGTACTTCCCTCTTTGTCGCTGGAAAATAATTTCGGTGATGAGTGCACGCATCATCGACATTCATTTTCGAGTTTCGAAGTGGGAAGGTCACAGTAGTAGTTTACTGCAGATTTGTTTTGATAAGAAAATATAAACTTTAAAAATTGTTTAACATAATTGGATACATAAACTGTAAGTATATACATTTATCTATTATTTTAAAATAATTTGAAATTAAACCCGGTATTTAGTACTTAAGTTTCCGTTAATTAATAATTTCAATCATTATAGTGAAATTTAATGTAACAAATGTAAAATTAGAACCTTTAATTAAAATAAGAAGTTTAATGCTAAGTTATAAATGGAAATTAAAAGAAATTGAAATGTGTAACATATAAAACAAGGATATTATGGTTGAACAATAATTAATTAAAAGAATTGAGAAAATTGTATAACTTTCAATTACATTCTTAAAAAGCATATATATAACTTACCAAAATAAAAGTTACAATGTTAGTAAGAAAATGTAATGGGAAATCTTACAAGTAAAGCCTGAGGTAATGAAAGTATCAAATGAATTTGTTGTTATAAATGAGAATTTAATGTTATAAACTTAAGTTATAATTAAAATTTTACTATAAGTAAATATAATTAAAGGTAAGTATTCCAAATAGATTATTTTAAAACTTAAGTAAATAAAATGAAATGCTAATATAATAAAATATGATGCAATAAAGAAGAAACTTACATGACGTTAAAATGGAAAATGAATAGTGTAAGTAATTAATGAAATTCTTTAATAAATAGGAATTTGGTGTCACAGTTGTTATAAAACTTAAGTTTAATTGAAAAGACTACAAATTGAAATAGAAAAGTAAGTATTGTAAATGGAATTTGGTAATAAATGAAAGTAAATAAATAAAATAAAGTAGTATAAATGAATGATAATGAACTTAAGTAAACAGTTGAAGATATTTATAGATAAAACATTATATAAATGAAAGGAAATCAAATAACTAATGTATGAAATGAAATTATAATAAGTAAATTCTATTTGTTGTGGAAATTGTTGTTTGTTGTGGTTTAGGTTGGTTGGGTAAGGAAACTTTAATTTTGTTGGGATGTATGAATAATCCATTTTGTTTTATCTAAGACTGTTGAGTTAATGATGCACTTGATAGTTTATTTTTCATTGCGTACAATTTAAAGTTTTAAACCCAAACAACTATTTGTTTTGTTTTGCTTGAATGGTTGACTTGTATTTGTTGTGTATACTGTTTGTTGAAATTGATGGTTGTTGTATTGATTTGTTAGGGATTGAAACAACCTTAAAAAATTTCATTTATACAATCGTTAACCGTTTTGGATTATATAAGTGAAATACAGGTTATGGAAGCAATTGCTACTGCATTTGGTTTCATAAAATAAGCGTAATTTGCCCGACAAATAGGTACCTTTCGGATTTCGATTTATAGCGTTATTATATTGTTTTCCCGGTTTGGGATATTTATTATTTTGGTAAATATATGTTATATATTATTATATTTGATATTATATTTTCTCCCGAGCCTCTCCGTACAAAGGAAACTCTGCCAAAATTTTCTGTAAAATTTTATACTTAAAAAATATTTTGAAAATGTTTTCCAAACTTTATTAATTTGAGTATAAAAAGATTAATGATTATAAATTGGTATATTTTATCTAAATTAATTAATTTTGTAAATTTAATTGTTTATAAATTTAATATTTAAATAAGATATATTGATTTCTTAACTCTTCTTTTCCCTTCTTTTTCCTTTTCGGGGATGAAAAGTTTTGAGTGGGGGAGATTGTAACGACCCGTAAATTTCGATAATTAAATTTGTCATATTAATAAGATTTTCGAAATTAAATTTTAAATAAATACAATTGTTATGATTGGTAACGAAGTAAATGTAAATAATTAACCTATGAAATTTTATATTGATTGTAATAGACTTAATTAAAAAGATTGAATTGAATAAATCCTATTTATTAGAACTTTGCTTATTTATATGAAAAAGTGTAATAAATGAGTTATTGCAAGAAATGGAAAGCTGAATAGAATTCAAATGAATGATAATAATGGAAAACATATACAATCAATGTAGGTAAGTAATTACATTGTTGTTGAAATTAATAAACGTTCCTTGAGGATATTTAATAACATAACGGAAATGTGAATGTGAATTAATTTATATATTTGGCGATTAAATCAAATCAATCTATAGAAATCAGTTTTAAATTAATTGGAAGGAAATATGTAATAATTGCATTTATTTGTAAGTGGATGAAATTTATTTCTATATTAATTGAATACTGGAATAAGATGATAATTGTTAATGTAATAAGAGTAGGCCAATAATAACTCTCCCATAAATTGATAATCGATTCAATAATGTAATACTATCCATAATAGGGCAATTAGATTGATGATAGAATGGAAAATCTATTAAATGGTAATATTGAAAATAAAATTTGTAATTTCTAAATTTTGGAAATTTGAAGCAAGGGTAGTAATTATTGTAATAATTAAATGGGAGTCAATTAGAGCTTAATAAACCTTAATGTATATTAATGAAATTGTGGCAATAGTGCAAAACTTTAATCATTTACCCATTCATTAATACATTGAATTAGGTCTCAATCAAATAGCAGCATTTGGCTGGTTATTAATAGCTTTTAAGTGAAAATAAAACGTTAATAAAAACAAGTATTTTAAGATTAACCATCTATTTAGTATATTAAATTATAACTGATAAACAATTGCAATAAATAAAAATAATTAGCACATTTAATGTTAATTGAAGTAATATTTGAAATTTATGTCAATTCCATTTATAAAATAACTATTGGTTGATGTAGCATTGTAAATCAAGATTTACTAATTTATTTGAATGTAAATTTTAGTGATTGGGTTTATTTCAAATAAATGAAATTTAATATTTAGACATTATGTAAATATAAATTTAGATGAAATTTGGAGTTATTTACGTAATAAAGTATGAATCCAGTGGTAGTCCCGTCTATTGGATACTAATAGATTGAAAAATTGAATGAAAGTCAAATAAAAAGAAATTTTTGCAAATTTAATTTATAATTTGCGAATATAATGAAATTGAAATTTAACGCTGAAATGAATAAACTTGTTAACTCTAAATTTACGTCTAGATTTGGTGAAAATTAATGTGAAAGATTAAGAAAGTAAAAGTGATAAAGATTGTCAATTTCAGAATTTAAATAGGAAATTTGATTTAATTTATTTATTTTAAATTTACTTAATTAATATAAAAGTAGCGATTTTGGCCACTGATTCGGATTTCGACGAAACTGGTTTCATCGGATTCGTAACGATGAATTCTAATAGTGTTTCAAGTTTCGTAGCGATCGGATTTGTCGTTTGATCGTATGGACTCGAAACGCCTTGAAATTATGCAATTGAAATCAATTTGGAAAATATTATTTTTAGCATAACTTCTTCATACGATGGAATTTGAACCTGAAACCTTTTCCATTGAGTTTAAAATATTTTAAAACATCTATTTTGATATATGGGTTTACCCAATTTCGTTCCGGGGTCAAAACGGGCTTTTTGGGCCACTTTGTCGTTAGCACGTACATCTATCTTATCCGATCCGTTCTATTTTCAATCCTGCCTATAAATATCCCGCTATAAACCTTAGCCTCCCTAATTTTCATTTGTCTATACATATATTTTCTTCAACTCCTCCTTTCCAATGGCTGCAAACCCTAGATCCTATTACAATTCAAAAATCCTATGAAAATTCAAGTCCTCAGAAAAATTCGAAAAAATTATATATTGAAGATCTCGAAGTGCGTAATCATCTGGTGGTGTTTGTTTTCCGATTCATTTTATCGTTTGACCGAAAAAAATCGAAGAAGCCTCGATCGTCCATCACGCGTCGGTGAAAGTTGTCGAATCGACATACCCTTTCTGGTTTTTGCAGAGGGGATTGATGGAAGTTGATCTATGTGGTTTGTTTCGAGAATCAATGGCTAGATCGTCGGCAAATCGCGATTAGGGTTTCGAAACCCTAGAAATAAGGGGTGGCGGCGCACTAAATTTTAGGCGGTGGAGGGAGCGTCGTGGCCATGGGTAGGTGCGGCACGTCATTAGCAGGACGTTGGTGGTTGCGGCTCGACGAATGGTGGCCTGTGACGGCCGCAGTTCATGGTCAAAGTTCGGCCTTGATGGGTGCCGTGCGTGCTGTTGCGCATTTGAGAATCTAGGGGGAAATGGACTTGATGGCGTGGCAAAGATTGGAGGTGAATGTGTCTTTTGTTTTTTTTTTTCATCTCGCAATTTTCGCTATAACTTCTTCATACGAACTCTGTTTCCCACGCGATTTTTTTTGTTAGGATCGTATTGAAATTTCGCACTTGATGACACTGGTATGGATGAATTCTGAGACGATCACATTTTTGGGTTTAAATTGGATTTAAATTTAATTTAAATTCAAAGGGTAAGTGTTTTAACCCACTCACAACTTCTAAAATTTCTAATGTTTGTTAAATTGATATATGATGTGATTTGAAATTTATTTATGTTTGTTTGGCCTATTTCTAATCATCATCCCAGTTAATTGCATTTATTTAATTAAATTGTTATTTATTATTTATTGCTTATTAACTGCCAGTTAAATTTTTTTTAATTGCATATAAACTACCAGTTAAACAGTTATAATTTATTTTTTAATATAAACTGATAGTTGATACCAGTATTTATCACCTGTTATATATGATGCATTGTTGAATTTGGATGATGATTATGACAAATGGATGTATGATTTTGATGGATGAATAGATGTTTATTTATATTAACTACAAATTGTTCTGCATTTCGTTTCATTCGGGATTGCAGTTTGAAATGATATATAACCGTAATTTTTATTTTAATTACGGATTGAAATGATAAATATCCGTATCACTTGACCATAGGATAGAAAATTATATACAGGCACCGCGGTCTATATATAAAATATTTTAAAAGTGATTTCTATGGTTTGGAAAGGACACGGTTTAATGAATATTAAATTTTGATATTTTATAAATATTATTTTATATATATAGTTAAATTTTTTAATTTAAGCTACGTATAAATCTGTTAAATAAAAATGAATAAGTTGAAAAATGGAGTTTGATAATTTATATTATATGATTAAGTACAGGTTTAAGATGTTGTATATATATATAGTTTTAAATGATTCAAATCAATTAAGATTGAAAGAGAAATTGGAAATTTATTTGGAATTGAGCTTATTTAAAAATTGAACTCCATAAGTTGATGTAAACTTGGAAATTTTAAAGGTATAATATTTATAACTGGATTTTTATTCAAGATAAATTAAATGAATATTTCCAGTATAAATAAATTGAAGGATATATTTAGTTGTTAGTAATTTGAGTTTGGATTTATTATGTGAATATTTCAAAACTAAATAATAGGACAATAAATTATTGAATAGAAATTTCCAACCTTAGTTTTGAAATTGTTAAATACTCAAAGTTTGAAATATATTGAAATCGAAGTGTTTTATTGAAACTGAAAGTGAGTCTAAATTTATGGGTTTGGACTAAATTTTTAAATGAATAAAATTGTAAAGTCGCGGAAATTATTCTATTTTATAAAGTAATTTTAAACTCAAACTATTTTATTCTATATACTGTTTGAATATCCCAACCATTCAAGTTTTTGAAGTTATGGTTTTAAAGCTATGAATTTCGAAGTATTATGTTTTGAAAGTTATAATTCAAATGTTTGGTTTCCAGATATTATAAATTTTAAAGCAGCATGATTTTGGAAAAGAAATATATTTGAAATAAAAATGATATTATTGATTTGGGTTTTATAAAATAATATCAAAATAAGTTTGTTTTGGAAATGGAAATGATATCGTATTTATGGGTTTGAAATGGATAATTATATTCTGGTTTTAAAGTATAAACTATTTTTAAAGGCCGCGGTGTTAAAATAACGTTTGGTTGTTGAAGAGACCGGGATCGGAAGTTGTCATACTCTCTTCCAACTCTGAAAACCACTTTAACAACCATGTACGCGGTGGAGATTCCAGAATGAAGTAGGATGGTGGCGGCGTTTCCTTTGAGGTAAATACGTGGACCCGACTCCCGTGAGTTGGCATATGGTGGCTGAAACAGGAGCGATTCTCGGGCCAAGGGGGTTAGTGCCCTTTATCGGGCACTCCTCTTCGATACTATACTCTGACTTTGGATTGATTCGATGGCCACCTTTACTTTTGATTTAGTAGGAGTTTGTTCGAGGTGGGCGGTAGCTGCGGCTATGCATTTCCACCAGTTCGGATAGCAATTGGTATATCTGCCCTGGCATTGCCTAGTTGTGTCGTGTCGCCTACCTTAGCGCGCCTTATACGGTTTTGGTTTTGTGCCATACCTATGGAGTGCCCTCTGACGACGCCTAGTACGGGGGAGATCACGGTACTGTATAGACTATGGGAATATAAAAATGTGTTAAGGTGGAAAATGTAAAGCTTTAACGCTATCTAAAAGTAAGTTTATTTTACAATTAGACACTATTGTACTAGCGAAATATACTACATAGTAAATAGTTTAACGGTTCCTTAAGAGATGTAAATCCGGAGCATCTTTTGAGTTACTGCACTCATATTTATTTTTGTTAATTAAACTTACATAAGTTCTTTTAGTTCTGACTCGAGTGTTTTGTCTTTTCAATTCGCTTCGATCAGTCCGAGCGTTTCAAGATTTGAAGAATTTATTCTGGAAGATGAAGACAAAGATTTGTAGTATTACTATCTACTATATTATTCCACTACACCATTTAATTCTGCTGCATTGATATTTATTGGTATGTGAACTATGATATTTATTGTATAAAGAAGAATCAAATGTTTTGTAAACAGTTTTATGAACTGTATATTTATTATTATATTTTATCCTTCCGCTGTGAGATTCTGTTTAGTTATTTTCTTCTCTGTTTTTCTTATTTACCCTATAACAATCCGCCCTTCCGTATGGTTTGAATTGGCACGTGTGTCGATTTAAAGCGTGCGAAAAGGCGGGATGTTACATGTGGTATTAGAGCTTTGGTTTAGTGAAAACTTTAGCTTTGTGAGGTTTGACTCTTTATTAATAGGGTAGTAATACCCTATGGTAGTCGTTAAGCATATATATATAAGAGAGCGTACTTGTTAGTGTTATAAAAAGGTTTTAATATTGTGTTAATCTGTTCCGTTTTGCATTTATAAATTCTGGTTGGTGCATGGGACGCTGTGACATCAATAGGGATTTCTAATCACTTAATAGGACATACCGACACAATATTTGTTTTCAATATAGGTGAATGAAATAATTTTGCCTATTATATTTTCTATATATAAAATAAATTTTATAAATAATATATATATTTGGTTGCTATATATTGGTTGTTAGGTAATGAAAATAGAAAATAATAGTTGAAATAAAGTTGAAAATAAAATAAATGAAAATTGGAAATTTAGAATCTAAGTCCCGGGGTTTTGAAATTTCTTTTGAATGATTTTAAAATATAATAGTATTATTAAGAAGTATTTTCCGATATAAGTATCTCAATATAATTTGGAAGAATTGTTTTAAAAAGGAATTTGGAAAGAAATAAGTTTTGTACTTCTCTCTTTGTCGCTGGAAAATAATTTCGGTGATGAGTACATGCATCATCGACATTCATTTTCGAGTTTCGAAGTGGGAAGGCCACTGTAGTTGTTTATTGCAGATTTGTTTTGATAAACAAATATAAACTTTAAAAATTGTTTAATATAATTGGATATATAAACTGTAAGTATATACATTTATCTATTATTTTAAAATAATTTGAAATTAAACCCGGTATTTAGTTCTTAAGTTTCCGTTAATTAATAATTTCAATCATTATAGTGAAATTTAATGTAACAAATTTATAATTAGAACCTTTAATTAAAATAAGAAGTTTAATGCTAAGTTATAAATGGAAATTAAAAGAAATTCAAATGTGTAACATATAAACAAGTATATTATGGTTGAAATTAATTAATTAAAAGAATTGAGAAAACTGTATAACTTTCAATTACATTCTTAAAAAGCATATATATAACATACCAAAATAAAAGTTACAATGCTAGTAAGAAAATGTAATGGGAAATCTTACAAGTAAAGCTTGAGGTAATGAAAGTATTAAATGAATTTGCTGTTATAAATGAGAATTTAATGTTATAAACTTAAATTATAATTGAAATTTTACTATAAGTAAATATAATCAACGGTAAGTATTCCAAATAGATGATTTTAAAACTTAAGTAAATAAAATGAAATGCTACTATAATAAAATATGATGCAATAAAGAAGAAACTTACATGACATTAAAATGGAAAATGAATATTATAAGTAATTAATGAAATTCTTTAATAAATAGGAATTTGGTGTCACAGTTGTTATAAAACTTAATTTTAATTGAAAATACTACAAATTGAAATAGAAAAGTAAGTATTGTAAATGGAATTTGGTAATAAATGAAAGTAAATAAATAAAATAAAGTAGTATAAATGAATGATAATGAACTTAAGTAAACAGTTGAAGATATTTATAGATAAACCATTATATAAATGAAAGGAAATCAAATAACTAATGTATGAAATGAAATTATAATAAGTAAATTCTATTTGTTATGGAAATTGTTGTTTGTTGTGGTTTAGGTTGGTTGGGTAAGGAAACTTTAATTTTGTTGGGATGTATGAATAATCCATTTTTTTTATCTAAGACTGTTGAGTTAATGATGCACCTGATAGTTTATTTTTCATTACGTACAGTTTAAAGTTTTGAAGCCAAACAACTATTTGTTTTGTTTTGCTTGAATGGTTAATTTGTATTTGTTGTGTATACTGTTTGTTGGAATTGATGGTTGTTATATTGATTTGTTAGGGATTGAAACAACCTTAAAAAATTTCATTTATACAATCGTTAACTTTTTTGGATTATATAAGTGAAACACAGGTTATGGAAGCAATTGCTACTGCATTTGGTTTCATAAAATAAACGTAATTTACCCAACAAATAGGTACGTTTCGGATTTCGATTTATAGCGTTATTATATTGTTTTCCCGGGTTGGGATTTATATTATTTGGTAAATATATGTTATATATTATTATATTTGGTATTATATTTTCTCCTGAACCTCTCCGTACAAAGGAGACTCTGCCAAAATTTTCAGTAAAATTTTGGACTTAGAAAATATTTTGAAAATGTTTTCCAATGTTTATTAATTTGAGTATAAAAAGATTAATGATTATAAATTGGTATATTTTATCTAAATTAATTAATTTTGTAAATTTATTTGTTTATAAATTTAATATTTAAATAAGATATATTGATTTCTTAACTCTTCTTTTCCCTTCTTTTTCCTTTTTGGGGACGAAAATTTTTGAGTGGGGGAGATTGTAACGACCCGTAAATTTCGAAAATTAAATTTGTCATATTAATAAGATTTTTGAAATTAAATTTCAAATAAATATAATTGTTATGATTGGTAACGAAGTAAATGTAAATAATTAACCTATGAAATTTTATATTGATTGTAATAGACTTAATTAAAAAGACTGAATTGAATAAATCCTATTTATTGAAACTTTGTTTATTTATATGAAAAAGTATAATAAATGAGTTATTGCAAGAAATGGAAAACTGAATAGAATTCTAATGAATGATAATAATGGGAAACGTATACAATCAATGTAGGTAAGTAATTACAACGTTGTTGAAATTAATAAACGTTCTTTAATGATAATTAATAACATAACGGAAATGTGAATGTAAATTAATTTATATATTTGGCGATTAAATGAAATCAATCTATAGAAATCAGTTTTAAGTTAATTGGAAGGAAATATGTAATAATTGCATTTATTTGTAAGTGAATGAAATTTATTTCTATGTTAATTGAATACTGGAATAAGATGATAATTGTTAATGTAATAAGAGTAGGCCAATAATAACTCTCCCATAAATTGGTAATCGATTCAATAATGTAATAATATCCATAATAGGGCAATTAGATTGATGAGAGAATGGAAAGTCTATTAAATGGGAATATTGAAAATAAAATTTGTATTTTCTAAATTTTGGAAATTTGAAGAAAAGGTAGTAATTATTGTTATAATTAAATGGGAGTCAATTAGAGCTTAATAAACCTTAATGTATATTAATGAAATTGTGGCAATAGTTCAAAACTTTAATCATTTACCCATTCATTAATACATTAAATTAGGTCTCAACCAAATAGCAACATTTGGCTGGTTATTAATAGCTTTTAAGTGAAAATAAAACGTTAATAAAAACAAGTATTTTAAGATTAACCATCTATTTAGTATATTAAATTATAACTGATAATCAATTGTAATAAATAAAAATAATTAGTACATTTAACGTTAATTGAAGTAATATTTGAGATTTATGTCAATTCCATTTATAAAATAACTATTTGTAATGACCCGTATTTTTACGGATCGAAGGATCGTAGAATTGTTGTTATTAGGTCGTTAGTGTTGTTAAGTCGTTCAGAGTTAAGTCGTCCAGGGTTTAGGTCGTGCAGTGGCTTAGGTCAGTGGAGCGAATTAGGAGTTGGAGCGACCTATAGGAGTGAGCGACTTAATGGGATAGTGGTTGAACGAGTTACCGACCTAAGGGAGATAGGTTGGTGAAGCGACTTAAGGTAGTTAGCGGCTTAAGGAGGGTAGCGACCTAGTGGTTAGCGCTGTGTTGAAGTTAGGTCGTAAGCGACCTATGATAAGTCACTATGTTTAGTTAGGTCGCGAGGTGACTTAGTGTTAGGCCGCGACCATAGTTAAGTCGCTAAAGGCGCATAGGTTAAGTCGTTAGGTCGTTGAGCCGTGGAAAGTCTTAGGTCGGGGGCACTGATAAGTCGTAGGTCGTGGAACTGTTAAGTCGCGAGCGACTTAAGGGCGAGCGACTTATGGTTCGGCCTATAAATACACGTGCTTCCTTCACTTTTTGGGATTCGGATTTTGAAGCGACGAAGTGCTGCCATTTTGAGAGCTCGAGTGCTACACTTCTTCACTTCTTATCTCTTCTCTAATCTAGTGCTTCCTGCCATCCAAGATTGAAGATCAAATCGAAGATCCAAGAGCCAAAATTGAAGATCTACATTCTTCAAAGAGAGACTTCATCGTTTGAAGCGGAATTTTGACGGATCAAGCTAGATCCTTCGCTGTCCGGATCTGGAGTTTGTTGCTTTTGAGGTGTTTAGGTGATTCGATGAGTGGTGGTTATCTCTCATACGGACCCAAAGGAGTATATCGGATTGGTGGTTTGATTTTGTGTTAAAGTAGTGGTTTCATGCATTTCGGTAAAACCTAAGTATAGATTCATTGTTCATGAAGATTTGACATCCATTTTAGTACATGTTAACCTATGCAAGTTCATCCATTAAGTTGTAGAGATAATACTTATGATCCATGCTTGTTAGATTTGGACTCTTTATTTACAAGATTGCCATTTTGTTATAATTGCTTTTAGATCTTGTTTGAATGCCTGATTACTTGGATTAATGATTGATTTGATTGATTAGTTGATTAGTGATTGAATTTGGACAATTATGGTCGGAGATGATTCAAAAGCTAAGAGGAAGGCTCTTGAATAAGGAAAGCTGCTCGTAGCATATGTGGCGGATGTTGAAGCTCATATGGATAGATTTGATGATGATGTTGATGGGCTTTGCTATGATGAGATGAGGCGAAGCATGATAGGATGAAGCCTTGGTATAATCCAGACGGGATCATTCCAAGAAGGTTGATAATGGTTGGCTTGAGAGGCGCTTGAGCTAGTATGGAAATAGTCGTCGAGGAGGATGACTAGAAGGCTGAAATCTGATCGTTGTTGAAGGTTCTAGCAGGCTCAAAGCAAGAGTACGCTGGGCAGATTCGATAGTCCCAATCGACTAATAGTTGATGGTCGAGTACTCTGGGCAGATTCGATAGTCCTAGGCACGGGTCACGACGACGTGTGGAGTTCTGTCTAGAACCGGGGTTACCATTAGCCCTTGACGGACGGATGAAAGAATGAGCTGGTCATTCAATTAACGGTGGTATCGGGGCAATGATAACAGTGATAGCCAGAGTCATGGATGTTTGGATGCTTTGGTTGTATCGTCACTCGGTCTCAAGAGCGATGTTTTGTGGGTGCTTATCTGATCTTGGTTTAGGCATTGGGGGTTTGTGCTTGGAAAACATCGACCTTGACTCGAGTGATAATTATTTTACTTTAAGTGTCTGCTTTGCTATGTTTATTTCTGCTTAGTGGGTCTGGTGGATATCACTGTAGAAAGAGGTGGAGTGGGAGGGTTGGATTCCTATACCTTTTTCCTTTTTGCTCTTTTGGTATGTTGTTAGTTAATTTACCGCTCACTAAGGCTGTTGTCTGACTCAAGGTTTTATGTTCAACTCTTATTACCTTGGGCTGTTCATCCATTTTGAGATGGGCAGACTAGGTAGCAGGTGACAGGTGTTGTTCTTAATGACCAACGCTGTTGATGACGAAGACGAGCTGGAGGCTTTTGCATATTGTTCTTCTTACTATATATACTGGATGTTCCGCTGCTTGTATGATTCCCTGAGTGTTATGTAGTGAGGCTTGATGTGTTGACTATTCGGATGTTTGTATCAAATTGTTTTGTAGTGTATTGATGAGATTCTATTTAGTGAAGCTTCACTATATATATTTCTCTATTGTATTTTATCCCTACGCTGCGAGTAATACGATAGAGTTTATTGTTTTACTTTAACCCTGATGATCGTCCATGGCGGCCTGGCACACTTTTCAGCGCACTATTTCCTTGTTTAGTGCAGGAGTTATGGGCGGTCGTCACATTTGGTATCAGAGCTTTGGTTAATCGATTTTAGCCAATGCTCGCTGACGTAACTACGTATGAGAGACGTAATTATATTTTGATGGATGATTACTATATATAATATAGTAGCTTAGAAGGATTTGAACCTCTTATGCAGTTGTTTCTCAAGGTGTACTAATCATTCTTTTATAGATATTAAGAATGAGTCGAAGAAGGAGACCAGCTGCTAGGGAAGGCCGTGATTCTGAGGGGGCTGCTGATTATGCTGTTATGTTTGAGGCCATGATGACTTCGATCATGAGAAGGATTCCAGCTCCAGGGCCAACGGTAGATGTTGGAGTTCAAGTTCAAACTCCAAAACAGGTGGATTTTGCTAAGCTGTGTAATGACTATACTGCTCTTAGAGGCAAGGTTTTCTTGGGAACAGAATCAACCATAGAAGTCCAGAGATGGATAGATGCTTGTAGAAGGATCTTTGGTGATTTGGGAATCGAGGATGTAACCAAAAGGAAGCTTGCATCAAGACAGCTTCAGGGAAGAGCTTCTGATTGGTCGAACTCTATCACCATTGATACTCCAGAGGAAGAAATTACTTGGGAGAAATTCCAATTCAGATTTGAAGCTAAGTTCATTTCTACAGCTCAGAAATCCGTTCTGTTTAAGAAATTTGTGGAACCCAAGCAAGGTGGAAGACCAATTCTTGAGTGTGTTTCGGAGTTTGAAGCCTTGTCCAAGTATGCTCGGTCATATATTGAATCTCCTTATCAGAAGAATGAGAAGTTTGTGACAGGCTTGGACACTTACCTTGGGAGGCAGTTGGTGGATCATTTGGACGATCTGTTTGAGAAGCCTATGGAGAAGGCTCTCAGGCATGAAAATCTGTTTCCTAAGAAAGGATTTGTTGTTGCTGTGGCCAAGGAAGATTCTAAACCATAGCAAGGTGGGAACAAGAAGAGGAAGCAGCAGCAACAGAAGGGTAAGCATGGCCAGAAGAAGCCGAAGGGCGAAGTGACCTGCTACAATTGCCAGTAGAAGGGCCATTTCTCCAGAGATTGTAAGAATCCAAAGGTACCATTGAAGTGTTACAACTATGACAAACTGGGGCATATCAGGAAGAATTGTCCAGAACCGAGGAAGGACAAACAGATTGTGCAAGCCTATGCTTTGGGAGCAGTGCCATCATCTTCAAAAGCTCCTACTGCAGAAGAGAAAGGAAAGAGTGGTGGTACAAGGTACCCTTTCCATCTGTGGTATTTCAGTTAGAGTGCTATTCGATACTGGAGCATCGCATTCCTTTGTTTGTAATGAACTTGTAGGCCGGTTGGGTTTAGAACCAGATATTGTTGATAGACCATTGGTTGTGACTAATCCAGTTGGGGGTTCGTCCTGTTTGTGTATGCCATGCCGCGGTCTGATTGTATCGAGTCATGATTGCTCTTTTGTTTGTGATTGTTTTGTTCTAAACTTTGCGGGGTTTGGAATTATTTTGGATATGGACTGGCTTAGGAAGTATGCGGCAAAGGTTGATTGTGAACGGCTGGAGGTGACAGTCGAGAATGTGGAAGGGCGAAAGGTTGTGATACGATGTAAGCATGAGGAAGGCGTCTTCATGAGCTTCATGTATTCACTGGTTATTCCACGGGATGGACTGTCATCGGTGCCAATTGTGAATGGATTTGAGGATGTCTTTGATGAGGTCAAAGGGTTACCGCCGCATAGAGAGATCGAGTTTCGCATCGATCTAGTTGAGGGAGCCAGACCTGTTGTGATGCCTCTTAGGCGGATGGCGCCTAGGGAACAGCAAGAGTTGAAGGTGCAAGTTGATGATCTTTTACAGAAAGGATTCATTCGGCGTAGTGTGTCCGAATGGGGTGCACCAGTTGTGTTTGCAACCAAAGCGGATGGATCATTAAGATTGTGTGTAGATTATCGTGAGCTGAATAAAATGACTAAGAAGAACAAGTATCCATTTCCGAGAATAGATGACTTGTTTAATCAGCTTCACGAAGCCAAGGTGTTTTCTCAGATGGATTTGGCAACGGGATTTCACCAATTAAGAGTGGCAAAGGATAGTGTGCCGAAGACTGCTTTTAGGACACCATAAGATTTCTATGAGTGGTTAGTAATGCCGTTTGGATTGACCAATGCACCAGCATATTTTGTGGATCTTATGAATAGTGTTCAGTGATCAGTTGAACAAGTTCGTACTTGTGTTCGTAGATGATATTTTGATTTATTTCAGAACTGAAGAAGAGCACAAGACGCACTTGCGTATTGTTTTGGAGACCCTGCGAAAACATCAGCTGAAGGCTAAGTTTTCAAAGTGTCACTTCTGGTAGAGTGAAGTGAGGTTCTTAGGTCATATTATCTCTGGAAATGGAATAGCGGTTGATCTCGCCAAGGTGGCAGCAGTCCAGGATTGGGTTAGACCTAAGAATGCATTTGATGTGAGAAGTTTTCTTGGATTAGCAGGATATTATCGTCGGTTTATCAAAGACTTTTCCAAGATAACTGCACCATTAACAGGATTGATGAAAAAGAACCAAGTATTCAGATGAGATGATAAGTGTGAGCAAGCTTTCGGAATCCTGAAAGAGCGACTAACAAGTGCTCCTGTTTTGACTATTCCAAGTGGAAATGATGAGATGGTGGTTTACACCGATGCATGTGGTACTGGACTTGGAGCAGTGCTAATGCAGAAGGATAAATTTGTTGCATATGCAAGTCGACAGCTGAAGCCGCATGAAAAGAATTATCCGACTCATGATTTGGAGTTAGCGGCGGTTGTATTTGCTTTGAAGATGTGGAGACATTACCTATTGGGAGTCCGATTTGAGTTGTTTACAGATCATAAGTCATTGAAGTATCTTTTCTCCCAGAAAGATTTGAATCTTCGACAGCAACGATGGTTGGAGTTTTTAGCATCATATGATTTTGGTATAGCCTATACTCCGGGAAAAGGTAACGCGGTGGCAGATGCGTTAAGTCGAAGACATGTAGAATTGGGAGCCATGTTTTCAGAATGGAAGAGCCTTGAGTATTTGGCTGGATTTGACTTCAAGCCTAGATGTGAATTGGAACCTGAGATGTTGGCAAACTTATCGATAAGACCTACTCTTGTGGAAAGAATTGGCAAGAGCCAAAAGCGAGACGATAAGCTTGTCAAGATTATCCGTGATTTGGAATCTGGATTGGACCCAGAAAAAGATAAAGGATTCGAAATCGATCGAGAGGGTTGGCTTCGGCAACAAGGATGACTGGTTGTTCCCGATATAGATGAATTGAGAAATGAAGTTCTGAAGGAGAGTCATCACTCGAAGTTAACAATTCATCCAGGTGGAAATAAGATGTACCGGGATATGAAGAGAACTTATTATTGGGAAGGTATGAAGAAGGATGTTGGAAATTCTATTTCCAAATGCATGAACTGCCAGTTGGTAAAAGCCGAACAGAAGAAGCCAAGTGGATTACTTCAGCCATTAGAAGTTCCTACATGGAAGTGGGAGCAAATATCGATGGATTTTATCGATGGGTTACCTAGAACCAGAGCAGGAAATGAAGGGATTTGGGTCATCGTAGATCGTTTGACTAAGAGTGCAAGATTCATTCCTGTTCAATCAACCAGGACTGCATCGAAATTGGCTGAGCTATATGTTAAGTGGATAGTTCGATTCCATGGTATTCCGAAAAGCATAGTGAGCGATCGAGACCCATTGTTCACTAGTGGATTTTGGAAGAGCTTCCAGGAAGTTTTGGGAACCGAGTTGTGTTTGAGTACAGCTTATCACCCTCAAACAGATGGTCAGACCAAGAGAGTCAACCGATTTTTGGAAGATCTCCTCAGAGCATGTGTTTTGGACTTCGGAGGATCATGGGAAGATTATCTTCATTTGGTGGAATTCTCGTATAATAATAGTTACCAGTCAAGCATTGGTATGGCACCGTATGAAGCATTGTATGAAAGACCATGTAACTCTCCGACATGTTGGTTGGAAACAGGAGAAAAGTTGATACTTGGGCCAGAAATGATTCGACAGACTTCTGATTGTATAGAGATCATTCGGCATCGAATGAAGGCAGCCCAAGACCGTCAGAAAAGCTATGCCGATAAGCGTCATAAGGATTTGGAATTCGACGTAGGTGATATGGTTTTTATGAAGATTTCTCCTCTGAAGAATGTTATTCGATTCGGGAAGAAAGGGAAATTGACTCCGAGATTTGTTGGACCATTCCCGATCATCGAGCGAATTGGAAAGCTCGCCTATAAATTGGAATTATCAGTAAAGATGTCGGGTGTGCACAATGTTTTTCATGTATCGTATCTACGGAAGTATGTGCACAACTCGAATACGGTGGTTTCTGCTGATAATTGTGAGGACTTTGAGATTGATCCAATCGTTGAGAGACCTCGTAAACCGCTTCATGTTGTGGAAACTGACACGAAACAGCTTAGGAGGAAGGTAGTCAAGTTGCTAAAGGTACAATGGAGTGATGATGTTAACGACTGTACATGGGAGGAGGAAGAGAGGATGAAGGCAGCTCATCCTGAACTCTTCAAGGTATGACCGTGAGGTGTCGTGACATCGCATGACATTGTAACTTGTTCTAGTCTTAGAATTCTACACGCTAGGTAAGTAATTGGATGCATGGTTTGTTGATTGATATGGATGGTAGGCATGCAGAATAGTTTTGGTTGCTCTTATTTGTTTGGAATTTCGGAGGCGAAATTCCTAAGGGGGAGAGAATGTAACGACCCATATTTTTACGGATCGAAGGATCGTAGAATTGTTGTTATTAGGTCGTTAGTGTTGTTAAGTCGTTCAGAGTTAAGTCGTCCAGGGTTTAGGTCATGCAGTGGCTTAGGTCGGTGGAGCGAATTAGGAGTTGGAGCGACCTATAGGAGTGACCGACCTATAGGAGTGAGCGACTTAATGGGATAGTGGTTGAACGAGTTACCGACCTAAGGGAGATAGGTCGGTGAAGCGACTTAAGGTAGTTAGCGGCTTAAGGAGGGTAGCGACCTAGTGGTTAGCGCTGTGTTGAAGTTAGGTCGTAAGCGACCTATGATAAATCGCTATGTTTAGTTAGGTCGCGAGGTGACTTAGTGTTAGGTTGCGACCATAGTTAAGTCGCTAAAGGCGCATAGGTTAAGTCATTAGGTCGTTGAGCCGTGGAAAGTCTTAGGTCGGGGGCACTGATAAGTCGTAGGTCGTGGAACTGTTAAGTCGCGAGCGACTTAAGGGCGTGCGACTTATGGTTCGGCCTATAAATACACGTGCTTCCTTCACTTTTTGGGATTCGAATTTTGAAGCGACGAAGTGCTGCCATTTTGAGAGCTCGAGTGCTACACTTCTTCACTTCTTATCTCTTCTCTAATCTAGTGCTTCCTTCCATCCAAGATTGAAGATCAAATCGAAGATCCAAGAGCCAAAATTGAAGATCTACATTCTCCAAAGAGAGACTTCACCGTTTGAAGCGGAATTTTGACGGGTCAAGCTAGATCCTTCGCTGTCCTGATCTGGAGTTTGTTGCTTTTGAGGTGTTTAGGTGATTCGGTGAGTGGTGGTTATCTCTCATACGGACCCAAAGGAGTATATCGGATTGGTGGTTTGATTTTGTGTTAAAGTAGTGGTTTCATGCATTTCTGTAAAACCTAAGTATAGATTCATTGTTCATGAAGATTTGACATCCATTTTAGTACATGTTAACCTATGCAAGTTCATCCATTAAGTTGTAGAGATAATACTTATGATCCATGCTTGTTAGATTTGGATTCTTTATTTACAAGATTGCCATTTTGTTATAATTGCTTTTAGATCTTGTTTGAATGCTTGATTACTTAGATTAATGATTGATTTGATTGATTAGTTGATTAGTGATTGAATTTGGACAAGTATGGTCGGAGACGATTCAAAAGCTAAGTGGAAGTCTCTTGAATAAGGAAAGCTGCTCGTAGCATATGTGGCGGATGTTGAAGCTCATATGGATAGATTTGATGATGATGTTGATGGGCTTTGCTGTGATGAGATGAGGCGAAACATGATAGGATGAAGCCTTGGTATAATCCAGACGGGATCATTCCAAGCAGGTTGATAATGGTTGGCTTGAGAGACGCTTGAGCTAGTATGGAAATAGTCGTCAAGAAGGATGACTAGAAGGCTGAGATCTCATCGTTGTTGAAGGTTCTAGCAGGCTCAAAGCAAGAGTACGCTGGGCGGATTCGATAGTCCCAATCGACTAATAGTTGATGGTCGAGTACTCTAGGCAGATTCGATAGTCCTAGGCAAGGGTCACGACGACGTGCGGAGTTCTGTCTAGAACCGGGGTTACCATTAGCCCTTGACGGACGGATGAAAGAATGAGTCGGTCATTCAATTAATGTTGATATCGAGGCAATGATAACAGTTATAGCCAGAGTCATGGATGTTTGGATGCTTTGGTTGTATCGTCACTCGATCTCAAGAGCGATGTTTTGTGGGTGCTTATCTGATCTTGGTTTAGGCCTTGGGGGTTTGTGCTTGGAAAACATCGACCTTGACTCGGGTGATAATTATTTTACTTTAAATGTCTGCTTTGCTATGTTTATTTTTGCTTAGTGGGTCTGGGGGATATCACTGTAGAAAGAGGTGGAGTGGGAGGGTTGGATTCCTATTCCTTTTTCCTTTAAGCTCTTTTGGTATGTTTTTAGTTAATTTACCGCTCACTAAGGCTGTTGTCTGACTCAAGGTCTTATGTTCAACTCTTATTACCTTGGGCTGTTCATACATTTTGGGATGGGCAGACTAGGTAGTAGGTGACAGGTGCTGTTCTTAATGACCAACGCTGTTGATGACGAAGATGAGCTGGAGGCTTTTGCATATTGTTTTTCTTACTATATGTACTGGATGTTCCGCTGCTTGTATGATTCTCCGAGTGTTATGTAGTGAGACTTGATGTATTGACTATTCAGATGTTTGTATCAAATTGTTTTGTAGTGTATTGATGAGATTCTATTTAGTGAAGCTTCACTATATATATTTCTCTATTGTATTTTATCCCTGCGCTGTGAGTAATACGATAGAGTTTATTGTTTTACTTTAACCCTGATGATCGTCCATGGTGGCCTGGCACACTTTTCAGCACACTATTTCCTTGCTTAGTGCAGGAGTTATGGGCGGTCGTCACACTATTGGTTGATGTAGCATTGTAAATCAAGATTTATTAATTTATTTGAATGTAAATTTTAGTGATTGGGTTTATTTCAAATATGTGAAATTTAATATTTACACATTATGTAAATATAATTTTAGATGAAATTTGAAGATATTTACGTAATAAAGTATGAATCCAATGGTAGTCTCATCTATTGGATACTAATAGATTGAAAATTGAATGAAAGTCAAATAAAAAGAATTTTTTGCAAATTTAATCTATAATTTGCGAATATAATGAAATTGAAATTTAACGCTGAACTGAATAAATTTTTTAACTCTAAATTTACATCTAGATTTGGTTTAAATTAATGTGAAAGATTGAGAAAGTAAAAGTGATAAAGACTGTCAATTTCAGAATTTAAATAGGAAATTTGATTTAATTAATTAATTTTAAATTTATTTAATTAATATAAAAATAGCCATTTTGACCATTGACTCGGATTTCGACGAAACCAGTTTCATCGGATCCGTAACGGTGAATTATAATAGTGTTTCAAGTTTTGTAGGGTTCGGACTTGTCGTTTGATCATACGGATTCGAAACGCCTTGAAATTTATGCAATTGAAATCAATTTGGAAAATATTGTTTTTAGCATAACTTCTTCATACGATGGAATTTGAATCTGAAATCTTTTCCATTGAGTTTAAAATATATTAAAACACTTATTTTGATATATGGGTTTACCCAATTTCGTTCCGGGGTCAAAACGGGCCTCTTGGGCCACTTTGTCGTTGGCGCGTACATCTATCTTATCCGATCCGTTCTATTTTCAATCATGCCTATAAATATCCTGCTATAAACCATAGCCTCCCTAATTCTCATTTGTCTGTACTTATATTTTCTTCAACTCCTCATTTCCAATGGCTGCAAACCCTAGATCCTATTGCAATTCAAAAATCCAATGAAAATTCAAATCCTCAGAAAAATTCAAAAAAAATATACGTTGAAGCTCTCGAAGTGCGTAATCTTCTGGTGGTGTTCGTCTTTCAATTCAGTTTGTCATTTGACCAGAAAAAATCGAAGAAGCCTCAGCCCCATCACGCGTCGGTGAAAGTTGTCGGATCGACAAACCCTTTCTGGGTTTTTGCAGAGGGGACTAAGGGGAGTCGATCTATGTGGTTTGTTTCGAGAATCAACGGTTAGATCGTCGGCAAATCGCGATTAGGGTTTCAAAACCCTAGAAATAAGGGGCGGCAGCGCACGAAATTGGAGGCGTTGGAGGGAGCGTCGTGGCCATGGGTAGGTGCGGCACGACATTAGTAGGACGTTGGTGGTTGCGGCTCGACGAATGGCGGCCAGTGGCGGCCGCAGTTCATGGTCAAAGTTCGGCCTTGATGGGTGCCGTACGTGCTGCTGCCCGTTTGAGAATTAGGAGGAAATGGACTTGATGACGTGGCAAAGATTGGAGGTAAATGTGTTTTTTGTTTTTTTTATTTGATTTTCAACTCGCAATTTTTGCTATAACTTCTTCATATGAACTACGTTTCACGCGCGATTTTTTTGTTAGGATCGTATTGAAATTCCGGACTGGATGATGCTGGTTTGGAAGAATTCTGAGATGGTCAAATTTTTGTGTTTAAATTGGATTTAAGTTTAATTTAAATTCAAAGGGTGAGTGCCTTAACCCACTCACAACTTCTAAAATTTCTTATGTTTGTTAAATTAATATATGATGTGATTTGAAATTTATTTACGTTTGTTTGGCCTATTTCTAATCATCATCCCAGTTAATTGCATTTATTTAACTAAATAGTTATTTATTATTTATTGCATATTAACTGCCAGTTAAATTTATATTTTGTTTATTGCATATAAACTACCAGTTAAACAGTTATAATTTATTTCTGAATATAAACTGATAGTTGATACCAGTATTTATCACCTGTTATATATGATGTATTGTTGAATTTGGATGATGATTGTGATAAATGGATGTATGATTTTGATGGATGAACGGATGTTTATTTATATTAACTGCAAATTGTTATGCATTTCATTTCATTCGGGATTGCGGTTTTAAATGATATATAACTGTAATTTTTATTTTAATTACGGATTGAAATGATAAATATCCGTATCACTTGACCATAGGATAGAAAACTATATACAAGCACCGCGGTCTATATATAAAAATATTTTAAAAGTGATTTTTATGGTTTGGATAGGATAAGGTTTAATAAATATTAAATTTTGATATTTTATAAATATTATTTTATATATACATATATATAGTTAAATTTTTGAATTTAAGCTATGTATAAATCTGTTAAATAAAAATGAATAAGTTGAAAAATGGAGTTTGATAATTTATATTATATGATTAAGTACATGTTTAAGATGTTGTATATATATATAGATTTTTAAATGATTCAAATCAATTAAGATTGGAAGATAAATTGGAAATTTATTTGGAATTGAGCTTATTTAAAAATTGAACTCCATAAGTTTATTTAAACTTATTTAAACTTGGAAATTTTAAAGGCGTGATATTTATAACTGGATTTTTTATTCAAGATAAATTAGTTAAATATTTCCAGTATAAATAAATTGAAGGATATATTTAGTTGTTAGTAATTTGAGTTTTATTTTTGGATTTATTATGTGAATATTTCAAAACTAAATAATAGGACAATAAATTGTTGAATAGAAATTACCAACCTTAGTTTGAAATTATTAAATACTCAAAGTTTGAAATATATTGAAATCGAAGTGTTTCCTTGAAATTGAAAGTGAATCTAAATTTATGGGTTTACACTAAATTTTTAAATGAATAAAATTGTATAGTCGCGGAAATTATTCTATTTTATAAAGTAATTTTAAACTCAAACTATTTTATTCTATATACTGTTTGAATATCCAAGCCATTCAAGTTTTTGAAGTTATGGTTTTAAAGCTATGAATTTCGAAGTATTATGTTTTGAAAGTTATAATTCAAATGTTTGGTTTCCAGATATTATAAATTTTAAAGCAGTATGATTTTGGAAAAGAAATATATTTGAAATAAAAATGATATTATTGATTTGGGTTTTATAAAATAATATAAAAATAAGTTTGTTTTGGAAATGGAAATGATACCGTATTTATGGGTTTGAAATGGATAATTATATTCTGGTTTTAAAGTATAAACTATTTTTAAAGACTGCGGTGTTATAATAATGTTTGGTTGTTGAAGAGACCGGGATCGGAAGTTGTCATACTCTCTGCCAACTCCGAAAACCACTTTAACAACCGTGTACGCGATGGAGATTCCGGAATGAAGTAGGATGGTGGCGGCGTTTCCTTTGAGGTAAATACGTGGACCCGACTCCCGTGAGTTGGCATAAGGTGGCTAAAACAGGAGCGATTCTCAGGCCAAGGGGGTTAGCGCCTTTTATCGAACACTCGCCTTCGATACTATACTCTGACTTTGGATTGATTCGATGGCCACCTTTACTTTTGATTTAGGGGGAGTTTGTTCGAGGTGGGCGGTAGCTGCGGCTATGCGTTTCCACCAGTCCGGATAGCAATTGGTATATGTACACTGACATTGCCTAGTTGTGTCGTGTCACCTACCCTAGCGTGCCTTATATGATTTTGGTTTTGTACCATACCTATGGAGTGCCCTCCGACGACGCCCAATACCGGGGAGATTACGGTACTGTATAGACTATGAGAATATATAAATGTGTTAAGGTAGAAAATGTAAAGCCTTAACGCTATTTAAAAGTAAGTTTATTTTACAATTAGACACTATTATAATATCGAAATATACTACATAGTAAATAGTTTAACGGGTTCTTAAGAGATATAAATCTCGAGCATCTTTTGAGTTACTGCACTCATATTTATTTCTGTTAATTTAACTTACATAAGTTCTTTTAGTTCTGACTCGAGTGTTTTGTCTTTTAAATTCGCTCGGGTCAGTCCGAGCGTTTCAGGATTTGAAGAATTTATTCTGGAGTACGAAGACGAAGATTTGTAGTATTACTATCTACTATATTATTCCACTGCACCATTTAATTCCGCTGCATTGATATTTATTGGTATGTTAACTATGATATATATTGTATAAAGAAGAATCAAATGTTTTGTAAACAGTTTTATGCACTGTATATTTATTATTATATTTTATCCTTCCGCTGTGAGATTCTGCTTAGTTTTATTTCTCTTCTCTGTTTTTCTTATTTACCCCATAACAATCCGCCCTTCCGTATGGTTTGAATTGGCACGTGTATCGATTTAAAGCGTGCGAAAAGGCGGGATGTTACATGGGTAATGATGCTTCTTGCCGTATGGTAGGTATTTGTCGCATGATGATTAAGATGTTAGATGGTGTTATTCATACGATCACCGATGTTAGACATGTACCTGATTAGAGGAGGAGCTTGATCTCTTTTGGGGCATTGGGTAGACTTGGCTTGAAGATTGTAGTGGAAGGAGAGAAAATGAAGATATCGAAGGGTTTCGTGATTGTTATGAGAGGTGTGAGGGCAGAAAATCTTTATCTATTAAAGGGCACTACTGTAATTGGTGAATCAGCTTCTTTTACATCTGTTGCTTCAGATTCTTCCAAATTATGGCACTTACGGATGTGTCACATCGATGAGCGCAACATGGATGAGTTGAGAAAAATATTGATTGACGGAGTTCATCATTCAAAACTTCATTTTTGTGAAGAGTGTGTTCTTGGAAAGCAGACGAATATTTGTTTTGGTATAGGAGAGCATAAAGAAAAAGCTGCCTTGGAGTATGTTCATACAGATGTCTAGAGTCCTCCCATTGTCAGTCTTTTGGTGGAGCCGGATATTTCATTTCATTTACAGATGATTTCTCTCGTAAAGTATGAGTATACTTTCTTCGGTCAAATAGTGAAATCTTTGCCGAGTTTCGGAAGTGGAAATCTATGGTTGAGAAGTAGTCAGAGAAGAAATTGAAAGTTCTCCGTTCAGATAATGGAAGTGAATTTGTATCACAGGAATTAATCGATTATTGTGAGTCTGAAGGCGTTAAAAGGCATTACACCACACCAGGCGACCCCCAGTCTAATGGAGTTGCAGAAAGGATGAATCAGACATTATTGGAGAGAACAAGATGCCTTAGACTGACTGCTAAACTGAAGAAGGGATTTTGGGTTGAAGCTTTAACTATGGCAGCTTTCCTCATCAACCGTAGACCTTCTATTGACATAGATATGAAGATCCTTGAAGAAGTATGGAAAGGAAAGCCTGTTTGCTATTCATTTCTCAGAGTGTTTGGTTTCCCAGCTTATGTGCATGAGAGCAAAGGAAAGCTAGAACCTAGATCTCGCAAGTGTATTTTTCTAGGTTATAGGAGAGGGGTGAAGGGATATGGGTTGTGGTGTCCTATTAGCGAGAAGATCGATGTAACATCCTGCCTTTTCGCACGCTATAAATCGACATACGTGCCAATTTAAACCATACGCAAGGGCGGATTGTTATGGGGTAAATGAGAAAAAAAAGAAGGAAAAAACAATACAGAATCTCAAGGCGGAAGGATAAAATATAATAATCATATATACAGTTCATGAAGCTTTTTAAAAAAAACATTTGATTATATTCACATAATACATATCAGAGTTACACATACCAATAACAATGCAGCGGAACAGTATGAGTGTAGTGCAATAGAATAAATAATAATAATACGAATCTTCGTCTTCCTCCTACAAAGCTAAATCTTCAAATCCTGAAACGCTCGGACTGACCCAAGCGAATTGAAAAGATAAAACACTCGAGTCAGAACTAAAAGATCTTATGTAAGTTAAATTAACAGTAATAAATATGAGTGCAGTAACTCAAAAAATGCTCGGGATTTACATCTCCTAAGGATCCGTTAAATATTTACTATGTTGTATATTGCGCTATAATAATAGTGTCTATTTATAAAATAAACTTACTTTTAAATAGCATTAAGGGGTCCATATAGCCCTTAACACAAAATATATTCCCATAGTCTATACAGTACCGTAGTCTCCCCCGTACTGGGCGTCGTCAGAGGGCACTCCATAGGTATGGTACAAAGACAAAATTGTATAAGGCGCGGTAGGTTAGGTGACACGGCACAACTAGGCAATGCCAGGGTAGATATACATTTTATTCTTTCGGGTCGGTGGTAACGCATAGCCGCAGCTACCGCCCACCTCGAGCCACACCCCCAAATCAAAGAAATCAAAAGTGGCCGCCGAATCAATCCAAAAGTCAAAGTATAATATCAAAGGGATGTGTCCGATCAAAGGTGCTACCTTATTAACCCGTCAATCGCTCCTGTTTTAGCCACCTTATGCCAACTCACGAGAATTGGGTCCACGTATTTACCTCACAAGAAACGCCGCCACCAACCTACTTCATTTTGGAATCTCCACCGCGTACACGGTTGTTAAAGTGGTTTTCGGAGTTGGCAGAGAGTATGACAACTTCTGATCCCGGTCTCTTCAACAACCAAACGTTATTATAACACCGCGGTCTTTTTAAAAATAATTTATACTTTAAAACCAGAATAAATTTTTCCATTCAAAACCCATAAATACGATATCATTCCCTTTAAAAACCAAATAAAAATGATATCATTTTATTTCATATATATTTCTTTTCCAAAATCATGCCACTTTTAAAATTTATAATACCTCGAAACCAAATATTTGAATTTTAACTTTCAACATAATACTTCAAAATCCATAGTTTTAAAACCATAACTTTCAAACTTAAGTGGTTTGGATATTCAACAATATATAAAATAAAACAGTTGAATTTAAAATTTCTTTAAAAATAAATAAATTCCACTCCTTCACAATTTTTATTCACTTTAATTCCAGTCTAAACCCATAACTTTTAGATTCACTTTCAGTTTAAATAAAACACTTCGATTTCAATATTTTCTAACTTTCAGTATTTAATGAATTTCAAAACTAAGGTTGTGAATTTAAATCAACAATTCATTTTCCTATTATTTAGTTTGAAAGGTTTACATGATAAATCCATAACCATTTAAAATAAACTAAATTTATTTACACTAAAAATTTCCTTCCATTTATTTATACTAAAATTATTTATTAAATCCCGTTATAAATATCATACCTTTAAAATTTCTAATTTTAACAAGTTAACATCAACTTACGGAGATAAATTTTCAAATAAGCTTAATTTATATTAATTTCAAATTTATCTTTCAATCTTTATTGATTTAAATCATTTAACTCTATATATATACAAGATCTTAAACCTATACTTAAACGTATAATATAAATTATCAAATGCCATTTTTCAACTTATTCATTTTTATTTAACAGATTTATGCATAGCTTAAATTCAACAATTTAATTATGTATGTATATATAAAATATATTTATATCATATCCAAATTTAATATTTATTTAACCGTATCATATCCAAATCATAAAATAATTTCAAGGATAATTTTATATATATACCGCGGTGCCTATATATAATTTTCTATCCTATGGTCAATTGATACGGATATTTATCATTTCAATCCGCAATTTAAAAATAAAAATGCGGTTGTATATCATTTCAAACCGCAACCCCGAATGAATGAAAATGCATGATAACTTGCAGTTTATATAAGATAGAACACATTATCCATTCACCCAATATCAATCATCAACCAATTTATTTCAATCATCATTAATTTATTTCAATCATCGTCAATTTAAACAAACATCAATATATAGCATATGCAATATAACAGGAAATAAATGACAGTTATTAACTAACAGTTTATATTCGAAATAAATTTAATAACTGTTTAACTAGCAGTTTTGTGCAAGTAAATAAATTTTAAATGTCAAATTTATATGCAATTATAAAATAAATTAACAGTCAAATTAAATAAATGTGATTTATCAGAGATAATGAATAAAACATGCCAAATAGTCATAAATAAATTTCTACTCATATCTTAAGTCAATTTAACAGATATAGGAAATTTTAGAAGTTGTGAGTGAGTTAAAACACTCACCTTTTGAATTTAAATTGAATTTAAATCCAATTTAAACCCAAAAATTCGACGGTCTAAGAATCTGTCCAAACCAGTGTCAAAATCTCCGGAATTTTATTACGATCCTAACAAAAAAAAATCATGTGAAACGGAGTTGGTATGAGAAAGTTATTCGATTTAAATTGTTTGAAACAAATTTATTAAACATAAAACAAACCTAAATAAATAATATGCCATGTCATCGCCTAATACGCACGTCATCACCGAAAAACGCGCCCATCGTTTCAGCTCAAACCAGAAACCCTAATGAGCCGCCGTTCCTAACCCAATTTTTGCCGTCACCTCCTTCGCCTGCGACCAAATCACGCAACTCCATTGGCCGAAGCTCGTTGAGCCGCCCCAATCCACGTGTCGCACACGCCTTTCCTGCTACTGGCCGAGCTCGAGATCGGCCGCTTCATCATTGATTCCAGGTAGATCGAGATGCCAAATGACAGATGTAGTCGTACAGATTGAATGCACTCGGCCTCCTCTACGCACCTAGACTTTCTGACCGAACTCTCGTTGCAGAACCACCGTCGATCGAAGCCTTGCTCTAAGGACGGCTGAAACTAATATCCTAAATTTGGAAAAACAGCAACTCGGATCGACAAGCGAATTACACCATTGAATTACGCTCTTCGAGAGCATTAACATATAATTTTTGGAGATTTTTCTGAGGACTTTGATTTTTGACTTTTGATTTGATTTTTGAAATTTGAGTTTAGATCTAGGGTTTGTAGCCATTGGGAAGAGAAAGAGTTGAACAAATGAATGCATAAACAAATGAGAATAGATGGAAGCTAGGGTTTATAATTGGGTTTATATAGGTAGGCTAGAAATTTGAATAGATGGATTGGATAAACAAACGTGCTAACGCTAACGTGGCCCAAAAAGCCCGTTCTGACCTCGGAACGAAATTGGGTAAACCCATATATCAAAATAGGTATTTTAAAATATTCTGAACGCGATGGAAAAAGTTTCACGTCCAAATTCCATCATATAAAGAAGTTATGCTGAAATCAATATTTTCAAATTGATTTCAATTAAATCGATTTCAAGGCGTTTCGCGTTCGTACGATCAAACGACAAGTCCGATCGCTACGAAACTTGAAAAACTATAATAATTCACTGATACGGTTCCGATGAAACTGGTTTCGTCGAAATCCGAGTCGGTGGCCAAAAAGGCTATTTTTATATTAACGAAATAAATTTAAAATTTATTATTAAATCAACTTTCAAATTTTAAAATTTAAAACTCACAAATTTTATTACCATATATATTCTCACTTATTTACAATGACTTAAAAAAATCTTTATGTAAATTTAGAGTTGACAAAACTATCAATTGCAGTGCCAAAACTTCTATTTCATTATATTCAAAATTATAAATTAAGTTCCCCAAAATTTCTATTAAGTTAAATAATCAATGAATATTCCATCTATAAATTTTAAGTAGATGGATTCAAATGTCGGGTTCATAAACTATTATTTTAATATTCTTGAATTTCAGTTAAATCTCTATAAACGTAATACTTTAAACGTTAAATTTCAATTATTTTGAAATACTTCAATTAAATTAATAAATATTGCTTTCTATACTTAACTCTATATTAACAAAACGTTAGATTTGGATCGATAGAAATCAATTTACCAAAGTTTACGTACACATTACGTAAATAAACAACCAAATGAATTTTCCACCCATTAGCTCTTAATTTTTATTCTTAAGTTTGTTACCTCAATTTCGATTATACTTCCATCTATAATGCAAATCCAATCTCCTCTAACTGCATAAATTAGGGCAATTTATTGCAATTGATTTCCCATTAAACTTCATAAATTATCAAATTTTTACCAAAATTTATTTAACGAAATCAATTACGCCCTAAATATTTTTTTTATTTATTCATTAATTGCTTATTGTTATTCAATTAAACCCATTCATTTGATTTCCCTATTATGCATCAATTATAAACCCATCATCTTAAAGGTGATGTCAACATTTTATACTATAAATTTACCCCTTTTATTCCAATATAAATAAATGCTCACATACAAATTAAGATTCTAAATCCAATTAATTATTCCATTTAATCCATTAATCTATTAACTTTAATTATTGCAAATCCTTGTCTAACATAAATATGAATCTATTTCCTAATTTTCACATTTCAATTAATTAACACTTTACAATAGTTTACAAATAAAAAGGGGATTGTACTAAATAAATTATTTATTGTCATGCATTACTTTATTACCTCCATTTACATTCAATCTTCATAAATAAATTATTTATTTCATTGATGAATTCAATACTTGCCTTTATTTACTTATTTAACTTTATATCCAAATGCACAAATTTTCACTATTCCAATTAATTGAAATATAAAATTAAATTTGTAACTTTAATTACCCTTGATACATCAAATTTCAATATTTGCTTTCATAAAATTAATAAGATTTTTACTTCTTTCTAAATTTAAATACAAATCTTATTAATTTAAATCATTTTAAACATCGGATTTATACGGGTCGTTACACTCTCCCCCACTCAAAACTTTTCGTCCCCGAAAAGGAAAAGAAGGGAAACGTAGAACTAAGAAATCAATATACCTTATTCCAACATTAATTTTATAAACAATTGAATTTATAAAATTAATTAATTTAGATAAAATATATCAATCTATAACCATTAATTTTTTTTATACTTAAATTACTAAAGTTTGGAAAACATTTCAAAATATTTCTAAGTTCAAAATTTACGGAAAATTTTGGCGGAGTCTCCTTTGTATGGAGAGGCTCGGAAGAAAATATACTATAAATATAACAATATACACAAATATTTTCCAAAATAATATATATCCCTACACGGGAAAATATATAAAATAGCGCTATAAACCGTAATCCGAAAACGTACCTATTTGTCGGGCAATTTACGCTAAATTTATGGAACCAAAAGCAGTAGCAATTGCTTCCATAACCTGCATTTCACTTATAAAATCCAAAGGGTTAACAATTTATGTAAAGTGAAATATTTGAGTGGTTTCAATCACTAACAACAAATCAATACAACAACCATCAATTTTACAACAGCATACACTACAAATTCAAAGCAACCATTCAACCAAACAAACAAATAGTTGTTCGGGTTCAAAACCTTTATATTGTAAGGAATGAAGAATAAACCATCCAGTGCATCATTTACTCAACAGTCTTAGATTAAACACAATGAATTATTCATCCATCCCAACAAAATTAAAGTTTCCTTACCCAACAACCATAACCACGACAAACATTCAGCAATAGATTTAGTCTATTCTTATTTATTCCATTCATACATTTGTTGTTTGATTCTTTTCATTCATATAACGGTTTATTCTTTTTATTTTCATTTATTTCTTTCAATTTTATTTAGAAATAACTGCAACCCTTTTCTTAAGTTTACAAATTCTCTTTATTATATTACATCCATTTATTTTCACTTACTACTTACTATTATTCATTTCCATTAACTCAGGTCATGCCATTAACTACTATAACTATTCATTCATTTATTACTGCACGACCTCATTTATTTACACTTTAATTATTTAAGTTTATAATAATCTATTTGTCATACTTACCATTAATTATATTTACTTATAGTAAAATTCCAATTATAACTTAAGTTATAACATTAAATTCTCATTTATAATAGCAAATTCATTGAATACTTCGTTACCTACTTTTACTTGTACAAATTTCTATTACATTTCTTATTAAACATTTCAACTTTTTATATTTGGTAAGTTATTTATGCTTTTAAAGAATGTAATTGAAAGTTATACAAGTTTTCTCATCCTTTTAATTAATTCATTGTTAAATAAATATTTACCTTTTCTTATAGGTTACAATTTTAACTTCCTTTTTATTTCCTTTATAACTTAGCATTTAAGTCTCTTATTTTATTTAGGGTTTCAATTATTAGTTAAATTCTGTTTCACTAAAATAATTGAAACAATTGATTAATGGAAATTAAGGAATTTAAATACGGGGTTAAATTTTAATTTATTTTAAAATAATAGATAAATATATTCTTACAACTTATATATCTCTAATTATATTTAAAACAATTCAAAATTTACATTGTAACGACCCGAAATTTTCGAAGCCGAAAATTCCAGATAGTTATGAAAAAGAAGAAAGAGATAGAAGAAGAACAGAAACACCAAACATCTCACAATCGCAGCGGATAAAATATAATAATAAATAATAACAGTTGCAAAAGAATACTATATCTGTCGATTACATTCTAATACATCAGAGTTTCACATTGTATACAGTCACTGAATATTTACAATTATCATGTCTCAGATTGACAATAATATAAATACAGCGGATATACTCTATACGATACTGCCATCCAGCTCGTCCTCTGAGCTCCAGAACGTGCCAACCTGAAAATCTGTAATACTCGGTCTGACCCGAGCATTACATCAAAGTAACACCCGGGTCAGGCTGGAAACCAGCGTGAGTAAACTCAACTAACATGTAATGCCAAGCAACAACTAAATAAACCCGGGTAACCTTTATCAATTTATCCAATTCACAATTTGCTATATTCGCATATAAATTTCTAAGTACCAAACTTAGATAAGACAATCCAATTCACTTAAATCGTTTCATTTCATCGTATTGATTTCATAAATCAATTTATATAAATCGAAGTGGTTTCGGATATTTCTCAATACCCGATCCCAGCCTCTTAAACTCGTGTTATCCCATCCCACATTATTTCAATGAAATACACAACCTTTCATATCTGAGATATCAACACATTCAAAACATCCAATGCCATTCATTTATTCATAACAAACTTAATCACAAACAAATCAATTCAATTGATTCTAATTGAATTTCAAACCTCAATCACCTGGACTACTTCATTTAACATTAATTCATTCCAAATCAATTAACTAGTCAACCCATCATTATTCATCTTAATTAATCACCCTGGATTATTTCCAATTAAATTCAAGTGAATATCTTTAATTTATCTCACTACGTTATTTATTCTTACCAAATTAACGAGTAATCTTTAATTATTTCACAAATTGATTTACCATAATTAATTTCTCTAATTCTTAATTACTTATATTAACTCATTTCTCATGGTCACTTTGATTAATTTATCTTAATTAATCAATCCTTAATTACAACGTTGATTGTATAAATTAATGATTTCCAATTATGTTTGAATTTTTTCTAGTCTAAATTAATTTCTTAAAATTCAACACCAAATGTTAATCATTCCCGATTAATTTCAATCTGTAATCAATTATTCTTTTAATTACTTCATTAAATAAATCCATTATTCCTTTATTTACCAACTAAATTAATCTCTTGATTAATCTCACCAAGTAATTATATTTTATTAATACCATTAAGTAATTTCTACCAAACCTTCCATCAATCAATTACATTCGATAATTAACACCAATTACTTCACCAAGCGAGTACACCATTTTAATACACTAGATTATTATACCCACTAATTTCACAATTTATAGTTCTTAATTGCTTTGTAAATTAATTACCTTAAATTAATTTCATTTATAAACCATTCAAAACTCTCCACCATGATCCATCATTTGTATATTCATCAACCAATTCTTTAATTGCTTCTCTAAGTAATTAATGTTAATTAATCACTTCGATTACAAATTAAATATATATTAATATATTTTATCTCATTTCTAATTTCATAATTAATTTCGAACTGATTAAACCAAATATTCTGATTAATATACGACCAAACATTACTGCTACTTTACACGTCAAAATCAATTCCAAATAACTCGAATTATAGATAGAGTTTAAACTTACTCACCTGCAATCTGATTATCCCTTACTGTTGACTTTGAACAGAGCCTCCCACCTCGCCTCAAGTCCTCCTTCCCATCGGCCAAACGAGAAACCCCTTCGCTGTCACCCCATCGCCCAACTACGGCCACCGTGCCCCTCCACAGCACGAGCTCCTTCCACATCGCCTTCAAGTCGCGATGTCGCTCCCTTCCAGCAACCCCTATGCCCTAGCCGTCGCCTCGAGCTCGAGTCAACTCGTATTCCCCTAAACCCCACTGTAAATCGAGTCGAACTCGATTGTGCCTCTGCGCCTACAGCCACTACTCAAGCATCACCTCGCCTGACCTCGGTCGCCACTTAAATTCGAACGCCCCCTCCGAAACCCTACTCCAATCTCCTGCCACTCAAACGCGCACGCGATTCAAACAAGAATCGAATTTGATTTCGATTTTGAATTACAGAGGAAGAGAGGCTTCGGCAGTTGTTTTCATCATTTTTTTTTCTTTTACTCGGCTATGAATTCGACTCTGATTTAATTGAAGAAGAAGATTTAGTAACGAACACGGCGACCTCTTTATTTTCCTTTTTGAATTGATTTCGATTTGGATTTTTGGGATAAAAGAAAGGAACGCCATTTTTAAGCAGAGAAAGAGGCGTTTTAGGGAAGGAAAGAACGGCTTCTCGAGTACGCTTGAAAAAGAAAAAATATCTTTTGACAATTTGATTTTAAATTTTATTATAACACTCTCAAACGTCTCGTTAATTGCTATTAAAATTTTCGAACTCCTCTTAAGTAATGCCGTTAGGCAATTATAAAGTTTTACCCACATTCCGAACACGATGAAACATGTGTCAGAACCTAAGTCGACTGCATGCACGAGTTACAGAAGAAACGATCAATTTTAAATTAAATAGATTAAAATAGTTCTAAGCGTTTTGAGCTGCCACGGTCAAACGACAACTCCGATTGCTACGAAAATTGAAATCCGGTAATAACTAACTATTATGGATCCAATGGAATTGATTTCGTCGAATTCCGAGATTGTGCCTCGAAAGGCTATTTTTAAATATCGATTTAAACAGTATATTATTAAATTTGAACAAATTACCTTTAACTTTAATTTCAACCCTTCTATTATCTTTTAGTATCATCATTATAAATTTTATAAGCCTACAAATTATTTAAACTGGCTTAGAAATATCAGATTCAACAATTTACCCAATTTTTCAATTATTAAAAATCAATATTTAAACTATACAATTCAATTATTTCATTATCAAGCAAGCATTGATAACTTGGATTTAAGTTAAAATTAACTTTAAATATTTTGAAACCAATTAATCAATCCAATTTTTAAATTGTTGAAAATCCTGGGTCGTCACACTCCTCCCCCCTTAAAAGAATTTCGTCCCCGAAATTATTAGTTAGGAAGAATGATTCCAAACCCGTTTACCTTTTCCCAAAATTCCCAATTCAACATTCTACCAACAAATTTTTTATTAAAGACCCACTATCAGTTGGTACTAACTTTCCAAACTCTTCCACAGTTTCTCAACAATACTCGTTTCCTCAAATATTCAAATTTCCATTTAAACCAAATTTTGAAATTATCAAAATTTTCTCAAAATTTTTATAACTCCCTAAATTCCCGAAAAATTTTGCCAGCGTCTCCTTTGCGCGGCTAGCTCGGTACTACTACAAAAGGCCTCTACGGGCTCCCAAATTCCAAAAAGAAAACAAAAGCCAAGTGGCTACATCAAAAACCCAATCCAATTTCATAAAAAATTTAAATACATACCTTTTTGTCGGGCAATTCAAATTTATCCTTTGAAACCAAATCCAATTTCTTTTCTCTTTAATACCTGCATATTTCACTTAGCAACAATATCCAATTGCAACCTTACAAATCATTTTATACATTCTCATATATAGGTTTTCACATATACTGCTATTCAATTTTGTTGTTTCCGTTTTCATATGAATTCAATTTTATTTCGATTTCTAATATTGAATTTTATCTTTCATTAAAACTGATTCATGTTAGTTTCATTTACTAGTTTACTTTAATTTCAAATTTGAAATTGTTTCGTCGTTAACCAATTTTCCAAAAAAAATTCTAAAATTTTCTAACTCCCAAAATTTTCAGAAAATTTTGGCAGAGTCTCCTTTGTACGGAGAAGCTTTTGCAATTTGACAAAAGATATAAATATGTATACATCGACCCACACGGTCGGAAAAAGCAAAAACAGTTCATATTTCCTATTTTAATTGCGTAGGCGTACCTTTATTTAGCTTTTAAGCAAGCAGCTTATTTATTTTAGCAATTAGCATACCCCAAATCTAGCCAATCGGCTTCCCTGTACCTGTACTTACTCAGTTTAAATATGTAAATGCAATATATAGAAATTCTATTAGCATTTTACTTACTTTCAATGGCTAAACACAAGCATTTCAAAAATAACAAACACCAAATGCTTACCATAAGCGATTTATATAATTTAAAGCTAATCCAATTGCTTCCAACCAAATTTATATGCCATTACATTCAATTCTAATGGTTTACAATGCAATTGTTCACATTCAATTCATTTTTAAACAAAACAAACTCATATTCACTTCAGTTAACTCAAAAATCAATTATATTTGCTTCCACTAATCCATAAAATTTAATTAAATCCAGTTTACGTTAAACGATAATCATTTCTACGCAATTTGATAATATCCATGTGAATAATTAATTATTTAAGTTTTATAACCAATTAAAATTGATTCCAACTCAGTTTTATTTAATTCAATACCATTTTAATTTATTCACAATCATTTTATTTAGCTCGACACATTCCATGCTTGTGTAATACTAACCATTTCCCAATTAATTTAAACCGAGCTTTTATTCAATGGACTTTTATCCTTATTCGAAGCCGCGCTTCCATAAATTTTAAACTTAAGTTAATTTACTTTAATTTATTCCAACATCAACTTAAGATTACTCCCATTTAATCCTCATTTAATCAACTTCCATTAAATTCAGTTAGCCCATCAATTTTAAATTTTAAATTCTAAATTTTAAATTCACCTTCTCACTTTATCAAACTAATATCCAAGCATATACTTAATTCATTTATACTTCAAATTAATATATACCACCAAATTTAAGTTCAGCCGGATAATCCAATTCCAATCACAACTTGATTTAGTTTTTATTCTATCAGACTTCATCCATTTAATATTTAACTCAATTAACCCATTTTAAATTTTAAATTTACTTACTTAATTCGTTATCGAATTTATTTTATCAATATAAGGTCATCCTCAATTTTTTTTTTCTATTCACTTGGGTTTTGTTTTACAACTCAAACCATTTCTATTATAATCACTTCTCTTATATCCAATTTTCTTGCAAATTTCATTAAACATTACTCAAATCAATCCTTGAATTTTATTTGTAAGTCAACCATCACATTTTCAATCCAACTTTATTTTATTTACATTTTAAAGCATTTTCCTTATTCAATCCATTATCCTATTCAAGTTGAATTCTATTTACAATCCTAATTCATTTCCAAACTCCATATTTTATTTATAATCCATTTATTTATCAAAGTTAAATTTTATTAACATATTCAATCAAACAATTATTTAGCTAATTAGCTTACTTCCAATTTTATATCAAGATTCGATTTTATTACAAGAAATCGCATCATTTAAATTTTTCCCGAGTCCAATTTTATTTTATAATTCCAGTTTGGATTTTCCCCTTGCATTTTTCCCAAAATTTCAACACTTCTATTTTAACAATTTAGAAATGCTTTTAAATCCACCTAATACTATTAAAATAGCTTTTTATAAAAATATGTCTTATAACTCGATGTCTCAACCAGTCCATCCTTGTTCTCACAGAAATTCAGTCATACGTTGATCAGGCGTAGGACTGAAAATCTATAAGTCTTGGTAAACCCGTTTTCAACACCCAGTGAAAATACTTGAAAAATAATTTTATTGAAAATACAGAAAATAGTTTTTGAAAATAGAGGAAATATCTTTGGTGATAATGCTCTGAAAATCATCACCCCCATCCATGGTCACAGTTACATACCAGGGTTACGTTGCAGTCACAACAAAAGTCCATGTAACTGCAGGCTCTCCGCGGCCTCTCGATTGCGCCATGGATCCCACACAACAGATCACAGTTACATCCAGGGTTACGTTGCCGTCGCAGCAAAAGTCCATGTAACTGCAGGCTCTCAACGGCCTCTGATTTTCGCTGACGAAATGATACTTCTCCACTCCTACATAAGTCGCAGTCTACCGAGATAAACTCAAACGCAGACTGTTGGCTCTCAGCGGCACACACGACTTTCGCAATGTTACCATAGGTCGCAGTTACATCCTGGGTTACGTTGCAGTCACAACAAAAGTCCATGTAACTGTTGGCTCTCCGCGGCACACACGACTTACGCTATGGTAACTCAACTCATAATCCTCAGGAACTAGTTTTGTCCGGACTCCTCACAGGATCAACTTTAGAACCCCCCCTTTAGGGCTCAAGGCAGCACCACCCAGTGGCACTCCTGAGAAGTCCATTTCAAGGAAGCGCCTTTTTCTCCAGAGCTATCATCAAAACACTTTATACTATACACATATAGTATCTTTCAAATCATACACCTAGTATGAATTTTATCAAAGCTCCTTTACACAAAATCGATTATTCCCAAAATCGATAATTCTCAAACCAGGCTTTCAAAATTCAATATTGATTTTACCCAAAACCAAAAGCCTTTCCAAATCCAAAAGTTCCCAAAACTTTTTCCAAAATCCACATAAGATCCTTTATATATATATACAGATATATAAAAATTTTAAAACTTTGGATCCTTTCAAACTTGTATAAAACTCCTTTTTATACTTAAAACACTTCCAAAATCCTTTTCTTCCAGCAATAGATTCAACAAGGGAAGAATATATATACAAAGATATAACTTTGTTTACCCAAAATCAAATATTCAAATTTGATTACTCTTTCCAATATCAAGTTCCTTTCTATTCACATTCACTTATTCACATTTGCCTTTATCCCCATTTGGATTATTTCCTCAATTCTCATCCCAGTTGGGTATTTAAATCAATAACAGTTTGAATTTCGACCAGTTTATTTTAGAAAATAGCCTTGAAAATTTTAAAAATAGGTAAGTAGTTGAAAAATAATTATTAGTTTGCAAAATAATTGTAAAATAGTTAACTAATTATAAAATAGTTGGAAAATAGTTAAATAGTTATAGAAATCTTAATAATTGCAAAATAGTTGTAAAATAAAAATTTACTCGTAACTTAGTTGAAAATTAGTAATTAGTTTATAAAACAGTTGTAAAATAGTTAAAGAGTCCCAAAAGTAGTGGCAAAACCAGTATAAAATAGTTTAGGTTTTTAAAAGAAAGTTGTATGGTAAATAGATAAGAGAATAGATTTAAAACTATTTATATTAAAACAATTTACATTGAAAATGGTCTAGAGTCATAACTGTTTACTTAACCAACAATTCAATTTAAATTTTCCCTCCATTTAAATTAACCCAATCCCAATTTAATTTACTCCACTTTCCATTGGACTTGATTCATTCCCTATTCAAATTGAATTGATTCTCAATTTCCTTCCAACTTCAAATCAAATTCCATTTGATCTTAAACCAATTCCACTTTAATTACAATTTCAAATTATTCAGATAAATCTGGACTAATATCAATCGAACTCTCTTCAAGTTCATATCATTTTCCAGTTAATCCAATACAAATTTTCCATTTGAATTTTAAACTTGTACAACTTTAATTATAATTTACATTTTTCAACTTCTATTTCAAATCAATTGCATTCACATTTGCTTTTAACTTGGAGTTTATACATTTTATTTAGCCTATATATTTTATTATTCCATAAACATTTTGAATCCAGATTCCAGAGTTTAAACAATTTTCCAAAACTTAAACATCACCTTAGAATTTATCTATATCCAAAATTCTTTGTCAGATTCTATTATCCCTTTGAATTTCAAAACCAAATTCAATTCACAAACAATTCCAATTTAAAACAATTTTTGGTAGCAATTTTTCTTCTAGAAACTCGAAAATGAACATCGATGATGCTGCAGTCATCACCGACTTATTTTCCAGTGACCCAAAAGAGTTCAATGCTTTTATCTCTCTAAAAACACTTCCAAATATTTTGATTTCAAACCTCCCAGATTTCAAATTCATCACCAAAATATTTTTGAAATAATACTATTATTTCTCCAAAACCTTTGGAAACCACTTTCAAATCCGAAGGAATTTTAAATTTCCCAAAAATTCCAAATTCCCAATCCATCCAATTCATATTTATACATTACTCGGGAATTTTTATCTTACTCTACTTCAAATATTCTCTGGAATTCAACTTATAATCTCATTTATTTATAAAGTTTATTTCAATTAATAAATTACATTTACAATCTATATTTCAAATTCCTTTTGATTTTTAAACCAATTCCACTTAAATTACAATTCTATCCAAATCTTCCATTTAAATTTTTGAACTTGTACATCTTCAATCCCAAATTTAATTAATTCAAATCGGGTTCAATTTGAATGAATTTAATTCCAACTTCAAATTTAAATCATCTCGAATTATATAAATTTGAGTTAAATTCTCAAGGATTGGTTTAACCCTTTTAAACCAAATTAACTTTGTTTGTTTTAAAGTTTCAAACAATTCTAATTTCTGAGTTCTAATTCTAGAATTTCACTTTTAATTAATTTAATTTAATTTGGTTGTATCTTATATTACTTCGTAACTTAATTCCAATAATTTAACAACCATTCACCTAAATATTTCATTAGAAGAGAATATTGCTTTATATATCAAAATATACTTTTATATAAAATCATTTAAAACCTTTATATAAGAAAATAACAAGTACGCACTCATATATATATAGTCACTCAACTCATTATAGAGTACTACAGACTCTATTAAATGAGTAATCCCCACCAGAGCCAAAGTTCTCGCTTAACCTTTCTGCTCTGATACCAACTGTAACGACCCGAAATTTTCGAAGCCGAAAATTCCAGATAGTTATGAAAAAGAAGAAAGAGATAGAAGAAGAACAGAAACACCAAACATCTCACAATCGCAGCGGATAAAATATAATAATAAATAATAACAGTTGCAAAAGAATACTATATCTGTCGATTACATTCTAATACATCAGAGTTTCACATTGTATACAGTCACTGAATATTTACAATTATCATGTCTCAGATTGACAATAATATAAATACAGCGGATATACTCTATACGATACTGCCATCCAGCTCGTCCTCTGAGCTCCAGAACGTGCCAACCTGAAAATCTGTAATACTCGGTCTGACCCGAGCATTACATCAAAGTAACACCCGGGTCAGGCTGGAAACCAGCGTGAGTAAACTCAACTAACATGTAATGCCAAGCAACAACTAAATAAACCCGGGTAACCTTTATCAATTTATCCAATTCACAATTTGCTATATTCGCATATAAATTTCTAAGTACCAAACTTAGATAAGACAATCCAATTCACTTAAATCGTTTCATTTCATCGTATTGATTTCATAAATCAATTTATATAAATCGAAGTGGTTTCGGATATTTCTCAATACCCGATCCCAGCCTCTTAAACTCGTGTTATCCCATCCCACATTATTTCAATGAAATACACAACCTTTCATATCTGAGATATCAACACATTCAAAACATCCAATGCCATTCATTTATTCATAACAAACTTAATCACAAACAAATCAATTCAATTGATTCTAATTGAATTTCAAACCTCAATCACCTGGACTACTTCATTTAACATTAATTCATTCCAAATCAATTAACTAGTCAACCCATCATTATTCATCTTAATTAATCACCCTGGATTATTTCCAATTAAATTCAAGTGAATATCTTTAATTTATCTCACTACGTTATTTATTCTTACCAAATTAACGAGTAATCTTTAATTATTTCACAAATTGATTTACCATAATTAATTTCTCTAATTCTTAATTACTTATATTAACTCATTTCTCATGGTCACTTTGATTAATTTATCTTAATTAATCAATCCTTAATTACAACGTTGATTGTATAAATTAATGATTTCCAATTATGTTTGAATTTTTTTTAGTCTAAATTAATTTCTTAAAATTCAACACCAAATGTTAATCATTCCCGATTAATTTCAATCTGTAATCAATTATTCTTTTAATTACTTCATTAAATAAATCCATTATTCCTTTATTTACCACTAAATTAATCTCTTGATTAATCTCACCAAGTAATTATATTTTATTAATACCATTAAGTAATTTCTACCAAACCTTCCATCAATCAATTACATTCGATAATTAACACCAATTACTTCACCAAGCGAGTATACCATTTTAATACACTAGATTATTATACCCACTAATTTCACAATTTATAGTTCTTAATTGCTTTGTAAATTAATTACCTTAAATTAATTTCATTTATAAACCATTCAAAACTCTCCACCATGATCCATCATTTGTATATTCATCAACCAATTCTTTAATTGCTTCTCTAAGTAATTAATGTTAATTAATCACTTCGATTACAAATT